>CAWUFW010009234.1:0-600000 GCA_963921515.1 Calotriton arnoldi | reverse complement strand
CTTCATTGAAGTGCGTCACAAAACGCTTCACAACAGTGAAACCTTCCCAACCAATAATGGGCAAACTTGTACTCAGAACACTTTAGCCAATAAAATGTCCATGGTGTTCCGCAGAGGGGGAGGGAATCGCTGCCAACACTTCTACTTTTAATGCTTCACAGCCAATGAACATTAAGCTTGGGAAGGTCCTGCTTGGAACACAATCAATCAATCAATCAATCACGGCATTTATAGAGCGCGCTACTCACCCGGGAGGGTCTCAAGGCGCTGGGGGAGGGGGTAAGTTACTGCTCGAACAGCCAGGTCTTGAGCTGCTTCCTGAAGGCGAGATGGTCCTGGGTTCGCCGAAGGTGAGTGGGGAGGGAGTTCCAGGTCATTACCCAATCAGATGTCCCTGATGCTCTGCGGAGGGGGAGGGAATGGCTGGTACCACTTCTACTTTAAATGGTTTACAGCCAATGAACATTAAGCTTGGGAAGGTCCTGCTTGGAACACGTCAACCAATCAGATGTCCCTGCTACTCCGCGGATGGAGAGGAAATGGCTGGCAACACTTCTACTTTCAATGGTTCGCAGCCAATGAACATTAACCTCTGGAAGGTCCTGCTTGGAACATGTGCACCAATCAGATGTCCTTGCTACTCCGCGCAGGGGGAGGGAATGGCTGGCAACACTTTTACTTTTAATGGTTCGCAGCCAATGAACATTGAGCTCGTTGTTGGAACACCTCAGCCAATTAAACTTTAATTTTATTCACTGTCTGCGATAAAATTGAACACCGCATTATAAGTAAACATTACTGCGCATTATATTAAAGGAAGGTAAAGGAAGGCTGCAATACGGCGCATTGTTATTTTCCCGATATGATTTCCACAGCCTACTGAACATTGCCGCAATACCGCGCATTGTTGTTTTGCGGACGTGATTTCCACAGCCTACGCATTTCCACAGCCTACGCAATATTCACACTACCTGTGTGTGCACCCTACACACTGCTTGCCGCAATACGACGCATTTTTTTCCCGACGGGATTTCCAGAGCCTACGCAACCTTGCCACAATACCGCGCACTGTTGTTCTGAGGATGTGATTTCCACGGCCTACACAACATTCAAACTCCCTGCCTCTGCACCGTACAGACTGCTTAAACTAAGACCACAGTGTTCCTACTATACCTCCTTATACAATTATTCTCTTATTTTTCCCCCTACGCCTTTCAACTCAGTCACAAAATGGCTGCCAACACTTCCTAGTTTCAACAGTTCGCAGCCAATGAGCCGCACGCTCGTGCTCGTAACGCCTCAGCCAATCAGATGTCAGAATTCTCAAATATCGATATCTGTAAATTTTGATATTTCTCTAAAACTACTGAACTGACTTACCCCATTTAAACAAAAGCGTGCTTTCTGGACCAAGACCTTTCTCCCTGCCAAATTTGACGTAATTCCGTTCAGCAGTTTGACCTGTAGCCTTGTCTAAAGTTTCCTCTGGAAATTGCATGGAGTAAACACATTTTGGGGCCCCCCTTTTTTCTCAGCCCCCCCTTGACGAATCACCCCCAAACTTTCAACATAGGAGCTGATCTGAAAAGAGAAGTTTTTGGGAAAATTTCGTAAACATTCGTCAAACGACGCCAAAGTTATAAGCAAATCAAAAAACACTTTTCCTATGGAAACGTGGTCCTAACTATAACTATCTACTGGCGAACGCCAGTAGATGATAATATATATATATATATATATATATATATACATATATGTATACGTATGTATATATATAGAGAGAGAGGGAGAGAGAGATTTATATGTATAAATATGTATGTATGTATATGTATTTATATATTATATAAATATATATGTATATATATGTATATCCGGGGTGATCCATTAAGCGGGGCACAGAATAAAGGAGGGGTCCCAAAACACATTTCCCCATGTTGTGTCTAAGGGGATTTTTCATTTTTTAAACATGACTACAGCCCGAACTGCTTAACAGAATTATAGTAAATTTGGCAGAAAGCGTGCTCTTTCCGATTTGGTATAAATCCGTTCTGAAATTTCAGAGATATTTAAGTTTAAAACATATAGATATCTGGGAGCCCAAAATATTACTGAAACCATACTGAAATTTGATTGGCTGCAGACAATTCAACCAGGAATTGTTGGCAGCCATCTTGGGACTCGGTTGAACTGAGTCCCACAAAAAATACAAAAGAAAAAAAGAAAAGGGGGCAGGGTAGAAACACCCTCACTCCCTAGGCATCTTGGGGGGGTCCCACTGGGGCCATGCAGGACCAAAAAAAGACTTTTTAAAAGATTTCCGTTGGGATCCGGCAGAAAATGTAAAAAGAAATAATGCGCGGGGTTCCGTGCTTAGTTTCTAATTGGCCCCCGGGAGGGCCAGGTCCCGGGGGCAATGTAATAAAGAAGGGGGCTCACGCCCCCCCTCCTGAGGCTCATTGATGCCCCGGGGACAACCACCTCCACAGGGCTTCTTTTTAAATAAATGCAGGGGAGCCACTGCCCTGGGGACCGCCACCTCGCTGGGGCTTGTTTATTTTTTGGATTAGGGCCTCTCAGACGCCCCCAACCCCACGGACTGCCACCTCCCTGGGGCTTAATCTTAAAATAATGCGGGGGCATGGACCCCCCACAGCCCTGGGGGCCACCACCTCCCAGGGCATAAGTTTCAATGAATGTGGGGTGGCCGAGTGCTCCCCTGCAGCTCCGGGGACCACCACCTCCCCGGGGCAAATTAGAAGATTGGAGTGGGCCGCCCTCCTGGAGAAATAGCTGGCCCTGAGGACTGCCACCTACCAGGGCTGGCACCTGCAATGTCCCAGGGTGCCCGGGGTGCTATGGCTTGGTGGGAGCACTGCTCTCGTCAAGCCATAGCAAACGCTATTCCGCTTCTAGCATGCGAGAGTAGAAAAAATGCTCTCACTTGCTAAAAGCGGAACAGAATTGCTTTTGAACAGAGGGAGCTGCATGTTATCAGCTTCCTCTCTTTCAAAGCAATGCTGGTTCCCACACTAGATGGGGAGCCAGCGGTCCCCAACCTTTATAAAGTAGGTGCCCTGGGTGGGACCAGGACACCCACAATACATGCCGAGCCTTAGGAGATGGGGTCCCGGGAGCCGAAATTGACCGCTCTGGAGGAAAACTGACCTTGTTGCCCAGCCCTTGGCCCTGACGCACGGAGCACTTTATCCAGAGCCCCTGGAGGGGCTTGAAAAGCAGCGCGGCAGTCCCGCGAGGCGGGAGACCGCTCTGGAGGAAAACTGACCTTGTTGCCCAGCCCTTGGCCCTGACGCATGGAGCACTTTATCCAGAGCCCCTGGAGGGGCTTGAAAAGCAGCGCGGCGGTCCCGCAAGGCGGGAGACCGCTCTGGAGGAAAACTGACCTTGTTGCCCAGCCCTTGGCCCTGACGCATGGAGCACTTTATCCAGAGCCCCTAGAGGGGCTTGAAAAGCAGCGCGGCGGTCCCGCGAGGCGGGAGACCGCTCTGGAGGAAAACTGACCTTGTTGCCCAGCCCGTGGCCCTGACACACGGAGCACTTTATCCAGAGCCCCTGGAGGGGCTTGAAAAGCAGCGCGGCGGTCCCGCGAGGCAGGAGACCGCTCTGGAGGAAAACTGACCTTGTTGTCCAGCCCTTGGCCCTGACGCACGGAGCACTTTATCCAGAGCCCCTGGAGGGGATTGAAAAGCAGCGCGGCGGTCCCGCGAGGCGGGAGACCGCTCTGGAGGAAAACTGACCTTGTTGCCCAGCCCTTGGCCCTGACGCACGGAGCACTTTATCCAGAGCCCCTGGAGGGGCTTGAAAAGCAGCGCGGCGGTCTCGCGACGCGGGACGCGCGCGGGCTCGGCCCGGGCGAAGACTGGGCCAAGACGGGCCCGTCTTAGCCCGTCATAGCCTGCCAGAGACTGGACTGGGCCACGGCTCTAAAGTCTACATTAAAAGGTACTTTGGACATAGATTACTTCCTTTCCAAGCTTTTAAAGGGACAATATCCACCGTATATAGAAACGAAGGAATTATATATTATATTGTGCAATTGTTTGGTGGGGTAGAGCGGGGTTTCTTAAAACCTTAATAGATTAGTTTTTTTTTTTTTATCCCTACTAACGATGGGGAAGAGAAAAACATTAAGTGCCCCCATTAAAAAGCAAAAGCAAAAGGACTTAGGGATGCACCCACGTGAAAGCCTGCTTAGTTACCTCACGGGAGCCATGGGTGCAATTGAGCGCCAGATCGTAACAGTAGAGGAAGCTCTTAATCCAGGTATTCCTGGAAGGGAGGGGGGAACCCCAACGGCCAATATATCAAAAGAGGAGCCCGTTTTATCTTTACCTTTATCGGTATCTAGCAGTTTATCAAGAGCAAATGGTAGTATAGCAAATATACAGGATAACATAGCAGTTAGCGATGAAGATTTGGATATTCAACCTCGGATAAAGCGGGCTAGAAACCCGGATAGTTAATTTCACACTATAGGGGATAAGAGTTTAACGGATAGTGAGACAGCACTTAAAGTGCCGAAAAAGTCTAAAAGGGACAAACCTTCATTAGTGACACACAATACAGCTAGAAGGGGTAAATCAAATTCTACCACAAACTTGCGTACCCAGAATGAGGTCAAAAATTTAAAAACAAAATTGGACGCATTAGATACATTTTTGAGGGAAAGCCTAGGTGGTCTAATACATAGAATTGGCCTAATAGAAGAGACTTTAACTAAAAGCTTAGCTAAACCCCAGCCTCTCGACCAACAGTCTTCTGTTCAATTGGGAAATCGGGAACATCTTTCCAAATGCAGGGGACTTTGCGATACTGGCAATAACTCTGGCCATCCCGAGGAAACAATAACTGTTTCACAGACGATTGCACAAAATATCCCTATGGTACATTCAGTGGCCTCCCCTACGGTTGCCTCGACAGCCCCTAATAGGATCGAATATCATTCAGTATCTAATAGCCCAAAGGCAGACAGTAATACGAACGTATTTGGGACTGAGAGATATATAACACGTTTGGGTCTACCTTCGGCAGCGACACCTTACGTGGTGGTTTTAATTAATGTTCCCAAACTTCAGAATAGGGTGGATGAGGCGTGGGAAAGGGAGAGGAATAAGGCCCTGCAATGGTTAGGAGCAAGGACGGGTCTCACTGAGAGACTATTTAATGAATTTAAGATGATCAGAAGAGTGAGCTGGGTAGGAAATGGGCCAAAGAACCAGATAGGGGACTGTGTAGTGCTGACCTTTAAAACGCCACAGCTAGTTAGATTGATTCTGACTAGAGTAGGTAATCAATGTTCACTGGGACAAGGTGTTAATTTGGTCCCATTGGGATACTTTTACCAGCCCATACCCTGTGCTGGCCCAATTGACATGGGACCTCAAATTCAGCACCATAATCGTGGGTTTAACCTTTTAACTTTTAATCGATTTGATGCACTTGCCAACCTTGAATCAGTGGATTGACAACAAAAGGGAGTTCCCACATCGCATGATATAACCAAAATAGTAAAGGCCATCCCCAACCTGAGTGAGAAGATAAAACCAGTTAGTATCGACCATACTTCTCCATCTAACCTAATTATGTCTACAAATATAAAGTCTGTAAATGACCTAGATTTAGACCCTTCGATTGACCCAGCCCCCTCCCCTATAGTACAACCTGCGGAAACACCCATGAAGCGAGTGGAACATGGGGGAAATAGTAAAGGTCTGGGGGTAAAAGATATTTGTAAAATTTTGTTTTGGAATGTAGCGGGCTTAAAAACAAAGGTGTCTAATATATTATGGCATGATTTTGTGAGTAAGTATGATATTTTGAGCCTACAAGAAACTTGGGTGGAATGGCCAACACACATTTGTGGGTACAAAACCTTCCACACGCCTGCAGTACCGTCATTACATGGAAGAGCGAAAGGTGGCCTCTGTATCTATATCTCAAATTTTTTGAATTTAAGACAAATTGTTTTTAATGTTACAGAGCAGTTTTATCAAATCATCAGTCTTCACATAGATCAAGCTTTTAGTATTATTTTATTGAACTTTTATAATAATGCATCATCTGAGCAGATTGAGGGATTAATGGGAAAAGTGAGTAGTGAACTACACAAATTACAATCATGTATATCAAAGGAGACCTGCTTCATCTGGGGTGGGGATTTTAATTCCCCTATATGCCAGTACATGAACAACGGGGTATGTGGCATATCGTATGATAAGGGTCCCAGTTTTGCACATTTCCCACATACACCTTATGGTGACCTCCTGAATGACATCATGTTTACATTTGATTTTGGGTTTGTTAATGATTTATGTGTTCCCATGGTCCCTTTTCAGCCCACCTTTAATGGTCGAGGGACCATTTCCACTATTGATTATGTACTAGCTTCGAGTAGATTTGCCGCTCGGTTAAATGATATTATCATACATGATATAGCACTTAGTGACCACTTTCCCATTAGTTTTGGTGTGAAGGTGAATACTAAGAGTGCTGGTATCAGAAAAGACTCTACCCATTTTGTGGAAAATATTTCTTTGAGTAGACAAAATGGTTACGCACTGAAATGGGAAAACGTGGATCCTGAGACTTTTACTAGCAAGGTGGTATTGAATTGCAAAGATATGTTTTCAACTTGTTTGGATGACAAACCATCTTACCAGGATATTTTAGATAATTTTTTAGTCATCTCAAGTCTTATTAAGGAAACACTTCATATGAACCCAAGTAAGAAAATGAAACAAATAACAGGCTGGTTTGATACTAGCTGTACAAAGGCCTATTCTAAACTTAAAAGAGCCCTTCACGTTGGGAAAAAAAATTGTGACAAGATTAGAGAGGCAAGACATGAATATAAGAAGGCATTGAGAGTTAGAAAGTTGGCGCTTAAAGAGGAAGCCTGGCAAGCGCTGCGCGACGCCTCGGTCAATCGGGATCCCGCAGCCTTTTGGAACGCGGTTAACGCACCTTTTTTGGCCGAAAACGATAAAGCAACCATAGAGATCGCCATCACTGAACCCGAATGGATATTACATTACTCCAGTTTGTATAATAATCCATCGCCAGATGATCAGGGAATCCCAGCAAGTGTTGAAGACACTATGAAATTATCGATTACATCAGACTTATCCATAGATTTTACTCTTAAGGAGGTCAATTCGGCCATTAACTTAAGCTCTGGAGGGAAGGCGGCAGGACCTGACGGCATCCCAGTGGACCTTTTTAAGTCTAATTTACCTCTCTGGGGTCCACTGTTAACACAGGTTTTTAACGCTTGCTGTTCTCAAGGCTTTTTATCAACCTGGTATGATTCAATCATAGTGCCCATTTTTAAAAAAGGGGACAGGGCAAACCCAGTGTGTTATCGCCCAATTTCACTACTGGACTCTACAATTAAAATTGTGGGTCGAATCTTGTTAGATAGGTTGCAAGTGTGGGCAGAGGAACACTCAATTTTAAGTGATTTACAATACGGGTTTCGCAAGGGATTGGGCACAATAGAACAGGGTTTAAACCTACATATTATATTAGAAAAGTTTACAAAAGCAAAAAAGGAAAGGTTGTATGTAACTTTTGTCGATTTAACAGCGGCGTTCGATTGTGTCATCCATGAGAAGCTCTGGTCGGTTTTAGAGGAGATGGGCGTAAATGTTTTAATAGTCACTTTTTTGAGGCAGCTTTACTCAGGGGCAAGGGCTAGGGTCCGATTTGGGAGAGGTGGTGAATGCACTGAGCACTTTAGTGTTAGTAGAGGAGTAAGACAAGGGTGCATTCTTGCCCCGTTCCTTTTTTCACTATATATAAATAATCTGGAATCTGCATTGATACAGGAGTGCAAGGATTTACCTGTAGTTGCAAATCGCCCTATTCCGGCACTCCTGTATGCGGATGATGCGGTCCTAATGGCCCGCACACCGCTGGGTCTCCAAAGGGTGGTAAATGCTTTTGTTAATTTCATGGCGAGCCTGGGCCTCACGGTAAATTGTTCTAAAACTTTTACAATGAACTGTGGGAGAGGACTAAAAAAGAAAAGTATGACCATTTTTATAAACTCAAAGGTTATAGAGCGTACTAAGACTTTCTCCTACTTGGGGATTTTATTCGATCATTTAGGGATGTGGTCACCGGCGATCAAAGCAAGAAGGTTGCTATTGGTTAAATCGATTATGGCCCTGCTAAACTGCTGTAAAAAATTAGGAAGACGCGCCCCTGGAGAAATCTTACCAATATATAGGGCAAAATGCGTATCCATTGCTACGTACGGAGCCAGAATTTGGGGCTTTGTAGGGGTCAATGCCTTACAACTTGCAGAAAATATGTTTCTGAGGTACCTCCTGGCAGTACCAGACAGCACTTCAACTTACATATGCCACCAAGAACTTGGGGTACCGTATTTAGAGGACATAATTAAGATACAGCCTGTCCTCTTGTGGCACAGAGTATGGACTGCAGATGAGACAGAGTTGAATAGGAAAATATTGAAGGATGCCTTGGTAGTGGATGGGGTCAGAAATATAAGATGGTTAGCCTATGTCAAAAAGTTTATGATTAAACTAGGCCATCCTGAATATTTTAAAGATCCACACACTATGCAAAATGTATCTAGGAAAGATCTAAAAGTAAGTTGTATGCATTATTTGGGCGAAGTGAGGACTACAATTGAATTAAAGAAACCAACAGTGCAAGCATATTTTCCGGTTTTAGTAACCCTTACGATGCAGCCATATATTGCTCTGATCACTGATGATTATGAAAGGTTTCTCCTGACACGTTTTAGGTTGAACATTTTATATCGATTGTTTAGTTTCCCTGTACAGAATGATTGGTCGAGAGTTTTATGCAATTGCCCATGTGACGAGGTTTCGGCTCAATCGACAATACATATATTGTTTTTTTGTAAATTTTATTCCATACCAAGAAGGAGATGGATCATCCCTGTGCTTAAAAAACTTGGTTTTAGACAATGTTATCCTGCATTTACGACTCTTCAACAGCTAGAGGATAATTTTATTATTGTATCTGTAATTGCTTTTTTAAAAGTGTTTTTAGGTCCCGAAAATCAATTGCGATGTGATTCAATTAATTTTATGTAACCTCAAGCTTGAATGATGTTTTAATAGTTTTGATATATGCACTGTGCTTTTATGGTTAACTGTAATAGTTGCCGAATAAAGAACTTTTGATTGATTGATTGACCTGGGCTGGTGCAGAGCAGCCTTCTCTCATTATTTAAAATAAAATATAATTGGGCCGGGCCCCGGGGATGGGGTCACTCGGTCCGAAATCGGCAAGAGAGGGGAGCCGCTTGGCCCCCTTCCCCATTAAAAAAAGGCCTGGCCCCAGGGAATAGGGTCCCCGGGCCCAAATGGGCCCAGAAAAGGGAGTCCACATGGCCCTCCTCCCCCCAAAAAAAGTGGGACCAGCAATTCGCTGGAGGCCCACCCCCTTTCTCCACTACTCTGCAAACGCACCTTCTGGTGCGGTGCTGGTGGGGGGGTGAAGTCCCCGTGGATGCTGAGGGTTCTTTGGGTCCAGGAACTCCTTCTGTTACCTCCAGTAAGTTCCATACAGCCGGAATGCTGAGAGGACTTGGAGGGTGGTTGTGGCGTGTCGAGCATGGATGTGGAGCAAAGGCGCGAGAAGTCGTTCTGAGCTGGTGGCCCTGGGAGGTTTTGTGGGGGCTGTGTAGCTCCCCCACCATATTTGACCCTGATGGCCTGCAGAGAGAGACTCCAGCACACGCCTAAGGATACAGTGCCCTGGGGTGTGTACCTGCTGACGGTGCCCCCCTTTGTGCCCTCGCCTGCAGGACCTAGGCAGGTATGTGCAGTGGCCATGCAGCAAGAAACCACGCATCTCGATTGTTGGAAGGAGTGCCCTCCCTGCTGCATGCTGCCGATGGCTCCTAGCAACGTGTTGCAGGTAGGCCTGGGCATTGAACTCCGCTCCGTTCACGGAGTTTGCAGAGTTTTCTGCACTCCGCACTCCGCGGAGCTCGCGAAGTGCAAGAAAACCCCGCTTTGCATAGTGCAGCGGAGTTTTTTCCCCGCTCGTGCTCGCAAACGGTAAGTTCGCGAGCGCGAGCTGCTGCTCGGGTAGAATTTGTACCAGAGTGGCAGAAAGACCAGTGCGAACAGCAGTTCGCACTACACTCCGCCACTTGCGGAACTTCGCTGAGTTTTTTTGTAACTTCGCGAAGTTCCGCGTAGCAACACCCCGCGAACTACGCCCAGGCTTAGTTGCAGGGACGTTGTTGATTGAGTAGCCCGCCTTACTTCCAGTAGGTCCCACAGAGTGGGATTGCTAAGCGGTCTTTGGAGGCCCGCTCCCTTTCGCTGCCACTCTGCAAACACACCTACTGGCGCACTACTGGTTAGGGGATGAAGTCAACTTTACTCCTGAGGGACCTTGGGGGCCAAGATGTCCTCCTGAAACCTTCCGTAAGACCTACACAGCAGGATTCCTGAAAGTTGGTCGGAGGCCCAGCCCCCTCTCTCCACCACTCTGCAAACGTGACTACTACTTAAAGAAACATAGAAATTCACTGAAAAAAACAAAGGTTACAGGGACGCTATAGTTAGGAATTAGCCTTTAAAAAACCTTAGAAATTCAATGAAAAAACAAAAGGCTACAGGGACGTTATAGTTAGACTTACATTTTACTCGTACAAAACCATAAAAATTCAGCAGTTAATAGTTAGCTGAGCTAACTATAACTAACACCCCGTAATGCACTGTGTATGACCTCACATATTACATCACTGATGCCATCATCCACACTCACACATCTACTCACTGATTCATAGAGCCACTCATATACCAACTACCTATACAGCCACTAATGAAACCTTTATCTCACATATACAGCCACTCATGCACCTACTCACTGACCAATACAGCGACTCACACATCCAGTCATACAGATATACAGACACTTACACACCCACTCATACACCCATACAGCTATTCTCATACTCAGTCACTGATACAAAATCTTACATACCTACTTACTCACCCATACAGTCACTCACACATCTACTTACTCACCCATACAGTTACTCACACATCTACTCACTCACTCATAGATATACTAACACATCTACTACACTGATCTATACAGTCATTGAGAAAAGTACATACACTCCTATGCAACCTCTCTCACACTCACTTACTCATTGATAAAGCCACTCACATACCCATTCACTGACTCATACAACTACTCACACAGCCACTCACTCACCCATACACCTACTTAGACACCCATTCATGCACCCTTCCAGTCACTTATATACCATCTCTTACCCATACAGACATTTATGTACCTGCTCAGTCACCCATTCAGCCACTCAAGCACTCTCTCATTCACCATTTAAAGCCACTGACACACCTGCACTCTTACTCATACAGCCACTCATTCATCTTCTCATTCACCATTACACCCACTTAAACAACTCACTCATGCATACAGATACTCACACAGCCACTCACATACTCTAATACCTACTGACACACCCAGTCTCTCATATACCCACTCACTCTTGTATATGCCACTTACACACCCACTCACTCACCCATATAGAAACTCCCAGTCACTTACCTAAGTATTTATGTTTAGCACTCAGAAAGATTTAGAAAACACTCACAATCACTGGATGCTGTCATCAGTGATGCAATCAGTGATGTCATTTGAGATGCCGCCAGTGATGTCATCAGTGATTTCATTTGAGATGTCATCAGTGATGTCACTGACCATGTCATGAGTGATGTAATATGTGAGGTCATAAGCAGTGCATTGTGGGGAAGTAAGTTCACTGTGACATCTCAAAAGACAGCACTGATTTTGCAAAACTGAATGTCTGATGCAGTACCCCCACTATTTGACTGGTTTTTTAATCAACTTTGACAGAGGTGTATTAGGTCACTGCCAGCCAGGCTCCCAGTACCAGTGTTCTTTTCCTAAAAAACTGTAGCCCTATTGACACAATTTCAGCCACTCCTATAATACCCTAGTAAATGGTACACTGGGTACCTAGGGCTTTGGGCCGGAAGAGGGTCCTCTGGGGCTGCAGCATCAATTGTGCCACCCCAGAAACCCCTCACCAAGACTATGCAAATTGCCACTGCAGGCTGTGTGCAGAGAAAACTGAGGAGTCGACATGGCAAACAGCCTTGTGTGCCATGCCCCCATACACTGCATGAAGTTTAGGTAAGTCAGCCGTACTGCAGACTTTACAGCTCTATGGCAAGGTGCACTATATTCCATGTGTGGACATATCTGCACGAGCAGGTATGACCCTACAACCTCAAGTCCATTCTTGGATATTGTAAGTGCACAGGAAATCCATAGAGATTACATGGGCTGGATACTTGTCATTATGAGTTTCCTAGCTTCACGATGGCTTCACTGTACCCTAAGATGTTTGGTACCAAACATCCCATCTTAATAAATACTCACTGATTCCAATGTTGCATTTATTAATAAATGAAAAAAGGAGATCCTTTAGAGGGTCCCTTGAAAATCTACCAAGCACTGGTGTGGTCTCTGTCTAGTTTAAGCAAGCCTGCCACCACAAAACATGTTTCTGACCTCATGGTTTGAAGGCCAGCGCTCTCAGAGGCCAGGAACAAAGTGTGATGTTGGCAAAAGTGTGTCACAACTCCCCAGGACAGGATGGCCTCCCAAGGCAGGAAGCTTTAGTAGCAAAGCTGTCTATAAAATGCAATCCAGGCATCTCTAGATAGTGGAGGATGCCAACCCTCCTTTTCTGCTTCACTTTTGGTGGGAGGAAAGGTGGAAAAATTAGTTAGGTGAGGAGGTGTGCCAACATTCAGCCAGCACCACTCCTAAGGTGTGGCAGGCGATGTGGACCCCACTTTTTAAAATCCAATATCTTGAGATGTGGGAAAACAACCTATCAGGACTAGGGTAGTGCCCCTTCTCACAGGGAGTGGTCACTTAGATGGTATAGACACCCTAAAGGTAGGGAGCCCATTGGCTACTAGCTGTCTCTTCCTTTAACGCCCCCTCAATTTATTTTTTATGTGGCATCCCTGGACTTTGAACCTTGGATTCAATGGACAAGAAAAAGATACGGACAAAGACGAGCTGTTGCCCAAGAACTGAAGCTCTGTTGCAGTAAAATTGGTGGCAAACCCTGCCTGCTGCCTCGAGGACTTGTCAATCGTGGTTGTGCTGCCTCATCTGCAACTGTGAGGACTCCAAGAACCCTGGAGCCCCTCCAGCCTTCACCAAATTGCCCAATAACGTAACTAGGAGTAGAGGCTCTACTCCTCCTGCACCAGTAGACACAGAACCACAACTCCAGACTTACTGACTTGCTGAACTCTGGCTACTCTAATGCAGTACCCAGACCAAAAGTTGTACACCAGCTCCAAGGTTCAGTTCTGTCCCTCTACCAAGTATGGGGATACCAGGACTTACCAGCGCTGTGCCGTACCAATACCCATACAGCTACTCACACAATCACTCACATACCCCTACAGTCACTCACACAGCTACTCACTCACCCATAAAGCAACTCACACACCCACTTATTTACCCATACAGCCACTCACATCCCCACTCACTCACCCATATAGCCACTCAACAAAGCCACTCATGCACCAATTCACACACCCACACAAACACTTATATACCCATTCATACATCCATGCAAGCACTGAGACAGACACTCACTCTCTAATACAGCCACTCACACAACCACTCAGTTAACTAAACACCCATTCAAACAGCCACTCACTCACCAATACAGCTACCCTTACAGCCACTTACATACCCAGTCACTCACCCATACAGTCACACACACAGCTACTCAGTCACCCATATAGCCATACCGCCACTCACACACCCACTCACCCACCCATAAAGCCACTCCACAGCTATTCACTCACCTTTACAGCTACTCACACACCCACTCACTCACCGATACAGCCACACATACAGCCACTAACTTACCCATACAGCTACTCACACACCCAGTAACATCCGTCTCCTTACAAAGTTATAGGCAAAAGGTGTACCTATAACACATATAAGAAGTTGAGTGACTGAGCTCACTGATGAAGAAGGGTAAGTGATTTGCTTACTCCCTGCAAGCAACCTTAAAAGTAGCCAGCTTCACTTTGGTCCTGAAAAAGGCCCATAGACCCGTCAGGGCAACCGAGGGCCAAAACATGTTGACCTACCACGACCTAACACCAGGTGCGGTTGATCATTAACACATCCACCACAGCACTGTCCACCCCTTTTAATATTGCCCCTTCCTTGTTAAAATAAAAGACCAAACAAAGGAATGGAGGTAATTTTAATTTTGATCACTTCTTCTTGACACTATTCACTCTCTAATCACAACTGTCTAAAAACCATACGGTCTCCCTCCAGATGGAGGAACGCAGATCACTTGGAGAACTGAACACTCGAGTGATGAAAGACCCAATGATGATGCTATTCACCTAAGCGTCAGAGTGGAGAACCAACTTATAACGCACCCTGAGTTAAATGTGAAAGAGGGTCTCCAGAACACAAGATCGTAAGACCCTGGCAAAAAACAGTACATGTTATTCATTCTCCTTTGATTCTGACTGTACCTAATGGAAGCCGAATGAATCTCTACTTCTCCCTCCCTCTTTTGATTCAACAGTCTCTTTAAAGACTCCATCTCATGTCTCTTAATATCATATTTACTGATACATTTAGGCTGAATGGTGTATGTATCCTCTGCTTTCCATAAATCAGATGTAACTCTTTTGTAAAATTCATCAATAAAAGGATTGGAGGGACTCAGGGTCTAACTTTTGAGTGTGGCTTAAGACTCAGGGTGGGTGAAAATTTCTTCTCCGCTGGCAAAGTTGTGCCCACTCCGCACTCTGCTTGGAGCGTAGAGTTCCGGCAAAACGCCACCAACCGCAATGTGGCAAGTTTTTTCTTGCGCCTGGCTCTCCAACATTAAGTTGGTGAGTATGAGTGAGAATTTGCTTCCCCTAGCATGATTTTGGAGTGCTACAATGCCTCCTGGCAAGATTTCCAAACACGGGTGGACACGGCATGTCGCTACTGTTCATGTCGAGAAAGCTGCAGCTCAGGCAGAAATTCTACCTGAGCAGCAGAAAGAAGAAGGGCCCTCTTGTAGACCATGTAGCCATTCACACTTTACAGCACAGACAAGCTCCAAGAGCTAAAAATGAGCATGAGCAGTGCAACGTGCTGAATTCCGCCTGATTGTGGAACTCCGTGGAATCTTGTGGTGTTTTTATGTAACTCCGCAGTATTCCACAAAGTGAAACTCCGCCATTGCCGCCCACCCCTACTTAAGACCAATGCCTATAGACATATCTTACTAAATATCCAAATCATGGAGCCCTATTAATTTCATCATCGTTCTCATCTAGTGGTGTACTAGTCCCAAGCGCCAGTCAAACTTCTTGCTGAAAAACGGCTTTAATCTCACTTTTCTAATAAATCTATAAAGGTCATTATGAATATCAATAAAGTCACATGATTTAGTCAAAAAATGAAGTCCTTTGCTAAATACATTCTTTTGATTATCATCAAGAATCCTAGATGAGAAATTAGTATTTGACATTCCTTCACTGTCACATCATTAGTTGTAATAATCACAGTGTCAGAGCCACCCATTATTTTGATTGATCCGTCTTGGTCTGTGGTCTGGTTTGTACCCATGTTCTAGTGCCTTTTCCCCCTCTTCCAGTTCTATGTTTCTTTTTCATCTTTCTGCCTCTAGTTTCCTATTTGAAAACACCTCATCGCTGTGCTATGCGATCAAATAGTGTGCTCCCCATGCACCATACCTGTGGTCGCTGTGCTGCATACTGGCAAAATGTACAATGTTGCTGAAACCCCGAAAACGTCCTAATGGGACGAAACTCATTGGCTATGATTTACTACAATACAGGCTATAAGCAAGTTTTAAAAATCCATTTTGTAATAAATAAGACATATTTTCAAAAAACTGTTGTAAAGTACTATTCTGTATCTTGCCTGAATTAAATGAACTGAAAATGTGTACATTTTTCGGCATGATTGATGTTCCTAATCGGAATGTAGAACTTCTTTAAAACATATGAGCTTGCAACGTAATCAGTTTTGTATTTTCACCTTGCTGTAACGATAAAGAGATACTTGTTTACAATATTTCTATTGATGAGGGTGCTGGGTCCACATTTGTGAAGCTTGATAGTGAGAATTATTTTGGTTATCTTCTTTTGGGGTGGTTGCGGATGACCCCTTTTCTTCCCTTTTATCACAATTGTGACTAGGAATTTGGATATATTACCTACGGAAATATTTATAAGTGCAGTATTTGCTCTTGCCCCAGTCACCATATGTAAAGAATTGGTTGTAAGTCACTCCAGCTATTGGGTGGATGGGAAGGGAAATGGATCAACTTCAGATTTGCTGAGCATGTGGGGGATGAACCTCCTGTATGAGGAAACATTTTTCCTTTCGGGGAAAAACATGGACATCCCATGTGCAGAAATCTATGCTATTCAGATGTCTGCATTGAAAAATAGATATTCTTGTATATATATATCACATGACATGAATTCTGCTCCTGGAACAGCTTTCAAGGTGTACTTCTTGAAATGTTTTCAAGTAGGAAAAAAATGTAATGGCACTTGTATTTTCTGTGGACAATATGCACTCTCTCATTTTTCCTATCTAGCAAAGGTCTGGTTTGACTGAAGTCTTAGAAATGTTTGCATTTATCTTGTGTATGTATGCTTTTTCTATGATTTTCTTACAGTAACTAATGCAACAACACAGCACTAGGGAATACACACTACACAAAGAAAGGAGGAAGGGAGGATGGAAAAGAAGATGAAGACAATATTGCAATTGTTTAAAGATGGCAGGAAAAATAAATATTGAGCAATTTGTATTGGAATTCGAGAAATCAAAGACAGAGGGGCACATGCATGAAAGTTGCATTTTGCGATTACCAAATAGCGATTTTTTTAGAAATTGCTATTTGGTAAGCGCAAAATGCAATGCAACAACACATACAGCAAATAGCGAATCTCTAATTGCGATTCCTTAAGAATCGGAAACGCAATTAGGGAATCGCTATTTGCAATTGAGACTCCATTCTTTCCTATGCGCCTCATGGCCCATAGGTGAGAATGGTATTACATTAGCTAAATTGCGATTACCTAATTGGTAATCACAAATTAGGTAATACAAATGCAAGGGTGCCCGGGGGCCCAATGCCACATCGCACTTTAAAAAATGCAGTTTGGTGCATTTTTAAAAAAATGCAATTGTTTACCATCAACTTGAAGTTGATGGCAATTAGCGTTTCCTAAATGCACAGTTCACATTTAGGAAATGCCTCTTGCATGTGCATTAAGGAATCGCAAATTGCGATTCACTATTTGCATTCGTAATTTAGGGAATCGCGATTAACTAAATTGCGAATGCAAAAAAAGTCATGCATTAGAAAAGGCCATTTTGCGATCGCAAACAGCCAATTTTTGCGAATGGCACTGTTTGCGATCGCAAAATAGCTTGAGCATGTGCCCTATTGTCACTGAATGTAGAAATGGCAGCCAAGCCTGCAAATGCCAATATTTTTATCTGGGTATGTTACCAGAGATGTATATTTCAGAAGTTAAAAAGTGTGGTGTTATTTACTCAGCATAATGTTCCTGACTGTAGGAGGCGGGTAGAAGGATATGGTATGAGGATATTGACAAATGTTACATTTGTCTGCAGCACTTCTATCGGTTGTCATTATTTTACAGCATTATTACCCGATTTCAAAACATGCATACCTAGTTTTTTTAGACAATGTTGTATGTATTGTGTTATTTATATAGTGTCTGTACAACAAGTATCCCAATAAATTATTCTGATTGAACATCCTTATATGTAAGAGAAAGCATAGACACTTCAACCCCTACCCATCGGGTATAGTAGCAGATCCAATAAAAACATGGGTGAATATAGAAGTTATAATACTCAGAAACTGCAATTGATAATACTAGGATAACCAGGATAGGGCCACAGTTTGCCCAGACTTATGTTTACGTTTATGGGTTTTGTACTAGGCCGCTCATCCACTACCCTACTGGAGGCCTCAGAGCACATATCAAGAAAAAGGTGGTGAAGCCTTAAGTGTAATTTGTAGGCTCCAGGAGAACACAGACCAGTCCTGGGCATCTGATATTATGTAAAACCCATGGAGAAGAGGAGGGTCATTAGGAATTTTCTGAATTTGCAGTGATTCTTTTCCATTTTGAGGCAAATAGGTAAGGCATTGCAGTGACAGGTATTTTGATTAAGAAGGGTTTGTTTGCCATATCATGCATATCTGAACTAATGTGGTGTCACCAGCCTTTTTCTGGAAGATGTGAGATTTCCAGATGGATGATAGTGAACGAGAAGACTGACAATTGTATTTGGAGCACAGTTATTTACAGCCTTGTGGGCAAGACAAAGGCATTTAAACTTTATCCTTTCAAATGGAGAGATTTTAGAGTGGGATAACATGGTTGTGTCATTTGAGGTTGTATAACGGTTTGGGCCACATAATTTTGAACTCACTGGATCTTTTTAGTGGAGCTTGTAGGAAGGCCTGCAAAGAGACCCTTGCAATAATCCTATTGGGACATGAGCACTAGTAACATCTAGTTCGTTTTTGCGTGCACTGTAGAAGAGAGAGGATCCCCTTCTGTTAACAGAGGTGAAAAAATGTATTTTTGCATACTGTTTTTATCTGTGGAACGAATGTGAGATCACTGCTAAAAATAACTCCCTGGTTTCATGCTTGCTTCACTGGGATGGGATGCAGCCTAATTTAGCAGGCCAAGCAAAGGAGATTGGGAGCCTGACTGAGCCACATAACAGAATTTCAGTCTTATCTTCAGTGAGACAAAGCCAGTTATTTTGAATCCACCGGTGAATTTGTGAGAGACCTTGGGAAAGTAGGTGGGACTTTATAGGATTGTCCTCAGGCTTCAGAGTGAGCTGAATATCATTAGCATAAATGTGGTACCCAATCTTTTAGGAGTACAGGACATCTGTTGCCACGGGAACCATGCAATTGTTGAATTAGAACATAAAACAGAACCTTGAGGAACACCACAGTGGATTTCACTGTGCTTGACAGGAAAGGAGACAGTTTTACTTGGTGCATGAGGTCATGTAGGAAGGAGGAGAACTATAAAAATGCCATATATCCCATGCCTGCTGAAGTTGCCAGTCTGTTTATGAGTATGTTGTGGTCAATGGTGTTGAATGCAGCAGATGGGCCAAGTAATATCAGTGCATGAGGGAGACCAAGATTGCGAGCTCATAGGTGTTCCTCTCTTATGCTTAACAGAGTAACTTTCATGCTTCTCTTTGGTCTGAATCTAGGCTGGATGGCACCGAGGATGCTGTAGAGTGAGAGTTGACAGGGTACTACTGTTTCAAGAACCTCAGCCCCAGACGGGAGGCTGGAGACATTGTCCAAGATGTTCAATCCATTGAAGGTTTCTTTAAGATTGATTTCATAATGGCACGCTTGAAGGACTGAGGGATGTCCTTACATGCTGAGGAGCAATTTATGAGATTGATGATGATTGAGGTTAGTGCTGCAAAACCAGGATTGATGACTTTTGCTTTGGCTTTGTCCCATGGGGGTTTAGACTTTTTGAAAGAAGACAGGAGTTTTGCTGGTTTTGGATTATGTTGTTGTATTCCGCTTTAGGTGTCCGTATATAGGTTTTCCTGATACATGTCCTTATATAGGCACAATTCGCATTGCCCTTATATAGGCATAGGATCCCAGTCCTTATTTAGGCATTAGCCATGCTATCCAAATACAGGCATGGTCACCTACATCCGTTCACCCCAACGTCACAACGAGTTCTTAGAAACCAGACCCTTAAGCTCTTGGGAGTTCCCCTAGCACAGGATTATTGATTTCTCCAAGAACTAATTTATTATGCATGAACCGCTATTCCTTAAGGGTTCATTCCTGACGTCTTCCTCTGCCCGACTTTACGTCAATGCTAACATTCCAAGGCACCTACCGGGTATAAATATACCTTCCCTTGCCCAAGCAAGTAGGAGGAGACCTCGACTTTAGAGGAGCCCATGTCCCGGCCTGACGCACTGACAAGAGACGCTGTCATCCCTGCTCGCAGAGAATCCAGCTTCCAGTGTTTTGACTCCCTTCGCGGGGTGTTAGAGTTCGAGATCCTCTGTTGTTGCCGCTCAGCCAGCCTGCCGACGCTACGCCAAGACGCAATTAGCGCCGCCCACCAGGAACTGCGAGCTGCGAGACGCGGGCGCGAGAGGAAAATCAAACGCGCCGCGCACCGGCTCTCTGTTCAACGGACAACGGATAAGTGCAATATCGCAATATCGGGCAAAACCGGGCAAAACCAGGCCCCGCCGGTAACCGCAGGGGTTTGGTTACCGCGAGAGGGAGGAGCCGCGGGAGCCATAGGAAAAGGCTCCTGTGAGAGAGCCCTCCCGGAAGAAAATCGCAGGCAGGGGAAGGTGAACAGCCCCGGACGCCGAAAAGGAGGAGAAGGCAGGAGAAGGTTGCTTCTGCAAGAGACCTAGCGCACCCAAGAAGATACTCAGAAAGCCAGGGGTGCACAACTGGAGCGCCCCTCCAGTAGAAAGAAAGAGGCAAGGGAGAGCCGGCAAGGACACCAATACAGATATACAACCTCAAAGGAAAACTGGCAGGCAAGGTGGGCTAAGGCACAACAGAGGTAAGTGCAAGAACGAATGGATGGATGATTGCAGTACCCAAATGCCCCGCTCAAGTGCCCACTAATTGATAATTTGGCTGCATGGGGGCAAGGAAAGGGGGGTAAAGCAAGGAAGAGCATTAAAATCAGACGCACAGTATAATTGAAAACTATTAAGAGCGTCATAAAAAGTTACAGGCCCGCGACAGACAAGGGACGATGGCACCAAAAAGGAAGCAGAAAACGACGGAGCAACGCTCTGGAAGGAGAGAGTCTTTCGGGGAGATTAGGACCCTAGAAGAGAGCCAGGAGAGCCAGGCAAGCGCCAGAGAAAGGCCAAAAAAGGCGCCGCAAAAGAGTAAGAACAAAAAAGCCACTAAAAAGTCCCTGAATGCGACCAATGGGAGTATGTTAGCCTCCACATCTATAAAGGACTTCTTAGGTAAACATTATAAACGGATAGATCAACCATTGGAACTCGCGGAAATAGAAGCAGCGCAACAAAATGGAAACGGCGCAGTAGAACTTTCCGAAGAATCACTGGAGGCATAATTTCTGATAAACCAGTCCCTTTTAAGTCAACACTCCCCAATAACAGCACCGCGACTGTCATCCTCCCCCAGACTCTTCTAAATGCAAGCACAGGAACTAGTGTCTTCAGGCCAAATGGAGAATAATAGTCAAGAGAAGAGAATCGACTGGTGGGATATACCAAATAACTCGGCACCACACTCAAAACAGAGTAGAAACCAAGACCAGCAGGAACGATCGAGAATAGAAAGAACAGATGATTTAGAGAGAGATAGTCTACAAAATCTAGACATCTCTGCAACCCCTTTCCCATCATTTATGGACATACTGATGATGCTTCAGAAAACCCTGAAAGGGATACTGGAAGTTACAATGCTAAATAACGGGGCTCTGAATACGCAAAAGCTATATTTGAAAAAGATTGAGGAGGAGCTGCAAGGCATCAGAGGTCAAATGCCGCACATGATGAGGCCAGTAGTACAGAAAGAAACTCCAGAAACTGTAGAAACCTCACACAACGTTTATATATCTAAATGTCCGATGCTGATAAAAAGAAGAGGGGAAAATATAAGATATAGCTCCTGGCACAATAGGGGCCAAGCCAAAAGAAAGATAGGCAGAAAGATGAAATCTAAAGTAGAAACAAGGGAAAAAATTAAGGGAAAGGAGAGAGTGGATAACTTAAAAATCCCCGCAACGATAAGGGTATCCACCAAGATCCCCGGAGCTGAGGGCAAGAAGAAGGGCCCCAATAAGCAAGTAAATATTCAGAGTAGCACAGGCCCAAGAAAGGATCAATTAAAAGCAAAACCGGATCTAAAATTAAACAATGCGGGTAACAAAATAAAATTCCAGAAGTACCAAAGTCAAGGAATAGCAGGCCCGCAACAAGGGAAAATAGAAGTAAAAAATAAACAGGGGTATGATAGGTGGGAAACTACCGGACAGGCGGGTATAGAAGCCCCCGAGATAGGGATAGAGGTGGAAAGCAATAAATGGCTGTACCTCGAACCAGAGCATCCCGAAAAAAAGGGGAAAAAAATAAGGAAAATTATATTCTTAAATAGATCCCAAATCCTATTTTCATTTTCCAGATGCCCTAGCCTGAGGGGAATAGGAACAAAAGATGTGAGACAGGTGGGCTTTATAGAAAATATAAATGGAAAGGAAATTACAAGAGTACTACTCTATTCTGACCTGGTAAAATTGGCAATTTTGGAAGCAGAGAGAGAGATACAGCAGGAAGGTATAAGGCTAATCACAGAGAGAGAACTAAAGGGATATTGCCATCCAGGAAGCAGCTTCCTTAAATGTCATGCAGGTCTTGGTAAGAGACAGGTGAGGCTCCGGGAGGATAAAGAAGAAGGAGGGAGTACCTTGAATGTAGTAGTCAATAACTCAGTTACCGATAACTCATGGGGTAACTGGAGTCAAAGAAGCAGTTCCGCAGGCCCCTCCCAGTGGTTTAGGGTAGATATGGTTGAAGATGGAGGTCTAAGTGAGGTGGAATAGGATGAAGGGGTGTCGCATAGCCTAAATCTTCTATCATGGAATATAAATGGTCTTGGAGACATAACAAAACAAGAATGTATAAATAAGCTAGCAAGAAATGTTGAAATTATTTGTCTGCAAGAAACCTGGCTATGCGACGAAATCCCAATATTCGATGGCTTCCTCCAGTTCCACCGACCAGCCAAGAAAAAAAGGTTTGGTCGCTTGGCAGGGGGGATTATGACCCTACTGCCTACAAAGGTAGCTAACAATGCGATCTTGTTGAAAGTAAAATGTAAATGGCTCCTGGTATGTAGACTCTCCTTGCTGTTTTCTGAAACAAAAAATGAAGATGTGATCATCATAAATGTGTATATGCAATGGGAGAATCCCAAGGAGTATGGAATTGAGTTGGGGTATTTTAAAGATGATATAGATTCGCTGTGTGAAAAGTATGATTTGGATATGTTTTTTATCGTGGGGGATTTTAATCATAAATTGTACCCAAAGGAGGTAGATATCTGGCACAGGGATATATTAGACGCATATGAAATAAAACAAGCAACTTTCCTCGCCTGCGAACCAACAAGACAGGATAAAGATCTGGGCAATTACCTAGGTACGAAGGGTCTATTCTGCCTGAATGGCAGATTAGAATCAGATTGCCCAGCAAAGAAGACATTTAAAATAGGCACACAGAGTTCCCCGATAGATTATGTCTTTATGTTTGCCTGGAACTTCTCACTCATAATGGATTTTAAGATACTTAGGGAAGAAGGCAGTGACCACAATCCACTGAAGTTGAAGATTCAAGGGGGAACCCCGAAACCCAGAGATAAAGTAATTTTACAACAAGTAGAATACCCCAAAAGAGTGACAACCAGATTAACGGAAGAGTACATGGAAAAATTGGGAAAATTCCAACAGAAGGTACACCTGGGAGAAATAGGGGGCAAGAAGCTGAAATGGTATGAGGGAAAAATAGACCAAGTGGTGCAATGCCTTCGAATAGAATTAAAAAAAGATAAAATAAACCAACAAATAATGCCAGCTAGGCGGTCAAAATGGTTCACTGTAGACTGTCTAAAGAAAAAAAGAGAGCTAAGGAAAGCTATAAGAAGCATTAATAAAAAATATGACCAGAGGAGTCAAAGCTATCTTAATAAATTGAAAGGAGAGTATAAAAAATTGATTATGAGTGCAAAAAGGGCGTACAAAGACAAATGCTGGGAAAATCTGCTGGAATCTATTGAATCAAAAAATATAAGACAGTTTTGGAAGCTGGTAAAAGCAGCAGCCGACCATCCAGCAGGGGCAATGAACTGTGTAGTAGATGAGGCAGCATGGGAGAAGTACCTGAAGGAACTGTATAGCCCTCGTAGAGAACAAGAAGTTGAAGAGCCCCAGCCGTGGCAAGAGCTAATGGAAGAATTGAAACCTGATTTTGCAGAACAGAATGTAAAAGACATAATAAGTAAATTAAAATTAACACGAGCTGCAGGACCAGACAATCTCCCAGCAATAATAATAAAGTCACAGATGATGTGGTGGGCGAGATTTTTCTCCCTCATGTTCTTGGCAATTTTAGATGGTGGACAAATACCAAAGAATTGGAAGGGGGCTATAAAAAGGCCAGTCCATAAAAAGGTAATATGAACGCACCACAAAATTATAGGCTGATTAACCTGTTAGACATTGGGGAAAAAGTTTTCTCAAAAATAATTCTGAACAGATTACAGATTTGGGTAGAGGAGTTTTCAATAGTACCAGTTGAACAGGGGGGGCTTTAAAGAAGGCCACTCCACGATTGATCACTGTTTTGCTCTGTGGACAGTGGCACGTAAATCAATAGAACAAAATGGTAAGCTGTGCTGTTGTTTTGTTGACTTCCGCGCAGCATTTGATTCAGTCGACCGGAAGACGCTCTGGGATACCCTTGTAAAAAGAAACATTCCCGAAGGTTTGTTGGCATTAATAAAAGAGCTACATAGCGGAAATTGGGCACAAATAATTAGAGACACAGAAGGGTCATTGATGCCCAAAGTAGCAATTAAGAATGGCCTTAGACAGGGCTACGTGCTGGCCCCTCTGCTATTTGCCATATTTTTAGGAGATCTACCTGCAAGTTTAGAGGTTGAAAGAAGTGCTAGTCCACGAATGGATGGAAATAAAGTGTCCTGCCTTCTATATGCTGACAATCTGGTAATTCTGGATCAGACTGAAATAGGCCTCCAAAGAAAGTTGAATGTTTTTAAGGAATATTGTGAAAGAAAATTTTTAACTGTAAATATGGAAAAGACTACAATTTTATGCTTTGGGAAAAAAGGTATTAGTTTTAATTGGTTTTTAGGAGACCAGAAGCTAGAAATAGTGAATGAATATCGCTACCTTGGGATGTGGTTTGACAGGTTCTTAAAGTGGCACACTCACATAGAAGCCCAGAAAGCGAAAGCCTATACATCGATTTGTGGTCTGAAAAAATTTAATCGAGACTACGGAGATATGTCCCACAGACCACTGTTAAAGGCTTTTAGTGCGATGATACCCCCACAAGTACTTTATGGAGCAGAAGTCCTCTATCTAAGCGGCAAACAAGATTGGGATTTAGAGGAAGGGAGGTGCCTGAAAACTCTGCTGTCATTGCCACACTCGTCAATGATTCATGCAATAAGAAACGAGTTAGGCACTACTGCGTGGAGGGTTCAGTCACAAATGATTTTAATAAGATTTTGGAAACGCTTGGACTTAGAAATAGGCCAAAAGGTATCTCAGTGGTGCAGAAAAGAGATTCAATGTAGCAACCTAAAATGGGCTAAAAAGATAAGGAAGGAAATATTATCGGTTTGTGAGAATGTAAAGGTGAAAATTTGCCTAGAATCCCTGAATGTAGAATTCAGTAAAAGCGATCTCAGAAATAAAGGGCTAGAAGCCTCTAGACGAGCAGATATGGATTATCTGGCTAAGAAAAAATCAGTGCAATTTATGAGAGACGCATGGCTAAATGAAAAATGGTTCCCTTATCTGGATATTTTACCAAATCACTGGTACAGACAGGAGATTTTAAGACTAAGAATTGGTATAAATCCCTGGCTAGTAAATGAAGAACTAAAAACAAAAATGCTGTATCAGGATGGGTACTGTAAGTGCACACTGGGAACTAAAGGCGATATATTGCACATCTTGTTAGACTGTGTAACAGTATTAGAACAGCGTAAACGATATCTTCGCCCAATATTTCTAAAACATGATATAAGGCTACGGATACAGGCGGTTAAATTACTTACTGAAATGCCTAATCTCGAGATTGCGATTGCACTAGGGAAATATATGAAGGAAGTCAAAAGGTTCCTTAGTGAGAATTAGTCTTTATTTTTATAAATCTTAAACTACTTCTATTTTTATAAGGATAAATATTTGTATAGTATTTTAAAAATGTTTTAAACTTTGTATAATTTTTAGAAAGAGTGGTGTTGCCCTGTGCAGAAAAGTCATTATTGCTACTTCCTCACCGATAATTTATCAACTTTTGACATTGAGAATGTATAAATTGTGGGGGTTTTTTCATTTTTTTTTTCCATTGGTATTACCACTGTTTAAAGACCAAGGTCTAAATAAACATAACTTTGAATTGAATTGATTGAGAGTTCGAGACCCGGAAAGAGATTCCCACCTCTCTCATTCTCAAGGTATGGAGCTGACTAGAACCTAGAGGGACTCTTGGCATACCAGACTTGGCATACCAGACTTAGCATACCATACTATAGCATACCATACTATAGAATACATCACCTACTTCTTACCTTGCACTACACTTAGGTTAGGTACACTGGGGTAGAACTAGTTAGAGAAGCATCTTATGAGTACTCGCATTTTTAGCTTATGTTATTTATGCATATGAATATATATGTCATAGCTAAAAGATAATGCTAGCGCAGTATTATTTCTTTCTACTGCTTACGCTGTACATAATATATCTCGCATATTGTCTTACGATTGTAACAGCTCATATCTCTTACACGAGAAACAAGACTGTTCAATAAATCCTTTTATTGAAACGCCCGTCTATTCTTTCTGTGTAACTCTGAAGAAACTAAGCATGCACGATTAGCTGAGTGAAACTGTTATCTGTTGTTTCCACGATTCTGAGAGTGTTCCGATTCTAAAGGGAAACAAAGTTGTCATGTTTATGAGGTTGCCAGAAACTACTCCTTCTTGTTTACAAGGAGTTTCTAGTGGCCTCTGAGTTAGGGAAAAATATAATTGCCCCTGTTCTTACCTCACTTATGAACCTGTCAGCACTGGTCTGGTTCCTAGCAGATGGAAACACGCTATGGTGGTTCCACTGCTGAAGAAACCATCACTGGACCCCGCTATCCCTGAAAACTTAAGACCTATATCTCTTCTTCCTTATGTGGCAAAAATTGCAGAGAAACATCTAAATAACCAACTGTCGAAGTTTTTAGAAGAGAGGCAGGTTCTTCATGACATCCAGGCCGGTTTTAGGCCAATGCATGGCACAGAGTCTGCTCTTCTTCTAGCAGCTGAAGTGTTGAGCATTGCTGCCGATGAAGGTAGAACTACTGCTCTGGTTTTGTTGGACTTGAGTGCCACGTTCGCACGGTGTCCCATGGCCTCCTGCTGGAGAGGCTAGGAGAGGTCGGGGTCGGAGGTGTCACGTGGATGTGGTTGAAGAACTTTTGGAAAATAGAACTTTTCAGGTGCTGCAACATCCATTCAAGTCCAGAGTTTGTCCTTTAAACCAGGGGGTGCCGCAGGGATCTGCGCTAAGCCCCACCCTATTCAATATATATATGCGCCCGCTGGCAGATATTGTGTTGAGACATGGAATCAAGTTGGTATCCTATGCTGACGACACTCAGCTAGTTGTGACCCTAGAACAACAAGAATCAGGAAGGGCTGCTGATTTCAAAACATGTCTGAGGGAGCTTATGGACTGGATGAGACTGAGTTGCCTCCAGCTGAATGCAGGGAAGACAGAGGTGTTGGTTGTGGGAAAACAGCCCTCTTTCTGGTCACAGCATTGGTGGCCTGAGGAACTGGGACTTTGCCCGGTGCCGAAAGCTAAGGTGAAAAATTTGGGGGTGTGGTTCGACGAAGCACTTTCCTTTACTCAGCAAATTTCTGCTGTGGCCGGAACCTGCTTTGGCATCCTGAAAATGCTGCGGAAGATTCTGGACCTTCTCCCCCTGGATGCTAAAAGAACTATTGTACAGGCTTTGGTCACATCTCGTCTTGACTACTGCAATGTTCTGTATCTAGGGGTGACCGCTAAAAATCTGAACATCTTGCAGAAGGTCCAAAATGCCGCAGCTAGGCTTATCCTGAATATTCCCAGGAGGGCCCCGGTAGGAGAAGCTTTAAAAAAACTTCACTGGCTCCCAATACAGGCTAGAGTTACATTTAAGGCTCTCTGTATCAGCCACAGGATCCTTAGGAAAAAGGGCCGCGCTTTCTGACTCCCCTTCTGACGGTTTACCAACCTTCTCGGAATTTGAGATCTCTTGGCAGTATGAGAATGACTGTGCCTAAGGTGCGGAGGGCCAGGGTGGGTGGAAGATCTTTTGGTTTCCTGGCAGCTAAGGCCTGGAATAAGCTTCCTGTGAACTTGAGGACATCTGAGTCAGAACCTTGGTTCCGTAAGAAATTGAAAACCTGGCTCTTCCGTGACTCAGGGGGCGGTCGCTAACCACTCAGCTACCTTTCCTTGCTTAGAGGCTATGTAGGTAGTCGATTAGTGTGGTATGGGTTTGGGGTTTCCAGTTGTCCTAGCGCGGGGACACTCCGTTGGGAGTAACCATTGCGCTTTACAAACTTCCTAATAATAATAATAATAATTAGCTGGTACAAAGTAATTAAGTTTAATATACTCAATAGGGACATACTGACCTCAGTCCTATGTCAAATCTATAGGGTATATTATTCCAATGCACAGAGCATATTAGGGAAATTGGAACTACACTATATGGCGCCCAACGTTTGGTAAGGCACTAATTTAACGCTAGATACTGAGTAACTCAGTCGTGCTTTTCTCAGAGACCCCTACTCACATACTCCATAAGACGTCTGGAGTGGGTAGGGTTAAGTATCCGCCAAAGCTGAATAGGACAAAAATCCTATATATTAGCTGTACGGTTTGTTCAACGTTGAAGGATACAGTGTTCCAAAATATTGTGCACCTTATCTTTGTTTCCTTGAAACTTGTTCTACATTTTTCAAAAAACAATGTCCCTGAACGGGGATACTAACACCGAGAACGGTATAGCTGCGGCTGATCCAGTCGTAACAGCTTTTAATTTTACAGGTTTAAATGAAACCGATGAGGGTGTTATAAACATCCCTCCAAACTTAAGGAGAGCCATCACTCTAAAACTTATAAAACACGGCCTATCACCAAGAGGTGGTAGAGCAGTTTTCGTGATAGAGGCTCACGAATCCTTTCAGACAGAGGTATTCTATTCATGGATAGTATTCCCAGAATCAAATCCAGTAACAAAAGTATTTCACTTCTATAAAGAAGATGAACCACCAGAGGAATATATTCTTTTCGAGGATATTGAAATTCCACTCACATACCAGGAGCATAATCTCTGGTTTAAAGGCGCCCTAAAAACATCACAAAAACATTACCAGGCTCGGTCCACTAGGTAGACCAGGAGCAACATGGCCGATTCGAGCCGGCTACACACCTCATCCTGACATCGAAGAAATGTCAGACGAAGAATTACTTACTCAACTACAAGAGTTAATAAAAATTTACAGACAATTAGTCCAATATGTCATGCAGACTTTCACAGTCTAACCACCAATGACCATTCCAAATCAAACACCTCAACAGGGGTATACACTAAAAATTACTCCACAGACTTTACACGCAGTCATGGGTAAAATGCACACAAAACGTGAACTAATTCCATTCTGGATAGCTCAAAAAATTACTCAAATCGAAGCAGTATTTCCAAATAATAGCCCTTATGAGAAACACAGAATACTAACAATCTGTTTACCAATGGGGATCACACCACAACTGGAAGACTGCACCACTTGGGGCACAGTCTTTGCTGCCATCTATACTAAAACACATGGTGTTCCGTCAATTGCAGTAATACCAGATGTACTGAAACAAATTCAAAACGAATACGGGGCAGAACCTGCTCTGAATTTAGGTATGAAATTACTGAAAAACTTCGACCAGGTCTCAACAATAATATTATCTAATATTAAAGGAGAGGCAGCATCAGTGGTGATCCGCCAACGCTTAAGGGAATTCGATGTAACAGAACATCAACATGAACTACCCAGAATAATAGAAAAATCTTATGCAGAATTAGGCAGAGACAGTTTGGGTGGAAAACCTTTGAAGCCAAAACAATCTGAAAGTCCTGAGAAGGACTCTATTAAACAAAATCCTACATCTTCTAAAAAGAAGTGGGAAACTAATAAACAAAATTCAAACGAGACACGTTCTCAATCCCGAGGTAGGTCTCCTCAAAAGGAGCCCTCTGAAAGGAGGTATAACCTCAGGAATAAGGATAATTTAAGAAAACCTGACAGGTATCAAGATACTGATACACGTTCCTCTCGTACCTTTCAGATATCGTCACAGACATCAGAAAGAAGAGGACGGTCAGATCACAAAGAAGAACGCGTGAAATCCAAAGACAATAAACACGTTCAGAAAAATAAATCAAAACCTCAATTCACAAAAAAGAAGGTAGCAGGTCTGAAGATCAGACATGCCGAGAATACTGAGAACACAGCTCAAGAACTGAGAATGGGCTCACACAATGCTGGACAGTGCAGCAGAAGTAACAATAGCTCGCCAGAACCTGAAGGAACTTCTGGAGATAGTGGACTTGAATGAGTACATCACAGTAGAGACTGTAGACACCAGGGTTAGTACTCCACAAAAGTTATATGAAATAACACTCCGAATGGAGGGAGACATACCAAGAAAGTGAAATCACTCTTTTGGGAGAAACTTTCAAGGGGTTATGATATACTTCTAGCAGAAAAGGACTGGCCACCAAACTTTGTCAGGGAGTGCCCACATGGCGAGGACATCATTATGCCAGCCTTCTCCAACCATATTCCAATTCACCTAAAATATACTTATGCCAGGAAATGGGCAGTTGCCCAGGCCCCAGCATTATACAAAAATCATGTAGGATGGGATGAGGACTCACCTCACCACAAAATACAGCTAAAAAATCAACCGACTGCACAAAGGGAGTACCCAATAAAGCAAGAAGCTAAAAAACAGGTCAGGGAGATCTTAGATCAACTTGAATACCAAGGGGTGATTGAAACATGCACCTCCTCAATGAACAATCCTTTGTTTCCTGTATCCAAACCAGACAATACATATCGTCTAGTTTTGGATTACAGACACTTGAACACTTGTTCCAAAACATTTGCAGTGCAAAATGCACATAGTACAGCATTAATGAATAACATTGTGCGCAAAAAATATAAAACCACATTGGACATTTCAAATGGTTTCTTTTGTCAAAACATAGCACCTGACAGCAGGTACTTAACAGCTTTCTCAATAATGGGGACTCAGCGTCAATTTTGTCGACTCCCACAAGGGTTCAAAAACAGCCCGGGGTTATTCTCAGCAAGGGTAACAGAGTTACTACAAATTTATGATAATGAGGCATTGTCATATGTCGATGACATCTATCTGACAGACGATGACCTAGATAGGCACTTGAACAGGGTGAGTACCATTATATTGGGCTTTGCCTCTGAGGGCTATAAATTCAACTTTAAAAAATCCAGAATTGCCCATCTCAATGTCCTTTTCCTAGGATATGAGCTTTCAAGTGAAGGCAAGAGCCTGGCAGCTAACTTTTTAGAAAAGTGCGCGCTGCTCCAAGCTCCAAAAACGCTGAAAAATTTACAATCCATCTTGGGTTTCCTACATTTTGGAAGAACTTACATTCTAAATTACACAGAAAGGGTTAAACCTCTCTACGAATTAATCAAACCTGATCTTTCAACAGAACATTGGACACAAGAACACACAGAAATCCTGCGTTCACTCCAAGCTAACATGTTAGCAACAAATCACTTACAAACACGCGTAAATAAACGCAATTTAGTGATCCGAATAATTTCGGGTCAATGCGGATTCACCTATTTAACATTTAATGAGGGTGAAAAAGTACCAATAGCATACAAATCACATTTGTATACACAAGAGAAATGCGCTTCACTTCAACAGAAAAAATACTGACAGCAGTTCAAACCGCTGTAGCAAAAGAAAGAACTCTAGCTCAAGGGAAATGCATTATTGTCGTAACACCAGTACCAGCCTTAGAGGCGGTTACAAAAGCGAGCATTCCAAATGCAAAAGATTTACATCCTAGATGGATACAATGGGTTAATTCTCTTGCTGCAACAGATGTTGAATATGTTTTTGATCCTGATTTAAAAACACAAGCGTTCCTGCAATATGAACATGAATGTCCTCTGCCCACTGAAATTTTCCCTCTCGATCAGTACGAATTTATAATTTATACTGACGGATCAGCACAACCCGCTACAGGGAGTAAGCAAGCTTACAGTGCAGCGTGCGCAATCGTTAAAGGTCGCATGCACAATGGTAACTTCAGACCAATGGTCACTAAAACTCAATCTCTAGGAGATTGTACAGCTCAGCGAGCTGAACTACAAGCATTCAAACTGGCACTTGAAAATACAGATCACAAATTCCCCACACTTATAGTGTGCGATTCCTTTTACTGTGTTCAGTCATATAATGAATATATACAGAATTGGCTTCAAAACGGATTCAAAGATGCAAAAGGTGGCACACTAAAGCGTAAAACGCTTTGGGAACAAGTAGTTCAGTTGAAACTACCAAAAGCTCACGTGATACACACGCTGAGTCATCAACATGATGGCGTTCACGTTGCAGGGAATTCATTGGCTGATGAAGCCGCAAAGGGGGCTGTTCAGACGGCTTCCGTAGCTGCGATCACTCGTTCAAAAACGAGAATAGACAGTGAGATATTGTTGGCTGTCAATGCTTCAAGCAAAGGCAGTGGTGCAGCGTTACCAAATACATTTCCACTCAAGTACTCTTATGTAATTGATGCAAACAACGTTCCTTTTGCTCGAATCCCTGGAGTTGGGGATAGGGTAATTCCAAACATGGAACGTAGAGCAGCTTTGATCTATAAAGCACATCTGGGGGAGGGTCTGTCACATCTGGGGATCTCTGAAACAATATTAACAATAAAAGAGATGTACTGGTGGCCTGGAATGAATACACAGATTCACATCTTCATCAATGACTGCAGAGACTGCAATAGACAGACTAGTACAGAACGCCACCAGACACCATGCTACAAGGTAGCTTGCCCAGTGCAGACACCATTGTTAGACAGCATTAAGCGATCTACGCGCAGGCATCCTTTTGGACAAATGCAACCCCACAAATACTAAGTCAAGGTTCCTATGGATGTGGCCTCAGCGCTCGGCTGACGCTCGAACTGTTATAAAAGATTTGCGAGTCTTTATCGGCACATACACAATTGGCACACTACATTCTGACCAGGGCCCTGCGTTTAGCTCTCGGGCTTACAAAGAAGCCATGGCCAGTTTGGGCTTGGCATTGCAGTACTCCTCTCCGTTTCATCCTGAGGGAAATTCTGCTGTGGAAAGGAAAAACCGGGACATAAAGCAGTCTATAACAGCTAGAATATTAGGTTCGGGTGATGGGTGGGTCAAACATCTTTATGGGGTCCAACACTCATTAAATAATTTGCCAAGAAGTTCTCTAGGGGGGGTCACTCTATATGAGGTCCTATTTGGGACAAGAATGTGGGTTCCTGATCTCGAATATAAAGGCACTGGGGTGGAAAATAAACCCTTTGATATCAAAGATCGTTTGGCTGTTTTACAGGATCTAAATGAACTAAGATCGAAACAAAGCAACATGTTCCTGAAGCCAACCACCACTGGGGAAAAACCGGCAGTCCCAGCAAGGCCTGTCTGGATCCCAAAAGTTGGGGATCTAGTCAGAGAGAAGATTGCGGACAAGAAGGAATTTGGACCTTCTTACACACAACCAGTAAATGTCCTAGCCGTCCACGGAACAAGAACAGTACTTCTGCCGCCCCTTGCTGGAAAAAAGGAGAAAAGATTTGTGTCAATCGACCTCATCAAACCACAGTATGTGGGCAATACAATTCTAAATAGTAGGCCTCGTGGACTCCGACCTAGTAGCAGACACACTCCTCTCGCTACTATCCAAGAGGTTCAGACTGAAAGACTCATAACCATCGAGAATTCAGCAGTAAGAGATGAAGGACTAAGCAACAATGCTATGGAACTCATCCCTCTTGAAACTCAAGTAACAGTTACAGATACACCTGTCTACACCAACGTAACACGTGATCAACTGGTTCCAGCGATTTCGACGAATCCTGATGCAATTCCAACAATTGACCGAACTGCTTCTGGCTACTTCATTAACTTTGATACGTTTTCTGAGGATCCAAGTGAGCCTGAAACGACGCCAGCCCTAAAAACTTTCAAACAACAAGTACAAGACCTTTTTCATTTCCTGAAAGAGACTTATCTGGTTTCACCATGGAATGAACTATGGATTATTTCTGGAATATTTTTCTTTCTGCTTTGGCTAGCTTTGGTTATGACTCTTAGCGTGCTTATGAATGGCAGATATATTCGTTTGGACACTGAAAGTAAAAATGTGAACTTACTTTTAAAACCACATAAATCTTCCCATCGTGAAGCAAGAGACTTGTCAGCAGTGAACATCACAGCCGTTCCTATACAGGATGGTATAGTTTGGGACAAAACCGATTTCGACAAATTCGGCCCGACGGAAATTTGAAGATTCCACATTTATTTAAAATTTCATTAAGTGACTTTATTACCTCCAGTACCTATTCTGATGATTGGGACTTTGAGACTGTTAATAACATGATGTCTGATCTAGAAAGGTCTGCTGCGTTCTCTAACAATGAAAACTTAGAGGGTTCATCAGACTACGAACAGCTTTATTGTTACAACCACTATGGTCATCATTTCTTGCATGAATCTGCAACACCTAGAAATATGTTTATGTTTAACCAATGGGAACATTGTCCTACACCACCAAAGGGTAGTTCAAAAACGTTTGCAAATAAGTTTCCATATTTTTCAGGGTACAATACATCTGATCCAGAAACATTTTACTATAAGAATGTAAACAAAACAGGACAGAAAATTATGTTAACTAATACAAAACAGATTTATTCTGCAGCCTTTATTACCCAACTGTCTAGACAAGGATTTGACTTTTGGAAAGACACAATCGACACAAAATCTGTCTGGGGTTCTAAAGATTGGCAAGTGCAGGGGATAGAAGCTTTGTTTAGAGCCTGTATCATCCCACAGCAAATAATGTTTTTGAAAGACACTGCAACAAACGTCTTGCCTTGGTTTAGCCAAGATCAAAGACATGAACACACCTTCTGTACCAACACCTGCAAGTAATAGCACTACACAGGGAGCGGTCACAGTAGACACAATAATACAAAACAACAGATCAGATCCTGATTGGAATAAATGGTTGCTCTGGCCCACAGACACAAACATCTGTCAAGAAAGATTCCTGAATAGAATACAGGTCTTTACTATCCATAGGCCAGACCCACGTTATGTTCAACGACAACATCCGGGGGTAGTAACAACATACAGTGTAGGAAAATTGTGCCTCGACTGGTTACAAAAATCTACACTCGAGGATGTGAAACAACACTTATCTTTACTTAAAGAAGACGCAGACCTTAGGGATTTCTTGCTAGGACCAAGAAAACCGCGTCAAAAACGTTTCATATATGCCTGCATTTATGCTGCTTATAATGAAATATGGAAGGTTTCACAGGCAGAGGCCGCAGAAAGAATACGTGAGCTTGATCGTATTAACTTAGAGAAATCTCTCACTGTGGTCGACAATGGGTTAACAACTTTGTCATCCAGAATATATTCACTGGACAACATTGTATCCTCTGCTGTTGACATACTGGAACAATATTTAGCCATGTTACAACAAGGCCAATCTCAGTTACGTTCTATTATGTTATTAGGCTGGACGCTGCAATCCTTGCGTGCAGGCTATGTGCCTTGGCGTTTTATCAACACGTCGCCTCTGTTTTCAGAATACAATCTAACGGATAAACAGGTCGAACTGGGACAAAGGGGAGCAAAGTATACAGTGCTGAGCATTGAAAAACTGGAAAAATTACCATTTACGGTAGCAGAAAAACCAGCTACAGAATGGCTTATCCATGGCAAAATAACTCTGCCTGTCACTACTTTTCATTTTCAGTATTGCCTCAAACAAATGCAAGCAGGCAAATATGAAAGGTTGGGTAAAGAATACATTAAGACATCCTGGGATTTACCTTACGAATACAGATGTTGGAGTGGGGATCGTGAAGTGTTTCTAAGCGGTACACACTGTGAAAATGCACTGAGCGGTTCACTCATATGTCAGGACTTTTCTTTACACGGGCTTGTAATGGTTCTGTGGCAAACTTGTCCTGCCACCTGCAGGGTACACCAGCTGCTGTGATTAATCCAGCGTTTGGCCAACTTTCTAACGGAAGTTACCTCATGTTGAATGATCAGAGTTGCTGTGGCATGTTGCCAGGAATCCCATATCTGGTAACGGTTAGCTCCAGGGTTACTTGTTGTATGCAAGTATTATTCCCCCAAATAGACACAGTCAGGGAGTCGCCTCTATGGCCTTCATTGAATGTTTCTTTTATACGTTTTGATACTTTAAGCAGAATGAAAGCCATGCTTTTACAACAGACCGTGCCTTTGACCTCGGCCAAAGAAACCTATGATCTACAAATTGCAAGGACTTCCGCTGAGATACAGGCTTTAATTCGTACAAACTGCCCTATACATTTCGTAGAAATGATGGGACGTATCTTAAACATGTCTGATACGAGCGGGATTGTACATGTATTTAAGACCATCTGTTCAGGACTTTTACCACCTTTTCAGGCAGTCCTCGGAATCATTCCAAACTTCGCACATTCGGTGTTTGGTGGTGTGCCATTAATTCTAGTACTAGTTGCAGGAATCCTGTTTTTATTCCTACTACTACGCTATGGCAAGCCTATCAACCGCCGTCACTCCCAGCACTTTGGAGAAAGCTCTCCTAGAACGGAAGTTCCGTGAGCGCATAGTGCAACTTTTGGGCATACCTCGTCTACGGGAACTTAATACAACATGGTTTCTGTCATTTAGACCAATCTGGCAAGATTGCATCTTACCTGTTCTACGCTGCCTGCTTTGCGGTGAAGAATGCGTGCTAGATATCTGTCTAACACTCCCATCAGTCATGCCAATGGATATCGATGCTCTGCTGGACCCGATAACGGCCCATGCTCTGTGTTGTCCCCAGAGGCTACCAATCCTGATGACGGCTTTCGTTGAGATCTCACAGACGCTTCCTGCTGCTGCTGAGGTACGAGATGGATCAACGGGCACACAGGTAACAACGGACGCGAACATTGCTGCAGCATCCTATGCTGAAGGCGATGCTTCACATCTCTGTGCAGTTAACCTTCTAAACGAGGTGTTCCAACTGTCACCGACATCGGTAGACGATCTTTTGTCTACAGGCGTAGATGATTTCATGTTTACCACAGACCCATACACTGACTTTGATTACGCTCACAGTGTACCGGGGAAGCAATGAATTTGGCCTCCATATTTTCGAAACAGACCTAAACTTGGAACTCTTCCTAAAAATTGAATTTTTTTTTCTCTCTATTTTTGAAAATACATGGCACTTCAATCTGCTTACAGTAGAACTATTCATATAGAACGGACTTCTTTGAATATTTCCAGGGACACATTGTCACCTTATTTACTACAATTTCATTTAGTACCATGTTATGAAATAGCTTTGATTTTTGAATACTTGTCGACCATTTCGTCATATGTATATATTTCTGTTTATTCATTCATGTTGCATTTTATTTCCGATATATGCTTAGAATGAAAAAATGCTTTAAAATGCACAGTACCTATTGCATTACATGTTTAGCTTTTTTTTAAACTTCTTTTAATATGCTTTTAGAAATGTTTTTAGCAACATGTGGTACTCAGTTTAATGTTTAGCATTTAATGTTTAGCATTTAGTACTATCGTTCATTCGAAAGTGGAGTGGGTGTTGTATTCCGCTTTAGGTGTCCGTATATAGGTTTTCCTGATACATGTCCTTATATAGGCACAATTCACATTGCCCTTATATAGGCATAGGATCCCAGTCCTTATTTAGGCATTAGCCATGCTATCCAAATACAGGCACGGTCACCTACATCTGTCCACCCCAACGTCACAACGAGTTCTTAGAAACCAGACCCTTAAGCTCTTGGGAGTTCCCCTAGCACAGGATTATTGATTTCTCCAAGAACTCATTTATTATGCATGAACCGCTATTCCTTAAGGGTTCATTCATAAAGTCTTCCTCTGCCCGACTTTACGTCAATGCTAACATTCCAAGGCACCTACCGGGTATAAATATACCTTCCCTTGCCCAAGCAAGTAGGAGGAGACCTCGACTTTAGAGGAGCCCATGTCCCGGCCTGACGCACTGACAAGAGACGCTGTCATCCCTGCTCGCAGAGAATCCAGCTTCCAGTGTTCTGACTCCCTTCGCGGGGTGTTAGAGTTCGAGAACCAGAAAGAGATTCCCACCTCTCTCATTTTCAAGGTATGGAGCTGACTAGGACCTAGAGGGACTCTTGGCATACCAGACTTGGCATACCAGACTTAGCATACCATACTATAGCATACCATACTATAGAATATATCACCTACTTCTTACCTTGCACTACACTTAGGTTAGGTACACTGGGGTAGAACTAGTTAGAGAAGCATCTTATGAGTACTCACATTTTTAGCTTATGTTATTTATGGATATGAATATATATGTCATAGCTAAAAGATAATGCTAGCGCAGTATTATTTCTTTCTACTGCTTACGCTGTACATAATATATCTCGCATACTGTCTTACGATTGTAACAGCTCATATCTCTTACACGAGAAACAAGACTGTTCAATAAATCCTTTTATTGAAACGCCTGTCTATTCTTTCTGTGTAACTCTGAAGAAACTAAGCATGCACGATTAGCTCAGTGAAACTGTTATCTGTTGTTTCCACGATTCTGAGAGTGTTCCAATTCTAAAGGGAAACAAAGTTGTCATGTTTATGCAGTTGCCAGAAACTACTCCCTTCTTGTTTACAAGGAGTTTCTAGTGGCCTCTGAGTTAGCTGGTACAAAGTAATTAAGTTTAATATACTCGATAGGGACATACTGATCTCAGTCCTATGTCAAATCTATAGGGTATATTATTCCAATGCGCAGAGCCTATTAGGGAAATAGGAACTACACTACAATGTGACAGGCACAAACTCATTTAAGGGACAGCTACTTGTGGAGTGAAGAACAAGGTGGCGAAGCTCTTCCTGACCTTTTCAGTTGACACAATTTATCAATGTATCAATTGATGTTTTTTAGAAAATTGCTGAATCCTGAATGTGGCAGGAGTGAGAAAGGCAAGAGAAGTGGGCAACTTAGATTTCGCGTAGTCTAGGATGTCTACCTGAGCAGAGGGTCAGGATTGCTTCAAGTGCTTGAATGAAGGCATCCAACTTAAAGTGTGTGCAGGTGATGTCATGGAGTCACCAGGCCCCACTTGCGGCCAGCCATTGATCTTGTATATGGCTGCTTATCAGTGTTGAAGCACTGAAGGAAGAGATCAGAAACAATACCTGGAGGATGACAAGGATTAGGAGCTCAGAGATCATTGTGAAGAGCAAGTCAAGGCAGTGACTCCCTTTATGGGTGGGAGCATTAATCAATTGTTTGAACTTGAGGGCATCCATGTCTTTGAGTATGCTATGGCCATAAGTGTTTGATTGAATATCAGCCCATATATTCATATCACTCCATATTATGGCCCAGTTGGATAGTGTTGTAACATGTTGGGCTAGACCTAAAACATCTGAATGGAAGGAAGACCAGGGCTTTCTAACTGGGTGCTGAGTAGCTGCATTTATCAATCAGAAAGTGAAAGTAGGTGCAAGCTTGGTATATATTTAAATGAATTGAATGTGGCACAATCAAGAAATATGAAGTGTAGAGATTCATGGTGGACTAATGCTCCACCCCCTCCATGACCCTGACTCCTGTTTGCTAGAAAGATGTTGTGACTTGGGGGAACTAGATTGGTTGTTTCAGCAGAGGAGGAGTCAATTCAATTCAATCAGCTTTATTCGATTATTTACATAATAATCATAAAAGCACAAATAAAAACATCAACAGATTATCATACACAAATAAATTCATTTAAAAGCTAAAACACAACTGGGGGACGTAAACTATAGATTTAGTTACATCAGGATTGAATTTCTACATCTTAAAACATTCTTTAAAAATAGTAATACTAATACAATAATTTGTTCTTCTCCTAGTGATTGTAAAAACAGAAAAGCGGGGCGGCATTTTCTTAAACAACTATTCCTTAAAATCGGCAGGATCCACCCCTTCCTATACAAGGAATAAAATTTACAAAAAAGCAAAACATGTATGGTCGATTGAGCGGACACGTCATCACATGGGCAGTTGCACAACGCTCTTGCCCAATCATTCTGGACTGGGAAAGTAGCTAGTCTATGAAAATTTCCCAGTCTCATGCGTGTCAGCAAAAATCTATCATATGCTCCTGATATCGACCCTAAATAAGGCTGAATTCTAGCGGTGGACACTGTAAGCTGGTAGGCTTGTACGGTTATTTTCTTTAATTCAACATTTCTTCTATTTTCTTCCAAATAGAGGAGGAGTCATTGAACCATGTCTATGTGATGGCTAAGTGGTGGAAACTGTGGAGGTTGGTAAAGCAGATCTTACATCTATAAGATCGCCCAGTAAGCAGTTTGTTGGTAGTAGAGAAAAGTATGAATGCTCCAGGGAGTTGTGTGTAGGTGATTTTTTACATAGGTGATTAACAGGTTATGTTATATGTATGGTTGGGTATGAAGGCTGTGATGTTGGGGGTAGTGGAGAGACTGTACTGGGAGAGGATGCAAGTCAAGGTGAGTTATGTGAGTTAAGGGTGATATGGGAATAGGAGTCTGTGTTGAGGGTGATTGTGGGGATTCTGACAAGGATGAAAGAAGAATGCTAACAATTGCTTTTAAAAGAATAGCTAGCTTATCTTAGGACTGGAGATTCATTTGGGAGGCTAAATCATTACCTTTCCATTGTCAAAAACATTTATGGTAGTATAGGAGATGTGAGCAACGGAGGGGCTCACAATCTTCCAGCCCCGGGTCTCATTTCTCTGAATATATTGAGAAAATATTGGGTGAAGGTTGCTACACATGCTGCAATATTGTGAGTAAGGAACTTAAGGTCAGTGGTCATATCACCTTTCTCTGGATACTGGAAGTAAGATTCTGCAAATATTATTCTCAGGGAGCTCTGTGAGTATATTAGATTTGAATCTTTATTTACTTTGCATGGAAGAAACCAAGGGAGGGTAGAGTATCTTAAAGATAGAAGGGCCGTCAGGCCAAAGTATAGGTCCTATAAGGATGATATGGGCTATCATTTTTAAAGGCTGTGTTATGGTGGTTAGTGTTATGGTGGTAGGATTGGGGTGAGGAGGCAGAGTGGACTAGAACTCGCAGTGGGAGAATCAAAATAAATTGACCAACAAGTTTTACTTTAGGATAGCAGATTAGTGGTGTAGCAATTACACCCGTAGTGTATAAGATTAATGATCACAGAGGAGGCTAAGTGGACATGAATTTGCAGCTACAGGATATAAATGAATTTACCATCAAGTATTAATTAGGACAGCAGATTAGTGGAGTAGCAATTACTCCAGCTGAGTGTGAATTCAATCTTCATAGGATGATGATGGCCGAGGAGAGGGCAAAATACAGGGCTAAAGAAAAATTTGCAAATGAGAAAGTGTGATCATAGTAGTCACCTGTCATCAACAGCCCAAGCCAAAGTATGTCTGGGGAAACAGACTAGCCGGTTGCTGAAAATAGGTAGTGTCAGGTCACTGTGATTAAGTAGTGATGGAAGCATCATGATACTCGGATCTACCCACTGTGTCAAAGACAACTTATGTTCTCAGTGCAACTAAAGGACAGGGCCCCACTGAAGTAGAAAATAGAATGGAGATAAGTGATTTAACTATATAGATAAGTACTGTAAGTAGATCATGCCCTCATTAGTTCCTATGGGTTTAGGGTAGAGGCAGATGCCAATGCAGCTAATGGTAAAAAGAAAAATTAATGATTAAGAATGGCAGATAATTGTGGCTTCTTTTTGTCATCATGAGGCTGATCCCGGTGCAGCATTTGCAAAGTGGTACATTTATGTTTCCGAGTAGATATTATGTATCGTCTCTCATTTCTTTCTGTATAGTCAGATTTTTATCTTAATGCAGCAATGTTGCAGTCCTTCTTTTATGTTTGTTGCGTTTTAAATGGAATAGTCCTTTGTCAGGTCAATGACGTAACCTGATATGCAATAACTATTTAAGTTATTGAACTGTTGACCAGCAGAAATACTTACCATCCATTTAGGTGACAGATGAAAAAGATTATGGGTGGTGTAAGCTAGCGCTAGCAGGCTGAGGTCCCCAGAGTACCAGTAGCTGTGTCACAGAAAGTGCCCTGTGGGTGCAACAGGCATATGTGCCTACTTTGTGTTCCCCAGGACACTTTGGTATCCAAGTAGGGGACGCAGATGCTTGTGCAGCCCAAAGACATTAGAACCTCACACATTTTCAGTTGTCTCAGAGCCATTTATCTGTCGATGGCATGGAGCCATCTCAAATTGAATGCTTCCAAAATGGAAATACTCACTTGTGGCGATTGGAAAAATTATGACCCACTTGCTGCCTGGCCTGATGATTTGGGAACACCACCTATGGTATCTAAGGAAGTAAGAAACCTTGCAATTACCATGGACTCCAAGCTACCAATGAACGCCCAAGTGGACAAACTAGCAATATCAAACATCAATACTATAAAAACTCTGCGACTCATCTTTCCCACCTAGGATTTTTACTCAAAGTCCAGGCTACTATCTCTCTTGCACTGTCTAAACTTGATTACGCCAATAGCCTCTACCACGGATCAGCTTTAACAACTATTAAAAGACTACAACGGATTCAGAACTCTGCTGCCAGACTACTCCCACATGTAAAGCCACAAGCCCACATCTCTCCTGCTTTGAAGGCCCTACATTGGTAACCGGTTGCCAGAAGATCCACATTTAAACTGCTTTGTATCACACACAAACTGATACATGCAACAGAGCGGCTCTTCATCAAGGAATAACATAATGAAATACATTCAACAAAGGAACATCCGCTCTAAATTGGCATCTAGCCTCAAAATCCAACCATACAATAAAAAAACCATAGGTGGCACATCCTTCTCTGTTCAAGTAGCCAAACAATGGAACTCTTTACCACCAAACATAAGATCTATGGATAACTATCTTATTTTCAGAAGACTACTCAAAAGTTGTTTCTTCCCCACATAAATCCATACTCAAACATAAATGTACAGCATATCCCTGTGTATATAAGCATTTATTTGGAATATATGTATGTATCTAGATATGTGTATTCCTTTGTATAAATGGGCATACTAATTATGTTTTTAAATATATAGATATTCGTTAGATCTGCTTAACAAATGTACATATTACCTATGGTTATATTATGGTATGTTTAACTTGTATATAGGTCACTGCATAAATAAGAACATGTTTATCATAACTATTTATCTATAATTGCTTGGCAATAAAAACAAATAATAATAATAAAAACAAATACATTTGCTTAAAGTACAGCTACACTCGAATGTCTGAGTTTAGTAAATTCAACTTAAATCTAGATAAATTACCTTCTTTATACATACATCCCTTCCATGTACTTATGTATTTTTATATTTATTACTTTACTCCTAATTCAGCATCTCCAATGGACTATCCTAAATCTCATCCTATACCTTTCTCAATATATCCTCTACTTCCACTCTCTGACTCTTCCCAAACCCCATTAAACTACTATGATTTCAAAAATAACCTTTTCTAGACTCTTCCATCCTCTACTGCTCCTTGCATTATTTCAAACATCTTTTACTATTCAGATCACTCACACAAGCCTTTCTAAGCTCTTCTCACACTGTAAGAGCTCCCCTGATGGCAGCTGTTGGGAGGGAAGAAGGGGGTTCTATAGACCTCCCTGAAATCCCCTTGCAGGCAGATGCAGTCACTCACAGCACCTGCCTGCAACGGAGTCCCTAATCCCTCTTTAAAGTACAAGCAGCATGCTGCCTGCACAGTGAAATACAGACCGGCTTTGAAGCAGCTGCTCCGTATTTCACTTAAATGTGCTGCCCCCAGGGCAGCACGAATTTGCGACTGCCCTAGAGGCAGCGCATTTACTGTAATATGGTGCACTTTACCTGTTTGCACACAGCGCACCTTTTTAAATGTGTGCTGTGGCGCAAACAGGCAACAAGCACCCTATGTGTTATAGGGCCCCAGGAATCTTTTTGTAGCAGTTGGTCCAGTCCTTAATGAGACACCAAAAGAAACTGATGGTCAGTCGGTGGAGGTTGAAGCCATGCCTCTGACTCTAAGGTCAGATGCTGAATACTGCAGGCAAATAGGCCAAATCGTGGCAAGGGGGCCAGCTAGCAGTGACCGCCGATCCCAAAGAGGCCCCATATGGGCCGACCACACTAGCACTGCAGACTTCAGGCTAGCAGAAGCAGTACAAGCATGCAGGTGTCAGTGACTTCCGATCACTCAAGAATCTTTACAGAGTACTCAGATGCGCAGGAGCAGTCCAGGAATGCAGCACAATCCACAGGATAGAGTGGCAAACTCTGAATTTTCAGGAAGGGGCCAGTTAAGGTCCTGGTAGATAGTGTCCTTGGTGCTAATACGCCACTTTCCAGGATGAGCTACAACCTGCTGTGTGAGGAACTTGTGATACTTTCCAGTACTGGCTGCAATGCCAAAAAAGCATTGACCATGAAAGGCTAGCAAAATAAACTTTTAGTTTGTTATGAAGAATTGTTGTTTTCCAAGCACCTGGGAACCATGGAAATGAACTTGGCAACAGAACAACAAAAAGTATTTGTTCTACTTTGCTCACATCACAAAGTATGTGTTGATATTTATATAGGATGAACCTAACTAGGAAGCAACAGAACGCAAAACATTGGAGGATGTTGGGAGATTATTGAGTACATCAAGTGGAGAATTACAGAAATCCATTTCAGATTATTCGGCACAGTGAGATTAAGTGAGTTGCCCAGAATCACATAATGTTGAATCAAGTGCTGAGGCTGAGATTTGACCTTGGGTCCCCTGACTCCACCATCAGCAGTTCTAATCACTAAGCCACATTTCCTCCCTAGGAAAAAAGCTTGGAAATAGCTTGAAATATTACTTGAAAATAATTTATGGATAGAAAAGAGGGAGTAAACATCAGTCTTGGAACTTTAGGGAATTTTAAATGTAAAGAACAAATTATTAAAACTATTTAGATAAACGATGCCTGATACTTCAGTAGTCTTGATTAAATCTTATTAAACAGGAGGCGTGTTTAGGGGTATAAGGCAAATTCAGACCACACTTTACCTTCAAAACTTAGCATAAACCTTCCAAGTGAACTATAGGATTAGAGGATTCAAGATTATTCCCTTGAATCATATAGCTTGTCACACACATTTTTCCAAAGGGTGTTGAAAATCTAGTAGATGTATCTCTACAACCCAGCTGCAGCAGGTCCCAATGCTGCAATTTCTTTCATCTCTCTTACAGTTACAAAGATTTAATCACTCCCTTGTGGAAGAGATCGGAGAGCATGAGGCAGTCCCCACTGTTCCATGTCTCAAAGGGGTCTGTACGGAGACCAGGTATAAACATTGGATTACAATGACTGACCGTTTGTTAGGATGGATAGGTATAAGTGTTTGTGTAATGTGAACCAAGCATGGAGTATATCGGAATGTTGAGGTAAGCTTCAGCTGGGCAATGATTTTTTGGATTCCAAAGGAGGTCCCAATGTGAGGGTATCACTATCACTCTTTCCATGTGTATCCATTGCTTTTCAGATTCTCTGGCAGTCTGGCAGTGAGGCCTCCTTCTCTTTAGGTTGACACATTATTTTAAATGACAATTTCAGGCAGTTGCCTTGCCATATGTACTTTAACTGCTTCTTTTTTACATCAACAAAGAAGCTCTCGGGGAGAGCAATCCTTAGGCTTTGAAAGAGGTACTAAATCTTGGGTAGCTAGCTATCCATGAAATAGGCTTCCCCATCCATCTATGTAGTTCTTCTCTCAGTCAAGTGAGTGTGGGGCGGGGAAGTTGATCGCATATTGGTCCCCAAGGTCAGGAGAGATGGCAACCCTTAGACACCCCTCAGCGGAGCATCGTTTATTCTTTAAGAGTATCTACCTCCTTTGGAGAGACTGTCAAAACCAATATTTCAGACTTCAACTTAGTAAACATCCTGGGCTTTTGCAGGATTCATTTTCAAAAGCTCCAGTCCACCTGTTCGAAGGCATTTTCTGCATTTAGGGTCAATAGGACAGCAGGTATTGTTTTTACCTTTTAGATCAGATGCATCACACAGCATGAATTGTCATGTATCTGGCAATGCTTAATACATAGCAAAAGTTCTGGATGGATCAGTACAGGGAATAGGGAATATATCTTCCAAATGAGTAGCTAGGATTTTCACAAATGTTTTAACATACAGATTGAGGAGCACTATTGGTATGTGAGGAGTGCAGAGTCTTTGGTTCTTTCCCTGTTTATGGATGAGGGAGATTGTCACCTCCGTCATTTTAGGGGTAACACAACGTGCCTGCAAAAAACTGTTGAAAAATTTTGCAAGATGTGGAATCAAGAGATGTGCAAAGGTTTTGTAAAACCTGCCAGTAAATCAGTCAAAGTCAGGAGCTTTATTGATTTTTAATGTTTTTATGGCTATGTTTTGTTTACCTCATCCTCAGTTATTGGAGAGTCAAGATATTCTCTCTGTTCCAGTCAGAGCTGTGGTAGGTGGTCTTTCTTTTTATATTAGTGTTGTGTCACCTCGGACAATGCATCTGAGGTGTAAAGTTTGGTATAAAAATCCCATTACCTTTCAGACTCTCTGGTGGCAGTGACTTAGAAACCAAAAGGACCTCTTTGACATAACCTGTCTCCTGTTGATGCCTGAGTTGTTTCGCTGAATATGTACCACTTCTATTCTCCTCCACATATTATGTGTTTTATAACAGGAGAAAGGATGGCTCTGCTTCATTCGTAGCTAGGGCTCTCAACTATCCCCTCAGTTCTTTAACAAACCAGGGAAGATGCATAGAGGATGTTGTTCTATATTCAGATGGTCTTTGGGCTGGCTTCTACAGTTTTTTACCCTAACTGTTAACTCAATACAGCTACCTCTAAGGGAAGCCTTGAGTACATCCCACAGGTTACACGGAGTAACCTCCTCATTATCTTTTTTAAAAGTACTTTTTGATTGGAGTAGAGAGCTCCCCTCTCAAAACTGGGTCTCGAAGTAGCAAGGGGTGAAAAAACCACCATCCACTTTGGCTAGGCTTGTGATTTTATTTCAATTGTAACTGAGGCATGATCTGATAAGTAAATCCGGCCAAGGTTGCATTTGTAATGACAGGAACTTATGCAATGTTGATTAACATGAGGTTGATTCCAGAACAGGTTCTGTGTACATGGGAAAAAAGATGGACTCTAGGGAGTCTCCTGTTTTTTACTAGATGTCTCACAAACCTTGCTCTTTTATTGTTTCAGTTTTTTAGAGAAGTAATCTGAATAGTCCATCGCTTTCCAGTCCTATCTTTTGTGGGTTCTAAACTAAATTGAAATCTTCCATCAAAATGCTATTGCCCTCTGCAAATTCTGCTGCAGTGGTCATATGCTTGCTCAAAAACAGACCTGACCTTTGTTAGGAGCATATGTTGTCACAAAGATACATTTCATCCTCTCTTATAATGTTTTGACCATCAGCACTTTCTTCTCTTTGTATTCCTTAAAGACTGTCATAACAAAGGGGAAGGATCTATGAAAGAACATTATCATCTCATTGTGTCTCGAATGATTGGAGGAGAAGAAGGTCTGGGGCTAATGTTTATGCCTAAGTAATTTATTTATTTTTTTAAATTTTAAGTTGCGTTACTTAGAGTAATATGATATCCACTTTCACCTCCCAGATGTACTTCCGGATTTTTGTCTTTTTATTTGAGGAGTCGAAGCCCCTAGTTTCAAAGGTGAGGACTGGGACCATCAATACATTTGAAAAGAAGTGATACTACAGGTTTGTCCTCTTAGTTGCTCCCTAGAGTTTACCTGGAATGCTTTGTGATCATATTATTGTATTATTTTGAAAGGCCTGTAAAGGAGTGATCTCCTATGACTGATAGGCTCTGCATCTCAGAAAGCAGTTCCACCACTCTAAAAATAAAACCACAAAACAATAACAAGAAGTCAAAGTAATTATAAAATAAAACAGGTTAATGCATAGGCGGCATCTGCCAACTGGAAATCTTCCTAAAACCAACAAATGGCCATCCCCTGCACCATTAGAAAGCACCATTCCTCCAAGCATTCCAACCACCAGCCACCCGCAGCCCTCCCCAGAATATGCATAGTATATGAGTGCCTATGACAAAGTAACCCCAAACAATTTGCCCATCAATAATATTAGGTGTGTAAAGTGCAATAGAACTTCATTTCATCAACCAGTAGATATTGTAAGTCTCAACAGTATCAGGCATCACATTATGTTATATGATGGTGACAAGCCCAGATTACCAGAGTTACCCAGCAGTCATTCCTTCATCCTTTGAGGTGCTGATCACGGAGGGTTCTCTACTCCTCTCTACTCCTCTCTTTCCGGGCGGGGGACTACTCCTATACCCTAAACTCTGAGTGTCACCTTTCAAGGCTGGCTCAATAAACTGTGCCGCTATCTGTGCCACTATAGAGAGCTTTGTTGTTTGGTTAGGCTTATTTTGAGAGTCAGAGGAAAACTTAAATGTGCAGAGCCAGCAGTATCAAATCTTGTCTTGCGGAAGTTTATCCTTGATGGGTTGAAATGTTTGTCATCATGCCAATGTCACCGGGCCACATCCTCGAAAAATGTGCATTCAAAGGTTTTATAGTTGACAGTGCCTTAATATTCTGTTACTTTCAGTATCTCCTCATTAGTTTGATAGTCATGAAATTTGGCTAGAATGGTCTCTTTGCATCGCCCAATCGTCACTTACCAACTCTGTGTACTTTATCTAATTCTATGTCTGCGGGAGCATCTCAATTCACTGACGTGAAAAGATCTTTCAGATCTGCATCAGATCTGAGCCCTTTCAATCCTTGTATTCTTACATTTTTTCTTTTTGTGTAGCTTTTCTAAATGTTCGAGTTTCAGGCTTGCAATGTTAGCTTGAGATTGAAGAGTCTGTTTCTGCTCTTGTAGATGTTGGGTATTCTGTTCAAGCCACTGAATTTTTCTTTCCAGTTCAACAACACTAGTGCCTGCTGCATCCACATCACATCTGAGAGAATCACCCCTTTCTAATGGTTTCTCTCCCTAATGGATCCCTGCTTGGAGACTCAGAGAATGTCACAGGAGGGTGATCCCCCAACCAAGGATCCACCCACTAGGCACTAGGGATTCATTTTTGAGTGAAGAGTGGCTCCCCTGGAAATGGGCTAGTGCTGCCCCCAAGTCTAACAGCCTGTCTGCCCCCTTGGGGACAGATATGAGGTCTTTACCTCCAATCTGCTCCCGATGGGCAGAAGCAGAAAACTCACAAGGTCACAGGGAGCTTTTATTCTAAAAAAAACAAATGGCAGGGGATAGCCTGTCCTAGCATAGGTCCAAAACCCCTACCTAAAGTAGCAATTCAGTCTATCTGCCCTCAGATGCATATTGGGGCTTTACCCCAATCTGGCACCCAGGGAGGGGCATTGATAACCTGCTAGACACTAGGGAGATGTATATCTAAATAGAAAGGGGTGAGCGTCCCCTGGCAGTGGGCTAGTGCTGTCCCCTCCTCATGGCACAACTGTCTTTTTGACCCCTGGGGGCAGATAAGAAGTCTTCATCTCTTATCTGCTTTGGGGTCAGAAAACCTAGTAGACCTCAGGGACTTTCTTTAAAAGAAAAAGATAAGAAAGAGGGGGGCATAGGGCCATGCCCCAAATCCCAAAGTAAGCCTTTCTGCCTTTAATCTGCCATCTCAAGTGTAAAAAGCCCACTACACATCAGAGAAATGTTTTTTTTTTAAACGGTCTAGGGCATTCCTTCCAGGTATTGGGTTATATGCACACTCCAAAAGGGGTAACACAGGCTTTCTGCCCCCCCCAGGGAAGGTAGGGGTTTTGCCACAATCTGCCCCATGGGTGCAAAAAAAGCATTGGATGCCAGGAATATTTTTTTAAATAAAATAATAGGGACTGATTTGGCTTATCCTGACATTGGGCCCCACTTCACCCCTAAAGCAGTCTTTCTGCTCCACATCCCAATGACAAGCGAGGGGAAATTTAGATTTTTTTTTAGTTTTGGAGTGTGTTTTTACAAATGGAACTGCAAAGTGAGACTAAATCTCAATATCATCATACTTGCCATTCTGAAGGGTTGCACTTTTCGTGCTTGGGTTGGCCGCCAACTAGGGAAATCTATTAAACTCAAATATATCTGAAAACTAGACATACAGGGAGTTGAGGGTGGTTTACTTCTTGTAGACCCAACAAAGCTTTCTTACCCACAATGTCCTGCAAACCCCAAACTTTGCGTAAAATCATAATTTTTTTGTTCATTTTTGTGATGTTAACTTCTAGAATCCACAGGGTCCAGATATATTCCTACCACCCAGTGTTTTCTCACTTGTCCCAGTAAAAATGCTACCCCACTTGTGCGTCTCAATATAGGGCCCGCAGCACAAAAGTCCCCAAACGTAAGGTGGAGATACCCACAAAATGGATACGTTTGGTAATCTGCCCCAGGATTGTCCGACACCTAAGGAAACCTACCATACCCAAACATTTCAGAAAACCAGACATCAGAGGAGTCCAAGGTGGTTTGCTTCACGTGGATCCCATGGATACATAGCATTTTCTTATACACAATGCCCTGCAAACCTCACACTTTGCCTAAACTCATACATTTTTCTTGTATTTCAGTGACTTCTGGAATCCACTGTAATACACAAATTTCCTACCACCCAGCATTCCAACACTTGTCCTTGTAAAAATGCTAGCTCACTTGTGTGGCTGGGCATAGTGTCGGCAACAGGAGCAGGTCAAACCAGGGCCAATGGCAGTTCTTACGAGGACCACCCTTACAAGTGGGGTACCATTGTTTCAAGAGACCTCTGGGAACTCTGGGTGGTACAAAATATGTGGATTCACATTGATTCAGGGACTTTTCCTCATTGAAAAACATGGAAATGTGTGTTTTTTACCAAAGTTTGAGACTTGAAAGGACTTCTGGATTTAAAACCTCATTAGATGAACATAAGTCATACCATCCTGGGTTCCCGCTGATGACTAGGTTTAAGAAATTTCTGGGTGTGGCAGGTTTCCCTGGGGGGTGTCTTAGCTGGGGCTCAAAATCTGCAGCTACCCACATTGTAAAAAAAAGTGTGGATTTTGCTCCCTGAAATGCAACACCTCCGAGTCACATTTGGTGAGATTTGTGTTGCAGGCACTAGGCCCAGCTACACAAGTGGGGTACAATTTTATTGGGAGAAATATGGGATCATAGAATAGTAGAACATTTGCTATTTCCAAATTAGATTTATCTGCATTTGCGGCATCTAAATGTAATTCAATGTACAGGAAAGAAGACAGTTTGCAAAATTCCGTCTGAATTATTTGATAGAATAGGAAATCACAAATTCAAAGGTGTTTGAAGAACTACTGTTCAGAAACACGGTATCTTATGAACATACCTAGGATCCTTCCATTTCTAATTCTTTATATAGTAGCATATGAAATGCTGTATAATCAGTGCACATTGTAAAATCACTGTCAGGTGCAGCTCCGTTGTTGGCTTTGGGTATCACCTATTTCTGGAGAACCTACACACCCTACAAATCGTCGCAACTAGAAGGGTCTTTCACAGTTCACAGCATTTTGCTTTTGTATATTGACAATTGTGACATGAAGTTATAGGTAAAAATGGTGTCACAAATGGCAGTTTTTTCTTACTCATTTTCATTACATTTTTTATTTAGCAGTTAGCTTCTTTGAAAAACATTGAGGGAGCCACACAAATGACTACTTTTCAGAAATGTACAGCTTTGAGGACCACCCATGGGTTTTACACCTATTTCTGCCACAAACTGCAACCACAAAAAAGGATGCAAATTTGGCATGGATACCTTATGTGGAAAACAAGTAATGAATTTTTATAGGAGTGATACCCCTAACAACCAAATAATGGCTTAGCAGGGGGTAAGCCTTAGCAACAAACATTTTAAAAGACCCTTGTCCTTTATATGAGAGTCTCCCAGCATTACCACTGCCATCTAGAGTCAACTGAAGACCCCAAAGGGATGTAAATATCAGCCTCTTATCTTGCTCTCCCCTTTAGTTATGACCTACATGGTCAGAGTTTGCTTGGATATGACATTAAGTGATGTCTACAGTTTCAGGGGCCACGTTTTGTAGTATCTCTTGCAGGTGGTGAACGTATGCTTCCCACTGGCTCTCATGCAGGTGAAAAGGCCATCATGTATACAGTTTGCAAAACTTGGTCAGTAAAGCAGTGTTTTGCCTGATGGTAATTGTTCTCACATGGGAGCCCACATACAACAGAGTCTGTTTCGGCTCATCATAAAGTGCCCATAAGCGTAGAGATGAATGTCTGTCTTATCCTTATGAGGCAGCATCTGACCTCAAAACTCAAATGCATAAGGGCTACAGCTGAGGTTGCAACTCTCTCTGACACATTAGTCCATCAGAACCGTTTCATACCCATTGGGTGCTCAGCTTCAAAGTGTAGCCAAAAAGCACAGCCATGCAGCTGTGGACCAAGAGCTGCCACAAGGAGTTGAAGGGCAGTTTCCCATGCCCTTCAATGTTCCACCCCTGGGGTTTCCCCCAAGCCCCTCAAAGTAGGGCACCTAGGCGAGGCCCACTCCAAGGGCAATGGCACCATCACTGCCTGACCCACAGTAAGGAGTGACTTCACAGTTTTGGGCCAACAGCTGCGACCAGGGGCCCACAATCACTCTATCCGGTAATCTACTTCTGCATTCCTGGGGCAGAACGCAGGTAACTTGTTCTCACACCATAGTGCTAATGGTTCATTTTACATTGAAAATAGATATTTAACCTGTGTCTGTTTGCTTCTTCTGTCATCAAAGTCACTATTAATGCTCTCACAATAATATTCAGTGCAACAGTTGAATAACAAGCAGACATATTTCTTGTGTAGTCTGCACATACTATGGAGCATATTGAGTGATATTACTGACATTGTAGAGTAACTCTCCCTTTGGTCAACTCTACCAATGAAAAAGACACTTGATCATAAAGTCCAGACTATTATTGGAAAATCTTATAATTTTTTTAATCAAATCCTTAGTAGTAATATTGCCATCAAATCTTGTAGAACCTACTACATGCACCACAGGAAGTGAAATCTCATGGCTTTTGACCATGATAACGATTCATCTTTATTGAAAACTTGATGCACCATATCAATAAACAGTGATTCATAATATGCATAGACTCAGCAGCAAAACAATCATTAGGGGAACCAAAACACCTATTCACTTATAAATCTCAACATTGAAACTGGTCAAATCACAAGGTTTGCAAATCTTCTGACATTCATTGCGAGCAGCAAAACAGGACAGCATTTTTTATCCCTCACAATCCTTAAATCAAACCTCTGGCATATCTTCTCTCTTAAACTGGTGTTTTCAGAGTTCTGGGTACAAACTCATTGCAAAATCTAAAGTTTTTTCTACATGTAACTGACATATGTATTTATGTAATTTACTTGCATAGTGCATTCTTATCATGGAGGCATCGGGTTACTTTATATTAGTAGCAAACAGAAATCACTATTTAAGAGATTAGCATGTTGTTAACTAGTTACCCGTTTTCTTTTTATTGCACAGCTTCTCAGTCCCTCATTGTGAGCTGTTACTGGCCCCACTGGAGTTATGAGGTATGCAGTCACACCATGGAAATCTTTTCTTTCACCCTGTCTCTGGATGAAATTCATGCCCAAAAAGAGGAATTACCGGGGGGATCGGACCCAAAATTACTTGTTCCAGTAATTTCTTATTTTATAGTGAACTCTCAGAGTGCAACTTGTAATGCCCTGAATTTTCCCTACCCCAAGATTTACTGGTTTCCCCAATATCAGTAATGATGTGGGCGGTAATCAGGCCCATTCACAGGACTACTCATAATGAGGCCCTGAGTGTGCTAACAGCTGTTATGCATGATCAGTGTGTAAATGGTCCATCATTTAATCTCACCGAAAACATAAAGATTAACAATTTCACTATCCTTCCTTTCTTGAGGCCTGTGCTTCCCACTCTCACTGAGGGTAGAATCTAAGAACACAACAGTATTGGCAGCATTGTAAACATTTTGTGCTAGGGTTCCAATATTTTTTGTTGGCAAAATAAAAGGAAGAGCATGTTTCAGTCACTATAGAAAAGACTTCTTAAAAAGAAAGTTGCCATAAGAAGGCGATCAAATAAGCAGTTACATTTATGAAGAGAAATGAACACAAGTATGCCAGTACTCTAACGTTATGAACTATGACAATATAAACAAACTTGATATTTTGGAGATGGTTCTTCACCGGCCCCTTAAAAATTCCTTGGTATTCATCTCAGGTCTTAGAATTATGATGTAACACTTTGGGAAAAATATGCAAAAGAGTAGTGCTGAACTAGAGGACAATATTGCAAAGATCTCCATGGCCACCATATACTTGCCCTTGGTGCTCAGATAGGCTGGGATAAACGAGAGCCATACACTGAGAAAAGCAAGCATACTGAATGTGATGAATTTGGCTTCATTGAAGCTGTCAGGTAGTTTTCTGGCAAGGAAGGCTACTATGAAACTGATGGAGGCCAGTAACCCAAGATAGCCCAGTATGCACCAGAATGCAATCGTAGACCCCTCATTGCATTCAACTATTATCTTTCCAGGCTGAGTATAGATATTAAATTGAGAATAAGGTGGCGAGATTATCAGCCACAAAATGCTTTGAAAGATCTGAATAAGTGTACAGACAATGACGACCACATAAGACAACCAAGGTCCAGCCCATCTCTTTAACTTATTGTTGGGATTAATGGCCTTAAAGGCGATGACCACGATGATGGTTTTTGCAAGAACACATGAGACACAAAGAGAAAAGATGATTCCAAAGGCAGCCTGACGGACGAGGCATTTCTCATGACTGGGAAAACCCAAGAAAGTCAATGAGGAGAGAAAGCATAGGGAAAGTGCCAGGAGGAGAAGGTAGCTGAAAAATCGGTTGTTGGCTTTGACAATTGGTGTGTCACGATATCTGTTGAACAGTCCCAAGATGGCAGAAGGAACAATGGAGAGGGTAATACTGATGACTGTTAAGATGATTCCTAAATTTTCTTCATAGGATAAGAAATCAATGTTTTTAGGGATGCACTGATCTTGTCTTTCATTAGGCCACATGTCCCACCGACATTTGGAGCACCCAACTGAATCTGAAACAGGACCAGCACCAAGTTAAACATGATTCAACACTATAATGACATTACTGCATCAAGCCATTCATAAGTAACGATTGATATTCCATGTGCCATTTGTTGCCTCTACATGAGGATAGCTAACAGCATACAAGATCAACCTCGATGATAAGGCAGAAGGGCAGGCTATACTCATGTCACTCGAAAGCAGGTTCTTGCAATCTGAATCCCATACATAATCTATTACAAGAAATAACTTGAAAATGTGGAAATCACAGGTTGGGTCTTATATGTTGGCGGACTTTATATACATATTCACATAGATGGTTTCCTGAGCACAGTTATTGTGAAACCTTTTGAACAACCATGGGGAAGCAGAAAGAAGAAGTCCTCTAGAGGTACTAGCAGGGTTTATTTGATCACTGTAAATTCCACTGGTGCTAATTCACTCACCTGTTTGGTTAGATGTTTCTCCTAACGGACATGGGACACATTGGAAGCAACAGCTAGGCTCTCCTTCTTTAGCAGCTTTCCAAAATCCGGCGAGGCAACTGGGGCTACAGACAGAGATAGGGATCTAAGTGTCAAAAAAAGGTTATTGTTACTCCTAAAAGATCTCAATAGTTTTTGTACAAATCCAGTCCTTTTTATGGAGAAACACAAGCTGTATCAAATTTGTAAAGCAGAAATGTTTGGAAAATCGGGGATTGAATTTACTTTTTGGTATCTTACAAAAAATGCAATTGTAGACATGATATGCAGTACAAATGAGAAGGATTTGTAACTCAAAATTTACTCATGGTCAAGTCATCTCATTGATGAAAGAATGAGCCATCTGGAATTGGGTGGGCTGCTTCATTTAGAGAATTACTTTCAGTTTTAGCTGCATCGCCCAAATGAACATGCAGAAGATCTATGGGCACATCCACAAACCCATGCATGCTTCCCCTCTTTGACCCACCCGTTGAGGTAGAATCAAATAGTAGGAATCATTAAAGGCCTTGCGAATATACTGAATTTCCTCAAATTCACCTCTTAGGAGAATGATGTCCTACCCATGACCTTCATCAAAACACTTTTAGTAGAAGCTCTATCACCCCTATTGACCATTTCCAATGCCTTCTTCATGCAAGGCATCTTCCCAGAAGCCCTCAAAATAGGTCAGATTTTTCTACTATTGATGAATCCCACACTCATCTACCATCATCTGAAAGATTGCTAAAAACAGATTACACTTAACTTCAAATTCACAACAGCACCATGCAATGTCTTCAAGAATAACAATCAAGCTCCAGCTCACACTGCAGCATGTGGACAGCTACCTTACATATCATGGATGATGCCCTCCTGACCACACATGAGGATGCCCCTGCCTCCTGATTTTGCTGGACCTTTCCGCTAATTTTGACAGTTGACCATCCCAGCCTTCTCCACACCCTGAAGTCTTGATTGGAATTCACTGGAAACATTCCTCACTGCTTCTCATCTTACCTATCCTCTCCACACCAGTTTGTTCGCATGGCACCTTGAAGTCCCAAAAGATTTCCATCACCTGTGGAGTACCTCTGGTTTCCATCTTGCCAACCATTATTTTCATCATGTAGATGGAGCACCTTAGAGCTTTAATAACTGATAATAGCATACAAATTCATGAATATTCCAATAATATATGACTCTACTTTGAAGTTTCTTTCTCTTCAGCCATCCCACACCTCAAGTACTGTCTGCACCTCATTGATACCTGGATGTCGATCAAATATGTGAAGCTCACCATCGCTAAGACAAAATTCCTCTAACTTGACAAGAACCATGAGCAGCAACTAGTTATAACATGGCTCAATGGTTTGGACCTGGACAGATTCAAATCCCCACTTTTTCCAAATGCCATGTCACTTGGAGCCGCCCTTGACACCAACCTCATCCTGAAGGAACAAAGTGCTAAGAAAACAAAGAAGACCTGGTGCCAGTTCTTTCTACTAATGAATATGAATCTGTTTCTCCAAGAAAGCTACTTTTCAACTGCTGCTCAAACCCTTATACCTCTCCCATCTGGATGGCGACAACAACTAGCTCAAGGTATCCCACTCACTGCACTGGCCTCATTTAAGGGTATCCTACCCTTCGCAGCACACCTCATCCAAAGGCAGAAGAGATACAATCACACAACCCCAATCCTTACCAGCACTCTTGGATATTTGTTTGAAAAGCTTATCACATCTAGTGGTTCTTGACACACCTGCAGTTAGGACACCATCAGACTGGAAGTAGTGAAAAAAGGTAAAGAAAGGCAACACGCTTTTTCTTTATATGCACTTAGGTTCTTTAATACAAATTCTTGTCTTTATCAGGAATGTTCCAACCATGCTCCAATTCAGAAAAAAAGGCTGAAGGTGCACCTATTTGGAGAACACCACATCACAGTGTAGCAGCAGTCCACGTCTGCTATCAGAAGAACAATAGTTACTTACCTGTAATCTGTGGTTCTCCAGTATTGGTATCTTTCATAGATTCACATGCCTGAATCATTCCCCGTCGTCGGAGTGGGAGTCCCACGGTACATAAAAAGCAATAATTATGCACATAATAACCATAATATAGGTAATACATAGAACCAGGAAGTGAAGTAGATAGAAACTACAGGGGAAGAATCTTCCACATTTATGACTTGTCCAAGTCATTATAAACAGTCCAAACTGCAGCCAATCAGGCGACAGCACCCTCCAGAATGCTCTCCCCAGAGGCTGAGGCTCTCAGATTTTCTCGCCCAAGAGTGTACCAAGTGAAAAGAGCATAACGAGCCTCTGAGGGGAGGTGGGTGGGTTGCATGTGAATCTATGAAAGATACCAATACTGGAGAACCACAGATTACAGGTAAGTAACTATTGTTCTTCTCCAGTATTGGGGTATCTTTCATAGATTCACATGCCTGAATCAAAGTACAAAGCAGTACATCCATAATAATGCTCGTAAGATTGCACTTGTAACATAATCCTATGTACAAGAGACCTTATGGAATAACATACATAGAAGTTCCAAAGTATGCATATATGTATACATTTGTGAATAAATAAATATATATGGCAATGTTATATATATATATATATATATATATATATATATATATATATATATATATATATATATATAATAAACATAGCTGACATCAGTCTGAGAAACAGTAAAGAGGAGGAGGGAAGAACAGAGGCTCACCTTATTTAAAAAGATTACGGAGAACCGCTTGTCCCACAGACGTATTTGCATTACTGGCAGCTTCCAAACAGTAGTGCTTGGTAAAAGTGTGCGTGCTGGACCATGTTGCAGCTCTGCAGATTTGATGAAGAGGCACACCAGCAAACAAAGCAGTAGACGAGGACATTGCTCTAGTAGAGTGTGCTCTTGGAATCGTTTGTAATGGTCTTCCTGCTTGTTGATGACAGAAACAAATCGCAGCAGAAATCCAACGAGCTATGGTCTGTTTGGATATTGGTTGACCCTGGCGTATTTTTCCATAGGCCACAAATAACTGGTCAGATTTACGGATGGAAGAAGTCCTTTGTAGATAGAATTTGAGACATCTTTTGAGTCAAGTGTATGCAAAGTTCTCTATCCGCAGGTGATTGAGGATTAGGGAAGAAAGTTTTCAAAATTATTGGTTCGTTGAGATGGAAGTCTGAAGGTACTTTAGGCATAAAACTGGGGTTAGTGCGTAGCACTACCGAGTTAGAAGTGAATTGAAGAAAAGGCGGATTAATAGTGAAGGCTTGAATGTCACTAACCCTCCTAGCTGATGTTAAAGCTAACAGCAGAGACACCTTCCAGGAGAGGAACTTCAAATCCACTCTATGAATAGGTTCAAAGGGGTGTTGCATAAGTTGTGCAAGCACCACGTTCAGATGCCAGGATGGAGATGGGCGGCGGATAGGAGGAAACATCCGGAACAATCCTTTGAAGAACTGCGGAATGATCCTAGCTGAATAAAGAGAGTTGGAACCATCTTGCCGATATCTTGAAATAGCCGCTAAAAATACCTTCAGAGTAGAATGGGAAAGGCCTGATTTTGCCAAGTGCAAAAAGAATGGTAGGATCTGCTCCGGTTTTGCATGGATCGGATGAATAGCGGCAGTTTGACACCACAAGCAAAACCTCCTCCATTTAAGCCTGTACGTCTTAATAGTGGAAGGCGCTCGAGCATTGGCTAAGACTTCCTTACAGTCCGCAGGAATATCTAAATGAGCGAATTCAAAGTGTTCAGGCGCCAGGCCGCTAATCTCAGAGATGCAGGGTCCGGATGACAGATCTGTCCGTTCTGGATGGACAGAAGGTTCGGTATTGGTTGAAACTGAATGGGATCGCATTCAGATAGAAGGAGGAGTTCGGTAAACCAGAACTGGCGAGGCCACCTGGGAGCAATGAGGATTAGGCAACAAGGTTCTCTCTTCATTTTCCGGAGAACCCTGGGAACCAACGGTATCGGAGGAAAGGCGTAGGCATAGATCTGTGACCAATTCATCGAAAAGGCATTCCCGCATGACCCTTTGTGGGGAAGCCAACTTGCAAAGAATGGGCATTTGCGGTTCTGACTGGTCGCAAACAGGTCTAGGTCGGGGCGACCCCACGCCTGAAAAATTTGATCCAACGTTGGTTGATGTAACTCCCACTGGTGATTGGATACTATTGACCTGCTGAGGGAATCTGCCAGGACATTGGAAACTCCAGGAACATGTATCGCTGACAAGCTGATCCTGTGTCGTATCGCCCAGTCCCAAATTTGTTGGGCTTGTTGCGAGAGCCGGGCAGACCTTGTTCCTCCTTGTTTGTTCAAGTAGTGCATACTTGTTGTGTTGTCTGTCCGGATTAATACTGATGCCCCCAGAATGATGGTGCGAAAGGATTTTAGGGCGAGGAAGATGGCCAGCAATTCTAGAAGGTTGATATGCCACGTTCGTTGCTGGATGTTCCACTTGCCGTTGACTGTGAGCCCTTGAAGGTGTGCTCCCCACCCCTCGAGGGATACATCTGTAGTGATGGTGAAACTTGGAGCTTCCACTAGGAATGCGCACCCTTTTTCCACATTCTTTTTGCGAGTCCACCAGAGTAAGGCTTCTCACATCCGGGGAGTGATGCGAATGAGATCGTTGAAGGAGCCTGAAACCTGCAACCATTGGTGGTCGAGCTCCTCTTGTAGGGGTCTCATTTTGAGACGGCAGTTGGGAAGTAAAGGAATGCATGAAGAAATCATCCCCAGAAATGACTTTAACTGTCGGACTGAAGCGTACCTTTTTGAGCGCAACAGGTGGGCAAGGCTGCAAATCTTTTGTTGCCTTTCTTTTGAGATGAATGCTTGTGTCAGTTGAGTGTCTAACATGGCTCCCAAGAACGTTTGTCTTTGCGATGGAGCGAGATGAGACTTGTCGAGATTGATGGAGAGACCTAGAGATTGGAAGAGGGACAAACATCTCTGAATGTGGGCGTCTGCGACCGTAAAAGAATTTGCCTTGATAAGGCAGTCGTTTAGATACGGAAAGATTTGGATCCCTTGCAGACGAAGGTGTGCAGTCACCGGTGCTAGAACCTTGGTAAATACACGGGGTGCGGAACGTAGTCCAAAGGGAAGGACCTTGAACTGGAAGTCCCTGCCAGCCACTCTGAACCGCAAGAATTTCCTGTGTCTGGGAAGAATCGGTACATGGAAATATGCGTCCTGGAGGTCGAGGGTGGCCATGTGATCTCCCGCAGAAAGTAGGTGAAGTATTTCTTGAAGCGTTAACATCCGGAAGGATAACTTTTTAAATATTTGTTGAGGAGTGGAGATCCAGAATGGGGCGCCATTCTCCCAATTTTTTCTTGATCAGGAAGAATCTTGAATAAAACCCTGTTCCTCTTTGCAATTGAGGGACATTCTCGATCGCTCCCTTTCTTAGCATCAAATTTATTTGGGAAAAAAGCTCCTTGAGATGAGCTGGAGGTGGGCCTTTGGGAGGATCTTTATGAACTCTAGAACATGGCCTCTGGCCACAATGTCCAGGACCCACTTGTCTGATGTTATAGCGGACCAGTTCGAGTAGAACTGGGAGATTCTCCCTCCAACTTTTAAAGGGGTAGGCGGTAGAATAGGTGGCAGGTGGCGGTTGTCACTGTTTTTTAGATGTGTCGCGTCCCCGATAGGAAGGCTTTCTCTTATTCTGTGAATAGGAGGTATTTCGTTGTCCGTAAGACTGTTGGCGTTGAGATTGGTATCGTTGACTATTTTGGAAGACTGGTATGACCTTTGTTGGTTATATCCTCCTCGACTAGAAAAGGAGCCACGGCCCCTAGCTCCACGAAAGGCGGCTTCCGAGATTGGAGAGTACCCAGAGATCTTGCTGTCTCGGTATCCTTCTTGATGGCTTGAAGGGCCTCATCCACATGTTGGCCAAACAGTGACTCACCATCAAACGGCATGTCAATTATCTTTGCCTGAACCTCCTGGCGAAAAGATGTTGATTTGAGCCAGCCTTGCCGTCGTAGTACTGCGGCCCCTGCTAGTTGTCTAAAACCTGTAGATGCGACATCTACGGCCGAATCTATGATCTCCGCAGAGATACGTTCTCCTTCTTGCAGTATTTTTAAAGCTTCCGATTTGGATGGTTCTGGCAACATGTCGATGTAAGGAGAGATGTCCGACCACATCTGCCTGTCGTATCGGCCTAGTATGGCCAGTGAATTAGCAGCACGGACTGTTGTTGCTGCCATGGTGGAAACTTTTTTCCCAATAGTGTCCAATCGTCTGCCATCCCGATCTGGAGGAGCTGTGATTGGAGAAGATGGGTTTCTAGCTCGCCGTTGTGCCGCCTGGGCAATAACAGAGTCGGCTTTTGGTTGACTTATGAGACATGCCGGTGTGTTATCTGGCGCCTTATATTTTTGTCGAGGCAAGGTAGGACCGCAGGAACAGAAGCAGGAGCCTTCATGACCTTCAATCCTTCTTGCCAAATGAAGTCAATTATTGGGATGGTCCGTACCTGCTTCCTCGTCTGATCTTTAAAGTCGTATAGGAAACACTCATCCTTTTTGGTTTCCATAGGCAGGAGGAACCTTTGAGTTGCCCTTTCCATCAGAAGATGAAACCCTCCGATGTCAACAGGAGGAGAATCGATGGGAGCTGAAGTTGAAGGAGACGGAGTTTGTAGCTGGTAATCGTCCCACTCCGTAAGAAGCGATCTGTCATCCAACTCTCCTTCCTCCCTATCGTTGTCAGAGGTGTGAGCATCATTGGAATGATGAGAAGGCACCGGAGACGGTGGTCTGGGTGACCTCAATGCAGAAAAGGAAGTTTGAGGTACAGGTGTCGGTGGAATAGATGCAGCCGATTCAGATGGAGGGAAACGGCGATAATAATCATCCAACATGAATTGTAGATTATTTAATAGAGCCAAAGGCATTTGCGCCGTTGGAATCGCATCTGGAGCTGGACCAACAGTCTCTGGGGGAGGATCGTCATCCTGATCGTCCTCCTGATATTTGATGAATAATTCTGATGGGCTCCTGGCAGTGCGAAATCTGTCAACGTCCTCAGATTCCTCATCATCCTCCCCATAATCTAGTAATTGTTCAGGTAATTCTAGAGGTAGAATCCTGTTTGAAAAGGCTCCTTTGAGCCATTGAGCTGACGAGCTAGTGGAGATGCACCTGTGCGCCTGTGAGAGGTACTGAGACCTGTAAGAATTGTGGCAGCCTGCTCAGCAACCCCAGAAGAAAATTGTTTTTGATCTCTACTGATGACGGATAAAATCCAGAAACACATGTGTCTAGAGATGACAGCACTAATCTGCACCAACTTTGGTGGAACACTCCAGAAAAATACCAAGTAAGCATGCACTACAAACTGCATTTACCAGAATGCTAAGGGGCGAACTGTGCTGGGAGGTCAGCAGTGTGCTCCCACCCCTTCCTGTTTGAAAAGGCTCCTTTGAGCCATTGAGCTGACGAGCTAGTGGAGATGCACCTGTGCGCCTGTGAGAGGTACTGAGACCTGTAAGAATTGTGGCAGCCTGCTCAGCAACCCCAGAAGAAAATTGTTTTTGATCTCTACTGATGACGGATAAAATCCAGAAACACATGTGTCTAGAGATGACAGCACTAATCTGCACCAACTTTGGTGGAACACTCCAGAAAAATACCAAGTAAGCATGCACTACAAACTGCATTTACCAGAATGCTAAGGGGCGAACTGTGCTGGGAGGTCAGCAGTGTGCTCCCACCCCTTCCTGTTTGAAAAGGCTCCTTTGAGCCATTGAGCTGACGAGCTAGTGGAGATGCACCTGTGCGCCTGTGAGAGGTACTGAGACCTGTAAGAATTGTGGCAGCCTGCTCAGCAACCCCAGAAGAAAATTGTTTTTGATCTCTACTGATGACGGATAAAATCCAGAAACACATGTGTCTAGAGATGACAGCACTAATCTGCACCAACTTTGGTGGAACACTCCAGAAAAATACCAAGTAAGCATGCACTACAAACTGCATTTACCAGAATGCTAAGGGGCGAACTGTGCTGGGAGGTCAGCAGTGTGCTCCCACCCCTTCCTGTTTGAAAAGGCTCCTTTGAGCCATTGAGCTGACGAGCTAGTGGAGATGCACCTGTGCGCCTGTGAGAGGTACTGAGACCTGTAAGAATTGTGGCAGCCTGCTCAGCAACCCCAGAAGAAAATTGTTTTTGATCTCTACTGATGACGGATAAAATCCAGAAACACATGTGTCTAGAGATGACAGCACTAATCTGCACCAACTTTGGTGGAACACTCCAGAAAAATACCAAGTAAGCATGCACTACAAACTGCATTTACCAGAATGCTAAGGGGCGAACTGTGCTGGGAGGTCAGCAGTGTGCTCCCACCCCTTCCTGTTTGAAAAGGCTCCTTTGAGCCATTGAGCTGACGAGCTAGTGGAGATGCACCTGTGCGCCTGTGAGAGGTACTGAGACCTGTAAGAATTGTGGCAGCCTGCTCAGCAACCCCAGAAGAAAATTGTTTTTGATCTCTACTGATGACGGATAAAATCCAGAAACACATGTGTCTAGAGATGACAGCACTAATCTGCACCAACTTTGGTGGAACACTCCAGAAAAATACCAAGTAAGCATGCACTACAAACTGCATTTACCAGAATGCTAAGGGGCGAACTGTGCTGGGAGGTCAGCAGTGTGCTCCCACCCCTTCCTGTTTGAAAAGGCTCCTTTGAGCCATTGAGCTGACGAGCTAGTGGAGATGCACCTGTGCGCCTGTGAGAGGTACTGAGACCTGTAAGAATTGTGGCAGCCTGCTCAGCAACCCCAGAAGAAAATTGTTTTTGATCTCTACTGATGACGGATAAAATCCAGAAACACATGTGTCTAGAGATGACAGCACTAATCTGCACCAACTTTGGTGGAACACTCCGGAAAAATACCAAGTAAGCATGCACTACAAACTGCATTTACCAGAATGCTAAGGGGCGAACTGTGCTGGGAGGTCAGCAGTGTGCTCCCACCCCTTCCTGTTTGAAAAGGCTCCTTTGAGCCATTGAGCTGACGAGCTAGTGGAGATGCACCTGTGCGCCTGTGAGAGGTACTGAGACCTGTAAGAATTGTGGCAGCCTGCTCAGCAACCCCAGAAGAAAATTGTTTTTGATCTCTACTGATGACGGATAAAATCCAGAAACACATGTGTCTAGAGATGACAGCACTAATCTGCACCAACTTTGGTGGAACACTCCAGAAAAATACCAAGTAAGCATGCACTACAAACTGCATTTACCAGAATGCTAAGGGGCGAACTGTGCTGGGAGGTCAGCAGTGTGCTCCCACCCCTTCCTGTTTGAAAAGGCTCCTTTGAGCCATTGAGCTGACGAGCTAGTGGAGATGCACCTGTGCGCCTGTGAGAGGTACTGAGACCTGTAAGAATTGTGGCAGCCTGCTCAGCAACCCCAGAAGAAAATTGTTTTTGATCTCTACTGATGACGGATAAAATCCAGAAACACATGTGTCTAGAGATGACAGCACTAATCTGCACCAACTTTGGTGGAACACTCCAGAAAAATACCAAGTAAGCATGCACTACAAACTGCATTTACCAGAATGCTAAGGGCGAACTGTGCTGGGAGGTCAGCAGTGTGCTCCCACCCCTTCCTGTTTGAAAAGGCTCCTTTGAGCCATTGAGCTGACGAGCTAGTGGAGATGCACCTGTGCGCCTGTGAGAGGTACTGAGACCTGTAAGAATTGTGGCAGCCTGCTCAGCAACCCCAGAAGAAAATTGTTTTTGATCTCTACTGATGACGGATAAAATCCAGAAACACATGTGTCTAGAGATGACAGCACTAATCTGCACCAACTTTGGTGGAACACTCCAGAAAAATACCAAGTAAGCATGCACTACAAACTGCATTTACCAGAATGCTAAGGGGCGAACTGTGCTGGGAGGTCAGCAGTGTGCTCCCACCCCTTCCTGTTTGAAAAGGCTCCTTTGAGCCATTGAGCTGACGAGCTAGTGGAGATGCACCTGTGCGCCTGTGAGAGGTACTGAGACCTGTAAGAATTGTGGCAGCCTGCTCAGCAACCCCAGAAGAAAATTGTTTTTGATCTCTACTGATGACGGATAAAATCCAGAAACACATGTGTCTAGAGATGACAGCACTAATCTGCACCAACTTTGGTGGAACACTCCAGAAAAATACCAAGTAAGCATGCACTACAAACTGCATTTACCAGAATGCTAAGGGGCGAACTGTGCTGGGAGGTCAGCAGTGTGCTCCCACCCCTTCCTGTTTGAAAAGGCTCCTTTGAGCCATTGAGCTGACGAGCTAGTGGAGATGCACCTGTGCGCCTGTGAGAGGTACTGAGACCTGTAAGAATTGTGGCAGCCTGCTCAGCAACCCCAGAAGAAAATTGTTTTTGATCTCTACTGATGACGGATAAAATCCAGAAACACATGTGTCTAGAGATGACAGCACTAATCTGCACCAACTTTGGTGGAACACTCCAGAAAAATACCAAGTAAGCATGCACTACAAACTGCATTTACCAGAATGCTAAGGGGCGAACTGTGCTGGGAGGTCAGCAGTGTGCTCCCACCCCTTCCTGTAATTCTAGAGGTACCTTAGTAGGGTAAATATGCAGTGGAGAGAGGTTCTCCAATGAAGAAACACATCTATGCAGCAAAGAAGATGCTGTTGTCAATGGTGGTAATTGCACCTGTGTCGTAGACGGTGCAGAGGGCGCCGTTGCTGCAGTCGCTGACCAAACCTGCAATTCTGTACAAGCAGATAATTGTAGCGTCGACGAGGGAGCCGTCGACGGAGTCGTCGTCGATGGAGCTGGTGTAAATGAAGTAACCGACGACGAGGCAGTCGTCGACGACAAGGCAGTCTTCGTCGACGAGGCAGCCTTCATCGACGAGGCAGTCTTCGTCGATGAGGTAGTCTTCGTTGACGAGGTAGTCTTCGACGACGAGGTGGTCGTTGATGAGGCGATCGTCGACGGGAGTTTTCTACTCTTCGTCGTCGACGGGACGTCGACGGTAGATCTAATTTCCCTCATCGACGAGATTGGCTTCACGGAGACAGAAACCAGCGTCGACGGTGATGGCGCCGACGACATGATCATCTGTGGTCTCGGCGATGAGAAGGTGGCAGTCGACGTCGTTGTAGCGTCGACGGTAAGTATCGTCGTCGTCGATGCCGTCGACGACGGTACCTTTTTCTGAGGTAAAATCTTCTCAGGAAAGCGTTTTGAAGCCAGAGACTTCGCAGTTTTTCTCGGGGGGGTAGTATGCAGAGGCTTACGTGTAGAAGGTGGAGGAGCCTTTTTTGAGGAGGAAGGCAATTCAGCACCCTTAGAGGACTGCTGTTTTCTCGACACCTTAGCCCCAGGAGAAGACAAGACCTCCTCAGCAATCCTCTTCCTAGAGGACGCAGTAGAGCCCGAGGCAATACTCCCCACATCAGATAAGGGGTTGTCTTGATCCTTGATCTTCTGTAGCCACAGAAGTAGACGTCCCTCTCTGTCTCTGAGAGTTTTTTGAGGGAAGGTCCTACAGATCTTGCAGTCTCTCACCTGGTGATCCGGATACAGGCAATAAATGCATTTCTTGTGGGGGTCTTCTGAAAACAGCCAGAGCTTCCCACAAGACTCACAAGGTCGAAAGAGAGATCTTTTAGATGAAGACATCCTGAAATGAAGTAATTTGTGAAGAAATAGAAAAGTACTGAGCAGAGCTCAGGAGACTCCCTTCACACGACGTGCGGTAGAAAATCTGAGAGCCTCAGCCTCTGGGGAGAGCATTCTGGAGGGTGCTGTCGCCTGATTGGCTGCAGTTTGGACTGTTTATAATGACTTGGACAAGTCATAAATGTGGAAGTTTCTTCCCCTGTAGTTTCTATCTACTTCACTTCCTGGTTCTATGTATTACCTATATTATGGTTATTATGTGCATAATTATTGCTTTTTATGTACCGTGGGACTCCCACTCCGACGACGGGGAATGATTCAGGCATGTGAATCTATGAAAGATACCCCAATACTGGAGAATCCAGCTACCTCTCAAATCACTTGTGGACATTATCTTTTTCATTCAGCCTGTACAGAGCTACAATGCCTTTTTGGCAGATGTGAGCTATACAAATACCACAAACATGCACACATACATACATACACACATAGTTTAACACCATAAACATCAACCAAAGGAGGCTTTAGTCAATCAGAGAAAAGCAGGGGAGAGCAACAGAAATGAAATACATGATTTTGGAAGGTGGGAATAAACACCAGTGTGTCGGAATAGTTCTGATGATACCAACTCATACACTTATTGCTCAGATATTTTGAGTAGTAAACAGGAAGGTACATTCATGTCTTAATATTCATTAATTTAATATGTAAAATGTCCCAATACAAATAGAGATTGTTTGGATGTGTTAGCGTAGGGTATTCATTATTGTGTAGAATATTTGGCCTATTATTACCCTGAACTTAAGGGCTGGTAATACCATGCCTGGTATTAAAAATACCTGGGAGTATGTGTAATATTTGGGTCCCAGTACTACTAGTGGATCATGAGTTGATTCTCTTAGGGTTCCATGTCCTGGGGAATTACAGGTGGAAATCGGTCCAACTGCACGGGTAATTCACTTAATTTCAACTGACACAAAGTTCTCTAGGTACAACTGGAACGACTGGTCTCCAATAGTGGACATAGTATTGCTGCATCCAGTAATAATGGCTGAAGTAATAATGCATGTCCTGTAACTTCCGGTATGGTGTGCCAAAGGAGATTATAGTAAATATAGCCCACAAGTAGAGTGTCATAGCAAGGATGCCATTTACCTTAAAGGAAATAAAAGTGACCTTACCCTGCATCGTTAATAAAAACTGGCTGTTGGACCTGGCCTTCTCTGCAGCATCACCTCCAAACCTTTTGCCTTTTCCCCTCCACTTTTTGCTGAATACGTTTTTGTTGACCTTAGGACTCTTGTGCACTTTACCACTGCTATTCAGTACTAAAGTGCTTGTACTCACCCCCTTAGACATGATTTGATTGGCATATTTAATTTACATGTACGTCCCTTGTAGAGTGGTATACCATGCACCCAGGGCCCGTAAATTAAATGCTACCATTGGACCTGCACCACTTATTCCAGATTAATGATTTAACACCCGAGTGACCCTTCCTTAAGTTCTTCTTTAGTTTTTCCATTGGCTATTTTCTCCCTTTTCTAAATTTAAGTTCCCACCCTTCCTTTTTGCACCATGGAGATGGAGCCATGCAACTTTGACACCCTCAGCAGGGCTGACCTGCTGAATCTCTGCAAAAATGCAGCACTGGAAGCAGACAAGAGGTCCACCAAGCTGGATCTCCAGGTAACTCTCAGAGCCTTCAAGGAGGTGTAGAGTGGTAGGCCACCTCAGAAAAGGATGAAGTGAATGACATTGAGGAGGAGGGAGCACAAACGCAGGATGAGGAGAGAGAGGACCCAGCCCATATCATGTGTTTTCTATATAGCCCATTGTCGTTTTCCCAATGTTAGCCTGACTATGCACGTTGTAGGCCGCTTTTGCTGTGCACACATTACCAAATATCATCTACAAAAAAGGAAAAGCAGCCGGGTTGTAGGAGACTGCACTACCTGGATCTGTCACGTGGTATGCTATTATTGCCCACCTCAAATGATCAGCTGCCACTTGACCATAAATAGAAACATGTATAGAGGGTGGATGAAAGGCAATACGAACGGATAACAGGTACAGAGATGCAACGTATACAAGTTGACAAACAATAAAAAAGTCGTTGGTGAAAATCTTTGTGTAGCTTTATTTCAGGTAGGCTTGGTTTGCATTCTTTGGAAACAGCCAACGCGTTTCGCCCAAACAAGGGCTTCTTCAGGGCTCAGACTCAAAGAGCCGCCTGTGGGTGTATCTCACTGTGGTCCAGTGTTATGCAGTCCGTAGAGTAGTGTTCACTCAGTGGATATATTGATTCGTGTATCAATCGAAGTGTAGTGTGGAAGGAGCCGGTACGCCGCCGGGAGCATGGGATTACCGGGACGTGGTAACTCGGACAGGTCACAAACTCGTGATTTCTTCACTGCGAATTGCATACTTTCATTCATCTTTTCTGAGACGTTTTGTGATGGATTACCACATTTAGCTACAGATTTATTGTACTATAGATACAGAATACTTGATTTAGAAAGAAGAGGTTTACTTAAGATACATTTTATCAGGAGTTCATGTACTTGCAAAGAAGGATTTAGCAAGTTACAAGGACTTTGGAGAGTGTGTTTTCTTCAACCTGGGAATCTTACTGTATGGATTTTATGAAAGAACGTCAAGTAGGCGATATTGGATTATTGGCCCTGAAGAAGTCTACTGTGCATTACATTGCACGACGAAACACGTGTTGGCTGGTTTTCTGCAACTAGAACTTAAGATCAAGCTGTGTCTTGAAATCATTACCTGGCTACAGTGGAGAAGGCTGGTTTTCTGCAACTAGAACTTAAGATCAAGCTGTGTCTTGAAATCATTACCTGGCTACAGTGGAGAAGTGATAAACTCGAATAAATAATTTGAATTTGAACTTGGATCAAGAGTTTTTGGATATTTGGACAATACAAAGGACAAATTGTGTGCTCAAGGTGACTTTCATTTGCTTATATCCCCTCGGATGAGGGGATTAACAAGATTGAATTGGTAACCAATCTTCTCTCCCTTTGAAGCACCAAATATTTAGATAACTGTGTGTTTACTGAGCCCGAATGAGTGTTGAGTGCCCTAGTAATTGATTTTTCCTGGTTACCAAATTCTAAGTGTTCAAAGAAACCATCCGTGGTGGGACCCCTACGGGGTGGCCAAAATGACCTTATGGGTAGGTAGTCCCCAGGGGAAGGAGATAGATTGTGTCCCAATCTCCCTTACTCCCTTAGGTGGAGGTGAACTCAGAGGGTATACTGATGACCCCCAGAAGGTGGGAGTTGTCACTCCCACCAGGTCAAGGTGAATGGGGTCCCTGTTACTGCTCTGAGAGACACCGGGGTCATCCAGACCATGGTAGTTGAAAGGCTAGCTTGCCCAGAGCAGTAAATGAGTCAGGTGTGTCAAACCTTTATTCGTGCCATGGTATCCCTGGACTGGGGAGTGGAGATGACCTACAGATGCCCATTGACTGTATTCTGGGAATGAGTTGCCACTGATTGTAGAAGTGCTAGGAGAGGCAGCCACCCAGGGCACCCTGAAAGCTCGACCATCTCAGCGTGCCATTCCCAAATGGAGGGTACAGAGGCCCAGATGGAAGGGCAGGGGGAGGAAGGACTTATCCTAGACTCCTGTTCAGCCTCAGGGTACACATCCTGGGCTGAGTTACGAGTCTCAGGCTACCATACCTGGACTGGAGGGAAGGAGTGTGGAAAAAGGGTGCCTAACAACTGGGGCTGTTGCCCCCACTCTGAGAAACCTTAGAGGTCAGAGATCCCAGGGAAGACTGGGACCTGGCTCTTGACACTGGCAGGTGTCAGTATCCTCTGTAGGTTGCTGTCCTTAGATGAAGAGTTTTCTTTGGGTTGGGGACAGAAGTCTGATCCATGGGGTGGAATGGGCCACATCACTTTGTTGGCCATGGTGGTACTGTTAGCCTACTAGGATGCACCTGTGAGCAAATTAAGGCTAGATGCTGCACAGATGGGGTGCACAGGTGAGGAGAAGGGTTCCCCATGGGTCAGTCCAGTGACTCAGGAGAGTGTAGACAGAGGAATCTAACTGAATTCAGAGGGGCATAGAAGTGGCACAGGCCTCTGTGTTAGAGGGCAAGTGTGCATGTTCTATCGCCTAAACAGGGAAGCCCATCAAGGTATTGATTAGTCTCCCCAGGCTTTAGCTGAAGGGGGCTCAAGTTGGACCTGGCCATCTCTGCAGGGTCACCCACAAACATTTCACCTTTTTCCCTCTACTTTTTGCTGAATTTGTTTTTGTTAGCATTAGACTTGGTGCACTTTACCACTGCTAACCAGTGCTAAAGTGCTTGTGCTCACTCCCCTAAACATGCTGTGATGGGCATACATGATTCGCATATTTAATGTACTTGTAATTCCTTGTAGATCTGTATGCCATTTACCCAGGGCGTGTAAATTAAATGCTACCAGTGGGCCTGCAGCACTTATTGTCCCACCCACTACCATCTTAAAACATGTACTGGGCCTGCCATTGCAGCCTGAATGCAGTTTTAAACTGCCATGCCGACTTGGCATTTAAACCCCCTTGCCAAGCTCGAAACTCCCCTTTCATGAAACATGAGTCACCTCAAAGTAGGCCCTAGGTAGCCCTTAGGGCAGTGTCCTGTGTAATTAAAAGGCTGGTCATATACTTTTAAGTTTTACATTCCCTGGTAGTGGAAGACTCTTAAATTCGATTTTCACTACTGTGAGGCCTACCCCTCTTATAGGATAACATTGGGGATTCCTTATTTCATTTACTAAGCCGTAATACCTAATTGGGAGTAGGTAGATATATCATGTTTGGTATCTATGAAATTGTAATTCTAAACCCTCTTTAATAGTAAAGCCGGATTTTTCATTACAATTTTGAAAATGCCACTTTTAGAAAGTTGGCATTTTCCTGCCCTTTATTGTTGCAGTCTGTCTTGGGTCACATGACTAGGTGTAACTGACAGTTGTACTTTGTGAATTCCTCCCAGATAGTCACACAATAGGGGGATTAGGTGTGTCTCAATGGGCCATTGATTGGCAGTATGGGAGGGTGGAACTGAACACAGCCCCACTTTCACCTGAATAGCCTGTGTTCTGCCTTCACACAAAGGACCTAACAACCCTGTGTGGTCAAAGCAGCCAACTTTGATCCAGGGCAAGGGAGTCAGGAAATTCCATGCAATTCAAACAACCTTTGCAGATGTTTCTCCCACCTTCTAGAAGAAGGGCACCAGGGTATAAAAATAGGACCTCTGAACTCTTCAATTCACTACTGACCTGCATAGGACTCTCAGGACTCTCAGTGACCTGCAGTGCATACTGACAGACTGCTGCTGTAACTGGAAGGACTGTGTTGCTGCCTAGAGCCTGCCATTAACCCTCAGAGGCCAGCCCTGCTGTTGAGCACTGCATCTGTATTTGCACCAAAGATTGCCAGAAGTGACTCCAAGGGCAAATTTGCTGGCCTCCTGCTCAGAGCCACAAGGGCATAAAAGGCTTCCACCATCTTGAACCTGCACCTGGACCCAGCCTGAGTGAGTCCTCAACCCCCAAGGGGTGTCCGACTAGTCCTGGACCATTGGTTGTGCTGTTAAAGGTGCCCAGGTGGCCAATTTCTACAACTGAGGACTGAGGAAAAAGTGCTCTGAGAACCAGGAGAAGACTGGAACCAACCTGCTTGCCTATCCACCTGAGGTGAATTGCCGGTGGGATTGACTTTGCAGCTTCTCCTGCTACATTATTTTCTGCAGCAGCAAATCCGTTTCAGCAGTCCTTTGCCAAAGAGGTATCTGACCTTGTGGGACTGTCTTTAGCTACAGCCCTCTGCCTCATCCCTCTGGAGATTTTCAGCTTCCATTTTGGTGACTAAGGTTGAATGTAGAGCTCTTCACTGCGGCTTCGACCCAAGGCCATCCGATGATGAAGCTCCCTCCTCGGACACCTCCTGCAGCCTTGTCCCGCCGACCTTCTCAGACATTTTTCTCCAAGAAGCTTTCTAAGTCCGAAGGTAAGCACTGATTGGGCCCAATCCACTTTGGTTATCCAAACCATGCACCATTGCAGTCCGCCTTAACCTTTGAATTTGACCTAGTCTCATGTGACTAGATTTCCACATTCGGTGCTTTGATCGTTTAGGTGCTATTTTGAACCTCAAGCTTTACTAATTCATAACTCTGGTTCAACAGATTCGATTTTTGTCATTTTGGTGTCAAGTAATTCATGAAAATTTACTCTATTTTTCAGAATTGGTTTGGGATTTTTCTTGTGTTGTGTTTTCACTTTACTCCTGTTTTTGTGCTGCATAAATCATTTACATTACCTCTAATCATTAAACCTGACTGCTTTTAGTGTCATGCTACCTAGGGTTAAGCATAGGTTGATTTAGTGACATTTTGTGGTTCACCCTGCAACAGATTGTGGCTGTTGTTTGACTAGGGCTCACACCCCATTCAACAACAACCCAATTTCTCATAGTGGCCATACTATGGGTGCAATTGGCTGCTCTGTCCTATCGGCCCCAGTGCCACTCCACCTTCCGTACTATTGTTTCACTGGGGAAGATCAAAGACTTTAAATGATTCAGAGTAGGAAACTTTGACTGGCCCAAATTCACACTGCCCCCACTCACACATAGATCATGGACCCTAACTTGAAATAAAATTGTCAGTTTAAAATAAACTCCAACTTGTCTGGAAATGTGGATCACCTTGTTGATTTTTCAGTTGTGCCCACTACACACTGCAGATTCTAGTGAGATATTAAGACCCTCTATGCAATAACTTATCCAAATGCAGACTTGTGATGCAATAGGCCTGTATAGGAGTTTTAGAATGTGGTATTTACAGAGAGTTTTTCTATGAACTACCACCCTGCGCAATTGCAGGTTTTACTGAGAGAGATATCCCACCAGGTATTAAAAGGTGACATATGATAGGGCCCATGATTTGTGTGTGAGTGGAGGCAGTGTGAATTTGGGCCAGTCAGGTTTAGACTCTAAAACATTTCAAGTCTTTGATCTGACCCAGTGAAACAATAGTGTGCAAGGTGGAGTGGCACCAGTGCCTTTGGGACTGAAGAGCCAATTGCACCCATAGTACACCCAGCAATACCACCTATTTTACGGTCACGTATTTCTGCTGCTAGAAGTAAGTATGATATGTGACCAGAAAATGCCCACTTCATGGCAATCCCCTTTCTGTTCCAAAACTCCTAACTTCTTAGTAATCAGTTGGCAAGACCTCCCTTTATTGTTAATACTATATCAACTAGTAACAACCCTGTTTCTAACAGTCAACTCGTAATGAGGCTGTCAGTGTTTTATTTAGAGAAGATTTAATCGACTCATTTAATTTTGAACCACCACACCAGTGTAGCAAGTGAATTTATCATTATTCATCAAAAGTGGAATCAACCATGGAGCCTCATTTAAAGGGGCCACCTGGTGAATGATGTCACATTACATCTTAAAACCCCAGATGACATCATGAAAGAACGCAACATTCTAGAATGGTTATTGTGGGTGATTGCCTTCTACCCATACATGAAAAGAGTCTCTGAATCAGATCACGGACAATGCCTCACTTCAATATCACTTTGACTTCTCAATCGACTTATTATAAGTCCTTGAACCCAATCCTGAAAGTGGACCGTGGCCAAATACTAGACAACCAGAGAATGCCTGTCCGTTTTAAAAGGATGATGTAGAAATGAAGGGGCATATTAGCAAGAACCTCGTTAAAATTATCGCCGTTTTAGCGGCAGGAAACTGCCGCTAAAGCGGCGATAATGAGCTTGCTAATATGCGTTATAGAATTCAATAGAAGCCCAGGTTAGATGTGCAGGACATCTAACCTGGGCTTCTATTGGAATTCTATAACGCATATTAGCAAGCCCATTATCGCCGTTTTAGTGGCAGTTTCCTGCCGCTAAACAGCGATAATTTTAACGAGGTTCTTGCTAATATGCCCCGAAATTCGGGGATTATCCTGTTATCTTCAAACCATAAAGTAATTTTCTGGGCAAGAGTGGAAAACAGAACCTATGTATGTTATGTGTAACCCGGACTAAAACACATGAACAGTTGTGAGGGGAATGGCACAAGCAGACATATTTTTTTGCCTTTGTAAGACAGCATTTCCAATTTTCTATAGTTTCAAAGCAATTAAAAAGGTGAATTGGCTCAGTTTATTGACAAAATGGAAGGTTTTGAGTGTGCAGAAGTTGGAAACCATATACCAGCCGGGCAAAGAATCAGCACAGACAAGTGGTCGTACCTGCTTGTTACCTGAGGCCCATGTGATAGCGCTTGTATTGATAACAAGGTTCTGGGAGGCACTGGAGTCGTACACGCCCACCTTCACGTGCCTCATTGAGTCATCCCGTCCCCACTGCCAGTTCACAACATCGTACCATGCTGGGGCGTTTCCTTGACTGTCAAAAAACACCTCAGTGCCGTCTGAATTTCTAAAACGAACCCTCTGGATGTAGTGGAGAAGCTGGTGAAGAGAAGGAATGACTGAAATGAGCAAAAATCTACAAACAATCTAACATCGTAAGAATGTGAACCAGGACTCCTCAGTGCAAATATTGTCTCAAACGAGGTCACTGCCAAGACGTGCACTCCAAAAAGAGTATGAACATCTTCTAACTGAAATCATTAGTATTTCCAACATTTTAATGGCTTGGCAAATTTCTCACCATATTCTGCTCACCATACCTGAACACACAAAAAGTCGCCCAGATTTATGGACAAGACTAGTTTCTGTTGCTTAGCTAATTTGTTATAATTAAGGCTCCCTGTTTTCCGTTTTTACGGATTTTTACACATAAATACAGACAGAAAACAATGTGTTTTCTGTCTGCATTTATTTTTAAAGGCGGATAAATACAGAAAATTGTGCTTCTTTAAGTGAACCTCCGTGCAGTTTTTCATGAATTATAGCCCAACAGCTGAGCAGATGGACAGCATGGAAAATGAAAAAACAGGATGAAATTTCTTTAAATAATGGCATATGTCAACATGCATTTGTGGTATAATGGTGGTGGTATAATGCTAATATTTACCAATGTATTGGTATGTAATATCTGGTAGCTTAAATAGCGAAAACATGACAGACATCAAAGTATGAGTGTGCGTCGAACAGTTAAATAAATATGGAAATGTACAGTTTTAGAACTTAGGGGCATATTAGCAAGACCCACGTTAAAATTATCGCCGTTTTAGCGGCAGGAAACTGCCGCTAAAGCGGCGATAATGAGCTTGCTAATATGCGTTATGAATTCAATAGAAGCCCAGGTTAGATGTCCTGCACATCTAACCTGGGCTTCATTGAATTCTATACGCATATTAGCAAGCCCATTATCGCCGTTTAGCGGCAGTTTCCTGCCGCTAAAACGGCGATAATTTAACGTGGGTCTTGCTAATATGCCCCTTAATTTTTATGCAAAACACAAAATAAATATGGATAAATACAGATAAAATGGCCAAAAAATAAATATGGATAAATACAGACGGAAATGTTAAAAAAATAAATACCATAAAACCGGGAGCCCTAGTTATAATGTAGGACTATTTTAACGCACACAGCACCACAGTGACTAAAATGTAAGGGTTTAAGGTTACTTTTGATATTACACATCAAAAAATGCATTCGTGAATCCGGGCGTGGCCAAGCGCGGACTGAAGATGGCCGTGCTGTAAGAAGGCTCCGCCGCTCGTTCTAGCCCACGACTATCCTGAGTACTGATCCGAGGTACCCCTCGACAGATTCGGCGACCGGATCACCTCCGGGGCTCATCCAGCCGACTCCGGTGTCTGAGGTGCGCCCAGAAGCGGAGATATCGGCTCCGGCGGTCTCGGCCTACGGTGAGGCCCGCGGCCGGGACACACAGTGGCGAGTCAGGCCGGGTGAGGGGCTGCGACCGGACCCATACTGCCTTGCGGCGGCGCGGCGACGGGAGAAACGGACGGAGGGACTCTGGAGCCTTGGGTCGCCTTGACAGTCATCACACGGACAGCAACCATACGGGCAGCGGAGGTGGCGAAGGTGAGCGGGGAGCCATATCGCAGGGCGGGAGTGACGGCGGACCTGGTGATAGGGGCGAGGCGAGGGAGCGGGCCGCGAGATACCGAACACCTACTGGCTCCCCCGCCCGGTCGAAAACCCCGAATCTCCCCGAGGCCTTGAGTGTATACCTCCCGTCGACGGTGGCCCCAGGGAAAGGCTGTTTTGCCGGTAACTGCAGCTCCAACCGCCGGATCTCTACACCCCGGCAAAGACGGAGGGGCAGCCAGCACTGATAGGAGAACGCCTCGGCTGGAGGTGGGACAGGTGGGGGACTTGGTGACGGCGGCGGTGAGCGGGGCGCCGTACCAAGGTGCTGGAGTGGCGGGCCGCGAGAAGTAAAATGGCGGTGCCCCACCCTTGGCACTGAATACCTACTGGCTCCCGCGCCCGGTCGGAAGTCCCGAGTCTCCCAGGGATGCCTGGACCGGTACCGGGGCCTTGAGTACATACCCCATATTGGCAGGGACCCCCAGGGAGCGGCGTTTGTGCTGGCGTCCGCAGCCCCACCGCCGGATCTCTACGCCCGGCAAAGACAGAGGAGCACCCAACTCGGACAGGAGAACTAATTAGTTGGAAGGGAGACGGGTGGGGGACTTGAAGCCCGTTGGCGGAAAGCACCCCCTGCTTGCCATACCAACCAGGAGAGACCGCGTCACATCACAGACTATATCAGCAAGAGCAGCTGGAGGCGGAGCATGGCGGAACGAGCCAAGACTACGGGGGCCAGGGGTCCCAAGGCAACACAGTCAAACAAGCTAGACCGGTATACAGTCCCGAAAGACTCACCACAGACCAGGGCACCCAGAGACTCCGGCGGAACAGCTGAGGAGGAGCAGGAAATTTCGCTCAACGACGTTATGGCCGCCATAGCGGGAGTCAAGACCTCTCTGGACACGGTGGCTATAGAGGTCAACCATATCAGAGCGGATATGGGCAAGCTGAACGAAAAGGTTAAGCAAGTGGAACTTACAACGGCCAGCCTCGTGGAGGATGTCTCACAAATGCAGGGAGCGATTAGGGAGCTACAGGACTTCCGCCACCTTACCGACCTTAAGCTGGATGACTACGAAGGCCGCATGCGTCGCAATAACCTGCGCATCCTTGGAGTCCCGGAGAAGGCGGAGGGGCTCACTCCAGACCTCTTTGTGGAAGACCTCATCCTTAAACACCTGCAACCCAAGGGCCTCAGTAAGTTCTTTGTCATTGAACGTGCCCACAGGGTCCCGGGCGGCCGTCCCAAGCCGGGCGCTCCCCGCGGCCCATGTTGGCGCGAGTCCTGAACTTCCGGGACAGAGACGTTATTCTTCAGAACGCTAGAGCTGGCACCCCCTGCGCTACGAGAACTCAGACATTTCCTTTTTCCGGATTTCACCCAAAGGGTACAGCGGCAAAGGCGATCATTCATGTCAGTTAAACGGGTCCTCAGAGATCAGGGTATGAAGTACGCCATGCTGTTCCCTGCCCGTCTCCGGGTCGAGGCGGATGGGCGAGTGTGGTTTTCGAACACCCTGAGGCAGCGGTAGACTGGATTGAGAGCAGGGGAGGGAGAAACCCGGCACAGCAGGGGGGGCACGGATAACAGTCAACCGGCCTGAGAGGACACGTAACCAATGGCCGGCCACGGATGTTTCTTGCAGTCTGGGGTGAATGCAGACAGGAGGTCGAAGACTTCTAGATTTAAAGTGGCATAGTAGGTGGACGTAAATGGAAATGTGGCGTTTATGATGTGTGGGTACAAAGTAGATAATGTGGGCTGGGATGGGGCGGACTCTGCCTCCCCCCTTTTTCTAGGGTTTTCTTATCTTTCTTGATTATTCTGTTGGGCGACAGGCACTCTGCAACTTCATGGGCAGTTCTAAGCCCAGTGGGCAGGGCAGCAGGGTGGGGGGTGTTGGGCGGGACGGTTAAATTTTTTGTTTGAAGTTTTGATTGCATCAGAAAGTGGCACAGACATACGGATCGGGGAGTAACAATGCACTTAGAGAATTTCAGTAAACCGCGATATGGCACCAGTCGGAGTCAAGGGGTTAGGCTGCTGAGTTGGAATGTCAATGGGTTGAGGGACAAGATTAAACGAAATATTGTTCTCCAGGAGGTCAGGCGCCGGGCACCTGACATTGTCTTACTGCAAGAAACACACCTAGTTGGAGACACATGTAGAGCACTGCATAGAGGGGTTACATATTGCTAGCACATGCGGGTTTCACCACGGGCTCCCGGGGTGTTGGTATCTTGATGAGAAAAACTTTTCCCCTGGTGGTACAAGACACTTGGTCAGATAATAGAGGGCGATATGTTGGAGTCTCGGGCACGTGGGAGGGCCACCCTGTCACCTTCCTATCGGTATATGTCCCCCGGGCCTTCAGGCAACCACGTTTGGGGACCTGGGTAGGCTGCTGCTGGAGGTCCCGGAGGGTCTCCTGGTGCTGGGAGGGGACTTCAACTCGGTGGTTTCTGGAGGTCTGGATCGCTACCCTCCGCGGGATCTCCCCGAACGCAGGGCTGGCTCCCCGACTTCTTAGACGCCTTGGGGCTGGCAGATGGGTGGAGGGTTTTCCACCCTGACACCTCCCAATATACCTTCCACTCCGGGGCCCACGGGAGTCTATCCAGAATCGATTACTTTCTATTACCTGCATCCCAAATTCCCCAAATTAGTGAGATAAAACATTTAGCTAGGGGCATTTCAGACCACTCGCCGTTGTGGCTCCAATTGTCAATCGGATACCAACAAGTGGGACGTGTGGCCCCCATCAATCCGTGGTACCTACGCGATCCTCATATCCGACAGGAGCTCCTTACGGCCATTGATAACTATTTTCAGGAGAATGAAGGATCGGTGGAGTCCCCTCGGGTACTTTGGGAGGCATTTAAGGCAGTGATACGGGGCCAGGCTCTATCGTTAATATCGGGAAAAAGAGGGAGCAGCGTAGAGAGTTGGTGGCGCTGGAGACGGAGGTTGGGAGACTTGAGGCAGATCTGGAACTGGACATTACACCCGATAAACTCCACCTCCTCAAACTCAAACAACAGGAATACAGGGCACTAGCGACAGATCAGGCGCAGGCTATGGGGAGAGCGGTCCAGGGCCGGATGTATGAGATGGGTGATAAGGCCGGGAAACTCTTGGCCTGGTTGGATAAGAGAGAGTGGGCAAGTAGATTAGTACCGGAACTCCGGGGGCAGGAGGGGAACCCCCAGTCGGACCCGCAGGCAATTGTAGACTCTTTCGCGACCCACTTTCAGGCTGTCTATACATCGGTAGCCCCTTACCCTATGGAGGACTCCCGCCAGATGCTTACCGATATTGTTCTTCCTAAACTGTCGGGGGTTGAACACGACTTTATGGACAGGGTCATATCCAACGATGAAATAGCGGCAGCAATACGGTCACTCAAGCCGGGTAAAGCCACTGGCCCTAACGGACTGCCAATAGAACTTTACAAGCTTAAGCCGGACGTACTAGCCCCGTATCTGCGAGCCATGTTTGAGGACTCGAATCAGGCGGGCGTATTGCCGCTAGACCAGCGTACGGCTACAATAGTTACCATCCATAAGGAAGGTAAGCCCAAGACAGAATGTGGTTCTTATCGACCGATATCCTTGTTAAATGCGGAGCCCAAAATCCTAGCTAAGCTACTCGCTACTCGCCTGGTGACAGTGATTGAAACCCTGGTCCACCCGGATCAATCAGGTTTTATACCGCACCGTAACACGGCATTGAACATACGCAGGGTGCACGGGGTCCTGGGTAGGGCGGCCTCTATATTGGAACCAGCAGTTATAGTCTCCCTGGACGCAGCTATGGCATTCGATACTATCGAATGGGCGTACCTGTGGGCAGTATTGGAAAAAATGGGGTTTGGTCCTAAATACATTCAATGGGTGAAGCTACTATACTCCCAACCTATGGCCCAAGTGGTGGTCAACAATAAGAAGTCGGCCGCATTCGAGCTGGGCAGAGGAACCCGTCAGGGCTGCCCCCTGTCCCCATTGCTGTTTGCTTTAGCGCTTGAGCCACTGGCAGCATGGATACGGGGGGATCCGAGGATCAGGGGTATGCGCTGGTCTTCGGAGTGGGACGACCGGATTTCCCTTTACGCGGACGATATCCTCCTGTATCTGGCCTCTCCTAGGAGATCCTTAATAGTGGTCTTGGATATCTTCACGGTTTTTGGACGATACTCCGGTTACTCCATAAACTGGAACAAGTCCCTACTGTTCGTGGTGACAGGTGAGCCTCCGCTCCTGCCACGTGGGTGCCCTTTACAAACCTGTACTGAAGGGTTTACATATCTGGGTGTCTTTCTGTCTCTGGATCCATCTCTTCGCTATTCCCGTAACCTTCGACCCCCGTTGATCCAGCTGCGCAAAGATATAGCCAGGTGGAAGTCGCTTCCTCTTTCCCTGTTAGGTAAGGCCGCCCTTTTAAGATGATGTCCCTGCCCCGGTTCCTGTACGTCCTGCAAAACTCCATGGATCCGATACCCGCGTCATATTTCCGAGAGGTCGAGAGCCTCCAACGAGAACTACTTTGGAGTGGTAGACCTCGTATTGCTCTCAGCAAACTTTCCTTGAACTGGTATGATGGCGGCATTAGCCTCCCAGATATACAGCTCTATTACTGGGCGTCCCATCTGTCCGCCATTAACCACTGCACCTATGCCCAGCAGCACGACCCGGGATATAACATGGATAGGTGGCTCCTCTCTGGTGGGACTTTCAGTAGAGCCCTTTACTCCAAACCCCGGCGCTATCCACTAACGGGCCCCACTAAACATGCAGTACACGTTTGGCACACAGCAACCACTCGCCTGGGCTGGAGACGAAAACTAACACTCGCAACGCCACTATGGGACTCCGAACAACTGGGGGACCTGTGGAAGAGTAAAGGATTTGACAAGTGGGAACTCATAGGTATCGCAAGAATAGGAGATCTGTGGGACACGTCTGACATTAAATCTTTTGCAGCGCTGCAGCAACAATATAACATGGCGGAATCAGAACGCTTCCGATACACACAGGTCCGACACGCGCTCCGCACACACTTACAACCCGGGACCACACTGCCAGAAACATCCCCACTAGAGGATAGAGTACTAGATGGCCATCTCCCTGACAGTACCATCTCCCTGATATACAGAAAACTGGTCAACAACATCGCGGACCCTCTCCAGGCCCTCCGTGAAAAGTGGACAGGGGATGGTATAGAAATGGATGATGAGGAATGGCAGGAGGCAGTTTCCTCTCCCAGAGTAGTAGCAATATCTGCTCGTCTCCGCCTCGTCCAGCTAAAACTTCTCCACCGTATTTATATAACGGGTCCTCAACTGGTGCGAATGGGGAGGGTGGGGGAGGGCACCTGTAGGCGGGGATGTGACCAGCTGGGAACCTTTTTCCACATAATTTGGGAATGCACCCAGATCCAAACTTACTGGCGGGACATCCATGACATTATTAATGATGTATTGTCGGTGCAGCTCCACGTGGAGGCCCGTAGATGTCTCCTTAACATCTGGGAACCAACTAATTTAAATGTCGGTTTGACGCAGTGGGTAACGCTGGGGCTAATGTTGGCTAAGAGGAATATTGCACAACGTTGGGGGCGAGTAACCCGCCCACGACACAAGAATGGGAAAAAGATATGGACTGGGCAATGTTTAGAGAGAAAACTGTGTATATATCGCGCGGATGTCCCAAAAAGTGGTCTCGTGTGTGGGGCAAGTGGAACTCTTATCGTGGAGAAATATGTCAACCTCCTTTGCCCCTGTCCGTGACCACCCCCAGTCTCCCCAGACTCTTCATCATGTCTGAGTAAATTCTGAATTATCGCTTAGTGAACCAATGATGCATTGTGTATTGCTCCCTTTGTATTGTCCTGAAATTGTAGATGCGTGTTTTTCTTTGTTTAATAAAAAATGTTTTACAAAAAAAAAAATAATATATTAATCCCTTTTGAAATGTTTGTAATCAATTAGCATAGCTAGAGATGGTAAATTAAAAGCCAGCAAGATTTAACATGTTAGACGTTTGATTTTTTCATTAGAGTTCGGGTGAATACTATGGACAGATTTTGGTGTGTTTGAAAATAGCTGAAAAACAGTGTATCACATTGAAAAGCCCACTGGGGCAAAATTGTATTTAATATCAACTTAGAGAGTTGTAAAGGTTAACATGCCCACTGGGGCAAAACTGCTTTTCTTCATGTAAAGTTCTTGTGATATTTAAGGATTTTTCGTGATACAGCATTAAGATTGTAACATGTCTGTCAACATAGTGATGATCACGTCAGTAATACAATTTTGAGACGTGCACATGTTTTGCAAATTGAAAAAATTTATGAAAAGAATAAATGTACAAATTGTTTTCTTTAATTTTGAAATATAAAATGACATCTCTTGCATTTAGCTATTTAGTAAATGAATTTTTAAATTGTATAAAAATTCTGTGGTAAAACCCGAAAAAAAAAAAAAAAAAAAAAAAAAAATTCGTTTACCCTCACCTTTAACTGAGCTCTCAGTCAGTGTGGTGGAAGTCTATTTTGGATGAAACAGGTGGATGCAGGGAAGCTGCGCCTGCAGATATACCATTTGCTGCAAGCCCACACATACACCAGGACAAGACCTGCTTAAGTGAACTCCTCTGACACTTTTGCAGCATGGATGGAGTAACAGGTGCAATGTACCCAATAACTCAATCTGCCCAAAGGCAGGTGTTTAAGGGGTTCACCCCCGTTGGATCAGCACCTCTTCAGTGCATGAAATCACGTTCTTCCTGATTGGCATCACAAAAGTAAATATATTTTTGAACTGCTTTGTACTTCACACCTTCTATACTGAGGTTCCTCCCTCTCGTTCACCCCGGTAAACTTACCCTAGTGACTCTCATTCACTTCTGCACAGATCATGTTCTCATTCTGGAGGGCTGCTTGGGGCTCGTCCTGCCCAAGTCGATGGAGGCTTACCGGTTCACTCCTTCCAGTCTTAGTGCACCCATGAAAACACCTTTCAGGGGTGTGTGTGTGTGGGGGGAATCTTTGTTTGGTGGTACTCACTTTCAGTTCAGGTTAAACAAGTCAGTGTGGGTCCAGTTCTATCTTGGATTTGAAATCTCCAGCACTCTAGGCACAGACACTTGTCCCTCTGACTTTTTTTTAAAGTATTTATTTAGATAAACCCCTCTACCCTCACTAGTGGCAAAGATACAAAGTGCATAAATGACATACATTAACATCTGACTGCTATGTAATGTACTGATGCAAAGACAACATTCAAGTGTTAAAATTATGAGGATGATTTAAATGTTGGCAGAAAGGGTACTCCATCTCAAGGACGACAGAGTACCCTTCCCACCATCCTAAGGTTAGCCTGCCAGATTTAGAAGCAGGAGGACCTTTAGTGTAACAATAGCAGAGACCACTATGTCTCTGCCATAGTTAGACTCCTCACATGGATCTACAGAGGAAAGGCCATTGAAGGTTGGCCTGTATGTCTGCTCACCTAATTTAGATGGGGGAGGATACAGGTCAGTTCTCATTGCCCATCACCAACAGGAAATCCCTGCAGTGAGGGGCAGTAAACATTACAAAATCCCAGCCTCGCCATAGGAAATAACTTCCATGGGAAGGAAGGCAGCTTGTTTTTTCATTTTCAAAAACAAATTCCAGCTTTAGGCCTTTGTTTTTAAAAAATATAAAAATTGCACTGTTTGTCATATGGCTTTATTCCATTTGATGGAGCCGTACGGCGGAGTTACAATTCACTGGCACGAACCAAATGTCCGCTGGCTCACAGGATATTTATAAATTTGCCAGCCGGAGCCTCCTCCAGGGCGAAAGAGTAAAATACTCCATCGTTCTGGCAGATGATGGCCTGACTGCCAGTGAATAAATATGGCCCTATGTGTTTCATCCTGTCTACTCAGAAGGACATTTTCAATTACTTTGGTTTTTTTTTATTGCAGAATACAGGGACCGATTATGAGCAGGAAGTAGCCTTCCAAATCAGTAATATGAGTCATGCAGTATGACCACAAGCAGCAACACCACATTGGTATCTAGGGACACAAATTGCAGGGCAAACCTGGAGGACTTTTTCCGAGGAACAGGGTGAACAATTATATAAGCGGGTCCCACTGATTCATGCATACTTTACCCCATTCCACAAGGGCCATCTACAAGATCACCTGCAATACTTCAGTACAACGGCAAAGAGGAATTTCTGATGGCCCTGATTTTGGTAATATTGTTTGCAGTATTACTAAACTGCAAATACTACCGGGCTCATGGGACGGACCACAATGTACAAATATTGAATGGGAGATGCCAATGCTCCCTTTGTCTGCAGCCTTTTGAAATTTTGGCATCAAGAAAAAGGTGGCGTGGGACATCTCTCCTTGTTTTTTTAGTAGGGAGTGTGTTGGAATCCTCCATATATAAGTTTATATTTCCCAAATGTCCCTCTTTAGAAGACAGTCGTGATTTTCAGACCCATGGGCCTGCTGTACAAAGATTACTACAAAAGGTGTTCGCAAAAAGTTGATGAACTATTATTTTTTGAACTGACGTTCAAATAGGTTGACTAACAAAATAGCAAATCAGTAAGATTGCAGAATCGTCTGCTAATTAATATTCATTATTCAGGTTGCGATTTGCGACCCTTGCAATTGGCCACAATCCCTGATATGGTGGTCTGCAGGAGTCAGTAAACCGCCATTTCTTTGATTGGGTTTAAATGAATTTTTAATGTAGTTAGTTTTTCTAAAAATAAGCAGGATGCTTTTCTAAAAAAAGTTTTACTGAGAGATGACAATTGCCTACTCTCCGGAAACATTTTTCAGCATTAAAAAAGGGCAAGCCATCCAAAGGGATCAGTAACCAATCAACGGTCTTTAATCAGAATTGCAGTTGCAACCCACAGATACATCAGGGTATTATTTACACTTTGGGAGGGACGCACACAGCATGCCCCTTTCAAATAGTGATTCGTAAGCCATTTCTGCATGCATTTATCAATTTCGGAAACACTTTTCTCAATCTGTCAATGTGTTTGATAATATAAAAATGCTTTTTAACAGTCACAAGACCTCTGATTTATTGAATTAGAAAGTTTGCAACCATTAAAACGTTTTGTACATGAGACCACAAATTTGGCAAATGTGTGTATTAGACTTATTTTCATTCTTGCAAACCCTTTCCGGTAAATGGTGGGAGACACCATTTTAGTTTTGGAGAGTGGAGTGCTGTAGAAGCTACAGGTCATGATAGCTCATTTTGACTATGAAACCGACTGACACATGTTCTAGTCCTGACTGACACATGAGCATACAACTGTATTTCTCTCTATCTCTCTACCTTAATTTGTAAATTTGTTCCCCTTCCCCTTTGTGAGTGTGTGCGTAAATATTTTTTAAGAGCAGGGACCACTGCCTGCCCTTAAAAAATGAAACTGAAAAGTTTAATTTTTGTTTTTTAAATGCATCCCGTTTTCCTTTAAGGAAAACGAGCTGCATTTAAAAAAAAGACATGCTTTACAGAAAAGCAGTCAAAGACATGGTGGTCTGCTGACCCCAGCAGGCCACCATCCCTGGGAGTGCTAGCCATTCCCAATGGGGTCACAAATTGCGACAACCTCATTAATATTCAGGAGGCATGCAATTTGCGACCCCATTGCGAATCGCAAACAGTGCCTGAGACACTGTTGTACATTAAGCAATTTTGCACAATTTGCGACTCGCTAAACTTAATGGTCGTACATCTGGTCCAATGTCTTTTACAAATTTGATTTCAACAGGAACTTCTACATATAAATGGTTGCTTGTCCAGCACCTTCATTTTTGAAATGCTCCAGCTTACATGAAACCATCAACCTTTTATACTGGTGTTGGTACCTGTGAAATGCAGGTCTCACACAAAGATCACTGCAGCAGACACTGAATCTCCTTAGCTAGCTACCTGTGGCTGGAGCCAATAACCTGCAGGTGAAACAGTTTTAGAGGCATTTGTTCAAAACACTGACCTACTGCTATCTTATCGGAATGCCGTTCTCTCTCCCAATGCCATCCACAACATCGCCTCGTATTATTAGACAACCACTTCTGCACGCTGTCCCAGACCCATTTGTTACATTTATTCTTAAGTCTGGCCTACAGACAGCTAAAGCCGTTGTCGAAGACCTATTGCAAACAATCAATATATAGAATGTGCTTAGGGTCAGCCCCTAACTCAAGAACATTGGCCTAGGGTGAAGCAGCAAATCTATCTGACCCTCAAAGTGACCTCAGTGGCTATGAAATCGAGGTTCAGACCTCTCAGAGCATTTCGTGTCAAAGCCAATGGCTTCAGTGAGAGCTCAATGGTGACTTATCTGACTTATGGGCCCTCTCCGTCGTAGCCTTGGACCTTGATTTTGACCCGCTGAAAGGTTTTGTTTTCCATTTAAGAGACTAAGGGTCTGGTTACAAACTTGGCAGACTGGTTACTCAGTCACAACAGTGACGGATAACCTGTCCACCAAAAAATAAATCCCATTATATCCTATGAGATTAATATTTAGGCAGATGGGATATCTATCAACCTTGTGAAGGAGTAACCCGTCTGCCAAGATCGTAATCAGGCCCTAAGTCTGAAGATAAAAAGTTTGACCTGGACAATCTGCTTGGTGTATCTAGCCTCTTCTCCATCATGGCTGGCATGAAATAATGCCTAGGTCATAGTCATCCAGTATCTTTTGTTTGGCACTTTATTTTGCTTTGGCACTTTTTGCCTTAAAACTTTAAAACTGTATATTTCCAGTCCCACTTATTGTATTTTTATGATCCTGGTGTTTTTCTGCCCATTCATTTTTCTCTATTTATCTAATTTGGAAATGCTATTGTGTTATGTTCTGTACTTTAAAATTGCTGGTACTGCTTGAACTTCGCTTGTGCTTATCTGGGTTTTGCCTGCTGCTTATGCCATAGCCACCAGGGATTTATGCACAGATTTTTTCAGCTATGTATTTTGACCTAGACAGAGTACTATTGTTAAGTTGGTAAATGTTTCAGCTCCTAAATTAGAGTCCCCTTTCCTGAGAAATGGCATTTCTGGACCCTAGTAACACTACACTCTGCAAAGCACACTGCCAGAGCTAGGGCTATCAGGAAAGTCTAAAAGGATACATATTTAGATCTTATGGAACATTAATATCTACAGCATATTTCCAAGTATACCCTTGCAGCCTTTAGTCTTTACATTTTACATAAGAGAACTGTAATCCTGTGATGCATATTGTAAAGTTACCAAACCTCAAATTAATCTTTACTTACGTTTGTATAAGAGCAGGCGTGCATACAGGATGGTTATAAGTTCTGGAGGGCTGAAGATTTTTTTAATAGTGAAGAATGAAATACTGTGTGGATCTCTAAATGGCTGATTATTGGTTGATTATTTGGTATACGACAAGGGATGTGACGTAAACATTTCCTAATGAAACATTGTTAGCAAATAACCATACTTCTCAGTTATCCTGAGGTCCACCAACCCCCTAATATCGCTCACTTCGAAAAAGACTTAATACAGTCCTAATGCAATTCCATCGATTTTTGAACCATCAAAATGTAGACATTTGTCTATACCAATGCCTCAATGTTCAGCTATCTAAATGTAATCTCAATTTGAAGTTCACAAACTAAGGGGCATATTCTCAAGGACCTATCGCTGAGTTAGCAGCACTTTATCGCAGCCAAAGTGGCGATATATCTATTGCCCTATTCACAAGCTGGTGCTAACAGCCGACATCGTCAGATTTCCTGCGATAATAAACATCGCCACGGCTGACACCGGCAACTAACGCTAATGAGATGCAGAGTAGGCGTTCCCGTGCAAAAAAACAGCGACAACACCACTTCGCAACATTCTCAACGCCCAGCCAGATCGGCGATAAGATCACAAAACATGCGATAAGGCGCGTTAGCAGCAGGGAATTGACACCTGCTCCTACCTGGTATTAAGTCGGACCATTAACCTGCACCAGAAATGGGAGCCCAGCCCACAGCCACACCATAAGAACAACAGATGCCATGGAGCTACTGATCATGCAGCCGGACACCCAAGAGGGCCACAACACCCACCGCCACCCCCCCCATGCCCTCCCCCCCCGGGGCCCTACCCCGGACAAAGATATATTACATCAACTTTACAAAATCATCAACAAAACAATTCGCCTGATGTCGCACAAGTACAACAATCAACATTCATGTGTGGTCAGAAAAAGGAGAATCATTCATTCATCTCTGAATTTCCAAACAAATCATCTCATTCAAATTTAACTCAAAACAACTATTTGGAAGAGTCATGGCGGGTCTTCACTGGACAATCTGTAAGTCACAGCCTGCAAGACAAAATTCAAGATAAGAAGGTGTGTCATGCGCTCATCAAAGGACAGAGAGAGAGAGAAAGAGAGAGAGAAAGAAAGGGAGAGAGAGAGACAGTGAAAGGAAGAGAGGGAGAGAGAGAGAGAAAGAGAGAGAAAGAGAGAGAAAGAGAGGGAGAGAGAGAGACAGTGAAAGGAAGGCTCTTGGCACATACATGCCAACTGTTGTGTGTGTATCGCTCTTGGTGCACCATAAGCCTAAGGCCCTGCCCCAAATGCAGCGCGAAAGCCACATCACATTTCCAGAATGCAAGCAGTAGTCAGACTAACATTAGGGATGAAAGCTCCTTTGTCTCAATACATAAGGCGGAAGGACAACTGCACCTCCGACCTTGGTCTTGCAAGCGGCAGGCACCCCCTGAGAGAGATACCACAGCAGATGATGACGACTCCCACACCACGCACAGCCCGACAAAAGCCCAACATATACACACCCCACACACAGAAGTCCTTGCCCGAAGTTATCCTGCATGGAATGGCCTTCACACTTACTCCCACATCAACCCAGGCGTACAACCGTTGCACACTAAAACAACTCATTGCCCTGAGCTGTGGCATTTCATCCACAGATCTGGCGCAGGTCAGAACAGTGCCGCTTCAACCAGAGCCACCAATGCAATGGCAGAACATCCCGGGCCCATGCACAACCCCTGTCACGTGGAACTGTACCGTGCACGTATGCTGCATTTGTTGGGGGCACTGCCACTGGCAGTGTTGCGCATCAGTTACCATCTGAGCTTCCGTCTTGCGTACGTCACCTGCGTCCAGCCCTGGTTCCACTGTCGATCATGCATTTTCGATTGGCCCATGGATGTCTGCCTATCCAACACAACGGTAGCTGAACTGGATTATGACTTGCGTGTGCGCCCCCTGTTGGCCTATGACCAGGAGTGTAACCGTGATACCCGTTCATTGGATGCCTTGATATCCAGCGTATGTGCTGGCAGTTGGGCATGGGAGATTGCACAAGCCCTTGTGTGCAGTGACCACATCGAAGCGCTCCCCTATTGGGCTGTGTTGCAGATTGGTGAAACGGCGTGGACGGAGCACATCTGTCGGGACCAGTTAATGGATTGGCTCGCCCTCATGTTCGTTGAACTCCACAACGACGTACTCTTGGAACTGATTGCCCAGGAAGCAGCGCTCGCATTCATGGATGATTAACTACGTTCCTGCAGCCACAACTGCTTGTAACCCAGAGCACAGGTCCCAACACCTTGTTGCATCTCGGAGAAATGGTCACATATCCCACCACAACAGTGGTCATGGCTGCATTCGTCTGGACTCAGAATGCATGTGCGTGCACCTACGCATGTTGACACACACCTGTGCAAGGTGAGGCAGTCCCATGGGCGGAGCTGCACAGCGTCGCTTGGCAAGGTTCCTAACTCTGACATACTGATGGAGGGAGTTTACACACATGGCAATGTGTCTGCGCAGTCCGGTGGTACAGCACTATGCAGATCCCATGGGCTGTGAGTCGTGTCCCCTGACATGGGGCAATGAGCATACGCCAAACATCACATGACTCGTCCAGCAAGGCAAGGTGGGCTGAGACCGCTGCCATCCGTAATGATTGGTGTTCATTTTTGCCTCCCCAGTTCTTGCACCTCTACATGTTCCCATGCTGCCTGTTAGTGTCTGAAGCATTGGTCTGCATGTTGTGGCCGTTGCCTTGCCCGTACTGACACGCACATGCTAATAAAGTCTACTCCACTTCACTAGTGTTCAACTGTGATGAGTGTTGATTAGAATGACAAATCGTGTGCCTCAATGAGCATTGTCCGTACACAGGGAGGGACTGACTGACGCATTTCACTTAGGGGTGAGTCCCTATTGCCAGCTCCACCTCCGTGAGCCAGACATTGTGGTTGGGATAGTTGCTGGTAGACCTGTGCTCTTACGTGTCTTCAGCAATGTGAGTATGGTGTCCAACTTCTTGCCATGTGGATCAATGTGATCCATCAAAACAGGCTGTGTCCACACAGTTAAGTGTGAGTAGGTATGCGAAGAGATGTTCTGTTGTCACATGTGATGGGGACACTACTTTAGGCCTGCTACCGAATTAGACATTTTTACACACAACCCCATTTAATACATGGATGTGGGGCTACGTTGGGGGGTTGCGAGATTGTTGTTCATGGGCACACCTTCACAGTCATCTAATTGGCCATGTGGGTCAGGGTCAAACATGCTCATTGATGTCATTTCCCAGGGTGTACCTTTTTGTGCAGTCAATGTCCCTACATTCATCCATACCTTTATACTTGATTGAACATAGACATGACACATCTGTGTGATTTGGAATGTTTTATTCACATTCTGTGGAGTGTCGGAGCTGGAGCAGTACATGGCCATGCAAAGCCCACATCACATGGTTGCCCAGTGGAGGGCCAACCAGAGTCCTTTGGGGATGACAATTTAATCGGAAGAGGAAGAGTTCAGTCCGCAGTCTGATTGCTGTGTCATTGGTAACCAGTGCAGATATGGCAGTCCATGTCGGGGTCCAGGTGAATGTCGCAGAGTGTTTCGGGGGACAGTGGAAGGTGTTGTTCCCGGGCATGATGCAGAGGGCTGAACCAAGCAGGAACAGGCCATATGGCAGGGATGAATGCTACAGCCTCCTTTCTCACACGGAGTCATTGCCATCCACATCTTAGTCCCCTGATATGTCTTCTGTGTCAGGTGTGTCTGGTGTGTGTGGTGGTGTTATGGCTGTATCACTGTGTGCCACTGACACATCTGGTGGTGGAGGTGGTATGGCTGCATCACTGTGTGCCACTGACACATCAGGGGGCAGAGGTGGTATGGCTGCATCACTGTGTGCCACTGACACATCAGGGGGCGGAGATGTGTGTGTCGAAGTTCCTGCAGCAGTAATCTGGGACAGGCTATGTGGCAGCAATGGCGAGATGAGGTTCTGCAGGGCATGGAAGATCCCAGCTACATCTCGCTGGTGTACAGCCATGGCAGCCATCCTTCCAGCCTGCATCCGCTCCATGTTCTCCATTGCCCTCCGCTTCTGTGCCAACTCTGTGCTGCCATCGCTGGAGCCTGTCTGACTAGACAGTTCTTGTATCCGAGTAATGGCTCCAGCGAGGTCAGCCAGGCATTGTGGTAGAGCATGGAAAGGACTGTGGGTGTCCGTTAGGGACTGTAAGTGGTCCCTGATGGGACTCATACACCCACGTATGGCATCAAGTTTGGCTGCCATGAGGTCGAAACCCACCCGCACCTGTTCAGCCAGCCCCCTCTGGCAGTGTGACACACGGCATTGGAATGCCATGTGTCTTTCCGTGAGGTGCTGGGAGCCAGCCGTGGTGGTGGGTGCTTCCTGCTGTGTGGGATGTGCAGGGGGTGGGGTCATCTCGATGCTGCTGGGCTGCCCTGCTCCTGGAGGTGGGGTGCGGAGGCTGTCCACAAGCTGTTGGAGGGTGTCTGAGCAGATGGCCAGGGGTTCCTCCTCATCATCACTGAAGAGATGTCTGGTCTGCTCTGCAGGAGGTGTTGATTGTCCCTCTGCATTGTGAAGGGGAGATGCAGGTTAACAGTGTGTTCCATGTATGTTGACGCATTGTACATGTTTACATACAGACGGCATGACAATGTACATTGTAACTGTTTTGGATGAGCTGGCTATTTGATGGGGGACAGTGGATATTTCGACTACATGACGGATGTGAGGTTGTACTCGTACATTATCATCTCACAGTTTCCTGCTATGCCAGATGTGATTGGCCAGTTTCTACGCACAAGCGACACCAGATGTGTCCTCTGTTCTGTAGTGAAAGTGTTGCACTCTGTATCACATTGTCGTCAATGTAGATGTGCTGTGATTGCTATGTGTGTGCTGCATTGTGGGAGAGTCGCCCCTGCAGCTCTGATTTAGCGGCCCCTTATCCCTTTGGGGCGGTGTGCCTTTGACTTGTGTGCTTTTAAGGGGCTGAGATGTTGGCGACTTGGGTCATTTGTGCTCGTGGACGGTTTTTGCACTTTTGTGCATTGTTTGTCTGCAGATGTGTTGTTGACGTCAGGGGTTGTATGTGCACGTGGATGTGTCAGAGTGTGACCTGCTCCTTTGAGGATGTGATCCACACTGGGCCACCTCAGTGTCGTGTCGTGCACCATGTCATGTATTTTGACTGCAGCCATGCTATTGGTCGTTCTGTGTCACTTGCATTGTCAGTGTGGCTCACAGAGCCGCTGCTTTGCTGGATTCAGCAAATGTGCATGGGTAGGTTGTGATATTGGTGATAGGGAGGGGGGCCCCTTTGTGCACATAGTGGACGGGGGCCTGCTTGGTGTTTCTATGTGTGCTGCAGTGTGCCAAGGGTATCAGGGACATGTTCCACAATCATTGTGGGTGTGCAGTGTGCTACACATAATTGTGCATGTGTGCCATTGTGCTCATCTCCCCCGTCCCCCCAGTCCCTGGTCGTTACTCACCCTGTTGCTGTTGGGTCAGGTCATGTCGGGCTGTGTCCGGACACCCAATTCCTTGCACCATCTCCACACTGATGACTGTGGCCACAATTTCCTCCAGCTCATCCAGCTCCTCCTGTGGCGCAGGACTCCCACCTCCAGTCGCCGTTGCTGCCTTCCGGTTGGCAGCGAGTTTCTGCTTGGTTTGGCTATTGACATCATGCCAGCGCCTCTTGACCTCCTCCATTGACCTCCTCAACACTCCGACTGCATTCACCTTGTTCACGATCGACTGTCATATTTCCGTTTGTGTTGCCAATGACACAGTGGAGGTGACGAATAGTTGTTGGTAGTGTTCTATCACCTCCGTGACGATGATCCTGTTTTCCTGCGGACTGAACCGAGTCTTCCTCTTCTCCTTGCCTTTTCTCCGACCCCGAGGTTCCTTGCTGGTCGTCTGTGGGTTTTGTGGGGTTCTCGTTGTCCTCTGCACTCGGTCCGGGTGCATCCATGGTGCTACGCAGTTTATTTTTTCTGCTTTTATGGTGCATTTTCACGCATGACACGTGGGAATTGCAGGCCTGTCGCTGGTTAACGCAGGTTTTTTTATCGCGGTTGGCCACATCGCAACTTTTTTTGCGTTCGTGTTTCGCGTTTTTTTGCCATCACAGTAATTTTATCACGGTCATTTGACACGTTAGCGTGAGACTATCGCATGGTACCGTCCTGTTGGGAATACAACGTTGACACAGCGTTATTTTCCCGCGATGGACTGCGATGTGCAAAGTTGCGTTAAGCTAATTTTGCGATGATTATCACACGTTCTTGTGAATATCCCCCTAAGAGCACAATGTGTCTCAGTGCGCAACTCCTTCCCCTCCTCCTGCATGTCCTAGTTTGTCAAGGTTTTACTTGCTATTTATTCACCCTTCACTTACTTTTGAACAACAATTTTCCCTGTACCTATTGAGTGTCCATTTCTACTTTGTCTTGAAAACTCCATGTCTCATTACTATTGAAACCTTTATCTGGTTTGAAAACACTCTAAATATGTATATTTCCACCATCCCTTTTAAAGAATTGATATGTCAAAGTGCCCAAAAAATAAATTATTAAATACATTCTACATTTATAGGACAATATATGGATGCAGGTTATCTATATTCTAAATGCTTTAAATATGTTTTAACTTTCACAAAATCTCAAAAGGATAATGGTTTTAATATACAGAGAACCCATTGTTAAGGTATGAATGATCATTGTATTTCAAGGATGAGGACCTTTATCACTAAAAAAATATTCCTATACCAAGGGTAGATACAATTATGCAGGAATAAAGGTCAAATCAGATAGTGCAGCTGTAAGCAGTCAATTGAGTCGGAGTATATTGGTTACAATTCCTCGGGGTGTCTGAATTTTTCCAAGTAGCATTAACTGAATTGCTGAAAGTAAAATCTGAGGAGGAACTTTATAAAACATCCTCTCACCTCAATGACACAGAATCGTTGAGATGGCCTTCGATCCATTACAAAACTCACTGAATTAGTGTGCCTGCATTGGAATCTATAATCATGCAGATGGCTGATAACTGAATTTACTTCCATCAAACATTTGAATATAATCTTCAAACTCTGATCTCATTTCTTTCCATAAGACCTTTCTGGTGTCCACTTCCAGCATCTTAACAAAACCTGAACATTCTGATACTAATCACAACAACAACAAAAAACGTAATTGCTGCTATGATACAACAGTAACCCAAAAGTACTTTGATTGAATAACGCCATCTGATTCTTAGTATACATATGTTAATCTTTCAAATGACTATTAGTATTATTGTGGCATAGTGTTTGTACAGAGGCAGTTTATATAAATACCATTTCCATAGTAAGGTAGTCATAGGTTAAGCAGAAGCAATTCAAGAATATTCCTTTGAAATTACTGAATTTAGGGACCCACCGTATCTTTTCCATAGTGTTTGGTACTAGCCTAATTTTCCATAGTGCTTCCTCGCCCGCCCCAGCAGTAGTGCACGCTCAGTGCAAGATGGGACATATTTGGTATTGCTCTGCATCAGACTTCCATCCCTTGACAGCGCTGATGCTCATCGTGCTTGGTTTTTCACCGAAGAGGCACTAGGTCTCCTAAGTTGGACGGACATGAATTGTATGTACTTCAGGCCTCTGATCAGGTACGCATCACCATTTTAGAACTGCTATCACTTGCACTAAGAGCAACCCTCCGACACCCCCTTCCCTGTCCTCCTCCTCCTTCTACAGACCCGCCACGCCGCCTATTGAGAGGTTTCACTACAGTCAGAATCAAAGTGCTATTAAGCCCTAGCTGTGGGTATGTCGTCCGTGACTTAGGAAGCCTTGGTTTTAACTTCAGCGTCAGCAAGCGGACTGTCGAAATAGCAGTATCTCTTTCACATTCTTAAAAAGTTTTTTCAGGTCCAGTTTACCGAGCTGCAACTCTCTCTGTCGAGGTAATGCGGATTAAAGGGGAGAGGATGTGGCGTTACAGGCAGCTAGAGTTGCCCACTTTAGAATTGGGAAGACATCGGCTTGACATCTTGTGATTCTGGGTAAATCAGTTGATCTCCCTGTGTATTAAAGATACAACAAAAAAAAAAAGAAGAACTGCTGCTTATGTAACGCACTTCGATTCGAGTTTGCTCTGTATTAACCTGTAAAACAAAATAAAATAAACTGAAAAGTCTCTGTGAACTGTTGTTTACTCTAGATCTAGCTGGCTTTACATAGGTGCTTTCTTGGATTGTTCTATTTTTGAAACACCTCAAAAACATAGGGGGATATTCTCAAGGACTCATCGCCGATTTAGCGGTACTTTATCGCCACAAAAGTGGTGATAGATTCATCGCCCTATTCACAAGCCTGCGTTAACAGCCAACATAGTCAGTTTTCCTGCGATAGCTGCCGCTAAAAACATCGCCAAGGCTGACAGCGACAACTAACGCTAATTATATGCAGAGTAGGCGTTCCCGTGCAAAAACTCATGAAGACACCACTTCGCGATATTCTCAACGACCAGCCAGATCGGCGATGCGGCCCAAAAACAGGCGATAAGGCACGTTAGCAGCAGGGACTTAAGACCTGCTTTTTTCTGGTCTTTAGTAGGATGAAAACCTGCAGTAGAAAGGGAGCCCAGCCCAGAGCCACATCTGAAGACCAACAGATGCCATGGAGCTACTACTCATGCAGCTTGGAGACCCAAGAGGGCCACAACACCCACCGCCACCACCCCCAGGACCACCCCCCACCCCGGACTACCACCGAGGCAGCACAGAACAAGACAGCGGACCTTCCAAAAATGCACCAGCCTCAGAGACTTAACGCCAGAGGATGTCATTGCCCACTACAGGCTCAAAAGGACAACCATCCTCTCCATCCTGACCCACATTGCCCACAGGCTGACGGTACCAACACAGCGCACAACCAACATCCCACCTCAGACAAAGCTGCTGGCTGTGCTGCACTTGTTGGCCTCTGGTACCTTCCAACCAACAACTGCCAGAGTCGGAGGAGTCTCACAGCCAGCCCTATCAAAGTTCATCACACCTGTCTTGGATGCCATCAGCTTGATACCCCAGCACCTACACTTCCCCCACACTCCGCAGGAACAGCTGGAGACCAAGCAAGGCTTTTACGCCATAGCTGGCTTCCCGCACGTGTTGGGAGCAATTGACTGCACACATGTCCTACTTGTGCCCCCTGCCGACACTGCACACAATTACTGCAACAGAAAGCACACGCATTCCATCAATGTGCAGGCAATAGTTGACCACCGGGGACTGCTCACCAATGTTGTCGCAAACTTCCCAGGCAGTGTGCATGATTCCTACATCTTCCGACAGTCCATCATCAACCAGCGCTTTCAGGATGGCACCTATGGAAATGCACTGCTCGTCGGTAAGTACCAACGGAATACACCATACACCTCAACTCTGCAATCATACAACTCACAACTGTGGGAATGCACACGTAACAAAATCACATACAACATGCCAACCAACATGCCCACCCACCAGACACGACAACACAAGTAAGTGTGGTAACAGGGGCCAGACATGTAGACAAACCATCCACAAAGGCATAGCCCCTCTGCCACACAATTGCAGAATGTGGGGCGAGGTGGGAACAAAGAATGTGCGAAGGAGGCAATGGACCCATGAATAAGAATGTACAACATGCCATGTGTGGCGGAGATGTGCTGGACAGTCTTGAGTATGCAGAGCACAGACATGTCCATGTGGACATATACTGCTGGTGTTTGCCATGTTGTGGACAGTGGGGAAGACCTTGGACATGTAGCTATGTCGCCCCCCCTGTAAGCGTAAGTGTAGTGGGATGGCCAGACGTACGCCAGTCCAGCGTAGGAGTGTGAATAAATAGCCCGGGGCTCTGGGCGTGGTTCACTCCTGGGATGGCCACCAAAGTAACTACTGCATGTGTCTCTGTGTCCGCCATATCCTGACCATAGGCCTACACACACGTGGCCGACCACCTTCAACGGCCAAATTTACACCGGCGACGAGGTGGCTACATCACACGACACCCGGCGCACATCTCGTCATCACCTACAGGGGCGGGTCTGCCAGGGTGGCGCCCCTCACCCTGCCATGAGGCCGCCGCCATGACCGGTAGTGCCTGCGCGATCCTGTGGTGCGCCTGCTGCACCACAGCCCGCTGGTCCCCAGACCCGTCCGGCGCCCAGCGGTGATTGCCCGCTCCTGCGCACCCAGACCTCACTGCTCACCTGCCGCCACCGGCGTGTCTCCAAGAGGGCCCACCGCATGCCGGGGCAATCTTCAAGCCCGAGGCCCGCGAGCTTGGCAGCCTCCTCAGCCGATCGCTGGCTTCCGCGCAACAGGCCCCCAGCGCACCCTGCAGCACCGCACCACGGAGTTCTGTGTGTGCTGACTGCTCGCTCCGGCCTACACTGCGGTCCAGCAGGTCTCAGACAAATCCTTTCTGTGAGAAGTTGGCCTGGCATATGCTGTCCACTAATTATAGTGGGCACCTTGCACCAGTCCAAACAACCCCTTATTGGAGATAGGTTAAAGACAACCTTTATTGAAAGCTATCCTAGTGGTAGCTATGGAGAGCAGCCTTCAGGCTAAGTCTTGAAGGAATTTAAAGCAGCTTGTTTTACCAGTCTATAATCTCTTGAGTGACCAAATGAAAGAGCACCACACCAGGTATATATTCAAAATATATGTATTTATTACTAAACACACCCCTCTAGTCTCTTTATGAGGCTAGAGTTCGAAATACATAAGTTATAAGTTATTTAAACACAGTAATAGCACAAATACACGTTTGGGCCCTAGGGGCGTACCAAACCATATACCAATAAAGTGGTATAAGAACCACGACTGAGCTAGACACTAGGCCTAGAGCCTCTAGAAGTGCTTGGACCACAAGGAACCACCCAAGGTAGTGACACAGGGGACCCACGGGGGACGCGTGCAGTGTAGTAACACAGCCGCGAATCGCCGTTAACTTCTATGGAGAAAGTCGCGGTTGGGAATTTAAAGAAAAGGGACACTTAAAGAAGGACTTGGAGCAAACCCTTTGAGAACTAGGTCGTTCTAGAGTCTCTACCCACGGGAGCACCGGAGTACTCTTGTTACCTCACCCAGGGAAGCCGGGTGCATAGGTGCCTTTCGGGGTCGGGTTTCGTCGTCGATTTGAATGGCGATCTGCTGCAAAGTGCTGCTGGCGACCAAGTGAAAAGTGTCCGGGTGGATCCAAGGGTGGATCGGAGATCTGAAGAACCTGAAAGCAGAGGGGACAGAGTCTGGGTCACTAGCCAGTGACCAGGAAGGCGATGAGCAGATGCCCACCGATGTCGAGTGCTTCAGGTAGGTTGACAGTCGTCTTGACTCTTCAGCCACAAGGTCCAGGAGGTGTTATCGGCAACCAGGAGCAAGATTCGGGCTGGTACACGATGTCTGTTGAGTGCTGAGGTGTTGGCGACCGGATTGAACCCAACAAGCCTTGGCAACGGCAAGTCTTGATGAAGATGAAGATTGACGATTGTGCAGACCAGCAAGGTCTGAGGAACTCACCCAGCAAGGGTAAGTGAGGGAAAGCCTGGAGCAATCAGGGAGCCCAAGTAGAAAAAGATTGGCCTTCGTGAAGGGCTACTAGCCAACGGGCTAGCGACCGTGAAGGAGCCTCAAGACGGTGCACGTGGAAATGGCTCACAGGACACTTGTGGAGTGGAGGCCAGTGATCTTCGGTGCAGTTGGTGCTGGAGGCTAGGGCTACTCGGAGCCCAAAGCACGACTTCGTGGAAGACCCAGAAGAGGTTGCACTTGCAAATGCGTGCGGTGTCCAGGGGTCACGGTTCCACGTTACCCACGACAGCTACGGGCCTCAGCTTTGCTGGAGACTCAGGGCAGCCTCGGGGAAGTCTGAAAATCTACCTCTGGTGATGCAAAGACTTCGGCGTCCGACGGGAGCTTAGGCGATGCAGACCGGACAATTGCTTCTTTGGTGCCTGCCAAGCAGGGGAGTCACTCCTTGACCCCAAGGGAGATTCTTCTGTCCTCTAATCTTTAAGTAGAGCGTCGAAGGTCCAGGATTCTGTGTCAGAGTTTCGTCCAGGGATAATCTAAAGTCCTAAGGACTGGGTTCCTATACTTATACTAAGTTTAGGGGTTGGACTTACTCTGTGGTCCCACCTATGGGTGGGTCAGGGCAGAGGGGTGGCTACACCCCTTTCCCTTTGTCCAGTTCGTGCCAAAGCAGGGGCTGCAAGCCCCTGATCCGGTTTGAACTGGGGTATGCACAGGGACACCAAATGTGCCCCCAGTGCAGGACTTCAAAGCACCCGAGAGTGCTCCCGCCCAGCCCCAATACACACTATCCTGTCTGGGGAGGTGGTCACACCTCCCTGGGATAGGAAACCTATTGTCCAGGCCTCCCCTGCCAGAGTTTTGGTCAGCAGCAGGAGGCCAGACTCGTGTCTGTGGCAGCAGCATCCATTTTGTGATGCCAGGGCTTTGGAAAGAAGTTACCGGGCAAGCCAGTGTGTACATGTCTCTCCCTCTAGAAGGGTGGAATGCTACCCCCGCCACCAGAATTGGCGGGGGGGTAGTATTCCAAGATGTTTGACACCAAACATGACATGTTTCTGTGCAGCCATCCCAAAGTTAGCATTTAACGCAAGGTTATAATGCGCTTAAGAGTATATGGTCAGGCTGCACTACAAACAGCATCAGAGAAGGGTCTCCGAATGCTGCAGAGGGGCCCTGCTCATGCAGGGGCACCCTCTCACATAGGAACCATGCACTCTGCCTTCAGGATTGACAAGGCCTGCCATAGGAGTGACTTATAGGTTTATATGTGTGTAGGTATGTAGTGATATAGGTAACCTATATCACAGTAAGGGGTGCATGCACCACCTTACCCAGGCTGCAGTAGCAGACCTGTGGTGTCATTTTGGATGGCCTTCCAGGGGTGGCACAATACATGCTGCAGCCCCTGGTAGGCCTCTGAGGTACCAATGCCCTGGGTACATAGTATACCATATACTAGGGACTTATAAGGGCACTCCAGATTCCAATCAGAGATGTGCCTAAGGCACATGGAAACCATTTTACAGAGAAAGCAGATAGACTGGGGCCCTGAATAGCAGGATCCCAGTCCAACTAAGTCATAAACCAGCAAAACACCAGGAAAAAGTGGGGGCAACCATATAGTCAGATTCCACCTTCCTACATAACCCCCCCAAACGAAAGGAGATAAGGCTAACCTTGGCCAGTTGAGCCTTTATTGACTAAGTGGCCATATAAGGAAGCACCTGCACTAGCATGGTTGCCCCCTGTCTTATGGTCCACTAAGCAATCCCTCACCCTAAGGGTATGAGAGGGTCTCCACCATGGGGAATCACTACCTGTGGTGTGCTTAGGTAAAGTACAAGGCTGGTGAGGTGTCTGAGCAGGGAAGGGAGGCCCTAGGAATGTTGGCCTCAGCTTCCTCAGTTCACTGGTCACCATGCATGCCTGTCTTTCCATGACTGAGTTGCACTTTGCTCTAAGGGTCAACCTTTGGCTGCCTACAGCTGGGGGTTGGGTCCCTTTGGATGGAACACTGGAGGGATATGGCAGGTTTGGAACCTTTTGGTCCCATGTTGGCCCTTGCCTACCAGAGTCCTTCTGGGGGAGGTCCCTACATAAAGGTATGGGGGATCCCTCAGTGTGTGGAGGAATTTTCACCTGGCTAGGGCTACTAGACTGGGTGCCCCTAATCTGCTGATGGGGGGTTCCTCTGGACAGGGGGCCCTGGGGGGTCCACTGACCTCCCTGACCTCTGCAGCACTGGGCTGGCTGAGGCAGGGTAGAGAGGGGCAGGTTACCTGCTCCAGACTGGGTACCACCTTGGAAGGGTCCTCTGCCATCAGGGGTGTGGCCAGGCCCGGCCTGACTACCTCTGGGGCAGTTCCTTCACTAGGGGTAGGGTCAGTTCCCTGAGGAGGCTGACCCTTACCTACTGTCTGGAGGGAAGAAGACTTTTCTTCAAACCCTTGTGCTCTCTTTTGGGGGAGAGTGGGCCATTCTTCCAGGCTCCATCTCTCCAAAATCTTGGGCTGGGGCTGTGGCCATCACAGCCCACTAACCTTCACAGGGACACCCAACATCCTCAGATGGGTTTGGTGTTCAACTTCAGCCCAGGCTGAAATTTCCAGATCATTGCCCATCAGGCAATCTACAGGTAAGGTTGGGGACACAGCCACTCTTTTTGGGCCTGTGACCCCCTCCCAGCTGAGATTGACTATGGCCATGGGGTGATCTGTTCTGACACCATCAATGTTGGTCACCTGGTATTTAAACTCAGGTAAAAGCTGGTGAGGGGGACTAGTTTCCCTGCCACCATGGTAACACTAGCCCCTGTGTCCCTAAAGGCCACAGCTTTCTGACCATTAATTATTGGCTCCAGTCTGTACCTGCCCAATGCTGTGGGACCCATGGTAAAGGTGGCAAATCCTATACCACCATCAGAGTCAGAGGAGTCTGTTGAGGGGGTCCTGTCTAAACTAGGGCCCACCTCTGTTCCTCTTGCAAAAGCACCTAACTTTTTGGGTGCACTACTCCCAACTGGAGGATTACTACTGGTAGTACCAGGAGGGGTGGTAGTAGTTGTTGGAGGAACATTTTCTTTATTGCCAATCCTGGGGCAACTGGGATCAGTTTTCCAGTGCCCAGGCTTTTTACAGACATGGCAATATGGTTTCTTTTCAGGAGAAGAAGGAGTTTGGGACCCACCCCCAGAAGAGGAATTTTGGGGCCCTGTAGGGGACTTATCCTTAGATTTATCCCCCCTTTCTCTTGGGACTTAGTAGAATCTTTCTTCTGGTCACCACCCTGATTTTTAGTTTTTACTCTGGTTCTGACCCATTTGTCTGCCTTCTTTCCCAATTCTTGGGGAGAGGTCAGATCAGAGTCCACCAGATACTGGTGCAAAAGCTGGTTTTGACAATTATTAAGGATCTGCTCCCTCATAATCAAATTGTACAATCCTAAAAAGTCATGCACTTTGTTGCCATGTATCCAACCTTCCAGAGCCTTAGTAGCACAATCTACAAAATCAACCCAGTCTTGAGTCTGAGCTTTTTGGGTGTCTCTGAACTTCAACCTATACTGTTCAGTGGTTAGGCCAAACCCATCTATCAGAGCACTCTTCAAGACTTTGTAATTGTCAGCATCCTCTTCTCTTACAGTGAGGAGCTTGTCTCTACCTTTGTCTGCAAAGGAGAGCCACAAGATTGCTGGCCACTGCTTCTGAGGGACCTTCTGTACCTTACAGGCCCTCTCTAGAGCAGTTATCCATTTGTGGATGTCATCCCCACTCTGGTAGGGAGGGACAATCTTGCTCAGGTTTCTATGGTCATAAGACCTTTCCCTATCTTTAGGGATATTGCTGCCACCATGGGACTCTAGTCCCAACTTTTTTCTCTCTCTGTAGAGATCTAGGGACTCCCTGTCTATAGCCAACTGCTGTTTTCTGAGTTCAAGCTGGGCTTGCTCATACTGAATCAGTCTTTTTCTCCTCTCATGAGAAGATTCCCTCCTATGAGAGGAGACAGAGGTCCCTACTGAGGTGCTAGAGTGGTTAGACTCCTGAGAGGGAGATCTAGACCTTCTAGGCACACTCATAATCCTTCCTGGGGGGACAAAGTGGAGGTCATTCTGATCCTCCTCTTCCTCTTCCACAGGAGGGATTGGGTTTTCCAGGTCAGGGTCATTGTCACCCTCCTGGTCAGTTCCAGAGGGGGGTTGGGGTGTTGCTACCCCTGGCCCCATCCTCATCTTCTGCCCCACCCTCTGCACCTACCCCTTCAGTCCCTAAGGGCCTGTTGAGATCATCAGCCATTAACATCTCTCTCAGATGTTGGGTGGTGGGACTTTGGCCTGTCTTCAGTTTCCTCACATTGCATATTGCTCTCAATTCCAAGAATGGGAGTGTATCATACTTGGAGGAAGAAGCCCAGTGGCTTCTGGCAAGGACTCACTGGGTCCTGGCTTTGAAGACATCACTAGTGAGGTGTGGTGTATGCACTACCTACTCTAGTGTGGCCTACTAAACTCTCTTGAGTTGTAGAAAGGGTGTGCTATCCCTTAACACACAACTCTAAGTTCAGTAGAACTTACTGTATACTAAGCTTAATTTATATGTACCTTAGGTACCTTTAGTGGTTTTCAGTTGATCAATTCAATTGAGATTATCTGGTAAAACAATAGCAAGCTGGAATCCCACACGCTGCACACCAATGTGAGAAGTTGGCCTGGCATATGCTGTCCACTAATTATAGTGGGCACCTTGCACCAGTCCAAACAACCCCTTATTGGAGATAGGTTAAAGACAACCTTTATTGAAAGCTATCCTAGTGGTAGCTATGGAGAGCAGCCTTCAGGCTAAGTCTTGAAGGAATGTAAAGCAGCTTGTTTTACCAGTCTATAATCTCTTGAGTGACCAAATGAAAGAGCACCACACCAGGTATATATTCAAAATATATGTATTTATTACTAAACACACCCCTCTAGTCTCTTTATGAGGCTAGAGTTCAAAGTACATAAGTTATAAGTTATTTAAACACAGTAATAGCACAAATACACGTTTGGGCCCTAGGGGCGTACCAAACCATATACTAATAAAGTGGTATAAGAACCACGACTGAGCTAGACACTAGGCCTAGAGCTTCTAGAAGTGCTTGGACCACAAGGAACCACCCAAGGTAGTGACACAGGGGACCCACGGGGGACGCGTGCAGTGTAGTAACACAGCCGCCAATCGCCGTTAACTTCTATGGAGAAAGTCGCGGTTGGGAATTTAAAGAAAAGGGACACTTAAAGAAGGACTTGGAGCAAACCCTTTGAGAACTAGGTCGTTCTAGAGTCTCTACCCACGGGAGCACCGGAGTACTCTTGTTACCTCACCCAGGGAAGCCGGGTGCATAGGTGCCTTTCGGGGTCGGGTTTCGTCGTCGATTTGAATGGCGATCTGCTGCAAAGTGCTGCTGGCGACCAAGTGAAAAGTGTCCGGGTGGATCCAAGGGTGGATCGGAGATCTGAAGAACCTGAAAGCAGAGGGGACAGAGTCTGGGTCACTAGCCAGTGACCAGGAAGGCGATGGGCAGATGCCCACCGATGTCGAGTGCTTCAGGTAGGTTGATGGTCATCTTGACTCTTCAGCCATGAGGTCCAGGAGGCGTTATCGGCAACCAGGAGCAGGATTCAGGCTGGTACACAATGTCTGTTGAGTGCTGAGGTGTCGGCGACCAGATTGGACCCAACAAGCCTTGGCAACGGCAAGTCTTGATGAAGATGAAGATTGATGATTGTGCAGATCAGCAAGGTCTGAGGAACTCACCCAGCAAGGGTAAGTGAGGGCAAGCCTGGAACAACCAGGGAGCCCAAGTAGAAAAAGATTGGCCTTCGTGAAGGGCTACTAGCCAACGGGCTAGCGACCGCGAAGGAGCCTCAAGACAGTGCACGTTGAGCTAGCTCACAGGACACTCGTGGAGTGGAGGCCAGTGATCTTCGGTACAGTTGGTGCTGGAGCAGTAACAAACTACAGGAGGTAGCCCATAAACCCTAAAGAGACTAGGGCAATAATCTATAACAAACAACAATGTCTCAAGGGTATCGTTTCAAAGGACAAATATACAAGCATGTGTAATGACACAGTTAATTATACTCGGAGCCCAAAGCACGACTTCGTGGGAGACCCAGAAGAGGATGCACTTGCAAATGCGTGTGGTGTCCAGGGGTCATGGTTCCACGTTACCCACAACAGCTACGGGCCTCAGCTTTGCTGGGGACTCAGGGCAGCCTCGGGGAAGTCTGGAAATCCACCTCTGGTGATGCAAAGACTTCGGCGTCCGACGGGAGCTTAGGCGATGCAGACCGGACAATTGCTTCTTTGGTGCCTGCCAAGCAGGGTACTCACTCCTTGACCCCAAGGGAGATTCTTCTGTCCTCTAATCTTTAAGTAGAGCGTTGAAGGTCCAGGATTCTGTGTCAGAGTTTCATCCAGGGATAATCTAAAGTCCTAAGGACTGGGTTCCTATACTTATACTAAGTTTAGGGGTTGGACTTACTCTGTGGTCCCACCTATGGGTGGGTCAGGGCAGAGGGGTGGCTACACCCCTTTCCCTTTGTCTAGTTCGCGCCAAAGCAGGGGCTGCAAGCCCCTGATCCGGTTTGAACTGGGGTATGCACAGGGACACCAAATGTGCCCCCAGTGCAGGACTTCAAAGCACCCGAGAGTGCTCCCGCCCAGCCCCAATACACACTATCCTGTCTGGGGAGGTGGTCACACCTCCCTGGGACAGGAAACCTATTGTCCAGGCCTCCCCTGCCGGAGTTTCGGTCAGCAGCAGGAGGCCAGACTCGTGTCTGTGGCAGCAGCATCCATTTTGTGATGCCAGGGCTTTGGAAAGAAGTGACCGGGCAAGCTAGTGTGTACATGTCTCTCCCTCTAGAAGGGTGGAATGCTACCCCCGCTGCCAGAATTGGCGGGGGGGTAGTATTCCAAGATGTTTGACACCAAACACGACATGTTTCTGTGCAGCCATCCCAAAGTTAGCATTTAACGCAAGGTTATAATGCGCTTAAGAGTATATGGTCAGGCTGCACTACAAACAGCATCAGAGAAGGGTCTCCGAATGCTGCAGAGGGGCCCTGCTCATGCAGGGGCACCCTCTCACATAGGAACCATGCACTCTGCCTTCAGGATTGACAAGGCCTGCCATAGGAGTGACTTATAGGTTTATATGTGTGTAGGTATGTAGTGATATAGGTAACCTATATCACAGTAAGGGGTGCATGCACCACCTTACCCAGGCTGCAGTAGCAGACCTGTGGTTTCATTTTGGATGGCCTTCCAGGGGTGGCACAATACATGCTGCAGCCCCTGGTAGGCCTCTGAGGTACCTATGCCCTGGGTACATAGTATACCATATACTAGGGACTTATAAGGGCACTCCAGATTCCAATCAGAGATGTGCCTAAGGCACATGGAAACCATTTTACAGAGAAAGCAGATAGACTGTGGCCCTGAATAGCAGGATCCCAGTCCAACTAAGTCATAAACCAGCAAAACACCAGGAAAAAAATGGGGGCAACCATATAGTCAGATTCCACCTTCCTACACTTTCCAGTCCGCCCCTCCAGGCCTACTGCATCATCGCAGGCTGCACACCCGCTCAGCTCTTCAGGTGGGCCTACCTCAGTGCACCACAAGTCATCGCCACGTGGTGGTAGGCCCGTGCCGGCCACAGTGCCTCACGTGCCACTACCTCAGTGCACCACAAGCCATCGTCCTGTGGGGCTACCCCACAAGTCCGCCTCCAGCAGCCAACAGCATGTCCTCGGTAACGCCACTGGAGCCCTTCACAGTCACTGGACCACCCCCGTCCCAGGCAGGCCGCTGGAAAGCCTGGGTGGAACGTCTGGAGATGTACTCCGAAGCGCACAACATCCCAGCGCTGCAGCGGCGGCCCACATGTAGGCGTGTGAGGAGTGTGAAGAAATGGCCCGGGGCTCTGGGCGTGGTTCAGTTCTGGGCATGGTTCAGTTCCGGGCTGGCCACAAAAGTAACTATGGCGTGTGTCTCTGTTGTAGTACCGGCGCCACGCGGCCCTTAATCGACAATGTTTCAATGTAGCATGCACCCAGAGGGTGGGCTCGCCTGAATGGATAAATAAAGGAGCGCAAGACCACTCGGGGTCTTGGCTCATACATGCCAACTGTTGTGTGTGGATCTTCATTGCCGCAGCATAAGCCAAAGGCCTAGCCTCAATCGCAGCGCGAGTTCAGCCAGGCCAGAACTCCACATCTGTGTCCGCCCTATTCTTACCATAGGCCTACACACATGTGGCCGCCCACCTTCAACGGCCAACATTACAGTGTTGTTGTCAGGCTTGCGGACATGCGCAGACAGGCATGACAATGGTATGCCGTAGGAGTGCAAGTGATGCAACCGCGCAGCACACACAAGTAAATAGGCTCAGGGGAGGGAGGAGCAGCTGTGAGGCTACGTAATACACATTGATCCCACACATTTGCCAGAAGCAATACACGGCAAACATGAATCCCAAAGTCACACAAATCACAAACCACAAAACTTGTAAGTCTGCCAACACAGCATGCAGAACTACCAATTTACACTAATCTCACTTACCCCTCACAGGTGATCAAGGATATGCACTCTGCCCGTGGATGATGACACCCCTCCGAGACCTGAACACCCCGGCCCAGAGGCAGTACAATGTGGCCCACAAACGCACCAGGGGCATTGTTGAGCGCACATTTGGCGTGTTAAAGTCACGTTTCAGGTGCCTGAACATCACAGTTGGAAGACTCCTGTTTAGCCCAGAAATAGTGTGCAAGATGATCATTGCATGTTGTGTATTGCACAACATATGTGTACGCACCAATGCCCCATGGATCCAAGTGCCAGATGCACCGGACGATGATGAGGAAGATGAGGCAGGTGGATCACACCCCACTGCAGCTGCAGCAGGAATAGCCCGAAGGAACACAATCATTAACAATTTCTTCGCATGAGCACGTCACATTGTGACTGTCCTTAGCAATCATGGAGCAGTAGAAAATGACCACATGAACAGCATATGCAAATGAATTCATTGCAACACACATTCCCTGTGTGCATGTCAGTCCTCTGCATTAGCACATCACTCTGACCAGTGTAATTGCAACATTAAGTGCAAACAATCTCACAAATAGCAAATAGATGGTGGGTATGTCACCTCTGTACAGAGAGGCTGTTCAGGGTGTCACGTATTCGGAATGCCATTTCAGGGTGTCAAATGTAGTACGTAATCCCACTCATCAGCGTATCTCATGTAAACAAAAACATGATATGAAGGCTGTCATTGGTGTTCCAAAAAAGACAACAGGGTGTCATTTGGGGTCAAATATGAAATTGCGGGTGTCATTTGGGGTCAAATATGAAATTGCAGGTATCATTTGGGGTCAAATATGAAATTGCGGGTGTCATTTGGGGTCAAATATGAAATTGCGGGTGTCATTTGGGGTCAAATATGAACCACCCTGATGCAGAGATGCACCCTGTGACTCAAGTCCCACAACATGAGCAACATGGACATAAGGGGGATGGGGGCACAGTGAACACCTCAGCAACATGGGAGATGCATACCAGCCAAAAAGCCAGCAGGAATACCTTGCGTGGAACACACCAAGGTGTCCCCTGGACATATGTGCCATGTGCCATCACATGTGTACACGGACATCATCCATCAATAGTAGTGAACAGTGTCAGCTAATAGGTGCAAGGTGAGAAGTCATGCGCCTCCTCACAGCTACCTGTACCCATCACTGTCATCTCACTGCCTATCTGGGTCACGTTCAAACATGCGCATTGATATCAGTTCCCAGGGAGTACCTTTTTTTGGAATCACTGGCCCTACATCCATCCATACTTTCATACTTGCTTGATCATAGACATGGCACATCTGTGTGAATTAGAATGTTTTAATTACATTCGGTGGAGTGTTGAAGCTGGACCAGTACATGGCCATGCAGACCCCACTTTACATTGTTGCCCCGTGGAGGGCCAGCCAGAGTCCTCTAGGGATTGACAAGTTCATCGGAAGAGAAAGAGTTCAGTCCGCAGTCTGATTGCTGTGTCATTGGTAACCAGACCAAATATGGCAGTCCATGTCGAGGGCCATGGTTAATGTCGCTGAGTGTATCGGGGGACGGTGGAAGGTGTTATTCCAGGGCATGATGCAGAGGGCAGAACCAAGCTGAAACAGGCCATATGGTGGAGATGAATGCTACTGCTTCCTTCTTATCACAAAGGCAGCTTCATCCACATCATCGTCCTCTGATGTGTGATGTGCCTCACATGTGGGTGGTGGTGTTTTGTCTGCAGCACTGTGTGGGACACATCAGGGGCCGGAGGTGAATTGTCTGCCGCACTGTGAGGCACTGACACATCATGGGGGCGGAGATGTGGATGGAGTAGTAGCAGCAGCAATCATCGGCGCCAGGCCTTGTGGCAGCAATGCCATGATGAGGATCTGCAGGGCATGGTAGATCCCAGCTACATCTCACTGGTGTGCAGCCGTGGCAGCCATTTTTTCCACCTGCATCCGCTCCATGTTCTCCATGATCCTCCGCATGTGTGCCAACTCCCGGCTGACATCGCTGGGGCCACTCTGACTAGACAGTTGTTCTTGTCTCAGAGTCATGACTCCAGTGATGTCAGCCATGGCTTGTTGGAGAGTATGGATCAGACTGTGGGTGTCCGTTAGGGACTGTAAGTGGTCCCTGATGGGACTTAGACACCCACGTATGGCATCTAGTTTGGCTGCCATGAGGTCGAACCCCACCCGCACCTGATCAGCCATCTCCTTCTGGCCCTCTAACACACAGCATTGGAATGCCATGTGTTGGTCGTGGGGGTCCTGGGAGACAGCCGTGGTGGTGGGTGCTTCCTGCTGTGTGGTCTGTGCAGGGGGTGGGGTCTCCTCGATGCAGCTGGGCTGCCCTGCTCCTGGGGGTGGGGTGCTGAGGGTGTCCATGAGCTGTTGGAGGGCGTCAGTGTCGATGGTGTGGAGGTCCTCTTCATCATCAGTGAAGAGATGTACGGTCTGCTCTGCAGGAGGTGTTGATTCTCCCTCTGCAATGTAAAGGGGAGATGCAGTTTAACAGTGTGTTCCATGTATGTTCACGCATTGGACAAGTTTACAAACAGACTGCATGACAATGTACATTGTGACTTTTTGGGAGGAGATGCCTATTGATGCAGGACAGTGGACATTTCTACACCATCAGGGATGTGGGGTTGTACTTGTACATTATCATCTCACAGTTTCCTGCTATGCCAAATGTGATTGGCCAGTTTCTACGCACAAGCAGCAGCAGTTGTGTCCTCTGTTCTGTTGTGAAAGTGTTGCAGTTTGTACCACATTGTTGTCAATGTTGATGTGCTCTGATTCTTATGTGTTTGTGCTGCATTGTTGGAGAGTTGCCCCTGCAGCTCTGATTTTGCTGGCCCTTATCCCTTTCAGGTGGTGTGCCTTTCACTTCTGTGCTTATACAGTGCTGAGATGTTGCAGACTTGGGTAAATTGTGCTCTTGGTGGGAGTTGGGACTCTTGGGCATGGTTTGTCCGCAGATGTCTTGTTGATGTCAGGGGTTGTTTGTGCACGTGGATGTGTCAGAGTGCAACCTGCTCCTTTACGGATGTGCTCCACACTCAGCCACCTCAGTGTCGTGGCGTGCACCATGTCATGATAATTGGACTGCAGCCATGCTAATCGTCATGCAGTGTCACTTGCATTGTCAGTGTGGCTCACGGACCCGCAGCTTTGCTGGGTTCAGCACATGTGCATGGGTTTGTTTTGAGATTAGTGATGTGTGGGGAGGGCCCCCTCTGGGCACATTGTCGACGGGGGCCTACTTGCTGTTTCTATGTGTGCTGCAGTATGCCAAGGAGATCAGGGACATGATCCAGAGTCGTTGTGGGTGTGCACTGTGCTATACTTAATTGTGCATGTGTGCCATTGTGCCCATCTCCCCCCGTCCCCCCAGTCCCTGGTCGTTACTCATCCTGTTGCTGTTGGGTCAGGTCATGTTGAGCAGTGTCCGGTCCCCCGACTCCTGCCACCGTCTCCCCACTGATGACTGTGGACACCATTTCCTCCATCTCATCCAGCTCCTGCTGTGGCGCTGGACTCCCACTTCCAGTCTGCATTGCGGCTTTCCGGTTGTTGGCGAGTTTCAGCTTGGTTTTGCGCTTCACATCATTCCAGCGCTTCTTGCAGTCATCCACTTCCCTTCTCTTCACTCCGACTGCATTCACCTTGGCCAAGATGGACTGCCATATTGCATTTTGAGTTGTCAATGACACAGTGGAGGTGATGAACAGTTGTTGGTGGTGTTCTATCACCTCCGTGATCTGGATCTTGTTTTCCTGCGGACTGAATCGTGGGTTCCTCTTCTTCTTCTCCTTGCCCCTCTCCTTCCCCGAGGTCCCTGGCTGGTCCTCCGGGGGGTTTGTCGGGTTCTGGTTGGCCTCTGTAGTTGCTCCAGCTTCCTCCATGGTGCTTCTCAGTTGTTTGGGTTTTGTTATTTAATTTTTTTTTTTTTGCAGCTGTTATGGTGATTTTTCCCGCCTGACGTGAGAATAGCAAGCCTGACGCTGCTTATCGCTGATATTTTTATCGCTGTTGGGCCCATCGCCACTTTTTTCACGTTCGGGTTTCCTTGTTTATAGGCGTTCCAGTAATTTTAACGCAGACATTTGACGCGTTATCTGGGAACTATCGCCTGTTTCCGGCGTGTTGGGAATACGCCGTTAACAAGGCGTTAGTTTCCCGCGATAGACGGTGTTATGTAAAATTGCGTTAACCTAGTTTGGCCCGTTCTTGAGAATATGACCCATACTATCAAACTCTGCCCGATCGCGGAACTCCGTGGAATCACACTGAGGGGCATATTCACAAGCCCCTATCGCCACGGGAACGTCACTTTTTTTGACGTTCCCGTGGCGATAGGGCCAGAGCCCTATTCTCAAGGCAGCGTTAACCCACATTAAGTGGCTTAACGCTGCCTTGAGAATAGGGCCCCTTTAATGCTAAACTTAGCATGAAAGGGGGCATGCAGTGGGTGTTGCGGTGGGCGTACCACCCCAACACCCATTGAGTTTGACTCTACCGCCTATTATCAAGGGCAGCGATAATAGGATGTAGCGCCAAACTTAAGACGGGGAAATTTCCCGTCTTAAGGTGGCTAAACAAGGAGAAAACCTTTATTTCTCCTCGTTTTTGCTTTTTCCATGTGTGCTGCATATAGCAGCACACATGGAAAAAAGCAAACTGGCATTTTTGGTTTGTTAATGTACAGGAAGGGACACCTTCCTGTGCATTAACAAACCCCCCTGCTCGCAGACACCCTTGCGGTCTGGTGCAAGGGTGCCTGTTTTGGCGATAAATCGTGAGATTTATCGCCGTCGATGTGGGTAACGCCAGTCTGCACCACATTCTTGTGAATAGGGTGCAGACTGGCGTTTCCGAAGTGGCAGTGAGAGGTGTTAAGCCAAGGAGGCTAACGCCTCTCACCGCCACTTCTTTGTGAATATGCCCCTGAGTTTTTCAGTAACTCCGCAGAATTTTGCGGAGTGAACCTCCGCGAGCTCTGCCCAGGCCTAATTATAATCACTTGAATTTATTAACTTCTTCATCCTGACATGATATAAAAGGTCATAGATATTGAGTACTTTTCTGAATACATTAATTTTTCCTTATTTTTACATACTATCATTCATCTTTACATGTACCATTCCAAGTATCACATTGTGGCCATGGTAAAAAGTTGAATTTTAGTAAATCAGGATTCTCTAATGAGAAGGTTGGTAGTAAGTAGCTCGAAGAGAAGGAGGCCAGCCTAGTATGTCACAGTGTCTGGAACTAAGAAGTGCTCAAATTCAGATACAACATGCAAGAGAGAGCATTGCTTCGCTCTAAACAAAGTGGGAGCCACAGGAACCAATGTGAGAGTCACACATACAAAGTGTCTCTGACCTTGTGGTCAGGATCCCTGTACATTAACTCATGAGGCAAAGAAAGAAGAAAGCCAGTGGCTGATACAAGTGCAAGACTTGGAAAAAAAGCGTTAGCCAACTGACAGCCAAGGAGAACAGTGGTTAGAGTGGGAGGAGAGATGTTAGGGCAAACATATTGTGGACAGGATGGGCTCACAATAATGGTTTGAGTTGGTATGTACTTGCATTGTCATATGCTTATTTATGTGTGCCTGTATGTGAGGTCTGTTCATGTTTATGTGCGTTCCCCCTGGCAAACCTGTTGGCAATCCAGGGATCTGAAGCCACCAGTTGCCTTTGGTGCCACCCCTGTGGTGCTGAAAAGTTGTCTCTGGGACAATGCTGGCCGTTTTTGCTTAATGATGGCCATCCTTTGAAGAATGGTGAAGCCAGGAATGTGGTGACCCTTCTAGATATATTTTGTGCACCCTTTTGCCCAATCATCCCCTCCTCTGCCTTAATGATCCTCCTCCTGGCACAAGGATAGGCACTCTTTTGACAATGATGTGCATGCTGGACATACTGTCAATCAATCAATCAATCAATCTGTTGACATCATTCCCTTAATGAGCTCCCGTGCTGGTATTATTGTGCCATCCTTTGCCTAGTCCTTGTAACTTCAGGTACCACGGTGTTACCCTGGCCAAATGGTAGCCATCATAAATACATTTTAGGCATCCCTATCCTAGTCATGCCAATCTAGGCACAATGATTGCCATCCATGGGATAAAGATAACAATTCTTGAAATATGTGTTGGCATCCTTGACAAAACAGAGTGGAGCCCTAGCACAACAAAGGATCAAGCATGATATTGACCATCAGTGACACTGTGGCCTATTGTGGACACCTTGGAAATTATGCTGGCCAATCCTGTAACCGAGCTTTTACACTTGTGCATGTGAGGCAGATTATGTCCATGTTAGGCCATTTTACATGTGAATATTGGATACATATGACAGACTGACACATGACAATGAACGTCTTTTCTGAAATTGACATTTTCAGGCAAAAGGTTTTCTTTTCAACGTGCAGAAATTCTGTAGGTGGTATTATTGCACAAAGTTTTGTAGAGAAGAGCTTTTTGTGGCGGTCAATTATCTGCTGATTTACAGAAAAAGCCATCTCTAAACCCAAGACATTCTATTTGTATCAAAGGTTACATTACAAGTTATGTTAGTCTTCTATGATTCAAAACTGTAGGGCAGCATTAGTAGAGTTATTCAGGGGACAGAACCAGAGAATTAGAAGGATACCAAGAGTCTCAGTACAGGAGAGCCTAAAAATATATTTTCTTGTTTCTTAAGTCTATATCAAAATTGTGATGTGCAAGTCCTGGCAATCTAATATTATTGAAGAAAGAGGATTAAGGTTTATAGGAAATTATGTATCCTTTAGATGAGGGGAAGACAAATCATCTGCCTTGGTTTAATCTAATGCATAATGAGAATGGAAAATAGATTATATCATTAGCAGACTAACTTGCTTCTGCCTAAAATTACCTTTCACGTGCAATTGTGTTTGTATAAAATTGTCTAGATCTTCACATTCAAAAAGATATCTTACATCTGATAACAGTCTTTTCTCTGATAACTGTACAGGAACATAGGTTTGTGGGGCAGACTTGGCATTGATAGCATTACAGTAAGGAGACAGAAGAGTTTGGTTCACCAAGTCTGTTTATTTACTGCCAAGGTAAGAAGATAGAACACATTCTGCAGTTAGTTCATTGTCCCTTAGCACCAGGATACAGTTCGGGGGATTACAAATTGGCCCAATTCAGTATAATTCAAAATACTCTTCCATCAAAGCTGACTTTGACCTTACACCAGCTGTACATTGAACATGTTCAATTTATTTCACTTACTTTCACACAAACAAATCTAGTTTAATTTTCAATCTCTTTCTTTTTCTTCTGAATTGTCATAACCCCTTGATATAGTGAATGCTTTAAATGATGATATTCACAAAACTGCTTGAATTGAATAGAAACTGATCATACTTTATCCTGGGACAGCAGTAGAGATAAAAATTCTAGTCTAAACCATTCCAATACTTCCTAAATTCAACTGGAATTATGGTGCTTTTGCCTTCTCAGATTGATATAATTTGGGATAGTTGAAGACATCAAATCAACACTGAGTAATAACATTGATGAACTTCACAGTCTTCTTAGAATCTATTTGGTAACAGTGCAATGGGTAGCTGTGCCTCATCTTCTAATGCATTTGTATCACAAAGCATATTAGAGATATTCCCTCTCTTTTCACAAACCCTGGCATGATATTACTAAAAGCGTCTTGCCAAAATAGAGGTGACACTAAAAATAGGTTCTCCAGAGGGAAAGATAGCATTGATTTTGTAGTAGAGTTGGATATGACAATCAGTATATCTTGTCTTCAGGCATTTACCTCCATTTGAAATCCATTTGAAATCCATAAGGACATTTTACATGGTTTATGGAGGAGAGAATGAGATCTACACAAGCTGTAGAGCTCAAACTGGTCGAACTCCAGGAGATGACATGAACATCCGTAGCTGCAATGGGAAGAACCCCTACTAGTGAGATAGAACATGTTAGTAATTATTTTTAATCAGAAATGAATGTGCCAACTAATGAAACCTCATCCCTACCCCCCATGGTAAGATAAGCGGGGCCTTGGTACTGCAGGGGATTGAGGAGCCTCTATTATGCCTCGTCTGGAGCTGGGCTGAAGAGGTGGAGCTACATCTTCAGTCCCTCAGAGTGACATGGTAAACATCTCCCCTGCTTTGCCTGGCTTCTTGATTCTGTCTCTTATTTCATTCCTACACATTCTCTCTTCTCTCTCTGCTGCCTTATATGTGTGGTTGTCTTTCTTCTCTCCCTTTTCTATTTCATTTGTCTTTTAATCTCTTATTTTCTCATCTGTCTCTGTATCTAACACGTATATTCCAGCGGTGGCTCCTCCGCTATGGGAGAGAAGCGTTGCCTCCCCACAAATGGCAGGAAAGGAAAAATAAAACAACACTCGTTTTATTTCTCCTTTCCTATTGAGTATTGGGGGTGGGGCCTGGGGGTGACAGCACAGAGGGGAGTGGTAGTGCACTCCCTTCCATGTGCATGACATTTTAGCTTGCCGTCTCAGGCCGGCCAAACCCTCATGCTCAGTGAAGCTCTCTCCAACCCCAGCTACATTGTGGGGTTGGAGAAAGCAGGCACAGACTCCCAGTCTGTCCTGGAACCCTAATCAAGAGTTCCCAGGCCAATCCTGAAGCTGCTCTCATTTGAGAGCAGCTTCAGGATTGGCAGCACGGCAGGCTGGAAGCCTGTGCCTGAAGAAGAGGAGCAAAAGAGTGTGACGAGGGATGCGGCCGGATGAAGGTAAGTTTTTATTTTAAATTTTTATGAACCCTATGCCCCCATCAATCCCCCTGCCCGCCTCACCACTCGTAGGAAACACCGGCCACTACTGGTATTATCCTCCCTTTCCAAGCTGTATCTCCCTCAGTAATATCCTCTGTCTTCCACCGATCATTTTTTCCCACTTACTTGTCTGTCACACTTCTACCTCTGGTATATTCCTCACTTACAGAAAGACACACAGCCACTGTATCATTTCACTCTCTCACAAACTGGTCTGTCTGTGCTGTCACATAAAAATACCTTTCTTTTTATGTGCCCTGACTCAGCACTGACAAAGATACTACTCATAAATCCCTTTGTGAATAGCAAACAATAGTAAACGTACACAAACGTGAAAGTTTATCTTTATGAATCAGGCCTTCCTTGTCTTAAAACAAATTCCACTCACCACTCTTTCAAGCTTTTCTGACTTGGTGGGTGGGATTTTAATTTTGCAAACTTCTAGAAATGATACAAAGGATCACCATAGAGGTGACCCTGACTCAAGCAAACCTGGCAAACATAATGAAAAACAAACAACAAACAGAATTGAAACATCTAGCAAGACATCAATATGTCACAGAGTAAGTCACTCCTGAATGACGAAAAGCAGAAAAACAAGGCAGCAGCACGACAATAAGCTAGGTAAGCTCACTATCCAATATGCAAAGTCATTAGTTACTTTAACTGTGTCTTTCTAAGCTACAATCAAACCATGTTAGCCTTTGTACCTTGCTGCAGTTTAAAATGCCATCTTGAATTGCTTTCCATTTCTTTCTGTATGTAGTCATGGGTAGATCCACCATATTAGAAAAGGTTCCATCTCATGCAGAACTTATTTGCCTGTAGTCAGTTCCAAGCTAAGTAGCCTGGTGTGTTGGCATCACTGTCTTTATCTAGGGAATGGCCATTGCATACCACTCTCAAACGACTGTGGCTTGTCTCTATCTTCACCGAGTCACTCAGCATCACCATGACTCTCTGACAGAATGTGACATTGGATCTTGGATTCTTTCTGTTGAGAGTACTGGTTCAAAGTTTGGAATTGAGATTTTAGAACTTTTTAAGTCTCTAACGCATCCTTTTGTCAGTACATCTGGGCAGTGCAATACCTGCTTCACTTGAAATATGTCTCCTTCACAGACTTTTATTACTGCAGCAAATGTCTCAGTACAACACATACAGAACAACTCCCTTAGTATAAAACACTATTGTTTCTGCAGCAAGTCTCAGTGAAACCCCTGTGCTGTTGTGGTCGAATATATGACATTACAAAGCGCAGTAATACCACACTTGCCATTACAACACAGGTATTACTACGCCAATGCCATTACAATGAACTACCATTACAATGCAAACTTTTACCGCACATATACCTTTACCACGCATGTCATTACAGCGCAAAGGCATGCGTGGTAAAGACACATACTTGGTAAAAGTGGTGAAGGTAGGTAAATAAATAATTACATTTATATATATATATATATATACAAACATATATGAGAGGTTGTATATATATATATGTTTATACACACAGACACATTTGTATATGTGTGTGTGTGTATATATGTATATTTAAATATTCTTATAAAATAACCACCATCACACCCAAAAACACAAACCCACCCTAAAACTACCCTTCCCACCCCAAAACCCAAACCCACCCTAAACCCTAAAATTACCCTTCCCACCCAAAAACCCATACCCACACTAAACCCTAAAAATTCCCTTCCCTCCCAAAAATCCAAACCCACCCTAAACCCTAAAATTACCCTTCCCACCCAAAAATCCAAACCCACACTAAACCCTAAAATTACCTTTCCTATTCAAAAACCCAAACCCACCCTAAACCCCAAAATTACCCTTCCCACCCAAAAACCCAAACCCACCCTAAGCCCTAAACTTACCCTTCCGTTTTGGGTAGGAAGGGTAATTTTAGGGTTTAGGGTGGGTTTGGGTTTTGGGGTGGTAAGGGTAATTTTAGGGTGGGTTTGGGTGGGATGGGGATTAAAAAAATATATATTTAAAAAATAAATCTTTAAATATAAAAAAATATATATATATATATATATATATATATATATACAAATGTGTGTGAATATAAACGACCAGCGCTAAGTCCTTTATTGATGATATTAATTCTAATACTTTGAACTTAGAATTCAATGCCACCATCAGTGCGACATCCGTTGAGTTTCTGGATGTAGAAATATATGTGAGAGAGCAAAAAATTAACTCAAAACTACATAGAAAGCCTACAGCAGGGAACTCTACACTCCACGCGGCCAGCTTTCATCCCAAGCATCTCATTGCCAGCATCCCCTATGGGGAAATGCTGCGCATACGCAGGATCTGTAGCTCACCATCAGATCTAGCAATATGCCAGGAAGAGTCATTCCAACGTTTCAAACTAAGAGGTTATTCCATAGCCAACATCAAAAAAGCTATGAACAGGGCCAATCAGATCCCAAGGGAAGACCTACTCAAAGACACCCGAGTGGATGACACAAATACTAGTACCCCCAGTCCAGAGCCTTTACATACAGTCACAACCAGATTCATCACGGCATATAACACTGAAGCCCGCAACATCAGAGCAGTGATAAACAAGCACTGGGGCATAATCAAATCTGATCCCATATTAGGCCCAGTAGTGTCAAATCAACCAGACATCACATACAAACGAGCACCATCTATGCATGATGCCCTTGTGAAAAACAGTCCAGAAATCATCTCCAAGAGTAACTGGTTATCTGATATCAAGGGATTCAAAAATGCAACAGTTGCAGGGCTTGCAAATTTGGCAGAAGCATCACCCAGGTAGATTCAGTATTTAGGAAACATCCCTTCATCATAAGGCATCGCCTCACATGCAAAACTGAGTTTGCAGTTTACCTACTTGTCTGTTCATGTAACCTATGGTACATTGGAAGTACAAAGCTACCGGTGCACCAGCGCATCTTACAACATCTTAGGGCCATAGTTAACAATGATTCTACTTACCCTGTAGCAAGGCACTTTAGTGACAAGCACAGCAACAACTTGGCCCATTTACAGTACTCGGTCATTGATTGCATACCTATGCTAGTGAGGGTGGAAATCGGGAAAAACTCCTTAGACAGCTAGAGAGCAAACACATCATCGAGTTCAACACCAAGGCCCCATCTGGGTTAAACTTGAGTGAAGATTTGCATAACTTCCTATGATTTCTTACTGTATGAACAGGCTATATGCATACACATCGATGACACATAGATTTGTTACCAATGCCCCACTGATTCTGCTATGTTTAGTTCCACCACAATATTTATGGCACACTAGGTGCTTTAGCAAACCATTTATTAGATAGAGAATGGGTATCAATGGCTCAATATGTTCTCGCCATGACTATCTGCTTATAAACTATTTATTTGCACAATATCTAGGTTGAAATCGCATATATGCTTATTTTAGCAATTTGCAGGCTTTATATTAATATTTCTAACAGTAAGCTATTTATTGTGTTATTGGTTTGCTACATGTATTTTTTGGAATCCTTGCGTTTTTGCCACACTTCTTAAATATGTCCATCATAGTTTCATGCAACTGCAGCAGTTGAATCTCCATACAATGTTACTAATTTTGTTCCCTCCCTAACCTAATGTTCCCCCTAGAAATCTATAGGGTGGCATACACCCATGTGTATATGTACTGTAGAGGCACTATAATGATTATCAATTTTTGTGTCTTTTGTTTTAAATAACACCCGTGTGCAGATGTTGTCACATTAACCATTGGGTTTAGTACATTTTTGCGCGACCAGATGCACTCACGGGCTCACTCACATTTCCAAACACCTCCCTCCCTTTCACAGAACACACACACAAATTTAATCACTTATGAGTAACAGCAACAGCATGTACTCGCTACAATACTAACAGGCACTACAATTCACTCGTGGTATTTTTTAAATCTATCTCTTTGCTGATCTTGCGCCCTTCAGCCCCGCATTTTAATACTTAATACGGGCTGGCCGATTTGATGGTCAATCAAATTTAGTTATGCTACTTGCGCGACTGATTAAATACTTTATCCTAAGTTTTAGGATACATTTTATACTCACAAGCTCGCAGCTACTTTGGATTTTCCAATGCTGTAATATTTGCAATGGCAAGAGCGAGCACGAGTTACCACACCAGCGCTAGCCTTTAGGAGAATGACATTACAGATGCCTTCAACCTCCATATCATTATAGCACCAGGTATGCAGTCATTGGTCAGCACTTAGATTACAGTAATATGACACTGCAGTAAAGCAATGATACTGCAGTAAAAGTGCCACATCATGTTGTAAAGTGCTTATCTGAACGAATACCACTGTAGAAAGACTACTGCTTACTCACCATGTATATATAGATCACCTTCACTTGCAGTGCACTATGTGAACAAGGCCGCATGTCTGGCGGCCGAAACGCGTCTTTGGACAATGATGGTTAATTAATAAACACCTTGCCACTTCAACTGCTGTGGAGTCTGTGTCCTTGTGTAGTGCCGGTGTGACTGGACACTCTTGGATTTTCATGTGGATATATATATATATATATATATATATATATTACCAACTGGCGGTCGCCAGTAGGTAGTTATAGTTAGGACCTATTATCCATAGGAAAAGCGTTTTTTGATTTGCCAATATCTTTGGCGCCGCTTGACGAATCTTTGCAAAATTTTCTAAACTAATGACCAGCTCAAGTCAGCTCATGTGTTGAAAGTGTGGGGGTGATTCGTCAAGCGGGGGCCGAGAAAAAGGGGGGTCCCAAAACGCATTTTCTCCATGTTAATTTCCATAGGGAATTTTGGAACAGGCTACAGCCTGAACTGCTGAACGGAATTACACCAAATTTGGCAAAAAGGTAGCTCTTGGTTCAGAAATTGACCTTTATTTTAAATGGTGTAAACCCGTTCAGTAGTTCCTGAGAATTTTTTTAAAAAAAAATATCGATATCTGAGCACCGAGGAGGATTCGCGAATCCCCCGAGCACGAGCTTCATTCTGATTGGCTGCCAACACTCCAAACCAGAATGTGTTGGCAGTCATCTTGTGACTCGGTAACCAAGTCACAAGAAATCAATAGAAAAAACATTAAAAAACAAGAAAAGGGGGCAGGGTAGAAACACCCTGACCCCCTAGGCCTGCTCTGGGGGTCCCACAATGACCCCCAGGGCCAAAAAAAGCATTTTTTTTTTAAAAATCGGCCGAATTTGCGCTGGGTGTGTGAATCCGGCTGAGAAAATAAAAAAAAATGAAGCACGGGTTCCCGCGCTTCATTGTACTTAAGCCCCTGGGTGGGCCAGGTCACGGGGCAATATTTATAATGTATCCGGGGACCGCCACCTCCCCAGGGCTTTTAAAATAATATGCGGGGGCACACGGCCCCGCTGCAGCCCCGGGGACGCCACCTCCCCGGAGCATTCTTAACTATGTTCGGGGGGGCCTCGCAGCCCCCCAAAGCCCCGGGGACCGCCACCTCTCTGGGGCTTTTGAAATAATATGCGGGGGGCACATGGCCCCCTGCAGCCCCGGGGGCCGCCACCTCCCCGAGCCTTGTTGGAAAAAAAATGTGTGGGGGTGCTCCTGCCCCCCACGCTGCCCCGGGGACCGTCACCTCCCCGGGGCATTCTTAATTATGTTCGGGGGGCCTCACAGCCACTCCGAGCTCCGGGGACTGCCACCTCCCAGGGGCTTAAATAAAATTAAAAAAGTGTGTGGGGGGCACCTGCCCCTCCCCACACTGCCCTGGGGACCACCACCTCCCCGGGGCACAATTCATTTAAGTGCAGGGGTCCGTTGCGGACCCCCGAGTCCCAGGGACCACCACCTCCCTGGGGCTATTTTGAGGAAGGGAGGGGGCCGCGGGGCCCCCCTCCTGAAGCCCTCGATGGCCCTGGGGTCCGCCACCCCCCAGGGCCGGCTCCTGCAATGTCCCAGGGTGCCCACCCCCGGGACATTGCCGCTTGCTATGGCAGGGCTCTCGCTTCCAGAAAGCAAAGCAGAATTGCTTTTATGCAAGGGGAGCTGCATCTTAGCTGCATCTTAGCAGCTCCCCTTGCTCAAAAGCAATGCCGGCTCCCGCAGGAGGCAGGGAGCCGGCTGGGACCGTGGGGGCATTGGGGCTCCCCCACGGTCCCCAATGCTGAGGGCCGTCCCCGGGGGATGGGGTCCCCGGGGCCAGAAGTGGCCCAGGAGGGGGGCCACTCGGCCCCCCTCCCCTTTAATTAAAATATAACAGAAAAACAGAAGGTCTGCCCAGGGGGATGGGGTCCCCGGCGCCATAATAGGCCCCTGGAGGGGGGCCACACGGCCCCCCTCCCCAAAAATTTAAAAAAAAACAACAAGGCTGCCAGGCCCCGGGGATGGGGTCCCCGGGGCCAAAGATGGCCCAGGGAAGGGGGGGCCAAGCGGCCCCCCTCCCATAAAAAACAAAAATTGAAAAAAGAAAAAAGAAACCGGCAACTCGCCGGAGGCCCCGCCCCCTCCCTGCATGACTCTGCAAACACATCTCTTGGCGCGCTCTGCATTGGGGGATTAAGTCCCCGTTGCTAGTAAGGGTCCCTGGGGGCCAACTAGGCCACCAGGAACCTCCAGCAAGCCCCACACAGTGGGATTGCTGAGAGGTGGTCCGAGGCCAAGCCCCTTTTTACACCACTCTGCAACGCACCTCTTGGTACACTGCTGGTGGGGCAATGAGGTCCTCTTGTGTCCTGAGGACCTCAGGACACAAGTGGACTTAATCCCCCGAGCAGCAGTGCGCCAGGAGGCGTGTTTGCAGAGTGGTGTAAAAAGGGGGCGTGGCCTCAGACCACTCTCAGCAATCCAGCTGTGTGGGGCTTACTCAAGGTACCTGATGGGCTAGTTGGCCCCTAGGGACCGTCAGGAGGCAAGGGGACTTCATCCCCAAACCAAGAGCGCGCCAGGAGGTGCGCTTGCAGAGTGGTGGACAAAGGGGGCTTGGCCTGAGTCCACCTATCAGCAATCCTACTATCTGGGGCATACTGGAGGTATCATGTAGGCTAGTTGTCCCCTAAGGACTCCCAGCAGTGAAGTGGACTTTAATCCACATCCAAGAGCGCGCCAGGGAGCGCGTTTGCAGAGTGGTGGGGAAAGGGGGTGTTGCCTGCTATGAGAACTTAGCAATGTTGCTGTGTGGGACTTACTGGAGGTAATAGGAGGGGTAGTTGGCCTCCAAGGCTGTCCTTGGGGGCCAACTACCTCTCCTGTTACCTCCACTAAGTCCCACACAGTGGATTTGTTAAGAGGTCTTCGGAGGCCACGCCCCCCCTTTCTCCACCACTCTGCAAACGCACCTCCTGGCACAGTACTGGTTGGTGGATGAAGTCCACTTTACTCCTGAGGGACTTTGGGGGCCAAGAATCCCTCCTGGTACCTCCTGTAAATCCTACACAGTGGAATTCCTGAGCACTGGTTGAAGGCCCAGCCCCCTTTCTCCACCACTCTGAAAATGCGACTACCAGTTAAAGAAGCATTTGTAATGTAATAGGTCTCGCATTTGCAAGAGTTAGAGCTATTGGTGTTGTAAATCTAAAAGTTTTTTACTAATGTTTTTTGGAGTGGAGTGGATGTACTTTGTGTGTAGTGGAATTATGTGGTATGTTGTGCAGTGAAATTATGTGGATAGAAAGTATGTGGTATTTAGTGTATAGGAATTATGTAGAGTGGGATTATGTGTTATGGAGAGTAATTATGTGGTATGGTAGTCTGTGTTGTGGAGTGGTAACCTCAGGTTTAGTCTTCCTCGTTTCCATAGAAGCTAAATTATGAAGTCAATGAGACAAAAAAAAGAAGAAATCACTGAGGAGCACTTTTGGACCTAGTCAGAGGTATGAGCAGGGCCACTGGAATTATGCGACTGTTTGGTTGCACCGACTTTCGCACAATTATACATTTTCCGCATTAGCCACATAATCCATCATCTGATGCCTAATCTGTAGATTTGAACAAAAAAAGCCTGGTTTCTAGCTCAAACGTTACCAAAAATGCAGCGACAAGTGTGAGAGCGTGGTGGAAGGTCCTTTGCAAACCTAGAATGGTCACCTGTTACTTATCGCTAAATGTGGGTGTTAAATTGGTACTAATGGTGTGCAAGCCACTCATTCTTCTTTCTGTGCCTCTATTTCCTCTTTCAGCATTTCTGTTGCTTCTTTCTGCACCTTTCTTTCTTTTTCTGCACTTCTCTTGCCTCTTTCTGCAACCATCTTCCTTCTTTCTGCACCCCTCCTGCCTCTTTCTGCACCTCTGTTCCTTCTTTCTGCACTTCTTTTGTTTCATTCTGCACCTCTCTTAATTCTTTCTGCACCCCTCTTGCTTCTTTCTCCACCCCTCTTCCCCCTTTCTGCATGTCTGTTGCTTCTTTCTGCACTTCTCTTGCCTCTTTCTCCACCCCTCTTCCCTCTTTCTGCATCTCTGTTGCTTCTTTCTGCACTTATATTGCGTCTTTCTGTACTTCTCTTGCTTCTTTGTGCACCCCTTGTGCCTCTTTCTGCACCCCTCTTCTCTTTCTGCACTCCTCTTGCATCTATCTGCACCCCTGTTCCTTCTTTCTGCTCTTCTTTTGTTTCTTTCTGCACCTCTCTTGCTTTTTTCTGCACCCCTCTTGCCACTTTCTCCTCCCCTGTTCCCCCTTTTTGCATCTCTGTTGCTTCTATCTGCACTTCTCTTGCCAATTTTTCCACCCCTCATCCCTCTTTCTGCACCTCTGTTGTTTCTTTCTGCAACCTGTGTGCCTCTTTCTGCACCCCTCTTCCCTCTTTCTGCTCCCCTCTTGCCTCTTTCTGCACCTCTGTTCCTTCTTTCTGCATTTCTTCTGTCTCTTTCTGTAACTCTCTTGCTTCTTTCTGTATCCCTCTTACCTCTTTCTCCTCCCCGCTTCGCCCTTTCTGCATCTCTGTTGCCTCTTTCTCCACCCCTCCTCCCCCTTTCTGCATCTCTGTTGCTTCTTTCTGCACTTCTTTTGCCTCTTTTTCCACCTCTCATCCCTCTTTTTGCACCTCTGTTGCTTCTTTCTGCACTTCTCTTGCTTCTTTCTGCACCTCTGTTCCTTCTTTCTGCAACCTGTGTGCCTCTTTCTGCACCCCTCTTCCCTCTTTCTGCTCCCCTCTTTCCTCTTTCTGCACCTCTGTTGCTTCTTTCTGCACTTCTTTTGTTTCTTTCTGCACCTTTCTTGCTTCTTTCTGCACCCCTTGTGCCTCTTTCTGCACCCTTCTTCCCTCTTTGTGCACCTCTCTTGCCTCTTTCTATACCTCTCTTGCCTTTTTCTGCACCCCTCTAGCCTCTTTCCGCATCTCTTTTGCTTGTTTCTGCTCTTCTTTTGCCTCTTTCTGTATCCCTCTTGCCTTTTTCTGCACCTCTGTTGCTTCTTTCTGCACTTCCCTTGCTTCTTTCTGAACTTCTGTTGCTTCTTTCTGCACCCTTCTTCCCTCTTTCTGCACCTCTCTTGCCTCTTTCTGAACCCCTGTTCCCTTTTTTTGCACCTCTCTTGCCTGTTTCTGCAACTCTCTTGCCTCTTTCTGCAGTTCTCTTGCTTCCTTCTGCACCTCTGTTGCTTCTTTCTGCACTTCTCTTGCCTCGTTCTGCACCCCTGTTGCTTCATTCTGCACTTCCCATGCTTCTTTCTGTACCTGTCTTGCTTCTTTCTGCACTCCTGTTGTCTCTTTCTGCACTCTTCTTCCCTCTTTCACGATTCCCTCCCTGTGCTCTCGCTCCCACCACCAGGGGGCCGAATTGTGGGGCTTTTCAGTATTCTAATATGCTTCCAGACACTCCCCTGTATGCATATCCTGACTTTCAGGCATTTGGACATCATTTAGGAATTAACATCCATTCCCAATCCATGCCTGGTTTTGTGGAAGCCAGTCTGCTCATGCTGGATCTCCATTACCTATAATCCCCTGCTCAATGCTTTGTCTCCACCCCTGCAGGCCAAGGATGGGTGGAGGAATTCAGCTCACCTGTGGCTGGCTGCTGCTAGCCTGCTCACACCTGATGCGCATGAATACTGTGAGCTCTTTTAAGCCCCAGCTTCCTTCAGCCCAGTGTTGGTCATTGTATCTGTTTTCCGGTGAGACCAATCCTTATTTCCTGAGCTTTTGATATTCCTTGATTCCTGAGCTATAGTTAATCCTTGCTCCTTGATTCCTGAGCTATAGCTATTCCTTCTGCCTGAATTAGCACTGCCTGCAGTGCTACCTTGTTTCCTGCATTCCTGAGCTATGGCTATTCCTTGTACCTGAATTAGCACTGCCTGCAGTGCTACTTTTTTTCCTGAGTTCCTGAGCTATAGTTATTCTTTGTTCCTATTCCTGGGCTTCAGCTATTTCTTGTTCCTGATTTGCACTGCTTGCAGTGCTCTCTTGACTCCTTGTTTCCTGAGCTGTAGCTATTTCCTGTTTCCTTGAACTAGACTCCTGAAGCTTTAGTAATTCCCTGTTCCTGAACCAGCACTGCCTGCAGTGCTACCTTGACTCCTGAGCCTTAGCTCAATTCTTGTTCCTGCCCCAGCACTGCCTTCTATGCTACTTTGTTTTCTTGATTCCTGAACCTGCAATATTCTAGTATACCCTTGTAACATCCCCTTCTGTATATCCTTTTCCAGTCCCTGCCTTTCTTCCCATTTCCTTGGTTCCAGTTCCTAGTTTGCTGTCTTTCTATTCTGCTGTCTTGCTTCTATTACCTTGTATGTTTGTTACTTGTTTTCTGCCAAGTGTGCCCTGTGATTTCCTTCCTTTCCTGTTAAGCACTCCTCCTTGCTAGCTCCTTGTCTATTGTGCTTAAGTTTAGTTCTACCACCTTGCTGTTACTGCCTTGCATGTTCCTGTTTGATCGCCAGGATCCGTGGGCACAGCTGACTACCTAGGTGGTGTTTCTTGTTCACTGTGAGTATTGCCTTTGAGTTGCATTTATAACATCACCATAGGTATAAGGTCCACAGACCCAGCCTTTGCATGTATATCCTATATGTGGGTATTTGCAGTCAGTATCTGTAACAGCAATTGTGGGTGAGAAACTTACTGAGCTTCAGTCTTACCGTATGGAGCTCCTGAGTGCTTTACCCCACACTCCACTTTATTGTTAATGTTGTATTATATATATGTCTTGCACGTCCGTCCTGGGTGTAGTTGGTCTGAATGCTAAATTGCCTTGTGAGTGCCCTTCCTTTCTGAGTCTTAGCCATCTTGTTCACTTGTACAGGCTTCCCCTTTGGATCCCTTTTCCTCCTCTGACTTCCTGTGAGATTCTGGGCAGCACTGTACTCCTCTCTGTGTGTGTTTTCTACCCCATTCTCAGTCCTTTCCCAAGTCCCTGACTGTGTTCCTGACATAGTCCCGGACAGCCCCTGACAGAATGACCAACCCACATTTCCAGGGTCACTTGTGAGGTTTCTTTGCATTCAGTTAGCTACCTTTTTAAAAAAAAACTCACCCTGTCAGTTCCTGTCAAGTTTAGTATCAGAACCAGAAAGTCTGCGTATGATGGCAGACATCCATTGCCAAGGCAGCGCAGTTCCGTACAACCTATTAGAAAGTCCTTAGACTCTAGAGATATATTCATGGAACAAAACAGACTCTTACGTGCTGAATATTATTCTCTTTGGTTGGCTGATCCTTCTATGTTAGATTTTCATTACATCTGTAACCCTGATCCTCACCTGATGTCAGCCTGTGACCTACAGGATGAAAACGAATTTCTGCAAACCTTGTTAGCAGCAGAAAGACAAAATAGTAATTTAGAGAGTGGTACCATTAAGGGAGATTTTTCTGAAGTTTGTAACTCAGAGACCCCCTGTCAAGACAATGTTTTCTTTGAAGACAATTTCCAGACACAGTTTTTATCAACACCTTACCAAACTAGTAGTTCAATGATACCAGTTAAAACTTGTTTAACCACACAGCAGACAAAGAAAGAGCAGATGCATTATATAACCTCTGTTTTCCATACAAGCGATATACCTCAGTCTTGTGACCCAGTGAAGATCACAGTCCCTGATACTAAAGAGACAATGTTTAATGCTACATTCAAAGTAAAAAATCAGATTAACAAAAGAGAGAAAAGACCTACTAGAACACAGACCGCTAATAGCCAGTTTAAACAAAATCCAAGATTTATTTCTGTTGCTTGTTGTGAAGTTTCAAAGTCTACCGCTGTCCTTGTAGAAAAAGATCTACAAACTTCACAGGATATATTTGAATCAAAGATTTTGGAATTACAACAAGAGAATACAATGTTTCAGACTCTGTTAAAAAACTATAACCCAGAGTTCAAGTGGGAATCTAAAACCCTGGTACAAGACTACAATTCAGCTTCTATGTTAGCCTTACTTAGAAATGAAGAATGAAACCTTGCGCACTATTTTACGGCCCCCTCAGAGCTGGTCCAGTAATTGTGTAAATAATACTGTGGCTGATCACTCAGATTCCACTCAGAATAGCCATAGTACCATGTCTCAAAGTGCAGTTAAGGAAAGTATTTGTTTGAATTCTGAATTTTCTAATTCCTCTGTTTTGTCTTCTAGTGCTAAATTACATCTAGGTGCTACATCTGAGAGGTGTCCCTCCAGTTTTGAGGAACCCCAAATTCCAGACAGGACACAAAACATCTCTCTGCTTTCTTTTCCTGGTAGTGAGGTCAGTTCTATCTCAGAGATAACCCATAGACAGGCCATTGGCATACAGACAAAACCTGAACCATTGACCCACATATTCCCTGATGTGACAATGTCCTGTGACTCAGACCATGCTCTTGATTTAACTGCTGCAACTGAAGTCAACCTCCTCACTGAGAAGAAACAAAATCCTGACCCCTTCTTTGCTGTTTTGCCTTCAAGCACACCACATATTGAAAAGTCAGGAAATGATAGTACTGTATGCTCTGATGCACCTGTACCACCTTCTAATGCAGAAGAAAATGAGAAAATTTCCAAAGACCAAGTGATCTCTTACCTGTTTCCTCTGACTAAGACATGCGAACTGCCAAATGGTAAAGGAAGTCTAGTCATCAGAGACTCTAGGATAAGCAGTACTCTTAGCCATCCTGTAGAAAGCGCTTCAGTGTGTTTTAATGAGCCAACGAACTGTGAAGATTTCACTATTGACAACAGGGAATCTACTGTTCACGGGCTATCGCCATTCCAAGAATTTAAAGTCTGTCATCCTTGTGCCTCTCTGCCATCAGCTTGGCTGCTTTCAGAGTCTCCAAAGTCCTCAGCTGGCCTCCTGCTTTCAGAGTCTCCAGAGTCCTCAGCTGGCCTGCTGCTTTCAGAGTCTCCAGAGTCCTCAGCCGACCTGCTGCTTTCAGAGTCTCCAGAGTCCTCAGCTGGCCTGCTGCCTCCTAAGCCAAGGCCTGCAGCCTTCCTGCCTCTTGAGCCCAAGCCTGCAGCCTTCCTGCCTCCTGAGCCCAAGCCTGCAGCCTTTCTGCCATCTGAGCCCGAGCCTGCAGACTGCCTGCCATCTGAACCCGAGCCTGCAGCCTGCCTGCCATTTGTACTGGAGCCTCCAGACTGCCTGCATTCAGAGCACAAGCCCTCAGCTCACCTGCCTACTAAGTCAGAGTCTCCAGCCTGTCTGACTTCTGAACCAGAGCTTCCAGGCTGCCTGCCTTCCGAACCAGAGCTTCCAGTTTGCCAGCCTTCCAAACCAGAGCTTCCAGTTTTCCAGCCTTCAGAGGTCTCAGTCCGTATACATTCAGAGACTGAATCTCCAGAATCAGTGACAAAACTCTCAACATGTAAGCCCCAAGGGCCTCGGTCTCCTGCATACCTGCTTCCAAAGACTCCTGCATGCGAGTCTATTGTATGTTTTCCTCCAGGGCCAGAACTTCCGGTCTGCTTCCTGTCACCTCCTTCGTTTTTAGCCTGTTTGCCTTTGACTTCTGTGCCTCCTGCCAATCCGTTATCTGCTTTTGACCCTACAGTCAATCTTCCTTTGTTTTCAGAGTGCTACTCTAGCCTGCCATCATCAGGACTTCAAACACCTTTAATTCAGGCTTCTAAGCACCTTTTACTCGTTTTGGACTTTTCAGGCCCTGCCTCCAACACTGCTGTTAATTTACAGCGTATTATTCTACCCTCCAGAACATCACATTTTTCCTGCAGTCCTGTGGTATCTTGCACTACATTTCTGATGGAAATGGACTTATTTCATAGCAGCAAAGGCTTTAAATCGAGTCCCAGATTCCGGGAGCCGGTCGTTGGAGGGGGTGTACAGTCACAATTCACTCCCTGTGCTCTCGTTCCCACCACCAGGGGGCCGAATTGTGGGGCTTTTCAGTATTCTATTATGCTTCCAGACACTCCCCTGTATGCATATCCTGACTTCCAGGCATTTGGACATCATTTAGGAATTAACATCTATTCTGAATCCATGCCGGGTTTTGTGGAAGCTAGTCTGCTCATGCTGGAAACTCCATTACCTATAATCCCCTGCTCACTGCTTTGTCTCCACCCCTGTAGGCCAAGGATGGGTGGAGGAATTCAGCTCACCTGTGGCTGGCTGCTGCTAGCCTGCTCACACCTGATGCGCATGAATACTGTGAGCTCTTTTAAGCACCAGCTCCCTTCAGCCCAGTGTTGGTCATTGTATCTGTTTTCCGGTGAGACCGATCCTTGTTTCCTGAGCTTTTGATATTCCTTGATTCCTGAGCTATAATTAATCCTTGTTCCTTGATTCCTGAGCTATAGCTATTCCTTGTGCCTGAATTAGCACTGCCTGCAGTGCTACCTTGTTTCCTGCGTTCCTGAGCTATAGCTATTCCTTGTACCTGAATTAGCACTGCCTGCAGTGCTACCTTTTTTCCTGAGTTCCTGAGCTATAGTTATTCTTTGTTCCGGTTCCTGGGCTTCAGCTATTTCTTGTTCCTGATTTGCACTGCTTGCAGTGCTCTCTTGACTCCTTGTTTCCTGAGCTGTAGCTATTTCCTGTTTCCTTGAACTAGCACTGCCTGCAGTGCTACCTTGACTCCTGAAGCTTTAGTGATTCCCTGTTCCTGAACCAGCACTGCCTGCAGTGCTACCTTGACTCCTGAGCCTTAGCTCAATTCTTGTTCCTGCCCCAGCACTGCCTTCTATGCTACTTTGTTTTCTTGATTCCTGAACCTGCAATCTTCTTTCAATACCCTTGTAGCCTCCCCTTCTGTATATCCTTTTCCAGTCCCTGCCTTTCTTCCCATTTCCTTGGTTCCAGTTCCTAGTTTGCTGTCTTTCTATTCTGCTGTCTTGCTTCTATTACCTTGTATGTTTGTTACTTGTTTTCTGCCAAGTGTGCCCTGTGATTTCCTTCCTTTCCTGTTAAGCACTCCTCCTTGCTAGCTCCTTGTCTATTGTGCTTGTGTTTAGTTCTACCCCTTGGCTGTTACTGCCTTGCGTGTTCCTGTTTAATCGCCAGGATCCTTGGGCACAGCTGACTACCTAGGTGGTGTTTCTTGTTCACTGTGAGTATTGTCTTTGAGTTGCATTTATAACATCACCATAGGTATAAGCTCCACAGACCCTTCCTTTCCATGCCTATCCTATATGTGGGTATTTGCAGTCAGTATCTATAAAAGCAATTGTGGGTGAGAAACTTACTGAGCTTCAGTCTTACCGTATGGAGCTCCTGAGTGCTTTACCCCACACTCCCCTTTATTTTTAATGTTGTATTATATGTATGTCTTGCACGTCCGTCCTGGGTGTAGTTAGTCTGAATGCTAAATTGCCTTGTGAGTGCCCTTCCTTTCTGAGTCTTAGCCATCTTGTTCACTTGTACAGGCTTCCCCTTTGGATCCCTTTTGCTCCTCTGACTTGCTGTGTGATCCTGGGCAGCGCTGTACTCCACTCTGTGTATGTTTTTTACCCCATTCTCAGTCCTTGCCCAAGTCCCTGACTGTGATTCTGACATAGTCCCGGACAGCCCCATACACCCTCTTTCTGAACCTCTGTTGCCTATTTCTAAATCTCACTTGCCTCTTTCTGCCCTTTTCTTGCTTCTTTCTACCCATCTGTTGCTTCTTTCAGCAATTCTCTTGCCTCTTTCTGCACTTCTCTTGCCTGTTTCTGCACCTCTCTTGCCTCTTTCTGTACCTCTTGTGCCTCTTTCTACACCTCAGTTGCTTCTTTCTGCACCCCTCTTGCCTCTTTCTGCACCCCTCTTCCCTCTTTGTGCAACTCTTTTGCCTCTTTCTACACCTCTATTCCCTCTTTCTGCACCACTCTTGCCTCTTTCTGTACCTCTGTTGCTTCTTTCTGCACTTCTCGTGCCTCTTTCTGTACCCTTCGTGCCTCTTTCAGCACCTCTGTTGCTTCTTTCTGCACTTCTCTTCCTTCTTTCTGCACCCTTCGTGCCTCTTTCTGCACCCTTCTTCCCTTTCCCTGCACGTCTCATGATTCTTTCTGCACTGCTCTTGCCTCTTTCTGCACCCCTCTTACCTCCTTCTGCACCTCTGTTGCTTCTTTCTGCACTTCTCTTGCTTCTTTCTGCACCTCTATTCCTTCTTTCTGCAACCCGTGTGCCTCTTTCTGCACCCCTCTTCCCTCTTTCTGCACTTTTCTTGCCTCCTTCTGCACCTCTGTTGCTTCTTTCTGCACTTCTATTGCTTCTTTCTGCACTTCTCTTGCTTCTTTCTGCACCCCCTAGCCTCTTTCTGCACCTCTGTTGCTTCTTTCTGCACTTCTATTGCTTCTTTCTGCACTTCTCTTGCTTCTTTCTGCACCCCCTAGCCTCTTTCTGTACCCCTCTTGCTTCTTTGTGCACCTGTCCTGCCTCTTTCTACACCTCTCTTGCCTTTTATAGTTCTTTTGCCTCTTTCTGCACCTCTTTTGCTTCTTTCTGCACTTTTATTGCCTCTTTCTGTACCCCTATTGCCTCTTTCTGCACCTTTGTTGGTTCTTTCTGCACTGCTCTTTCTTCTTTTTACACCTCTGTTGCAAATTTCTGCATCCCTCTTGCCTCTTTCTGTACCCATCTTTCCTCTTTCTGCACCTCCCTTGCCTCTGTCTGCACACCTGTTCTCTCTTTCTGCATCCCTTTTGCCTGTTTCTGCAACTCTCTTGCCTCTTTCTGCAGTTCTCTTGCCTCCTTCTGCACCTCACTTGCCTCTTTCTGCACTTCTCTTGCTTCTTTCTGCACCCTTCTTCCCATTTTCTGCATATCTCTTGCCTCTTTCTGCACCTCTCTTGCCTCATTCTGCACATCTCTTGGTTCTTTCTTCGCTGTTCTTGCCTCTGTTTGCACCCCTCTTGCCTCTTTGAGCACCTCTTTTGTTTCTTTCTGTACTTCTCTCTCCTCTTTATGCGCCCCTCTTGCCTCTTTCTGCACCACTGTTGCTTCTTTCTGCTCTTCTATTGCCTATTTCCGCACCACTGTTGCTTCTTTCTGCACCCCTGCTGTCTTTTTCTGCACCGTAGTTGTCTCTTTCTGCACTTTTCTTTCCTCTTTCTGCACCTGTCTTGCATCTTTCTGCACTTCTCTTGCTTCTTTCTGCACCTCTCTTGCTTCTTTCTGCACCCTTCTTCCCTTTTTTGCATCCCTCTTGCCTCTTTCTGCTGTTCTCTTGCCATTTTATGCACCTCTCTTGCCTCTTTCTGCACCTCACTTGCCTCTTTCTGCACTTCTCTTGCTGCTTTCCACACCTCTGTTGCTTCTTTCAGCAATTCTCTTGCCTCTTTCTGCACTTCTTTTGCTTGTTTCTGCACCTCTCTTGCGTCTTTCTGCACCTCTGTAGCCTCTTTCTATACCTCACTTGCTTCTTTCTGCACCCCTCTTGCATCTTTCTGTACCCCTCTTTTTTCAAGCCGCACCTCTCTTTTCTCTTTCTGCACCCCTGTTCCTTCTTTCTGCACATTTCCTGCCTGTTTCTGCACCTCTCTTGCCTCTTTCTGTACCTCTGTTGGTTCTTTCTGCACCTCTCTTGCTCTTTCTGCACCCTTCGTGCCTCTTTCAGCACCTCTCTTGCTTCTTTCTGCACTTCTCTTCCTTCTTTCTGCATCCCTCCTGCCTCTTTCTGTACCTCTCTTGCCTCTTTGTGCACCTCTCCTACCTTTTTCTGCACCCCACTTGCTTCTTTTTGCACCTCTGTTGTTTCTTTCTGCACTGCTATTGCTTCTTTCTGCAACTCACTTGCCTCGTTGTGCACTCCTCTTGCTTTTTTACACCTCTGTTGCTTCTTTCAGCAATTCTCTTGCCTTTCTGCACTTCTCTTCCTTCTTTCTGCACCCCTCCTGCCTCTTTCTGTACCTCTCTTGCCTCTTCGTGCACCTCTCCTACCTCTTTCTGCACTGCTCTTGCCTCTTTTTGCACCTCTGTTGGTTCATTCTACACTGCTCTTGCTTCTTTCTGCAACCCTCTTGCCTCTTTCTGCACTCCTCTTTTCTCTTTCTGTACCTCTCTTGACTCTTTGTGTAACTCTTTCCTCTTTGTGTACCTCTCTTGCCTCTTTCTGCACTTCACTTGCTTTTTTCTGCACCTCGCTTGCCTCTTTCGGCACTTTTGTTGCTACTTTCTACACTTCTCTTGCCTCTTTCTGCACCTCTGAGTTAGAGGTAGTTTTAATCCCCCTGCCATATTATCCCCCTGCCATATTATGTACTAGGGCCTTACAGGGGAGGTCATGCCAATCACAGGGGTACCCCAACCTATAGAGTACCCTAGTGTATGTAGGTGTTTTCACTGTATTCTAAGTGTCTTTCAGAATAGCACTGAATCCGGGCCTGGGTAGTCAGAGTCAGTTACCACCAGTGCCAGTCAGCAAAAAGTTGGGGGCACAGGATGACTTTGCATCAAGGCCTCTTTCTGCACCTTTGTTGGTTCTTTCTGTATATCTCTTGCATCTTTCTGCACTTTTCTTCGTCTTTTTGGACTTCTGTTGCCTCTTTCTGTTTTTCTCTTGCTTCTTTCTGCGCCTTTCTTCCTCTTTCTGCACATGTCCTACCTCTGTAGGCATAGTTAGAAATTAGCATTTAAAAAACGTTTGAAATTCACTGAAAAAAACATAGGTTTCAGGGACGTTATAGTTAGAAATTAGCATTTAAAAAACCTTTGAAATTCACTGAAAAAACCATAGGTTTCAGGGACGTTATAGTTAGAAATTAGCATATAAAAAACCTTTGAAATTCACTGAAAAAACCATAGGTTTCAGAGACTTTATAATTAGAAATTAGCATATAAAAAACCTTAGAAATTCACTGAAAAAAACACAGGTTTTAGGGACGTTATAGTTAGTTGGACATTTCACTCGTACAAAACCAGAGAAATTCAGCCTTTATAGTTAGTTGAGCTAACTATAACTCGCGCCCCCACAATGCACTGCTGATGACATCACTTATTACATCACTCATGACATGGTCAGTGACATCACTGATGACAAATCAAATGACATCACTGATGACATCACTGATGACATCATCCACGTGATAATCTTTTGCATACCTCACACCCTAATTTAACCTTTGATACACCCACTGTAAAATACAGACTACCATTTTTGAAACCATAGACACACCAATACCAGTTACTACATACCCACTCACTGATTCCTAGGTCTACACACACATCCACTCATTCACCCATACAGTCACTCATACATGCAGTCACTCATCAATACAGCAGTATCATATGCACTCATATACCTATACAGAAACTTACATACCGCCGCTCACCCATAGAGTTAGTCACACAGGTAGTCAGTCATGCAAAGAATCAATCACACTCCCATTTACTCACCAATATAGTTATACACACCACCTCACTTATTCATACAGATACTAACACATACTTACTCTCTTATACAATCAATAACATAAGCACAAACTCATCCATACAGCCACTCTCACAATCACTCACTCTCACATATAGTCAGTTATATACTCCAACACTCACATATACTGCCTTTCACATATGTAGTTACTCACACATATACCACTGAGACATCCATTCATTCACCAACACACCCATACACACACTCACCCACCCATACAGCCCTTCACAGATGCACTCTTGAACCCATACACCCAGTGAATCGCCCACTCATACATCTATGCACAGAGTCACACACCCACCCACCCACACAGACACTCAGGCACCCATACAAGTACTCAGACAACCAATCATTAACCCATATAGATACTCATGTAGCTACTCACCAACCCATGCAGCCACTTATACACCAACTGACAGACTGATACAGACATTCACACAGATTAGTCATTCACCCATGCTTTCACTAAGACACGTTTAATCACTCACTTATACAGTCAGTCACGCACCCACTAAATCATCCATTCAGACACTCATACACCCACTCATTCTTCAATACACCTTGACGTATACTTATATAACGTTCTTAAACTTTAAAAAAACACTCAGTCACTGGATGATGTCATCAGTGATGTCATTTGAGATGTCATGAGTGATGTCATCAGTAATGTCACTGACCATGTCATGAGTGATGTAATATGTGACGTCATCAGCGGTAAACAGACATAATATTGAGTTGTAAATGTCGACTTGCACTAATATTAAGTGCAAAATATCGCAATACAAAAATATCGACTGTCAGAATATCGTTGTCAAGAATATCGAATTTAAGGTAAGTAATATCGTTTGCAAAAATATTGTTGTTAAAAATATTGTTGTTTTAGTTAGTGTTATGTATTTTAGTGTGTATTTTAAATGTATGTGTTCTATTTTTTTGTGTAAGTATTGCATTTGTTTTTTTATATATGTGTTATATTTTTAGAAGTTATTATTTTTCTTAAAGTAAACTTTGCGTTTTAGTTCTGTAGCGGGTTGTGGGTTTATAGGGGAATAGGGTGGGAAGTAATTTAATTATAATAAATTTATTAGTAATTTTTAGAAGTTATTAATTTTTTTTAAATTACATTTTGCGTTTTAGTTCCGTAGCGGGTTGTGGGTTTATAGGGGAATTATAACTAATTAATTAATATTTTTCATTAAATAATATTTATATATTTAATATTTTATATTGGTAATTGTGGAAATTAATTTATTATTAATTAGTTATTAATTGGTTGTTAATTATTTATAATTAATTGTGAATTATGTTAATTGTGTCATTCTTTTAGGAGCGGGCTGTGGGTTTATAGTGGAGTAGGGTGGGAAGTAATTTATTTATAATTAATTTGTTAATATTTTTTATTAATTAATATTTTTTAAATATTTTATATTGTTAATTGTGAAAATTAATTTATTATTAATTATTTATTAATTGGTTGTTATTAGCTATTAATTAATTGTTAATTATTTTAATTGTGTCATTCTTTTAGGAGCGGGTTGTGGGTTTAAAGGGGAGTAGGGTGGGAAGTAATTTAATTATAATGAATTAATTAATATTTTTATGCATTGATATTTATGTATTTAATATTTTATAATGTTAATCGTGGTAAATAATTCATTATTAATTAGTTATTAATTTGTTATTAATATTTAATAATTAATTGTTAATTGTGTTAATTGTGTCATTTTTTTAGGAGCGTGTTGTGGGTTGATAGGGGAGTAGGATGGGAATTAATTTAATTTTAATACATGTTTTAATATTTTTTATATAATATTTATTTAATGTTGTTTTATAGTGTTAACTGTGTGAATTAATTTATTAATAATTGTTTTAAATTTGCTAGGTAATTGTTATTAATTGAGTAATTAATTGTTAATTAATTATGCTAATTGTGTCATGTTTTACGACATTGGTGGTGTCATTTATAGGGGAATATGGTGGGAGGTAATTTATTTTCAATTAATTAATTGTTTGTTAATTAATGCTAATTAATTTGCTGTAGTGGGAATAGTAAATTATTCCCCTCCGCTATCCAACACTTTCCTTACTGTTGCACTTGCTGGAGTGGGAATAGTACTTTTTACCCCTCCGCTATCCAACACTTTCCCTACTGTTGCACTTGCTGGAGTGGGAATAGTAATTTTTACCCCTCCGCTATCCAACACTTTCCCTACTGTTGCACTCCCTGGAGTGGGAATAGTAATTTTATCCCCTCCGCTATCCAACACTTTCCCTACTGTTGCACTTGCTGGAGTGGGGATAGTAATTTTATCCCCTCCGCTATCCAACACTTTCCCTACTGTTGCACTCTCTGGAGTGGGAATAGTAAATTTTATTCCCTATGCTGTCCAACATTTTCCCTACTGTTGCAATTGCTGGAGTGGGAATAGTAAATTATTCCCCTCCCCTATCCAACACTTTCCCTACTGTTGCACTGCCTGGAGTGGGAATAGTAATTTTTACCCTCAAGCTATCCAACACTTTCCCTACTGTTGCTATCCCTGGAGTGCGAATAATAATTTTTACCCCTACGCTATCCACCACTTTCCCTACTGTTGCACTCCCTGGAGTGGGAATAGTAAATTATTCCCCTCCGCTATCCAAAACTTTCCCTACTGTTGCACTTGCTGGAGTGGGAATAGTAATTGTTACCCCTACGCTATCCAACACTTTCCCTACTCTTGCACTCCCTGGAGTGGGAATAGTAATTTTTACTCCTTTGCTATCCAACACTTTCCCTAATGTTGCACTCGCTGGAGTGGGAATAGTAAATTATTTCCCTCCGCTATCCAACACTTTCCCTACTGTTGTACTTGCTGGAGTGGGAATAGTAAATTATTCCTCTCCGCTATCCAACACTTTCCCTACTGTTGCAGTTAATGTAGTGTAAAATGTGGTTTTAAAAACATAAAAATATTTTTATATTTTAATTTATTATACATATATTTTATTTTTATTTTACAGGTGTATGTATATATATATATATATATATTTATAATTTTAATATGTTTCTAAAATGTTATAATGTATAAACAATAATTATTTATTAATATTGTTAAGTAAATATATATATTATATGTTATATATATGTATGTTTAATGTATTTTTACATTATATTTATTACTTATAATTGTAAACATGTTTTAATAATTCTAACTATGGGGTCCATTACGATTTTGTCCGCCCGCCACCGAAACGGAATGCGGGACCGTCCGCCAGGGGTGCGGCGGTCCCGCACCTGCAATTAGGATGCCACCACCACCGTGGCATCCCCCATTCCCAGCATTGTGGCGGGCGGTGCGCACAGCACCGCCCGCCACAATGCTGGAAATGCATGTTGTGCATTTGCATGCACAAGGTGACAGGCACCGCGTGGTGCCTGCCACCTTGTGCATGCAAATGTAGGGGGGTACCATAGGTACCCCCCATGTGCACCCCTCACCCCCCCAACACCCTGGGGGCCCGCAACGGGCCCCCAATGGCAAAGACCGCATGCCTTTCCATGGCAGCAATGCCGCCATGGAAAGGCTGATCTCCGCATACATCCTGATATGGATGGAGGTGTCTTGCAGACACCGCCACCGTATTAAAGGTGTTTTCCGCCCAGTCGACGAGTCGACCGGCGGAAATGCGGCGGACGGTCTTTCCGTCCGCCGCGGACCCCCAGCCATCCTAATATGGCGGGGGGTCTTTCTGGTGTGGATGGCGGGCAGTTCGCCCCCGCCGGGCCGGCAGTGGCTACCGCAGGCCCGGCGGGGGCGAACCGCCCTCCATCCTAATGACCCCTATGTTTTTTTTTATTATATGTATTATTTAATTTATTTTACATTATTTTTTAAACATTTAAAAAAACAATATTTTTAACAACAATATTTTTAACAATGACATTTCTGTTGTATATATATAGTTATTTACCTTTCTTCACCACTTTTACCAAGTGTAGGCCTTTACCACACAATCCTGTGCGTTGTAATGACATGTGTGGTAAAGGCATAACTGTGGTAAAAGTATGCTTTGTAATGGTAGTTCGTTGTAATGGCATTGGGGTACTAATATCCATGTTGTAATGGCATGTGTGGTTTTAGAACGCGTTGTAATGTCATATATTCTTTTAGAAACATGTCATAACTTGAATTCAACCCAAACAATGTCACCTAAATGTCCATATATTTATATAGCAACCAGTCTGACTTGAAAACTTTTCATAGTGATTCCAGTTTCTTGCAAATATATGATGTGAAGTTCAAGCAAATAAGGTGATTTTCTCTCCATCGCACAATATGGCTTCTTGGTTTCACAGCTGGCAATTAACCCCATGCCTATTTTCCCCTGATCTATATGATGTTCCACACCTAGCGTTTGCTTATGGTGGCATCCCACTGTGTCACAATGTCTGTATGCTGACTTAGGGCTCAATTTAGAGTTTAGTGCTTATGCAAAATCTTTCTATTCTTACAGGAAATGTTACACCCAAAAGTAGGAATCTTAGAGTAGTTTCTTCTATCATAAGGATAGTGTTTGCCAGGGGGGCTCGGGGTAAACTGAGAAAGGTGTAATGGAGTGCCTGCAGCATCCAGGCCCATACTGTTCTCTTTTACCTCTAAATGTCTGATGAGAGGTTGAAATGAACATAGTCTGCCCAATATAGGAGGGAGGCACATTCATGTTTGATTTATGAGAGGTGCTAATGGACAACAAGTGCAACAAGATGACATTTGTAAGTGACATTATTGATTTAATGTCAAAATCTATATTTGCTAGGTTGTTTCGTATTGTCTATTTTAATTGCTTCTTCAGAGCTATTGCTAAATAAAGACAGCAGTTTTAGAAAAGGAATGTTCTCATTCAATCAGTTTTCTATAACTGTACCCTACTCATAAATATTCATAATGTTGGTACACTAGTAAATTGATAGTACAGTCATGCCTACTTGCCAGGGCTGGAAATCCAAGATGTCTGTGCATGACCCTTGATGGAAGGGGCCTCTGCCACTCTGACAGGACTGAAGATCCCTAAGAGCCATAGCAACAGCATAAACCGAACTGTAGGCAGTGTAAGGCGCCCTTAAAGTAGTGACATCATTGTAGCTAATTCTCAGGCTCTCCAGCTTCTGAGCTCCTGTGCACAGTTTTGTTGTGTTGTCCCACAAGAGAAAGTTGTTCGTTTTGTCCACCCACTTGCATCCAAAGGCTTCCTCCCAAAACACGGTAATTAATGCATCTTCAGGAGACTTTAATGGCTGGATGCTATTAAGATGCTTTTCAAACCCTGGCATCTCTCCACTATGGATTGCAAACCCAATTGTTCCAGTCAGGATGCCTTTGTACTTCTTCATGGACAGAATAGCAGAAGTTGTCCAAGCCTCAGTTGCAACCCAGGTCTTTCCTGTTACATTCTGCCTCACCATCTCATCCATAAGCGGGACAACATTGGCTTCATTCGAAAATACAACAATGACGTTTGAAGAGGACTTCTTGATTACTTGGATAATAGGAAGTGCATTACGGTGAGCCACATTGGGAAGAATTTTCTCAGAGAAGGCAATGCACACCCCCGCTTTGAGTAGCTCTTGCTGCACTATTTGGATTCCCTGTTGGCCATAGTCATTGTCCACTGATAGAAGACCTACCCAGGTCCATCCAAAGTGTATCACTAGCTGGGCCAGTCCACGTGACTGGAAGTCATCGCTGGGAATTGTACGGAAAAAAGAAGGGAACTGGTGCCGGTCACTCAGCAGTGGGCTAGTTGAGAAATAACTGATCTGTATTGAAAGACAACAAAATCAATTTATGTAAAACCTCCTCAAAATTGAAAATCATTTGTTTCATAGAAAACATCAGATTGTGTTCACCAAGTGAGAGCTACATTTGTGACATCTTATGCAATACAAATAGTGCAATTTCCTTTTGCTTTTAGGAATGCTTTGTCCCATTTTTCCTCTTGTATGCGGTATTTTGCACTTTGCTGTTTTATATGACTGTTTCATTGTCTCTTGCACTCAGCACAGTATGCATAATAATAGATTTTTAGGAGGCAACGTTGTACAAAGGAAGAATTATTTATTAAATGTAAAGTATTTCTCGTTTAATCTGTAGTGTGTAATTTTTGTGGACCTCTGTAGGAGTTCCATATCATAATAAACTTGACTTGCTTGCTTGTGCAATTCTGTTGGCCACTGTGCCCTGTATGTGCTCTTCTTTGTTTACTATGGAGGACTCCTCATTGGCCAGTGAATCATGCAATCCTGAAAGACAGATTAGTTATTAAAGATTTCATTAAATACTTTCTGGCTAGATTCTGAATGTTTTTCAGGTTTGGAAACACTAATGTTAGCTACACCAAGCCCTGTACTCTTTCATCCAGATTGGACTTTCTTTAATAGAGAAAGATAGTACCAGGCTGTGAGAAATTGGGTTGTTAGTTGACTGGGGTGTGAGCCCTGGTCTAACAGCCACCTCAATCCTTGTCAGGGCAAAGCACAAGACAATCCCAAATGAACCTGTGCTCAACCCTCTGGTAGCTTGGCACAGAGCAGTCAGGCTTAACTTAGAGGCAATGTGTAAAGCATTTGTGCAACAATTCGAACAGTAATAAAGTGAAAAACACCACATATAAACTATCTCACCCCAAGTTAAAAAAATAGAGCAACAGTTTATAAATAAAAACAGACAAAAGTGACAAACATCCAATCAGTAGAACTGGAGTAATTAATTGTAAAAGATTTTAGTGAAAATAGCACTATAAAGCACAAAGGGCCAACTGTGGACATCTGGTCGTGCTGGACTGGAACAAAGTCACAAGTTCAGGCCAACTATGATGGAGTGTGGGCCAGATAAAGGGACTGAGGGGCCGATCACAATGGTGGGCGGATCGTCCCCGCCGGGCCGGCGGTAGTCACCGCCGGCCCGGCGGGGGCGATCCGCCCGCCATCCACCTGAATATTCCCACCGCCAAATCAGGATGGCGGTGGGAATGGGAATGGTACCGCGGCGGATGGAAATACCGTCCGCCGTGGTCCCGCAAGGCAGTCCTTTTTCGCCCACCTTGCAGGACACGGTACAATGGGCCAATGGCCCATTGTACCGTGTCCTGCAAGGTACAATGGGCCATTGGCCCATTGTACCGTGTCCTGCAAGGCGGGCGGAAAAGGACACGGTACAATGGGCCATTGGCCGCGGTGCCGTGCAGGCACCGCCGTGGGCATTACGATGCCTGTCTTCTGTGGCGGAGATCCCGCCGCAAGAAGACAGGCGGAGAATGCCTTCGGGGCCCGTTGCGGGCCCCCAGAGTGTTGGGGGGTGGGGGTGCACATGGGGGTACCTATGGTACTCTCCTGCATCTGCATGTACAAGGTGGCAGGCACCGCACGGTGCCTGCCACGTTGTACATGCAGATGCACAACATGTACTTTTACATTGCGGCGGGTGCTGCTTGCAGCACCGCCTGCCGCAATGTAAAAATACGGGATGCGCCCGCCAGTATGGCGGGCGCATCCTAATTGGTATAGCGGAACTGCCGCACCTATGGCGGGCGGTCCCTTTTGCCACTGCGATGGCGGGCGGACTTTGTCCGCCTGCCATCGTAATCGACCCCTGAGTTAGGCCCGCTTAACACAGTACTTTAAATCCTGGTTTGCAGAGCTTTGCAAGGATCTGTTCTGGGTTGTGCCGCACAGCAGAGGAGATGCATCGGTTCTGCTGGATCGGCAGAGGCTGGTGGCAAAGTATGTTAAGCCCATTTCCAAGGGTCCAGGACTGGGTTGCACCTCTTCGCAGAGTATACTCACAGATGGCAGGGTCCAGGTTCAAATGCAGGATTGCTGGAAGCCTGTTATGTCCTTGAGGCTTCAGTTCAAGAGGCAAGTCAACTAGCCCTTGGAGTCACTATGGGATCTGGGTTGAAGAGATGCAGGTCCAGTTCTTTTCACCCAGATAAGAATGCAGCAGGTCAGAGTAGCAGTTCCACCAGAAAAGCAGTCCAGCAGAGTGGCAGTCCATTTAGCAGAACAGCAGTCCTTCTTCCTGGCAGAGTATTCACATACCTAGAAGTGTTCTGAAGTGGTGTCTGAGGTCCGGTATATATACCCACTTGTGCCTTTGAAGTGGGGAGAAGATCCTAGAGGCATACCATTGAAGTGCACAGGTGCCCTGCCTTCCTGCCCCTGGCTCCAGACTAACTACAGAAGATATACAGCCATTTTTGTGTAGACAGAACACAGCCTATTCAAGTGTAAGTGGTTCTGAGCCCAGCTCCTCCCTCCGATCCTGCCAGTGATGGCCCATCCAGTCACACCTAAACTCCCCATTGTGTGTGGCTGTGTAGGAGAAATATACAAAGCCAGATGGCCACTCACACCTTATCATGTGACCTTGAGACAGACTGAAGGCACCAAATGGCTAAGGCAAGAAATTGCCAACTTTCTAAAAGAGGCATTTTCATAATAGGACTTTAAAAACTGTCTTCACCATAGGATCGGATTTTAAATTGCTATCCACAGACATCAAACATGAAGGGGGTACATTACCTGTTCCTATTTGTAAATTACACTTATAAAATGTAATACAGTAATTCCAATTTTGTCCTATGGGAGATGTAGGCCTTGCAGAAGTAAAATAAATTTAAAATGTTTTCACTACCAAGATATGTAAAACCTAAAAGTACATATCTAACTTTTAAATACACTGCACCCTGCCCTTGGGGCTGTCCAGGACCTACCTTAGGAGTGACTTGTGTGTATTAAACAGGGAGGCTTGAGCCTAGTGAAAGGTTTATTTTGCCTGGTAAATGGCAGTTTAAAACTGCACACACACAGGCTGCAGTGGCAGGCCTGAGGCATGTTTAAAGGGCTACTTAAGTGAGTGGCACAGTCAGTGCTGCAGTCCCACTAGTACCATTTAATTTACAGGTCGTGGGCACAGGTAGTGCCACTTTACTAGGGACTTACAAGTAAATTAAATATGTCAATTGGGTATAAGGCAATCTAGCATGTTTTAAGGAAAAAGCACAAGCACTTTAGCACTGGTTAGCAGTGGTAAAGTGTGCAGGGTCCAAAGACCAGCAAAAATTAAGTCAGCAAAAACAGGAGGTCTGAAGGCAAAATGTTAGGTGGGAAACCACGCCAAGGCTGTCAGGTCTAACACAGGATTTCTTGGTTTTGGTGATGTGCTCTTTGAGTGTGATGTCAGTGTCCAAAGTGAATCCAAGAAGCTTGGCAATGGAGGAAATTGTAATTCAAATATGTCCAAGTTTATGTTGTTTAGCCACATTTTGACAAGTCTTTGCTTGGTGTTCTTGGTAAACATATGAATTCTATTATTGTGGGGTAAGCTCTAGATGGGTGCTGAACATCCAGGTCTGATTGAGCTGCAAGCAGAGGGTGAGGCAGGGGAATTCTGAAGCAGTAGAGACTTTCAAGAAGAGTCGTGTGTCAGAGACATATTGGTGACTTTGTGCCATTTTCAAAATGCTAAAAACAGGTCAGAGGTTATGCAAACACTCCAATCAATTAATTATTCATACTAAGAGATGCTCAGAAAACTATGTATTCTGGGCCTTCACTCTTTGGTCTTTATATAGGCCTTTGACATGTGTGCTCCACTTATGCCACAGGTTAACTTATTTGTTGTCAGCCGCCCAGTGACAGTGGAATGGCTTATTTCAGATCTTAACATAGCTTCGGAATTAGCATCTGTCTATTTAAAAGGCATCAAAGAACCAAGAATTGCCTAGAGCCTTGAAAATCAACAAGAAAAAAAATGATGCAAAGTCTTTAGGACATTGGTAATTGAAGATCCTCGATGTCCTCTCAAGTAAGAAAATATACATTTTCTTTGAATAAATGAATAGCCATTTTTGCATCCAGGTAGAGATCACAGTGAAATAACCTTTTATAAGACTTCTACTAGCAGATGGCATAATTTTATTCGGATCCTTACCTGGGGATATCTTTGTAGGCCCAATATTCTAGCCATTAGGATGCTGTGCGTAGAACTAAAGTCCCCTATGATGCCTGCTAACTGGGCAGTTCTCCGGCACTGGTAGTTAGGAACAGGCATTTTGTCCTGTGTCAGGATCCACAAGGTTCCCTCCAGAGCCCTCTGCAGTGCTGAGCACGAGTCGTATATCCAGAAGCCTAGAGTTATGTTTGGTAGCAAGTGGGGGTTCCTGTTAATCTCCTCAACTGCAAATAGCATGGCTTGGAGGAACTGGTAGTTCTGAAACACAAATCTGGAGGATATAAATTTAGTCTCACATTTTGCAGAAAATCTTACTTAGTGACACATGTTCTGTGTTAATTAGTTTACAATTCAAGTTAATAGTCTTTATTCGGTCATAATTCTGACCATAAAAACACAGGTTTAAAATACATTTTATATATAAGAGAAAGATGGAAATACAAATATTCATCCAGCATCATTTAAAATAAACATTATGAAATGTGATTTATTGCAGCCAGAGGTTGTATCATAACGTGACAAATTTTCAGACAACAAATACAGCCAATTGAAACACATAGGGCGGCTTGAATTCTTTCAGATGCGATTCAATAATCTCACGGAAAACTGAAAAAGAGATGTATTATGTAGCATACCTTTTCCTCAATTTAACTGCAGCCGAGATGTAATTAAGAACAGAAAAACAAATTGTTGGTGTATTTAAAAGTTTTTAAATGTCAGCCCCTCTTGGTGGGATGTAAGTGCATGCATTAAAATTGGCCTTAGAAAACTAGATAAGGGACAGAAAGGCATAAAATGCACCGTTGATTGGGGCAAGGTATTATTACATGGGCAGCCTGGAAGAGATTCAAACGAAGAGACCTGGATGGGGAAAGCAACGAAACCATGGACTGAATGTAGACTAAATCTAGTGAGGTAGAACCTATCATCTGGATTTTCCACCCATGTTAAATACTGTTCTCTCCCAGGGGTTGTAGAAATTGCTAAATAGTTAAGAACTGAGGTCATGTCATTTTTTGACCTTGCAATTCTGGTCTCCTCCTTAAACATAAGGAACTTTTCCTTAACTAAGTCCATCATTTGGGGCCCTATGCTACATGGAAAATAAAAAGATTTTTCAGGCCCATAGTTAACAAGTCATTATTGCTTAATATCCCATTTGAAATATTTCTTTTATTTAGGGTCTAATGTAATAATAGAGCAATACAGAAATTGTTATATTACCAAATACAGCATCTAATAGGTGAGCTAAGACATTTATATTAAGTGAGAAAGGGCAATCTGCCTATAAAGGCTTGTACCATATTTTCCTAATGCAACCATGTTCTGATGACAAAACACGTGTGAAATAAGAATACTTCTTACAAAATAACAGTGATGTCCAGGCTCTACCATCTATTTGCATCACAGTGACGGCTCACCTCCACTTCCCTCAACAATGCAAGCTGAAGCAAAGAGTATCCTCGTCATGTCACAGCAACACCATCATTTCAGCAAACTGTAACAACCTTCTGTCTCACTGATCCTGCTTACAGGCCTGGCAGGGCAACAGCGGGCCACAGCCTGTCCATGTCCATGGCCAGCAGTCTTGACATGCAAGCCCCAGCACAGATGTCCTCCAAATCCACTGCTTCACTAGACATGCACTGGAATAGGAATATTCCAACATACTGATGGCTCAGTGAGATGAACACTCACAGGTGCTAAATACTGTGGGGCAGATTTACAAGAAAGTGACGCATCTGTACAGATGCGTCACTTTCCCTGCGCCACCCTTAGAAACCCTTGCGCCACCATAGATGCGCCGTATTTACAATACGGCGCACTATGGCGCAAGGATGGACAGATGCGTCAGAAATTCTGATGCATCTGTTGGCGGAAAAGTCACGCATTGCTGGAGTCGTGTCGCAAGCACGACGCAACTCCAGCAATGCGTGTTGAGGCCTATTCCCACTACACTGCGTCACTACTTACGCCTGCTTCAAGCAGGCGTAAGGTTTTGACGCAGTGGCATCCTAAAAGTGGCGCAGTGAAATCTTGTAGATTTCACTGAGTCACTTTACGAGGCCTTCCTGCGTGGGAACGCCCACCCTGCATACATTATACCTGATGCAGGTATAATGTGACGCAGGGCTTTACAACGTGACGCATCTCCCTAGATGCGTCACGTTGTAAATAGGCCGCATTGTTTGCGCCGCTGTTGCGTCAAAAAAGTGACACAACTGAGGCGCAAAAGTCACGGAAGGGGCTTGTAAATCTGCCCCCACATTTTCAGAGTTGCAAGACTGGATCCTGACAAGGCTGGCTCGGCCTTCCACAGACATTAAAAGACGTTCCATAATATAGGAAACATTAACAAATCTACCACATCATTTCTAACTTTGTTTCAAAAAATTATTATAAAATGCATGACACCCCAAATTAATGCAAGCATCCTTAAAAATAAACACTAGCCACAAGTTAATTCAACTGCAGGTTTGAATGCCGTATTGACATTGCCATGCTTCAAATCAGTGACAATGCCGTGTGCATCCTCAACAAAGGATATTCCAGATTTCTGATTCTCCTTTACATATGCTCAGCTTTTAACACAGTTTACCATGGCGTTCTCCCCAAAGCTCTAAAGGACCATCTGGACAAAGAGGTTCAAAGTAATGAATTTGTTCAACTCTTTAATAAATAATCCCAATGCTCCATTGCAGCACATGAGAAATCTGAAAATAATTGTTGACTCAAATCTCACAGTGGCTCAACAATGGTAAGGTTGTAAAATGTCAACATTTATTTCACCAGAAAATTCTTAGGTCCACAAGGCTGATCATCAAATAGAGCTGACTCGATCCATGGGGATGATACACTTGGACTACCGTATTATGATCAATATAGTTGTCAAAAAACTCATCACCAATGATAAAACTCATCACCAATGATACACAGATTACAGCCCCAGGCAGACAGAATTTATTTGTATTTTTTTTTTTTTTTTTTTAAACAAATTTTTATTGGATAAAAAGTCACATATCTTGCAGAGTTCCTTACCCCAGGAAACGTCTGCCATAGTAAACATTACAAAGCATTTCCATTGACATTTAATACACACATTTTCTTTATCCTCATAATTGTAGAACCAAAGAACATAAACACATCAAACCCCCCCTGTTGCTTTAACTCGCCATTGCATCGTATTGGCCACTGCATACCCTGGTCCCACCTCAAAGGTCTCCCGCTGTCCCCCAAATCCCTTACTCCAAGGGCCCACGTATCTCCATAAATGCCTATGAGTCCACTGGGGGCACTGGATCCAAATCCAGGCCGCGATAATCTGCCCATCTCTTCCAAATTTTGGGATGCTTTTGTGGGCAACCCCTGGCCTTAAATATTGGAGTCTCTAACCACATGCAGAAATCTAAACCATTCTTCCAAGCCGAGATAGAGGGCGGAGCTGTCGCCTTCCATGCCCTTGCTATATCCCTTTTCGCCAACATCAATCCCAGTAGTAACAAGTGCTGCTTATAGATGTTGCCACCTATACCCTCCAGGATATGTAGTATTGTCAGTCTGGGAGAGAAAGGGAGTTCCCACCCCAACACCTCTGCCAAACAGGCCATGACCCTCCTCCAAAAGTTTGTGAGTGCTGTACAGTGCCAGATAGTGTGCATCAGGGACCCCTCTTCCCGATGGCATCGCAAACATATCGGGGATGTTACAAGACCCGCCCTCCACAACCTAAGCCTGGTATAATACACCCAGTGGAGGTATTTGAATTGCACGAGGCGCAATCGCATCGCTATCGCTGCCTCCCTGGGAGACGCCCATGCCTCCGTCCAGTCGTCCCCGTCCAGCTGACCAATGTCCCCAGCCCATGCGTCTCTAAGTTTATCTAATGTATTGGCGCTGTGTGTAACCAGGGACTGGTAGATATTTGATATCTTGTGGTCCTGTAAGTCACCCATGAAAACCTTGCCTTCCACTGGGCTGATCTCAGGGAGCGCTTCTAGTCCCGAGACACTGGTGTAAATGGCATGCCGAAATTGGAGGTACTTATAAAACTGGGTTTTCGGCATCTGGTACTTGTGTTGCAAATCCCGCAATGATTTCAGCGTCAAACCTCGCATTACGTCTCCTAGCGTCAAAATACCGATATTGTCCCGCCCCCGGAGCCCGGATAGCGCAGCCAGATGCGGAAGACGACCATTGGACCACAGTGGGGTCTCTCTGGTTAGCTTGTTCCACCACCCCATTTTACGGAGAGATTGTTTCCATACCTGGAAGACCACTGTTGTCGCTGGCGGAAGAGAATTACGCTGCGTCGCTGAGTACAATATAGTATGAAGAGTGTATTCCCCCATACATCGCCATTCCACTGCGTAGGCGGGGTCCTTCTGGTCCCCATACCACCATTCCTTCAACACCAAAATATGCGAAGCCAAATAGTACGAGTGGACATTCGACGTGGATCGGAAACAGGTCCGCAGCGCCACCCTGGACGCCCCCCCTGTTATGTTATGTTAGCAGGTATTTATTAAGCGCACGGCTACTCCCAGGAGTGTCCCGGCGCTGACAAAAAACGACCCGCAGTGCTGAGCTCAAGTACCTCGGCCTAGGGCTGCTGTTGGAAAAGCCAAGTTTTAAGTTTCCTTCTGCCCATAGGAATTGCCCTAGTGCCGCGTTAACTTGGCGGAACCACACATGAGATACTGGGAATGGATGATTCTGCAGCTGATAGAGCAAACGCGGCACCGATACCATCTTGAAGAAAGTCGATCTGCCAAAAATAGAGAGGGGCATACGTGACCAGTTTTTCATCTCCTCGCGTACTCGCGCCAAAACCGGCACTACATTACTGTCCCATGCCACTTTTGGTGATTCTGACAGAAAGACTCTCAGGTATTTCACGCCCACCGACATGACCTGAACTGCCGATGCCCAAGGCCCCAGTTCCACAGCTCCCCCTAGTGTCCAGAGTGTGGATTTACGCAGGTTCATGAATAAACCAGATGTTTCCCCAAAGATTTGCATGATGCGCAACAGCCTTGGTCCCGTCCTATTAATGTCTGTTAGGAAAAACAAGACATAATTTGCATATAAATCGATGTGTGTCGGAGAGCCCCTGGTCCCATTCAAACCCCACTACTTGCGCATCCATTCTTACCCATGCCGCCAGGGGCTCTATTGCCAAAGCAAATAGGTATGGGGACAATGGACACCCCTGGCGAGTGCCCCTACCAATTGGAAACGTAAAGGAAGTGGACCCAGCAATTCGTACTGACGCGGTAAGGTCTGTGTATAGCAGTTTGAGATAAGACAGGAAGCGAGGACCCATATTCAGTCGGTCCAGCAATGCAAATAAATAAACCCAGCTTAGGGAATCGAATGCCCTATCCATATCAGCCAACATGAGAGCGGCCAGCACCCCCTTCCCCTGGACCGCGGCTATAGCTGTGTGTGCCTGTCTGATATTGTGACGCGTGGCCCTCTGAGGCATGAATCCTGCTTGGTCAGGATGTATCAGGGTAGTTATATAGGACTGGAGGCGATTGGCCAGCGCCTTGGCCATAATCAAGGATATGGGGCGATACGAGGCATGCTGGTCTGGTGGTCGGCCCGGCTTATGGAACACCACTACCTCCGCATGTCTCCAGTCTCGTGGTAGGTTCCCCTGGTCCCTGGCTTCCTCAACGACCTGAAGGTAGTGAGGCCCTAATTTGGTGGAGTATTTCCTAAAGAATTCGCATGGGAACCCATTCGGGCCCGGCGCCTTGCCAGAATTCAGATCGCCCAGTGCGGCGCCTATCTCCTCAACTGTGAGAGGAAGGTCCAGGGCTGCACGCGCCTCATCGGAGAGAGTGCACGGCCGTAAGTCAGATAGAAAGCGCTGCACCACAGTATCCTGCAGGAGCTCCCTAGGGGTATATAGCTCCGCATAGTAATGTGCAAAACTCTCTGCAATGAGAGACGGGTCACTCATGATCCGACCATCTGGTCCCGGTATATTGGGGAGAACCTGTGGTTTCAAGGCCCCTTGACACAATCTATGCAATAATTTACCAGACTTATCGCCCCATTGATAGATCCTGCTATGGGATGCTAGCCATGCGAGTCGAGCCTCCTCCATCAGGGTGTCCACATGGGATTGTCGCTCCAGTGCCAACTGTCGACGCACCAAGTGTCCCCCCTCCCCTCTACTACTCTGTTCCAATTCTAGTAGGTGGGCCTCCGATCGCAGGAGCTCCTACCGCTGACATTGATGGGCCGCCGCGCAATATGAAATATCTACCCCCCGCAGGGTGGGATTCATGGCCTCCCACAGGGTTGCAGCCTCAGCCACCGTACCCAGATTCGCATCCAGATATTGCCCTATAGCCTGCTCCATATGCTCCCGATACTGTTCATCCTGCAGATGCCAGGTGGATAGACGCCAACGGAAGGGCTGCCTTTCAGGGCCCAATTGCAACGTCAAGAGCACTGGAGAGTGGTCTGACAGACCCCTTGGGAGAATCTCCACCGCCCTCACCCGTCCCACAGCCCTCATAGGTACAAATATGTAGTCGAGACGGGAATGAGAATCATGGGTGCTTGAGAGGTACGTATAGCCTACCTCATCCCGATGCAGTCACCTCCACGTATCCACCCAACCCAACCCCGTCACCAAGGTGTTCAATCTGGTACCCTGTGAGACCGCGGGGTTTCCTCCCGCTCTCTATCTGTCCATGGTTAAGTTCATTACATCATTCCAGTCACCCCCCACGATCGCTAGCCCCTCCGGGATATCGGCCCACAACGATGTAAGGCGCTCCACCAAAGCCCATTGCAGTGGTGGGGGAGCATACACACACCCTAGAACCACCCGTTCCTCGTATATGGTACCCTGGATAAATACATATCTCCCCTGAGTGTCGGTCCATGTCTTAATATGGTTGTAGGGGACTCTGCGATGGAGCAAGATCACAACCCCTCGGGACCCCCTGGTAAAACCTGAATGGTACACTTGAGTATAACCATAGCGAATGAGACACCGGGCCTTATTGCCCATTAGGTGCGTCTCCTGAAGGAGCAGAACTTCAGCCTGGTACCGTTTGGCCTGCTGGAGTAGGGCCCCCGCTTGATTTTATCTAGAGTCTCCCCTGACATTCCAGCTCACTATCCGAAGATCCCCAGACTGGGGACGCACCCTATCTGTTGGGACTGCCATCCAATGATCTCTGGGTAGCGATGGGTGGGACAGCTATGGACCAATGTACAAGCCGTGTCTGGATGTGGCAGTGGCATAGTGTGAACAAACTTCCCCCTTCCCCCCACCCTATACCTCAAAACAACTGAAGTATCTGTTGCGGTGGGAGTGGCTAGGGGGCTCCAACGGGAGCCCCCCGCCCGCTCCCCCCAATGATTCCCCAACAACCCACCCATCTTCAATAGGCTTGCCCCTGAACTACACAGAGTCAAACAGAGGTACTAGCCCCTGCTCACGTTTCACTGGTTCAGCTTCATTTCACCAGCAGTCCCTCATCAAGGAGTAATTTCAAGTGTCTATGATGCCGCGGGCCCCTGCCGAGGAGCTGAGGAAGATCTGCTAGGATCACTGCAGGACTTGGAGCGGCGTCTGGATCTTGACCTTCTAGCTCCTTTAGTTTTAACCTTAGGCGGCCTGCGAGAGGCCTCACTGGATAAAGAATCCAATTCTAGCTGAGGCGGCGTGCGCTGACGAATTTTTACGGTTTCATCAGTCCACTGAAATACATCTTCTGGCGACTCGAAGAATAGGGTCCGGGATTGGTACACCACCCTCAGTCTGGCAGGATACAGTAAGGCGTAGGGAAGTTTCAATTCGCTCTATCTAGCCTTGGCCGCCAAAAACGACTGTCGCTGCTGTTGGACCAGCCTAGTATAGTCCGGGAATATGAGGATGCGAGTGTTCTCAAACTGCGGGGGTTCCTTAACTCTGGCTTGCTTTAGGATCATGTCCCTGTCGTGGTAGTTTAATATTTTGGCAATAACAGGCCTTGGTCGGGCGCCAGGAGGGGGCTTCTGCATCAGGGCCCTGTGCGCCCTCTCCACTATGAAACAACTGGATAGCGATTCCGAGGGGAGCCAACTCTTTCGCCACCCAGTGAAAAACCGCTCCAGGTCTCCCCCTTCACATCCTTCAGGGAAGCCAACAAAATGGAGATTATTCCTCCTGGACCTGCCTTCCGCGACTTCCACTCTTGAGGCCAGGCCCCTGGTGATCGTTTTCAGGGATGCAACCTTTTTTTGCAGGGTGGCGACCGAGTCCTCAACTCCCGAGACCCTGGTCTCAGCCTCGATGATGCGCTCGACCGCATTGCGAAGATCCTGCCTTATGAGCATTACATCCGACCCTACTTCTCCAATCTTCACTTAGAATTTATTTGTATTTGTGTAGACATTATCGTGTTAGGCCATTTCTGAATGCAATTTATTGGTTATATGTGGAACACAGAAACAAAGTTAAAACTCTGCATCATGTACTGAGCCTACAGTGGTCAAGGCCAAAGCTATTTTTGAAATATGGTACTGCATGAATCTAAAGTGGGGTGGCATGGTGAGCAAAAGAACGATGGATTTAACCCAGATCTATTGACCGGGTGAATGTTTGATTTGCTCTGCATCCCGTCCATCATCTGTATGTCTTTTGCTTTCTCGCACTAAGTGCGCCGGGTATGCCCAGACATGGGTCCCGGGCTCACTGTGTCATTGGATTCAAGCTAGCCAGGCTGATGAGGGGTGATGCCCCGAAACCGGTCCAAGGATGCTTGTTTGCAGTCCAGGGAGGACCTGGCTGGGCAGTTTAGGCTCGATTGTTCCCATGAGGCACAGGGTCAAGACTGATTTGCATATGGCTGGGTCTAAACTGGGGTGGCATGGTGAGCAAAAGAACGATGGATTTAACCCAGATCTATTGACTGGGTGTGAGAAGTTGGCCTGGTATATGCTGTCTACTAATTAAAGTGGGCACCATGTACCAGTCCAAACAACCCTTATGGTGATTTAAGAGATCTAAGATAACCTTAGAAAGCTATCCAAGTGGTAGCTGTGGAGAGCAGCCTTCAGGCTTAGTCTTGAAGGAATGTTAAGCAGCTTGTTTAACCAGAATGCAACCTTATTGTATTGGTTAAATGAAAGGAGAACCACACAGTAGTTATAAAAGTATGTATTTATTATTATAACACACTCTAAATACGTCACAGTATCTGCTACACACAGATAAACACAAAGCACACAATACTATAGCACAGAAACAATCGTAAGTAGCACTAATATACATTGGGCTCCAGAGGGAGACCAAATCATATACTAAAATAGTGGTGTAAGAACCACAACGTGAGTCAAGACTGTGTCTAGAGGATGTAGATTTGCTGGGACCCCAAGAAACCACCCAAGGTGAGTAAGTAGGGACCCCACGGAGGACGGGTGCAGTGTGGGAACACGACCGTGTGTGCCATACAATTCTATGGGAGAGTCGTGGTTGCAGTTTTAAAGTTTAAGGACCCTTCTAAGTGGACTTCGAGGAAACCCTGTGGAAGTTAGGAGGTTGGAGAGCCACCCCACCCGTGGATACCATAGTACCAGTGTTACCTATTCCAGGGAAGCCGGGTGCATAGGTCTGAAGTGGCATTGGAAACCGCCGTCGATCTCTATGAAGGACTTCGAAGAAGAGCCACTGCTGGGAAGAAGAAAAGCGTCCGTTGGAATCCAAAGGTGGATTCTGGATGAAGAGTACCTGAAAGCAGAGGGGACAGAGTCTGAGTCACTCAGGAGTGACCAGGGGCTCGACAGACGAATGCCCACCGATGTTGGGTGCTTCAGGTGCGTTGGGGGGGTTCTTGACTCTGCAGCCACAGGGACCAGGAGATGTCGGGGACAACCAGGAGCTGGATGCGAGCTGTCCCACAAGGTTTGTTGAGTGCTGAGGGGTCGGTGTCTGGCTGGAGAACAAACAAGCCTTGGCAGCTGCAACCCATGGGGAAGGTCAAGAAAGGTTACGGTTCAGACCAGTAAGGTCCAGGAGACTCACCACACACAGGGGAGTCAGGGCAGGCCTAGAGCAACGAAGGGAGCCCAAGAAAAGCAGTGTTGACCCTCAAGAGGACCCACAGGCCAGAGGCACAGGAGTCGCAAGGGGACCTCAAGCAGTTTCACAAAGCAGCAGTCCACAGAGCACTCGGTGTGAGGAGGCCAGAGTTCTTTGTAGAAAATGGTGCCAGAGGTTGGGGCTACTCAGAGCCCAGTACACTTGTTTTTGGAAACACCAACAGGCATATGCACTTGCAAAAGTACGCGGTGCACATAGGTACGAGTATTGCAGCCCCCACTAGGCATTCTGACCTCAAAATGGGTGAGAGGGCAATTTGGACCTCAAGGGTCTTGAAAACCCACCTCCTGTGTTGCTGGAGCCTTTGGAGTCTGTAGGAGCTCAGGAGCAGCAGACCGGTCAATCATGATGTGGTGTCTGTGGTTGCAGGGGAGTGACTTCTTCACTCCAAGGGAGATACCTTCAGTTGTCCTTGATGCTCCACAGGTCCTGTACAGAGCCTGTATGGTGCACGGGCACAGACGATGCTTTGGACGGAGTGGGAGACGTAGTCGGGTGCAAACGAAGTCCAGCGAAGTCCAGAGTGTCCAGACGGTCAAAGTTCAGTGGTTTCTGGTTCAGAATCTTGTCCACATCGAATCTAGGGTCCTACAGCCAGGTAAGCCCTTTTGTACCCACGGGAGAGGGTAGGACAGATTCAGGGGATCCTCCCAGGGGAGGGTCTGGACAGTGGGGAGGTTACTCCCATGTCCTTTGTCCAGTTTCGCACCAGAGCAGGAGCCAACGGCTCCCAGGACTGGTTTGAACTGGACTATGCACAGGGACACCAAATGTGCCCCTCAGGCAGACTTTCGGTCGCTGGCAAGCGCTCCCACCCAGGCCTAATACACTAAATCCTGTCTGGGAGGTGGTCACACCTCCCTGTGACAGGATGCCTATTTTTCTGCCTTCCCGTGCTCGAGCTTGGCTCAGCAGCAGGAGGGCAGAAATGTGTCTCTGGTCGGCAGCAACCCTTTTGGGCTGCCGGGGACTAGAAGACTGGTACCGGGAACACCAGGTACCTCACAAAGCTCGTTTCTGAGGGGTGGAATCATACCTCCCACACCGGCTACCGGTGTGGGGGTATGATTCCACAATGTTTGATACCAAACACAATAGCGGTTGCATAATGCCACTCTATATGTCGTAAATGGCTGATACACTGACAACCCAGGAGAATGGACTCTGTAGGCTGCAGGGGTGTCCTGTTCATGGAGGGGCACCCTCTCACTTAGAACCAAGCACCTTGCCTTCAGGATTGTTAAGGCCTGCCAAAGGGGTGACTTATTGGTTTTAAGTGCAGTGACCCTTAGATATAGGAAACCTATATCTAAAGTAAGAGGTGCATGCACCATCTTACACAGGCTGCAATGGCAGGCCTGTAGTTCCATTTTGCATGACTTCTCATGGGTGGCGTAATACATGCTTCAGCCCATGGGAGGCCTCTGGGGTACCTATGTCCTGGGTACATGGGTACCATATACTAGGGACTGACAAGGGTACCCCAGTATTCAATCTGGAGTGTACCTAAGTACATGGCATAACAGTTTAGGGAGAAAGCAGATAGACTGGGGTCCTGATTCGCTGGATGCCAGTCAGACTTGTCAAAAACAGAATCACATGAAGCAAAAATTGGGGGTAACCATAAGAAGCAGATCCCACTTTCCTACACTGGGGGTGAATGTTTGATTTGCTCTGCATTCCGTCCATCATCTGTGTGTCTACTGCATGAAATTCTAACCAGGAACATCATATCAGCTTCTAGCCATCACCATAAAAAGGCAATCATTCAAAAGACTCATGCATGAATGTAGATCTTTTGGGGCTCAATATCCAAAACTATGGTACTCTGTTACTTCATGGATTCTCTTTGTGTAAAAGTATCTTCAATTTGGAAATTTCTGGAAAACAAAGTTGTGTTTTTTTAGCAAAGGCTTTGACTAGACATCTACCTCATCGTGAGAAGTGACTGCTGAATGCTGGATCCAGGACCAGTTTCCCTAACTGTCTGGACATTAACTCCCATCTCACGATCAATCTATTTTTTTGTTTTTTTTCATTTCCAACACTATGAATTTATCAAGGTGTTGTTTAATGCTGTTCAGAAAGGCCAAATAAAAATCAAGTGTCTCATTCCTGTGAGTCTATAATCTTCTAATTTCCTCATTTCTCCTTTATCTCATCTGCTCCAGTGCTCCAATGCCTATGGCATCTCTTCATTATCTCTTATTGTACTAATATGGGCTTTTGAGTTACATGGAAATGTACTTTTTATTCCTCACTCTCCCCAGAGCATCTGCTCTCCTATTATCTCCCTCTATCTTTCTGTCTTGGTAGCTGTTAGCTTTTTTTCCTCTGCCCATGTTTGGGTGAGTTACCTGATTTGTACAATTCATTTTTGTATATGTCTTTTCTTTCCCGAACGTGATGAGTATACGTGTTTTATCCTTTACATTTCGAGTACCTCTCATTTCTGTATAAGTGTCTTATGTCATATGTATAATGGACAGAAATACAAAGAACCTTAAAATGAATTTCTAAAAAAATTATCTCCTAGGTTGTGCAGCCTGTTTTCGCCTGTTCGGATGGTGAGGGCAAGCCATTTTTTTCTCTGCAAATGTTGCCTTGCCGTACTCACCACATAGTTCTGTTTTATTACTTAAGCTACCTCTGAATATGCAGAGCATGATCTCCACTCTATATATACACTTACTATTCCCAAGTGTCATTCTATGCCTTTAGGTCAAGACCTACTGATGGTATGGTAAGGTGTTGGTTACTCAAAGTTTGCATCCAATTAGTCACCTCTTGCTGATTCTGCTAGCATTTGCTAAACCGTATGGATATTCTTAGCATTAGTCTGCAAAGGTGTGTGAATGAAAAATAATGGGCTTCATGTACACTCCAGACACACATGGCAAAAGACGAGTTGAAACTCTACTTGTAGATACAATTCTGTATTTTTAAAAATGCTTCCTGGAGAGTCACTTTATTTATATCCAGTTCAAAGCAGAACAAAACAGTGTAAAGGCAATTCTATAGTTTCTACACAAAGCAACAACAAATCAGGTGAAGTCAGTGCTATTAGCACCACACCAACATGCCATGTTTTGACATGGTGCATGACCTCCATCAGGTTTAGAACTGAAATTCTATACTCCATCCTAGGTGAATTATTTGTAAAATAGATTGTAAACGTTCTTGTTCCCACCATGCCAGGGCCAAATTTACAAAGGATGATGGAAATTTACATCCCATTTTGATTCCGCAAAGTTGTACAAAGAAATCACCATTAAACATGAAGTTATGAATTAATGTAAAATCAATTAAATGTAAAGCGTCCTACTACGCTCTCATAAACCACGTTCAAGAAGATGTTAATCCAGGTAAACCGTCTTGGTGATTATTTGAAGCTTATAAAGACACATCTAAAAGCACCAGCCACATCTCAGTTTCCCAAGAAATATCCTGCAAAAGAATCAATACCCCTTTAGTATATTTTATGTGTAATGTTAATATCATATAGATTCCTAACAAAAAACTGTTAATATGAACTAAAATATTCTCCATTATGTTTTCAATATAGAAACTATTGGTCTCCTTTCTGTGATATAGTAGGTAAATTTTAGGAAGTGAAGCTACTTTTTGGTATCTTTACGGTTAGCAAACCTTTGTCAAATCAATATTAATTTAATGTCCAATAATATAAATACACTCCAAGGGGGGATTAGCATGGAGCTTACAATATATTGTCCTGATGTTCAGCGGACATTAAACCTCCTGAACACCTTCATCATCTATTTCTATTATTACTGTGATCCCACTTTTTTCTGTAGATTTAATAACAATTGTATGCAATTGCTTAAATTGTGCAACAAATTGTATTCAGCATGTGATAGATTGAAATGATCACATTTTTTAATATTTCTCCTATCTTAACGTGTGTACAGTCTCAGACTTTTGGACTTAGATTTAAAAGCAATGGTGTGGTTATAGTGTACATTATGTTTTTTTAATATGTAATCTTCACTCAAGTTACATGTAGACAGCCTCTAGTTATTACTTTTAATGTCAAAGAGCCTTGATGCACAGTGAAAAGAAACACTGGCAAGTAATTCACAGCCGGCATAATGCAAAGCCCAAAAGGCCAAAACCCTCATCCCACCCGTGCATTCCAACCTCAAAATTAGAGTACATGGGGGGGCGTGGCCAACCGCCGAACATGGCGGTCGTGTTCTTGTCTCCCGGACCGGGGTCCTCCGTCTGCGCCTAGTCCTCTACTTGGGAGCAAAATCTGTCCCCCAAAATACTGGGATAGGCGACGGAAATCCAGCGACTCCAGAGAGCGTCACGGAGAGCACCGCTCTGGTGTTTAGAGCTGTTGAGGAGGAGGTGCGTGACGAATCGTCCCTGCACAAAATGGCGGTCCACGGCTTCTCCTGACGGAGGGGGATGCACTGCTCGCTGCTGCAGGATGGACTTGGGTGCCATTTTATCCTTCTTCTGACTGCCCCGAGGACATATCTGTTGCCCTGCTGAGCGCCTGACGAAGTATGAGGTGAGTGGGGGCGTGCGAAGATTGGCAACGCCCGTGCCCTGTGGACGTAGCAGGCGCCTGCTGCCTCGCGGCTCCGGGGTCTGGGAGGCCCTCCGGAGCATGACTCCACCGAGTACCAGATCTGCAGCGGCCCCATCAGGAGAGGGCAGCTGGGTGGAATTACACTCCTTGGTGGTCCGGGGGGTGAGGACTGCCCTGGACCCCTGCTGAAGCCCGCGACGCTGAGCGGTAGTACACAGCACCTGATTTCCCTACGTGGCGCAGTCTGCAAGGCCATGCTGCTGCCGGCCCTCTGAGTGCTGCACCGGAATGCGGGGTCTTACCGACGCTACCTAATCAGCGGCGCCGTGGCCTGTAGTGCCTTGTGGCGCGGGGTGCTGCTTCCGCAGTGAATCTGGTGGAGAAGACCAGCTGGGAGGATTCACCATTTACGGCCGGTCCTGGTAGTGGGGAGGGCATCGATCCCCCATAGATGATGTAGTCAATGCGGCCTGGAGTCTAGGAGTGCCTCGCGTAGAGTGGCGCCCACAGAGGGATCAGGCCGCTGCCTGCCCGCGGTGCCTGTCCACGGTGTTCTATATTGGAGGGCAAGGCAGTCCCCTCCAGTGCACCATACAGTTGCAGGATAGTTCTGGTTGCGACCCGAGGGGGGGCCGGCCTTGACGGACTGCTGCCCCTGACTCCCGACACAGCGGTGCACCACCTGCATACGTGGAGGGCTGGTGCAAGCCATCATCCGGACACCAGGAACAGGACCTGGTCCGTAGTGCCTCGTGTGGTATGAACGGTGGATGGGGCAGGCGGCCTGCTGTAGTGCTTGCTGTGGGCCCACCCCGGGACTGAACAAGTGCAGAGAGCTGAGAGGGGTGTTGCAACGTGGCCGGACCCACCTAACACGGCCTGAGAGCTGGTTCATACCGGTAATATATCGCCCCGGCCCCAGTGGCATTTGGTACATGAAATACAGGGACATTTGTGCCCAGTACACCTAGGCGAAGAGGTCGCACATCACGGAAGGCCCCTCCAATGCGTACAGCGCAGATTGGGGAGATACGGTGGATCCAGGAGATGTGGTCCTCACAACTGGCCCTGGTGACAGGGAGGCACACCTCCCATGAACTGGACATTCTCTTCTCCCAGGCAGCGGCGCACAATCACAAAGACAATGATTCCAAAACCCCTGGGTACACTATTTCGACAATACAACACTGCCCATTCTGGAGGGGTCAAGAGAGACTACTGCTAAAGTGTAAAGCCAGCCGCATGTGAATTACGTATCGTATCTACCAGTGGGGCCTAATTGGGGGACTACTAAATCACAACAGCGATGTGGTACGGACAATAACCACAGTACCGCGTTAACTTCACAACCTCGCACCTGACTCTAATATCGAACTAAAGGCACAATGGGGCATACAAAAGGTAGGAATCGGAAGACTCCAGCGCAGCCTCAGCTACCACCTCCACTGATATGCTTCCCCCCCACTGGGGAAGGTGCACAACCGGACAAACTGGACCTCATCCTGCAAGAAATCCAGCAGTCACGTGCACTGATGGAGCAACAACTGGGCTCCCTCACAGCGGACATTGCCATAATCCGAGACAACCACAAAAAACTCGCTGAGAAGGTATCTGCCAACAAAGCAGCAGTACAGAAGCTGCTCCCAAAGCAAAAATAGCACTCAAACAAACTGGAACGGATGCAACACCAGATTGCAACTCTAGAAGAACGGGTAGAAGATGCGGAGGGACGATCACGTTGAAATAACGTACGCATTATTGGCCTACCGGAGAACTCAGACGGTCAAAATGCGACGCTCTACGTGGAAGCCTGGCTGAAATCACTCATGCCATCGGGATGACTGTCCGACACCTTTTGCATTGAAAGAGCCCACAGGGTCCCCACACGGAGAAGAGCACCAGGCATGCCACCTCGCCCTATCGTGACCAGAGTGCTCAATTACAGAGACCGTGACCAGATATTCAGCGCTGGGATGCCCTCGGGTAACCATGCGCTCTATAAATGTTGCTTAAATTCAATTCAATATTGTAAGTGGCAAGGGAAAAAGCACCAATCATGAAAGATAATGCACGCATCTCCTTTTTCCCTGATTATACACTCCAAGTGCAGAAGCATAGAGCGCAATATCATGGAGTCAAGCAACATCCGCAAGCAATAAATTTGAAATATGCGCTTCTGTATCCGGGCGAAACTAAAAATCATACATGAACAAAAAAGTCACTTCTTTGATACCATAGCAGAAGTGTGGGAATGGATTGAGCATACATTTCCCGACCTACCTATCAATTTGGCCCACCAGCAATCAGAGGAGTCACAACCTAGACGACAACAATCACTGCGCCAATGCTCTAGACCCAAGCGGCATGACGAGGATGCAACCCCAACGCCCGCGCAAATGCTTGAGGAACAAAGGAGGGCCATCATTTTTGCTGCCACCTTCAGAGACACTAGAGCAGCCACGGACGAGGAGTCATCTACAGGAGACGCAGCCCAATCGGAGCCGGACCATAGGCCACCACTGTTTTCTTCGTTGTCCTCACACATGATGAACAAACTCCTCAACTAGTGGGGCCAAGTTGGATCACCCGGCGCAGATAAATCTGCTCAGCTTCAGCGGGCTTCCTGTGATGTGGATCGTGGGTAGTGCCCCTGTTGCTGGGGGAGACGTTTCCTGGTTTCCCCACCGGGAGAGGTAAGACTATCTTGAACACAGCTTGTGAACCCTATCCATGGCGGAGTAACTGCGTTGGTCCTTTGGCTGGGGGTGGATGTCTGCTTCTCTTCTCCCCCCAGAGAATTGAACACTGACTTAGGGCACGGACGGGGGAGAGCCGGGGGGTGGGAACTGGCACCCCCCTTTTCTGGACTGCGGGAGGTAATTTAGTGGAGTATTGAAAGCTCCCCAGAGATTTCTTTAGCCATGGCCCCCAATGCAGTAGCAAGTTGTAAATCTGTTTTGTTAATAAGTATTGTTTTAATAGTTTGGTCGAACCAAGTTCTACAGTTGGACCATGTATTGGGGTGTTTAACAGGGATGCTGACAGGCCATAACTCACAGAAATGCCGCGCCAACTAGTTTACCTTCCCTCACTTTAATAGCTAGACCGGGTAAGACAAAGCATTATAACTGTATTACATGGAACATTAGGGGAATGGGGTCACTACACAAGCGACACAGAGTACATGCCCTACTGATTCGGTGAAAAGCACAAATAGTGTTCCTGCAAGAGACACACTTAACTGCACTGGAGGCCACCAAACTACAAAATAAATGGAGAGGGCAGTTGTATCACACGACTTACTCTGCCTTTGCCCGGGGAGCGGATATTTGGTTACGGTCCGGGGTCCCATTCGCAATACAAGAGAAACTAATAGATAAGGAGGGCAGATATGTCTTGATCCGGGGTACACTAGATGGTAATCTCATAGTACTAGGAAGTTTATAAGCCCCCAATTCGGACCAGGAACCATTTTACACCCGAGTTAGTACAGCACTGGCAGATTGGACGGATGTCAGCTGGGTCCTTGGTGGCGACCTTAATGCGGTAGCCGACACTGTTTTAGACAGATCCCATCCCCCCCTGATCGGGGTCCAATCAATACGTCATTCCAAAACGTTGCAGAACTGGGCACAAGGTCGGGCTCTGATAGACATATGGCGCACTCACAACAAGGGACTGAGAGAATATTCATTTTACTCCGCCACACATGATCTTCACACGCGAATTGATCATATGTTATGCAGTTCGTCATTGCTTATACAAACCACTCGAGCAGCCTATGTGGGCAAAACAATTTCAGATCACAGTGCATTGGAGGTCACTTTTATGTGGGGGCATGTCCCAGCCCCGGTCCCTACATGGCGTCTAGATCCCCGCCACTTAGAGGACGGGGTATTTCAGGAAGCACTAGCAGCTACTATAACACACTACTTCGACGAAAATGCTGGCACGCCTTCCTCCGTGGGACTGGAATGGGAGGCATTCAAAGTAGTACTCAGGGGCACGGCTATCAGTACCTCTTCCGGAGCCCGACGACAGGTCCACCGAGACTTGCAGGACATTGAAGGCAAACTGCACATACTCACAACTAAGGCGGCCCGTGACCCCACAGCAAACCCGGACCTCCAGGAGGCCCACATTAAATATGCGGGTCTACTAGACCAACTGCGGATAATAGACCACCGCACTTATTTGCACAAAACGCACGCAGAATCAGACAGACCAGGCACTTTATTGGCACGGATCCTCCAAAATGCCCCTCCTCCCACGCCTATAATGGAAATTTGGTCGCCTCAGCATGCCAAGGCAGTTACACAAACGGCCATTAATAAGGCCTTCTATGACTATTACAGGGCGCTTTATACAGCCCCACCACTGATAGACCACCTAGAGATTAGCTCCTTTCTAGACACAGTAGAACTCCCGCAAGTGTCTGATGAGAATAAAAAAATGCTAGCCGAACCTATAACAGTGGTGGAAATAAGAGCGGCGATCAAGGGCCTCCCCAATAACAAAACCCCAGGACTGGATGGCCTGCCGGCGGAGTTTTATGCCACTTACATGCAACAATTTGCTCCACAGCTGAAGAAATTGTATAAGGAGGCCTATGAGACAGGCACCTTGCCCCTCACTACATCACAAGCACTAATAACCTCTCTTCCTAAACACGAGAGGGACCACACTCAGTTGTCCGCATACTGTCCGCTCTCCTTGTTAAATACGGAGTATAAGATTTTAAGTAAAATCCTGGTTAACCGCTTGCAACCCTTGGTACCGAAGTTGGTACATATAGATCAATGTGGCTTCGTCCCTGGGCGTAGTAAGTCTTTGAATATACGCCGGCTGTGTAATGTTATGTTCGCTTGCGCCGCGGAGGATCCGGAGGCAGGTTGTATCACATTAGATATTACACAGGCATTCGACAATTTGAGCTAGGACTACATGCTGGCCGCGCTACAGAAATTTGGAATTCCACATGCCTACACTCGTTGGATCCAATTACTGCATCATCTTCCCACAGCCCGGGTGCGTACAGGGTCGCATATATCCAATCCATATCACATACAACGGGACACAAGTCAGGGGTGCCCCCTATCACCCATATTGTTTGCTCTTGCCTTTGAACCACATGCCCATAAATTCCAGGCGTTCTCTGCGGTATGGGGTACAAGCGTAAAGGGCGCCCACAATGCTATATCACTCTATGCAGATGATATAATCCTATACTCGAAGAGACTACGAACTAACTTGGACTCCGCAGCACAGCTCTTCACACAATTTGAACACATAGCAGGGTTGGCAATAAATTATGACAAATCCTATGCCTTCCCCTTCGGTGCTAATACGGAGGAGCTGACTATACCATTTGGCAACCGGGAAATAACAACTGCGCACAACACTTTTAAATACTTGGGGATCCAAATTTACAGAACCAAAACGTATCTCATAGAAGGGAATTTGCATAGGGCGATCAGCTCCCTGAGGGCTCAAATCACGTTCTGGACATCACTCCCTCTATCTGTGTCAGGGAGATTAGCAATTTCTGAAATGGTCATGCTCCCGCGATTACTTAACTTTTTTACTAACCTTCCAGTGGTAGTCCCGAAAGTGGTATTTACAACACTGAATACACTCCTGACTAGCTTAGTCTGGGGCACAGGTCACAGACGCCTGAGTTTAGCGAAGTTACAACTTCCATCTGACGCCTGGGGGATGGGGACCCCGGACTTTTATGCATACTGCTTAGCATCACAACTGCAGTGGGTCTCGTTTTGGTTAGCAGGCCATAATTTGCAGGAAATAGCTTGCTCGGACCACATGTTAGCTCAGGGCTCGCTGCACAGACTGCTCTACCCATGTAGTGCAATACCGTACACTGCAGGAATGCTTCTTAGAACTGCACTCACATACTGGAAACAGGCATTTAATCTACACTAATAATCTCCCTGCATATGTTCCTAATATACCGCTACTGGGCATTCCTACCAATCTAGGAACACTTACCACCCGCACGTTAGATCCCAGGTTGCAGGCCGGAGTGACAACTGTTGGGGACTTATTTGGGGACAGAATGCTACTCATGCACACTGATTTCACGAACGAGCGGGGGGTCACGGAGATATTGTTCTTGACACATGCAAGTTTGACGCGCTACGTTAAGAGACACTGGGCACCTGATGGGGCAGAACCAAATACACATGAGTTGGTCCATCTCATGTACCTCTTGGGGACGGGCAGCCATCTAATCCTCTGGATCTACCAGGGCATACGCACGCACCGTCCAGCTCCACTGACTGCAATACGCATTAAATGGGAACAGGACACTGGCAGACCACTATCAGACAAAGAATGGGCAACGATCTTAGAATACCCAAAACGAGTGTCCCGCAACACCAGTTTTAAATTCATCCAGTATATGGTAACGCAGAGAGCGTACCTGACTCCACATAGAATACATGCCATCTATCCTACCATCTTGCCGTCCTGCCCTAGATGTCCAGAACAGGACGCTGGTCTATTACACATGCTTTGGTCTTGCCCCAGCTTAGGGGGATACTGGGGTGGAGTAACTGTGACCTTAAATGAAGTCGTCAGAGACCTGAAATGGCACACAGCAGAGACAAGTATACTAGGACTCTATAGATGGCGAAAAGAGCAAAAAGTACGAGCCAAATTTGCAGATCTGGCTTTTCTCCTTGCGAAGCGAGGTATAACCAGGAGGTGGAAATCCCCCTTGGCCCCAACACTGCTCAGTTGGAAGGAAGAAGTGGAGAAATGGGGACTGGCTGAAAGCATAGCTATCCGGCGAGAAGAAAATAGAGGCCTACGAAAGGAACCGATTGCTATGAGTTGGGACCTCTTGCTGGAAACTTTCAAAGCAGCTGAAACACTCACCCCCCTGGGGCCCTGTATAGACTTGCACACTCCACTACTAATCCATTGCCCAAATAGGAGCCCCCATTCTCATAGCCGAGACACGGGGACCTCCATGCTCAAGTCTTATCCTGGTTCCCATTTACCCTCATAGTATGTAGTATCCCCACTTGGACAGACATCCTACTTTCCGCCTTTCACAAGCTAGGTTTGAGTCGCAACCTTATAGATTTAGGTTTTTAAAATTCCGGAGCGTCCCGTCAGCAGGGGAGGGGGGTGGGGAGTTTGCAAAATGCGTATCACTTGCTATATCTTGATCCAAGACAATAGTACTGTTGTTGTAATAGCAGGGTAGGAAGAGACCCCATGATGGGACACAGGCCATTCAGCTGGTCCCATTTGAGACGAGACTATGACGGTGACACAAGGTCAAAATGTGTAGCACTGATAGGCGACTTATTTCACCGCCATGTATATATGTGAGATCCTGCTATGTAGATAACAGGTACTTGAATATTTCTTTTTTCTCATGTACTGTAACTGGAGAAAATGAATACAATTTAGTTAAAAAAAAAAAAACATTAGAGTACATCAATAAGACATTGGAATGAAATAGTAAATTCATGCTGTTTATTGCTTCTAAACAAATATGCTGACACATCTCAGCCTATCAAATGACGGGCCAGCAATTTATGTGCCACTCTCTCCATTTCCAATGGTGTGTCTATGTCAGAAATCCCAGAGGCGATAATAGTCTTAACAAGAGAATGTATGTGTTTCAACTAATCAGTCTCTCCCTATGTCCAATGAATGAAACAAAGATACTTACCTTCAACTCAGCATAGCAAATCTCAAAATTAATAGATCATATAACACTGGGAAAGAAAAACAGGTTTACTGGACTAAGACCTGCCCCAATGGAAAATGCTAGGCATTTTGTTTACATGTAGTGACGTTTATATATGGATACACTAAAAAAGTGAATGTCATAGCACCTTTTGTGGTTGAAATAACATGATTAACACATTAGGTGATGTCAAGAAAAGGATCCCAGAGCCCAATGGTCTAGGTAAACCAATAGGGAAGAGTTCGAGTTTTCTCACGACTGTTTGCAGATTTCTGGGCATAATACAAAGTTTAGTTTCTTCAGCCATTCAATGGGGAGGAGAGGCCATAGAAATATGCAATGCATCAAAAGTGACATACCATGGTTTTCTTCAGGGCTGATTTCTTGGTGTCCCTGGATCTAAGAATGAGCAACTATTGGTGGGAGTGCAAGTTGCCCACACTCAATCCTCCTAAATTGCAGAGACTGGGCTCTGCTTGTAAACATACCTGGAAAAACATGGAGAACATTTTGTGGGCTCAAAGACTGCCAAATTCACTCAGGAAAAAATCCAGTGAAAGGTAGCATCCTTTGAATCGGAGCATGGGGCACATCCTTTTAATCATTCATGTTTATTGGTCACTATAGGTCAGGACAATGGTCTCCAGAACTTCAGAGAGTGCCTTTTCCAGTGTTTAAACTTTGATCACCTTATATTTATGTGGCAGGACACAGATGCCCACCAGCAGTACAATCTAAGCAGATATAGGCAAAGAGGCCAGAATAAATGTACTAATACCTGGCATTTAGGGCCCTCTTTCTTTCAATCCACCTCATCAGGGTATGCAGTAGTTACACATCAAACATGCCAAAAATGTATTTCATAATTAAGCAATGAATACAAAACTTCATGTAGATTATAGAAGGGTGTCGACATAACTTGCACGCTCTCTGGATGACTCAAAACTATGCCCGATGTTAAACAATGGACACCATTATGTTCTCATTCCAATTACAACACAATCCTCACTATTTGTACCCATCACTTTCCTGTCACATATATGTTTCTTTAATCCACAGCCCAAAAGTGATTCTCACTAGCATCTGCTTTTTCACCCCACAAACTTATCACTCAGTACACATTGAATTTATCAATGTATTCTGAACCATCAGTTCCTCCATCCATTCCATACACTGTCCTGAAACTTAGTACTTTCAGCCATTATTAACATTCCATTAACCCAAATAACTGCTTTTCATCAGAAACCTGGCTCCCTGTCCTACATGAAAATTCTGACCACAACCCTGTCTCAAGTATTGGCTGACATCCTATCATTTGCCACCACAATGCTGACTCCCTTTGTCTAGTGTTGTTTACGCCATTGCACTTTAGGGTACATTCCTGTCTTTTGCTACTTGTTTGCCATTGACAAACAGCTTATGGACCCATATCAAGTATGACATTCACTGTATAATCCTCTAACCTGCCTATCAAGTTATAAAACATCCTGAAACAATATTAAACAACGTTGACCATACATGCCTCCTACTATTTAAGAGAATTTAGTATACTTGTGCTTCATTAACTTACTTCTTCCATTAATAATTTTACCCATTGACCTCAACATCATAGCCATTATTTCCAGAATTGACTATGCTCACCTAGCGCCATTTAACATACAGTCCTGACTATCAGTCCTATTATCATCTATTAGCACACTCTTGATCCCAGAAACCACACTATTCATGGCACAAGGATGGTCATTATTACCTTGTTCTTCACATCCCATTCATGACTGTATGTACCACTATCATTTATCGCCAATCATGCGATCAGTCTATCTAGATTTACCTTTAGATTCCTGTCCCTCATTCCTTCTGTATGTATTACTGCAATCCTCCTACTGGAGTCCTCTACAATTACCACTATAAGTTTTATCTTATAGGGGAAAGCTTGGGATCTTCTTAAATCTTTTTTATCAGACAGGGGACAGATTGTATCCCTAGATAAATTTCAGTCCAAGCCCTTTGCACTGCCATGTGGTGTACCGCAGGGATCATCACTGAGCCCCACACTCTTTAATGTGTATGTCTCATCATTGGCCCCGTCATCAGTACATTTGGGTTTGGTCTCACTTCCTACGCTGATGACATACAAATTGTGGTGTCTCTATTACCTGGCCAAGAGCTGGGAATAGATAAACGGTTTCAGGTCTGTATGGAATCTGTAGGGAGATGGATGGCAGATAATTGCCTAAAACTGAATTCAGGAAAAGCGGAAGTAATGCTGTTTGGGAACGACCTTAATTTTTGGACTCCTAATTGGTGGCCTGCATCCATGGGGTCACTCCTACACCCTCAAAAAGGTGAAAAATGTGGGTATAATCCTGGATGAGAAACTGTCCTTTGAGGCCCAAGTAAATGCAGTAACTTCAACAACAGTGCATGTTCTTAGAACTGTCAAGAAGGTATTGCGGTTCTTACCTTCGGGGACCCGGCAAACGGTAGTCACAGCATTGGTCATGTCGAGACTGGATTACTGTAATAGCCTATATCTAAACATACAACAAAGATTTCTGTATAAGCTTCAGCTGCTACAAAATGCCGCGGCCAGATTACTTACGGGCACTTCCAAGTTTTCTCCAATCTCCAAGGAGATCAAAAAACTGCACTGGCTCCCGGTGAGGAACCGGGTGCATTTTAAATCTCTCTGTATGGTCTTTAAAGCACTTCAAGGCTTAGGACCAGATCATTTAAGGCGCCAGTTCCAATGGTACATACCGGCAAGAACTCTTAGATCTCTGGGAGCTAAGCTGGTTGTAGTCCCACCAACAAAAAAAGCTCAATGGGGAGGCAGAAGTTTCTCTTCATGTGCAGCAAAAGCCTGGAATGATTTGCCATTCTATTTGAGAAATGCCACCAATCTTCTAGCTTTCAGGAAGGGGTTAAAGACCTGGCTTTTTGATAAATAAACCTCTTTTTCAGCTCAGCATTAAGGAGTAGTAACTAGCACCAGTACACCTCCGGGTAATCGTGCGCTCTAAAAGTTCCCATAACATAACATATCTTCCATTCCCCTGCTTATCACTAAAGTCCTGGTCCTAATCCCCCTACACTTATCACCACTACAATTCTGACACCCAGTGTTCTCACCATCACCATTAATGATCACTTAACTCACAAAACAATTTGTTGGGAACAATCTTGTCTAGAAGCAGAGACTTGTCTTAGTGGCAAAGCATGCTGGACACCAGGAAACTCTCCTTGCAAGAGAGTGACTCCCTCATATCCTCTTTTAAAGTGACCCAATATCAAGAGAAGTTCCCTCTCATATACACTAGCTACAATGAAGATAAGGTGTAAGCTTATAAGTTTTACGTTACACTAAACTCATATCAGGACATGGTGACTAGTGTTTGGGAAAATATCCAAGTCAGGATTTGTCCTGATGAATGCCCACGAACTGTACGGACAATTATAAGAGGAGAAACATACTAGCATTATAGATTCAGAGTGTTCCTTAGAAAAACCCTTGGGCTTTTGCTATTCATGTGAAAGGGATGTATTAATACAATAATATAGTACTAACCCTCTCCTGCTGATGTCTAGATTTAGGGAAATATTTGTTAAGAATCTGATTTACCCATGTAAACGAGTGCCATCTGAATTTAGGGAGATACATGAGACCTCACAAAGAGCTCCAGGAGAAGCCCATCTTGAACCAAATACCTGGTTGAGAAAAAAGGAAACCAATAATGAAGCATGCGACTGTAAGTGTTTAAGGGTTTCCATCCCTTAGATCGATCAGATTACAACAGACCAGTTAGCAACTTCCATAAGCCTAAAATAGACAAGGGTCAGGCAGTAGCTTTCAAGGCTCTTGATTAATCAATAAGTTAGATATCAATGGTTATGAGTTAGATAATTATAGTCAAATTCTGAACTTCTCACGTCTCCTTATTCAAGTGCACTGTTAATCACCTTATTCCTGCTCCTTAGCTTTTTAGCCACAAGATTGGGGTTCCGTAGTTTTGCCACTTTTATTACCACACACATGCTTCATCCTCTTTGACCCTGTTTGAACCTCTATCGTCCTTTGTTTACCACACAATTAGGACCCTCATGCCCTCTATATTTACTAGCACTATCTAGACCCTTAGTTATCATATACTATGCCCCCCCCGAATCCTTCTCATAGTCAATGCAATTTACCTCAACAAACTCTAACCACAACCTGGAACCTCAGGAACTCAGGTCAACCTAGTCCATTCCTGACCTCAATATTATCTGAAACACGCCTGTTTCCTCCCTATTCACATGACACTTGGCCACTAATAGAATCCAAGTCTGCCAATTTATTATAAAACTCTGTGAGCCGTACCATGTAGCAGCATCCCCGGAATTTACAGTTCAGTCATCCAAAACAGCTCCTCCAAGCTTCTACCAACAAAACTTCCCATTCCACATCCTAATGCCATAAGACCCAACAATCAATGTACTTTCATAGGGATGAAACGTCGAGGCAGATTCATGGAATCCCAGGGCTCTAGACTTAGAAAGGCCATGAACCTAAACCTGAAAGCTGAATCAAACTACAAGAAGTTCAGAAAAAAAATAAAAATGTATCTTTTTATTCTTGTCTGCAATTGGACTTTATCCAGAAAATGGATTGTTAGTGAAGAGCTCTAGACAAGAGTTCATGTCACTGTTTGGCTTATACCACCTCCAGAGAACCATCCAAAACAACTTTCTACTCCCATACTTTACTTTCAGCACTATGAGGTAAGCAAAATGCTGCATGTAGCATTGAGCAAAACTCTCAAATAAATCAATGAAAACATAAATAAATACAAAAATAAATATTAATAATTACCACCTCTAATAATCACAAACAATATAGAACATAGATCTGGTTATAGTCCTGAGAATCCTTGTAAACACTACAAAGAATAAAAATCCAAGCCGCTATTACTGTAGTTTTAGGAAGCTGCGTCACATCAAATCGCCCATCATTGATCTCCACTGACTTGCGGTAGAACAAAGCATAACATTTAAACTTTCATGGGTGTGCTACAGGGTTAGAATACCTACAAAAGCAACTTCAAACTAGTTCAGTAGAGAAACTCAAGTAAAGACACAGCTGAAAGTTAGAGTGCTGTGCCCAGGCTATAGGATGGCTAAAATGAACAATCTTCAATGCTTTAAGAAAGCTTTGATGATCACCAAGTCGAAGAGACGCTTGACAATCGCCCTGCCACCAGGGCTGGCCTCTGGCATTGGGAAAGCTGGGCCCAAGCCTGAAGCACTGATGTTCAGAGTGGCATATGAGTAGCCTCAGCAATCTCCCCCCAGCGTGACTCTAAAGAAACATGTGCTAACCATTGCTGGTCTGTTTTTCTCCTCTCTCTTGTCTTTCTCACCTTCCCTGAGACCTCCCATTTTCCCAGAACACTGACATTTAAAGATGATGTGGGCGAGAGGGTTTTGCCCTGGGCGCTATCTGAGCAAAGGTGAACAAGGCCTGTCACTCATGGCAGACCACTGAGGCAGTGTCTCGCACCGCTCTTCTCCGAACCAGGGGTGACCACATATCCTCCACAATCAGAGTCATGCACTAAGCAGTATGCTGATGATCCGCCCAATCAAAATCGCAGCTTTTGTCGGTCAATATAAACCTTTGTACAGACTGTATTGCTACGTCCATACTGGCAAAACACACCTAGTGTAACCTCCCATTAAGAAGCATTGATTTCCCCAGGCAAAGAAGAACACAATTTATTTGCAAACGTAACTAGCTTTGCAAAGCAAAATATTACCACTGCTGGTGTTAGAGTCGTTGTTATTGCACAGATCAAAACAGGTGATTTTAATAACAGGTATATCAAACTTGGATGACTAAAAGTTTGAGTCCGCTTGTACGAATTGCAGCACTTTTTCCAAACATTGAAATGAATGTGGCTGCCCACCGCCCCCAAAGGGGGCACCCCTAAAAGGGCGGCCCTTTAGTGCCATTGCGGCACAAGCCTACCCCTCGCTCTAGCATCAGAGGGCTTCCGCCTGGAGCCCGCTGTCCAGGGGGTGTGGGCGTCACTTCCGGTACGCCCAGGGGGGAGGGATGGTATGTATACCCCTCCGACCCTCCCAGCGGCCTCTTTTCCGCCAGCCACGCCGTCTCCCTCCCTTCCTCTTACCCTGCGGCTGGGCTGGAGGTCAAGGTGTACTGAATGTTTTAATGTTTTCTTTTGCGTTGCAGGCGGAGTTACAGGGCGATCTGGAAGCAGTCTGGTACAGTAAGGGTACCTCTGCGGCAGACGGGTACAGTAAGGGTACCTCTGCGCGGCACCATAGGGGTGCCAGAGCCAAAGACCAGGATCCTCAGGGCAGGGTCCTGGAGAACCGTGACGGCGCCCCGTTAGTCCTTCGGGCGGTTGGGGGCCTGACCAACCGGGTGTTTGCCCTGCTACGCTCCGCCCTGAAAGGGGCGTGAGTAGGATGGTAACAAGGTGCCACGTGATCCGGTGGTGGATCAACAAAGGTGTAGAGCTGATCGGGCATCCATCCCACAGTGCTGGCTCATCAGGCGGGCAGGGGCAGCATAGGTTGGATGGCTGCCTGCCCATGGATCACCCGTAAGATAACCCACCTTATTGCATACTCTTGTATGGAATAAACCTGCAACAAGTTTTTCCCATAAACAAAGTGTCTTGTGTGTTTATTTATGCACGTTCGCCTATGGGAAGGTGGGGGATGTTGCCGGTATTGGGACTATAAATCAATGATGTCATAGGAATAGGGGAGGTTGGCAACTTTTGATCCTTGCCATAAAGCCCCGCGGATGATCTTACCTTTGGCAGATGAGCTGAGCTGGCTGTGCTGTGAAGGGGGTATCAGGGTAAATCCTGTCATCGTGGACAGGCAGGACTCCCCCAATCAGAACATCACCTGGAAGGACGACACCCCTGACTTCCGGTCTTTCAAGATGGCAGCGTGTGTGGTTGTTCTGTCGGGAAGAAACTGAGATCAGACTGGACATTACAACATAGAATACCCCCTTCTGGAAGAGGAGCATGGTAATGCCCGTTTTCAATCTCAAGTCTGAACACTGCTCGCTTGAGTAGCCTAACAATTTCGTTTGGACATTTTGACGAAATCGGTTGAATTGTCTTAGTTGCTTTTTAATTGCGATACAGCTCGAATTCCAGAGTTTGGTGTTATTCAACACTACGTCAAAACAGTTAATAGCTTAACACTAGGACAATACAGACTATATAACAGTGCCCTCAAATGACGGGCTAAAGTGAGTCAAGTGGCTCGCTTGACGGATCCGATGCACTCGCACGGTTCATCCCACCTGCCGCACATTCTGCATTTCTCCGGCTTTATAGCCACGGCTCCTCGCCACAGCGTGCCCTGCGTCTCAGGAGAGCTCTTCACGCCTGATTGGGGCGTTTACAATTATGGATCACAGGGCAATATCCTGAGCGGCATCTTTTTTAAAGTTTTACTTCTGGGATTAAAACTTTACAAATAACTACAGTACTACCCTGGGGCTTAGAGACAGCACGCGGTCATCTTTAAGAAAAAGATGTACGATCTCGGAAAATCCCTCTTTCCTTTCACAATAATTTATTTTCGATTCCAACTGAAAACAATATTTTCTCAATCATAATTATGTGCACTCGTCCAGCCACACCATATCGACTGAAAATAACAATTTTGGGAAAATCAGATGCAAAGAGCTTAATGGTAAATGTAGCATCTTTCAATTCGACAAGGATAATAACACAAATTGGAAAATGGAAACAAAGGACTTGAAAACACGCAGCCCCAAATGCAAATCAAGACATTATTATTATTAATATTATCATTAAAGCAGGTCTTTAGTCACAAAGTTCCTGTCACATCTGTGATGCACACGGGCATGTCTTACTTGTGGAGCGGTGTAATTTAGCGTCTCACCCCTTTATATGCACCCAATATATTCAACGTGCGTTTAATTGTATTAGTCTGCATGCATTTTTATTAACCTATAGCAGTACGTGGCTATATATTCTCTTTAAAGAGAGCCACCCGTAAATGTGCATGAATTATAATACCCTGACTTTGCCTGAGAGAAGAACTCTTCTCGACTCTGCTTATTTAAGACGCCCAGAGGGTTAAGCTTCATGCTTGAATACTCACTTGTTCTATCGAACCTTAAATCTTGTTCATCTGATGCTGAAACCTTCTTCATAGAATTTCCCCTTCTCACATCAATACTTTATTTAGAATAGTGAAGTTCCTTTATGGAACCTGCTTGGGTGATATTTAAATTGTTGAATGTGATACTATTTTGCATTTTCTTTCTCATAATATATACATTCATACTGCACAACCATTTAAATATGTACGCTCTTATGATATGTTTTCTCCAGTTTTTGCTTATTAATTTAACTTGTAATCTGAATTCAATTGTTAGTAAAAATTCTTAAGGGTTGGAAATCATCCTCTCTGCTGTTCTTGTGAAGCCACATTAGTTTCACTATATTTGCAATTTACCTCTGATGTTAGCTCCTTTATTACACTTCATGTCAACAATAAAAGGGCCATATGACCAGTGGGGAAACTTATTTGATGACTTCACTAAGAGATTGAGATTTAAGAAACTCCACTCTATCGCTTGCAACCACTGACAATGTTTTCATAACGGTATTTGTGTGAAAGTTCAAGGACTGTCTGCAGTCTCAAAACAAAAATTAAAAACATCCTATTGGTCAAGGGTGCTTTTTTCCTGCTGTCCTTTTCAGGTATTCAGAATCACAACTGAGATCACAGAATTGAGCACTTTTATCAGCTGTCCACAAGATAATTTTTTTAATGCTGATCCTGAGAGGCAAGGACCCGCCCCCAGGTGTGCAGGCCACACTTTGCAGCCTCGGGGATGAGGTTAAGGAATATGTGAGAGACCCCAATACTAGATAAACAAGTTTCATAGTCTGTGGTTCTGCTACAGCAGCCACAGACCAGGGGTGCTATTTTGGGTGTGCCAAGTCCACAGTCTAGAAGTCAAGGATACAGATGTTATGTTATGTTAAGAACTTTTGTATAGCGCATGGCTACCCGGAGGCATCCCAGCGCTGCGGAGGAAACTAGGGGGGAGGAAGGAGAAATTATGGGAATAGCCAGGTTTTCAAGGATTTTCGGAAGGTCAGATGGTTCACCTCTTTACGAATAGGAAGAGGGAGTGCGTTCCATAACTTGGAAGCATTGTAGGAGAAACGGCGACCACCTGTTCTGGCCTTCTTAATTCTGGGGACCTCTGTCAAGTGAAGCTCATCTGAGCGCAGACATCGATTGGCCTTATATGATTTGACCAGGTGTTTTATAATAGGCGGGCCTCTGTCCTGCAAACCTTTGTGGGCAATGCAGAGGGCCTTGAAATGTATTCTCTCCTGTACTGGGAGCCAGTGGAGAGAGCGAAGGGCAGGCTTTGCTGAGCAGTGGCTTTTGTGCCCGTAGGGAGTCTAGCTGCTGAGTTCTGGACCACCTGGAGCTCGCTTATGACTGATTTGGGAGCACCCAACAGAGAGCATTACCGTAATCCAGCCTAGAGAGGATAAGTGCCTGGACCAGGAGTTTTCTTGAGTGGCTAGGTAAGAGAGGAGAATTTTCCGAGTGGATCTGAGAAGCCCATAACATACGGCTGCCGTTTTCCTCGCTTGGACTCTGAAAGTGAGGTCGTGGTCGAGCCAGATACCCAAGCTTTTATCTCGTTTTTGGCAGAGGAGCTGTACCCATGCAACTCGGCCACATGGTATTTGAGTTAAAAATTACTTGGTTGCCCAGCAACATGAGCTCAGTTTTTCGCCATTGAGCTTCAGGTGGGATGAGTTCATCCAGCTAGCAACTGCCTCAAGGCATGAGCGTAGGTCCGAGGGACATGGTTCCGCATGGTTCAATGCCACAATTAATTGGGTGTCATCAGCGTATGTGACTATATGGATTCCGAAAGGGGCTACAATCTCTGCCAAAGGGGCCATGTATACGTTAAAAGTGTAGGGCTTAGAGATGAGCCCTGGGGGACACCACACTGCAGCGGGATTGGTTGAGAACGGGAGTTACCTTCGGATACCTGGAAGAATCTGTCTTCCAGGAACGATTTCAGCCATAATAGGGCCGTGCCTGTCACTCCCACTTTTTTAGACGGTGAACCAGTATGCCATGGTTCACCGTGTCAAAGGCTGCACTTAGGTCCAGGAGAATGATGGCCGTGGACCCTCCGGAATCAAGAATCTTTCTTGACTCCTCAACTACCGCTATCAGAGCAGTTTCTGTGCCCTGACCAGGACGGAAGCCAGTCTGTGACGGGTGGAGTAATTTAAATGTTTCCAAGTGGGTCGAAAGTATACGGTTAATGTGTTTTTCGGCAATCTTACTAATTCCAGGGAGTAATGAAATAGGGCGATAGTTACCTAGCTCAGATGGGTCTAAATGAGGCTTTTTAGTAGCGCCTTCACTATAGCCTTTTTCCAGTCCTGGGGGACAATGCCCGAAGCTAATGAGGCATTAATTAGATTAATGATGTGGGGGTGACTGTAGGAGCAACCAACCTCAGGATGTTGGGGGGCAGGATCCATCGGGGACCCGCTCTTGACTGAGTCTAGGATGGAGAGGAATAAATCCTCGGAGAGTGGAGAGAATGACTCTAAGAGGTGAGGGTTATTCAGGGGTTCTAGGTCATGTAGTTCGACTAAGTGCTCATTGACAGAGGGTGGAAGGAGATTGAGAATGTTTTGAGTTTTGGTTGAAAAGAAGTGAGGCTAGTTCCTCGCATCGGCGACCAGAAGGATCGGGGACTGCAGGAGGGTCGGGCACTTTCATCAGTTTCTTTGCGATCTGAAATATTTTTCTAGTGGAGTTTGAGGCGGAGCGAATTTTTTCATCATAATAGGCAGCCTGAACTAATTTTAGAGCTGATTTATATTGAGCAATGGATAGCCTATATGGTGATTTTTTCTCGCTTGAGAAATCTTTCCTCCATGCTCTTTCCAATTTTTGCACTGTTGTTTCAGTTCACGGAGTTCGGGGTATACCACGAAGTTTATTGGGGCCTGTTTTTTGAAGCGGTTTTCCTAGGGAGTACTGTGTTTAATGAGTTTTCGATCCATGAGGAGAACTTACTATTGGCAGTTAAAGGATCAAGATCCAAGGGGGCATAGATGACTCCAATTCACGGGTCCAATCTTCAACAATCAGTTTGGACCAGGGGCGGATTTGGATGCGTGAAACTAGCGAGTGTAAGTGCGGAGAGGGTGGGTGCCAGGAGAAGGGAATAAGAAAGTGGTCTGACCAGGGGAGGGAATGGGGTCATTCCCTTTAATTCCGTTATGCTTGAGAAAATGGGGTCAAGAAGGTGGTCCTTAACATGAGTTGCCTGGTGTATTTTTAGTTCCAATGAAAAAGCTGCTAGATCGTAGGCTAGGTCGTTGGCCACCCTGTCTTTTGGGTCGTCAAAGTGAAGATTAAAATCTCCCAGAAGATTGACATTGGGCGAAGCACTGGCAAGGTTTAAGACATCTGGAAAGTACAGAATCTGCCATCAAGTTTTCGAGGCCTCAGATAATTTGGAGTGTGCTGAGTCCGTGGCTGTGAAAATAGTCTGTAAACTTCATCAAATGTGGTGACTACTTAAAATTTAAAAAGCTCACTTTTGGCCTCACTTTTATGAGTCTTGAACTTGCATTAGGTTTTTAGGAGGTCATTGAAACTAAGCTCAACATTTTGTGTAGTACATCAACTCCACTGCCTTTCTTGTGAGACCACAGACCCAGTATACCACATCTAAAAACAAGCATTGGCATAGCCAATAGGTCTCGCTTTTGGGACCTTATAAGTATTTAGTTATGCAGCACAATATCCTTAGTACAACAACATCAACTGTTGCATGTGAAACACTTATAAGGTCCCAAAGGCGAGACCTATTGGCTATGCCAATGCTTGTTTATTTTTACAAATTAAGCATTGCTTCAAGTACACATCTACACACAACAAGCAAGGCTGAGTCCTAGAGAGGAAACAAAGAACCAATCCGTGCTTACAGCCTGAACGGCAGCAAACACACCCGGCGTCAGCGCTCTACCTACAGAGTTAAAATACTGTGTCCAGTACAACAGACGCTGGGGTTCGAGGCCTTTGAGGTGAAGGACGGCCTTGGTGCGAACAAAACAAAACTGTGAAACCGGAAGGCAGGACAAAATCTCGCAAGTGTAAGGAAAGGCGCACGAAAAAAAGATGGGACAGAAGAAAGAACGGGTGACAGGAGGAAAAGAAGAAGGAATAAGGGAAGGATTGCAGGTGAGGTAAGAAGGAAGAGGGAATATATAAAAGACAGACGGAAGAAAGGACAGACAGAAGGAAGGAAAGAGTGAAGGATGGAATAATGGAAGAGAGGCAGGAAAGAAAGGTGGGAAGCAAGGGAGCAGGGAAAGGAGAAAGAATGGAAAGTCCGGGATCCTGGGGCAAAGGATGGAGCGGACGGGGGATACTATGGAGGGACAAATAGAATCAGGGTAGGAGCGACAGGAACGTGAGAAGGAAAGGAGAGATGTAAAAAGGTAGGGCAGAAGGAAACATGGAAGGTAGGAAGGATGGACGGAAGAGGGAAGGTAGGGGCGGAGCAGACCGAGGAGGGGGAAAGAAGGAAGGTGGGCGGACAGGGAAAGAACCTAGGGAGGGACAGAGAAAAGGGGGCAAAGAGGGAAGGAATAAAAGGAATGAGAAAATAATGGGGCAAGAGAAAGAAGGAAAAAGAAAAGGACGAGGGAATTAAGAAGGCGAAGGTGAAAGAACAAAGAAACAAAGCGCAGGGGTGAAGATGCAGTTAGGCACGGGGAGAGAAGGATGAAAGATAGGAAGAACTAGGGGCATATTCACGAAGAGCCGTCCAGACACAGCAAAAACCAGACCAGTGCCTGCTGCGACTGTAGGGGCGGTGTTCCGGGAGAACAGAACCGTCTGCTGAGGACGGCTGCCCAGTGGCCCATCTCATGTTTTTAATCCGACAGGAATCCACACGTCCTGGTTTTATAGGCAAATGCAGTTGCATTTTGGGATTTGTAGTTTAGAGGAGGAACAAAAATCTCAGTATTTTTAGTGAAGTTGGCTGGCGGAAAGTGACGTGCCTATCATGGCACCACTTGGCAACAATGTGTAATTTGCTTTAATTTCATCAGTACCATGGTGCGTCGTCTTCTTGTTACCCTCTGTGGAATCTGAAAGTTCACTTATAACTTAGGCTTTTGGGTACAGGAGGTGACGATCAGTGAGGCACTGTAGCGTAGTGTACTTCGTGTATACAAGTCCACGCCTACCCCCTCACAATCTAAATGCACCTCCTAGCTCCTCACGTGAGGACACGCAGTGCAGCTTCTCTTAATGTAAACAGGAAGCTTGTGGAAAGGTCAACTGACCGGAAGAAGCAAAGTAAAGTCCGCAATTTAGCATGTCGCAAACATTACAAAGGATCAAAAGAACCAGCCTGTTAAAAGAGAGACTAGGTCGATTCTAGCAGATATCCATTAACAGAACAGCAAAACCAGACTTAACCACAGACTGCGCATACGCAACATCTCCGACTCGTGTATATAAAGTATCTTAAAACTATCCCTTGTAAAGTAGTAAGGCAATGTGTTTAACATAAAACAATCTTGCTATACATTGAATACGAATATAGGCTATATAAACAGAGAAAGTAAACTGGCATTTTGGGTAATTCGTGGAAAGGTAGTCAGGGCATGGGAGTGTGTTCTTGAATATTTCATGTTTAAAAAAAAGTATAAATGCCACTCCATTCTGTGATATAAATTGTATGTACCTGAGACACTGGTAAATGTTAATTTTTTTAATTTTAAAGCCTTTATCAAATTTCTTCATGACGTGATGTCGGATTTACATCATTTGATGGCTCGTGCTTTGACTCTTCGGGCCACGTCACACCCCTGCCTCTGCTCTCCAAGGCGGAGCGTGCTCTCCAGAAATGTGATGTCTCCGACTCCTACACCCTTGCTGCTAGTGCTCAGGAAACTCAGAGTATGCTGTAGGACTACGCTTGCTGTGGAGGCGGGGCAATACAGATTAGAGGAATGGCGCCAAATTCTGATAGCCAGTTCAACAAAGGGTAGGGCACCAGGGTAACCTGGGAGCGCAATGAAAGAGCTCCTTAAAGGAGCCTCCTTTATCTACTCTCCATTTAACGAGCTTCATAAGGCTTGGGTGCTTTGATGCCGTCATGCGAGCCCATACTCTCCCGTGAATAGAACCAAAGCGCAGTGTCAACAAAACAACGAGCGGCGCGGCAGTCTGCTCAGCTGACGAGACGCTCAGCTGACCAGACGCTCGTGCGTCGTGGCTGGCCTTTGGATGTGTACGCACGGCAGACATGTGTTCCACTTATCGCGCCCGCGTCTGGGCATGATAATTGGAAACATATGTTTGCCGCGCGTACCCATCTCAAAAAGGCCAGCCACGACGCACGAGCGTTTGTGGGACTGCTTTTGAAACCGCTTACATTAAGTCTTCGCCTCTAAGCAGCGCTTGCGCGCTACTCGAGGCTCGACCTAACAAGGGCAAGAATGCATGCACAATCCGAGACTTTCTGTGTAGAACACCAATATTTTTCATTTTAAAAATCATTCTGAGATTCTCAGGTAGAACAGATGAAAAAGTGCCTTTTTCTTGGCAAAAGAGGGGCACCTCCACAAAGGCGTGAGGAGCAAAAGACCTAATCATGTGCTGCTGCTGTGCACAGCTCTTGTTTTCTGCTCTATGGTGCAGTTTGGAGAAGGAGAGCTTCCTGGACCATCCTTTGCTGCTGCAGAGGAGGAAAGAAGAAGGGTAGTGTTTTGGAGAGACTGTTGAGGTGGAGTAGCAGTCCAGTGTGTGGGAGCATTTTACCCATCCTGCCAGGGAGAAGAAACCCAATGCATGCCAGGTCACATGCAATGTGTTTGACCAGAGGCGTGGCAAGGGGACAAGAGGCCACTACTCCTTTGGCACCTCAACCATGTTTAGGCATTTATAATCAAAGTATGAAATATTCAAGGTGGCACAGGAAGAGAGTGTGTGCTCAGAGTGAGAGGATAGTGATGTTTCTTGCACAGGTGCCGTACCAAAAACAGAAAGAACAAATCCACACTTGAAACAGTTCATGCTGTACTGTTTGGAGTACTATGCCATCTTATCATGTGGTGAACAGATTTGGAAAGGAAAGATAGAGGAACATTTTTGAAGATTCATCAATATAATAAAAATGTTTGAAGGTGGCTGTTTGGCATAACATTTTTTTGTTTTTTTTTGTTTTTTTATTTATGCATTTTCAAACATATGTGAAAAGAACAGGTACAGACAATGCCTCATATCATTTGTATAGACGCATTCGGGAATTGACAAACATGCAATTCAAGTATGTACTATGAGAGGGAACAGGCAGTAATGCGTAGAGCGGTATATGCTGTCAAAGGTAATACAATAGTTATAGCAACAACTTATAGATACCAGAGGCCATGTTTGCATCGGGTAGGTTAGTGGATTGCAGACAGTCACATCAGGACAAATCCGATTTAGTCCGGCAATACAGGTGTAGGCCGTGCAGCAGCCTCATCAGCAATAGGGTGAGACAGCAGGTATGTCGTAAGGGGGCCCCAGTTGTCTCGGGGGCGTGAAGAAGGGGGAAGCAGTTCCGCAAAGGTGTACATTTGTTCCTGCCAGAAAACCATATCCCGGAGCCACTCCTTAAATTTAGGCGCCCTGCCCCGTCCCCATCTGCACGCCACCCGCCTTTTAGCTAAAAGAAGGCTGAAGGAGATGAACTTTCGGTGTGGAGCCGCTAGTGTCTTAGTATAACCCAATAAGGCAAGGAGGGGGTGTGCTGTAGGCTCAGCAATGACATTTGGTCCAGAGCTGCGAGAACCTGACCCCAATATTCCTGAACAGCAGCGCAGCTCCAGGCCAGATGGAGGAAGTCTGCGCCAGCGAAGCCCAACGGCCACACCTGTCGTTATCTCTTAATTTGTAGCGGTGAAGCCTGACCGGTGTATAATACGTGCGGTGAAGGAATTTATAGTGTAAGATTCGAAGGCGGCTGCTGGAAGTGCTGTGTTCCGTCTGCATACAGCAGTAAGTCCACTGCTCATCAGTGAGGAGAATACCCATCTCAGCCGACCACCTGTCTCGGGCCATGTTATGTGTAGGCTCTTGAGCAGCCGAGAGGGTGTGATAGAGTGCAGAGACAAGGTGTGAAGCCCCATCGCTGCGCAGTGTGAGGCACAATGCAGCAGATTCTAGTGGTTCATGAGGATAATCAGGTGTGTGCTCTTTAATGCCATGACGGAGGCGAACATATAGAAAAAGGTCCATAGGGGAGGGTGGTTGCTTAGAGAAGAGTTGTTGCGATGTGCGGAATTGGCCGTTGAGGTAAAGATCCCCCCAAGTCGTGAGTCCGTATTTAAGTCGAGTTTTTTTGAACACTCCTTCCTGGAGGAGAGGCAATTTTGGGTGATATACTAGGGGAAGGAGGGGCGAGTAGAGCATAGAGGCCTGGGTGCGCTTAGCAATAGCCTGCCACGCCTTCACAGTGTTAATGACGGGTGATGGATCGTCAGTGCGCGGTGCTACGACAGTGAATATGGCGCCCTCCAGAGGTACAGGGTCGGACAGCCATTGTTCGGTAGCCACTTGTGGCATGTACCGGGAGGGTGGAACCAGAAATGGGCGTAATGGGCCTGGGCACAGTGGTAATAAAGTTCAAAGTTTGGAACATCAAACCCCCCCTGCGAGTATGGCAGGGTGAGAAGATCCCATTGTATTCTAGGTTGTTTGCCACCCCAGGTGAGGCGTATCAATTCAGTGCGGAGAAGGGAGAAGAAGTGCCGACCCGGGTTGTACGGTACATTTAAGAATAGATAAAGGAGTTTGGGAAGTATAACCATTTTTATGAGGGAGATTCGTCCTGCTATGGAGAGTGGCAGTGCTATCCATCTTGTGACACTCGCTCTAATGCTCTCCAGGGCGCATCCATAATTCAGGCGTAGCAGTTCTTCACGGTCCGCGCAGACCCGTATACCCAGATATTTTACATCCTCAGCACACCACTCAATAGGAAGTCAGGGACAAATTTGGCCACGGACGGGGTAAGGGGAAGAGCTGAGACTTTGACCAATTGATATGTACGCCGGAGAGCCCTCCAAACCGGACGAGCTCTCGGAGTAACGGGCTAAGATTAAGTTGGGGCTCCCTCACATACAGTGTAATATCATCCGCGTAAAGGGAAATGAGGATATGCCTGGATGAGCATCGGAGGGCTTTATCGTGGTGATGCTGTCGGAGTCTCGCCGCGAGTGGTTCAACCGCAAGGGCGAAAAGGAGGGGAGAGTGGACAGCCCTGGCGTGTGCCCCTGGTGATGGGAAAGGCAGGAGAAGAGTGTCCATTTATGAGGACTTTGGCTTCGAGGTTGGTATATAACAGCCGGACCCAGGAGAGGAATCCCACAGGCAGTCCCATGTTTTGGAGGATGACAAGAGGTAGTCCCATTCAACCGAATCGAATGCCTTGGTAGCATCGAGGAAAACGGCCGCCATGGGTAACTCGGATCCACCGACCCCAATATTGAAAAAGGGTGCGTAAATTGTGTGATGTTGCCCTGCCAGGGATGAACCCCGCCTGATCGGGCAGGACTAACTTTTCCATGAGGAGACTGAGACGATTGGCCAGGAGTTTGGCCAGTATTTTGGCATCTGTATTTATTAAGGAAAGGGGTCGATACGAACCACAGCAGTCCGCGGGCTTGCCCGGCTTTAAGAGAGAAGAGATCAGGGCCAGCCTCATGGATGGGGAAGGTAGCCCAATTCCTGTGCTTCGTTGAAAACATTCTTGAGGATAGGGAGCAGTTGAACAATGTAAGTTTTATAAAAGTCGATGGGAGGCCATCCGACCCAGGGGCCTTCCCGGTTTCATTTGCATGATAGCTTCATGCACCTCATCGTTTTCAAAGGGCGCAGCCAGGAACTCCCTCTGGGAATCACCGAGCCAGCCAAGAGTTATATCCTGCAAATATGAGGCAAAGTCCGGAGATTCAGCTCTGCCGGAGCCATACAAGTCAGTATAAAAGTCGGTGAAGGTGCGAAGGATATCTCGGCCGTCCCTATGACGCGTGCCGGAAGAATCTTTAATTTCAAGAATATAATTAGAGAAGCGCGGTAGACGGATGTCCTGCGCTAATGCCCTGCCCGGACGCCCACCCTCACCATATCGACGTGCAGTGTGGTATTTCCCACGGAATCTCACCTCTGACTCTGCAGTGCGATTGTATTCGGAAAGTTTGTCCCGGAATGTTGCTAAGCGTTGCCCGGAGTTGTCTCCCCATAGGTCACTCTCAATTGTTTAAGTTCGTCTTCAAGTGAGCCCAGTGTGCGGCGGAGATCTCGCAACACCCCAAAGCTTTTGGCAATGCAGGAGCCTCGGATGGTGACTTTAAAGGCTTCCCACACTGTGCCCAGAGAAGAGACTGAGCCTACACTAGTGCGGAAGAAGTCAGTAATTTCAGTGCCAATTTCAGCCTTGAAAACGGCATCCAATAATGCTTCCGGCATAAGCCTCCACAATCTAGGAGAAGCGAGTAAATTAGGCGGGACTAGTGTGATGAGCACCGGAGCGTGATCGGAGAAAGTCCGAGCAAGATGGGTTGCATGTGTGACCCATGAAACCGCCTCACGGGAGACCACCCAGTAGTCTAGGCGGGCCCAAGAGGCATGCAATGCAGTGTAATGAGTACCTTCCCGTCCACCCGGGTGAATATGCCGCCAAGCATCGATGAGTCCATGGGCCTCAAAGATGCCCGCGAGAACCTCACGCTTCCGTGTATAATGTTGGGGTGAAGCATTAGATCTGTCAGCAGCAGGGTGGAAAGCAGTGTTAAAATCACCCCCCAAATGATGTGGGTAGAGCCTACCTGGAGTATGCGCCCCCATAATGTGGTGTAAAAATCGGGATCATCAATGTTGGGCCCATAGCAGCACACCAGCGTCACCGATTGGGTACCCAGCGTGCCCCACAGTATGCAACTACGACCAAGTGAGTCCTGCTGTGTACCTCCCAGGAGAAAGGGAACCCCCCGTTTTATTAGTATTACCGTGCCTCTGGAATAAGTAGAGTAAGAGGAGAACACACGGACCGCCGCCCACCTGCTGGCAAAGGTGGGAGGACGAGCTGGGTCCAAGTGTGTCTCTTGTAATACCGCGATGTGGGCGTTGTGCCTGTCCAAATATGATAAAACCTGCCTCTGTTTCCGGGGATCCCGAAGGCCCTAACATTCCATGTGATGAGGTTAAGTGTCAACGACCTAGTGTGTGTGGACATAGTACCTTGTAGTGTCTGTATTATGTTGCGCTCTACTGAAGAAAGAGGAAGGTGCGTCTGTAAGTACAAGGCCTGTGGTTACCTGCGGACAAAACATTTCCACGTGAAACATTAGAACAAAATTCCCTCATCCCCCCCACCCACAACAGCACCCCAAACGTGCCGGAATTGTTAATCCCACCCTTCCCAAAAAAAAACAATTGCAACCATACAATAAAATAAGAGTCATAAATGTAGTACAAGGGAGCACCCGTGTGGGGAACGCCAGTGGGCAACGAGATCCTCCCTCTCCCCGTGGGAGTAAAGTCTGGCTCCTGGTGATGGTTGGAGGCTAGCTAAGAGGGAGGGGGAGGAGGTGCTTGGCATAGGTCGAGATGGGCGTCAATAGCACAGTAGGTATCATAGAAGTTACTATCTGCCCATTTATAGCAAAAGTGGCAACGTAAATATTACAGAGCTTATCTGAAGTGGAGTGGCAAAGCAGGGGGGGGGGTCAAGCCCTTCATGAACATGTGAAGTCGCATCCCCCAACATGAGGTCAAAGGAGCAAGACCATAACCAGACGTAAGCCCCCAAAATACAGCATGGAGACGAATCACAGCAGCTGCGCTGCCAGGCAAAGGCCTGCAAGATCAAGGGTCGTGCATGTAGGCCCTCAGTCACAGTCTAAAGTCGGAGATTGAGAAAGGCGTTCCCGCGAATGATGGGAGGAGAGGCTTTCCTGATGTTGCGAAGGAAGTCATCCACTTGACGCTCGCTTGTGAAGAAGTGGTGCTTTCCATCATACATGACTCGTAGGCGGGCCGGGTACAGTAAGGCGTATTCAATTTGTAGCTTGCGCAATTTCTGTTTGGCAGGCAGCATCTTGCGGCGAGCCTCTTGCACCGCCATGGTAAAGTCAGGGTACAGCGAGAAATTGGCCCCATCGAATTGCACATGTTGTTTTTCCTGGCCAGCTTTAATGCAGTGTCCCGGTCCCTATAGTTTAGGAGCTGGGCAATTATCGGACGGGGATTCGCTCCCGGGGGAGGTCTAGGGCCTAGGGAACGGTGTGCCCGCTCCACGATTAACTGAGTGGAGAAAGCGTCTCTACCAAAAGTCGTGCACAACAAGCGTTCAACAAAGTCCTCCATACGGCCAGTATTCGTGCTTTCAGGAATTCCGTGGCGCGGATATTATTGCGACGACTTCGTGCCTCCAAATCTTCATTTTTGGCCGCAATAACCCTGAGCAGCTTGTCCATTTGAGCCACTTGCTGTGTTACCTTCGTCGTAGCATCCTCATTGTCAGAAATCCATTGCTCAGCCTCCTTAATTTGTTCGCTATGTTTGTCCACTGTAAGCACGATGTAGTCCATGCGGGAATTCATGGAGTCCATTTTGTTGGAGAGCTCCGTGAGGCTACGCTGCATGGCTAGAAGGAGGATTTTACTTCATCCGCCGGAGCAGGCTGGGGATTCGAAGTCTGCGCATCTGGATTCTGGTCTAATTCTTCGGTAGTCGAGCGCGTGACTGCTTTTTTGCGTCAAGGGGAGCTTGGATTGCCTACCATCTATCTTCCCCATGTCGGAGGGTACCCTCTGGAAGACGAGGTAATGAAGAGTGGACACCTGGTATGCGACGCCAGCCGCCGGGATGCAGCCGATGGGCTCGGGCAAGGGTCACCACCCACGGCAGGTTCGGGAAGGACCTGCGTCGTTGAAGAGGCCCCCGATGAGGCACCGCCCGCGCTAATTCACGGCACCAGGACGCGCCGGCTTCAAGAGTCGGTGTTCGCAGGGAGGGCGAGGTAATAGAGGAGAGCAGTGTCAGGGAGTGAGCAGCGCCTCCAGCCAGGATGTCCGGTACTTGTATGTGTCCGGCGCCTCCGCAATGCTGCAGTGGAAATCGCGGGTGCAAGAGGCCACTAAGGGCAGGATGCGCAGTTTTTGCCTATTCCCTGGAGGCGTCTAGCCGATGCGGGCCCCGTGGGTGTGTTTCCGGGGGTAGGCGTCGCAGGTCCCCCGGCCACCGCAATTTGAATGGCGCGGGGTGCCCAGCAACCCCCGGGGCCGTTGGCGGAGGGGCAGCAGCCGGCCTCAGGCACCCCCAGCACGCAGCTTCAGGAGAGCAGGGTCCCCATGCGCAGTCTCACCGTATGTCGAAGCAGAGCAGGTTGATGCAGGTACGGGGGGTGGAGGCCGCCGCGTCGCAGCCCAGGGACAGTCAGCCTCCCCTCCGGCTGATATAGTGTGCAGGCACTGTAGTTCTGTCAGCTGCTCAGTCCGCCTGCAGTAGGGCCTACATGCGCCGGTAGCGCCGCGGGCTGAAGCCACGGAAAGCACCCGTTGCGGCGCGCGGCCCAGCGAACACGAGGAATCCCCGGCGCTCTCTCGGCACACAGGCCGCCAGCAAGGCTCCGCAGGACGTCCCCGCACCTCCGGGCAGATCAGCACCAGCCCAGCGCTTCGCCCCACGGGGGTCCCCGGCGGCAATGCAGATACCGGAGCACTGCCACAGACCTCAGGAAGCTCGTCGGGCAATTGGAAATGTTCTACTATGCCATTAACGAAGGATAAATGATGAGTCTCCCTGCCAAGCGACCAGAGCCTCACTGGTGTGCGGCCATCTTGGTCGTGCGCCACCTAGCGCCCTGTTTGGCATAACATTTGTTAAAATAAAAGTCAAAATACAAAATAAACATAAAAAATAAAATCCCCTCCAAAAACATTTGTTTTTTTCTATCAAAAATCAAAGAGCTTATCTTAGGCTCTGAGGTCAACCCTCACTGTGGGTTAGGCACTGAATGAAGACCAAGGGGTCGATTCCGATTCGGGCCGGAAAAAGCACCGACCGAGTCGGAGCCGGAATTTATTCCGACCGACACGTACCTGTGGCGCCCGACACGCCAAGTACGATGCAAAGCGTGCAAAATCCGACCGACACGTACCGAACCCAAGCCGAACGACCGAGCCGCACGGAAAACAGCAATCCGGCCGGAAAAACACGCGAATCGAACCGACCGACACGCACCCGGAACAAATCCGACCGAAACGTACACGCGAACTCCAAACCGCAAAGTACGATGCAAGGCGCGAAAACCACGACCGAGTCGGACGGAGGACAAGCCGAACGACCGACACGCATACAAAACCGAGCCGAAGTAACACAAAACACCGCGACCGACGCGTACGCCTCATAGAAAACTGCACAAACACAGCGTGAACGAAACGGAGAACACCATACTAGACAAATGCAGGGTCCGACTCAGTCACAAGAACGTTTCCAACATGCACAGACAGTACAAAGGAAAAATGACACAAAAAAAGGCCAAACAAGCAATTACAAAGCCAATAAATACTGTGGGGGTGGGGACAGAGAACAAAGACACACCCACAACTCCACCCATATAAAGGACACAAATCCCAACCATGATCCTTTGCAAATGCCATTCCACTGCCAGCACCCAACAGACAGCAACCACACACCCACAGCTCATCCCTCACACAAGCCACACACCATCAGCACACCAACAAATACCTACCTCACATACACCCAGCAAAACACACACTCACACACCCTCACCTGCACACCAACACACACATCACTCACCATCACCACCCATCACCATGCCCCCCAAGAAGAATCACAAGTTCCTAGATTGTGAATTGGAAGTCATGGTAGACGAGATCCTCAGGGTAGAGCCACAGCTGTTTGGCACACTGGTCCAACAGACCCCCATCTCCCAGAAAACCAAGATGTGGGAGAGGATCATCAACAGGGTGAACGCACAATCACCATGTCTGCGCACAAAGACCGACATCCAGAACAGGTGGTATGACGTGCGCAGGAGGGTACGGGACCTGCTCAAGAAAGACTACCTCCTGAGCCAATACACCGGCAGTGGCCCTCCTGCCAAGCCAGTATACCTCAGGCCCTGGGAGGAGAAGGTGCGGGCCATCCTTCCGCCAGTGAGCGTATATGGACTAGAGAACATCCCAGAGCCTGGTGAGTACACAACAAATGTACACAATATTCTGCCACAATACACACACACATCACTGTCAAGGGGAGAGTCAAACCATGCACTCATAGCAATTACACAGCAACCAGAACAGAATCATCCCAAAATGTGTATGTCAGTCAGAGAAACACAACACATGCCATCTCAAAGTTACACTCAACCGTGCCATCACATGTACAAACACAACTACAACTACAGCTAGGCAGTGGCACAAATAGAACTAACAAACACATCCAGACATGTAGCCACCACAACAACACCAACACACAGTGAAGACCACTGAAAGGAAGGAATTCTGTGTATGCTGGCCAAGTCAGTGTAGCCAATAGCATCATGGGAGTCGTAGTCACACATATTGCCCCCCCACAACTGTCCCATCAACACCACCATGAACCATGCGCACATCACAGGGAGTGGAGAAGGACTCACAAGATGGCTGACACTGGCAACTGCTGTGGGGAGCACAAGGCCCTGCTGGCAACTGTGCACCAACAAACAGCAGGACACCACTGACTGACATCCTGAGAGACAACTTCCACTCCCTGCAATGGAAGCACGTTCCATGGTGGGATATCTGGCTGGCTGGGTGGGAAGGAGGACTCGCACCACTGACCATAGTCACAAGCACCTCCCCTCACACACACCCTCAACACATACTCCACATAACCCACCTGGGAGAATGCAATGCCACACATCCTAACTCAAGGTCCCACAAAGAACCTCCACCCTGGGTTATGTCGTGTGAAGCACAGGGACACTCATGGGACTTTCAGCCAAACAACTGCCAGGACAACACTCCCAGCCATCCTGTCAGCACAGGCAGCCCACCCCACAGGGAAGCAGAGTCAAAGGAAGGAAGCATGGGCATGCTGGGAAGGGGGTGGAGGCAATAGCATGATGGGAGTCGTAGTCACAGACTTGCTACATCCCCCACCACATGGCCCAGCAAGCTCACACTCACGCATGCCACATCCCACAGAGAGTGGAAAGGCCCATCAAAGATGTCTGACACTGTTGCTGTGTCGTGGGGAGCACAAGGGCATGCTGGGAACTGCACACCAACCAACAGCAGGACACCACTGTCAGCCATCTTGCCATTGCTCTCACACCCACACACACTGAACTCCCCACAAAACCAAGTAAGTATGGGAATGCTGGGAAGTGGGGTGGAGGCAATAGCATGATGGGAGTCGCAGTCACAGACATAGCTCACCCCCACAACTGTCCCATCAACACCACCCTGAACCATGCGCACATCACAGGGAGTGGAAAACAACTGACAAGATGGCTGACACTGGCAACTGCTGTGGGGAGCACAAGGCCCTGCTGGCAACTGTGCACCAACAAACAGCAGGACACCACTGACTGACATCCTGAGAGACAACTTCCACTCCCTGCAATGCAAGCACGTTCCATGGTGGGATATCTGGCTGGCTGGGTGGGAAGGAGGACTTGCAGCACTGACCATAGTCACAAGCACCTCCCCTCACACCCCCTCAACACAAACTCCACAGAACCCACCTGGTAGAATGCAATGCCTCCCATCCTAACTCAAGATCCCACAAAGAACCACCACCCTGGGTTATGTTGTGTGAAGCACAGGGACACTCTTGGGACTTTTAGCCAAACAACTGCCAGGACAACACTCCCAGCCATCCTGTCAGCACAGCCAGCCCACCCCACAGGGAAGCAGAGTCAAAAGGAAGGAAGCATGGGCATGCTGGGAAGGGGGTGGAGGCAATAGCATGATGGGAGTGGTAGTCACAGATATTGCTCAGCCTCACAACTGGCCCATCAACACCACCCTGAACCATGCTCACATCACAGGGAGTGGATAAGGACACACAAGATGGCTGACACTGGCTACTGCTGTGGGGAGCACAAGGGCATGCTGGGAACTGCACACCAACCAACAGCAGGACACCACTGTCAGCCATCTTGCCATTGCCCTCACACCCACACACACTGAACTCCCCACAAAAGCAAGTAAGTATGGGAATGCTGGGAAGTGGGGTGGAGGCAATAGCATGATGGGAGTCACAGTCACAGACATAGCTCACCCCCACAACTGTCCCATCAACACCACCCTGAACCATGCTCACATCACAGGGAGTGGAGAAGGACTCACAAGATGGCTGACACTGGCTACTGCTGTGGGGAGCACAAGGCCCTGCTGGCAACTGTGCACCAACAAACAGCAGGACACCACTGACTGACATCCTGAGAGACAACTTCCACTCCCTGCAATGCAAGCACAGTCCATGGTGGGATAACTGACTGGCTGGGTGGGAAGGAGGGCCGGCTGTCAACCAAATACAACCAATGCAGACCATGTTCACACCCCAACAAATACATAGAAATGCCCAAATAATGCAGGACAATGTGCCACACCAATATCAACCCCTGACTGTGACGACTTAGGACAATGCAATGTACAGGCCCGCACCCAGAGGCACAGTCACAACTGTCAGGTGTGTCAACCATTGATGCCTGCAGAAACATAACATACATTGTGTGTGTCTCCCAAAAACAGGTGATGATGGGGACACAGCAGCAGACGCTGAGGAGTCCCAGTCCCAGGCTCAAGAGGATGCGGAGCTCACTGGTGTCGTACAGCCTCTGCCCTCCTCGGACGAAGAAGACCAACCTGGCACATCCGGTGCAAGTCTACATGCAGCACCAGCAGGACCACCAGCTGCAGCACCAGCAGGACCACCAGCTGCACCCCCTGCACCCACCCCTCCAACGACTGTCACCACAAATACCATCCCTGCCGACATGGACAGAACAAGGAGCAACACCAGCACAGGGACCCTGGACCAACCTGGGGCCATGGACACCACCACCACCACCAACCCCCAAGGTGGACCAGGGTCATCTGTGCGTGCCACTGCACGCACTGCACATGTCAGCAGGGGTGGTGGGAGGGGTGGGAGACAGAGGTCGCTGCTTGCAGAGGTTGCTGGTGTGCATGATGACCCACAACTGGTACGCATAGCTGATGCGTACCAGTCCAGCACCGGAGATCTCAGCCAGGTAGTGGGGCTCCTCAGAGACATGAAACAGCAGCAGGCTGCCCATCATGCCCGCTTGGACTCTCACATGTCCCACGTGGAGTCACACATGTCCCGCGTGGACTCACACATGTCCCGCGTGGAGTCCAAGTGGGATGCACTGCATGAGATGACGGCGGTGCACAGGGACATTTTACAATGCCTCCGCCAGATGAACAGCAACCAGTCCACACCTCCCTGTGTGCCAACAACATCTGGTGCTGAACAAACTGCAACTGCCACAGGGAGGGAGGATGACTCTGGCGGAGAGTCCCCTGCACCGCAGCAGCCTGTACTTGAGGGCCCCCCCAAAGAAGAGGGGTCGTCCGAGGAGGGGCAAGTGAGAGGCCGATGGCCAAGCGCAACTCCCAGGAAGCCTGAACCTGTTCTGGATGTTCACCTTTGTGCACAGACTGTTCACCCTGTTGACGGCAACACTACTCCCACACATTGCATGGGGAGTACAAGTTGGACCAATGTCTCAGACAACTGTGGCCCCGATACTGGGGATTTTGTCTACCAGGACTTTCAATTCACCTAGGAACTTCTGATTGCAAGATTTATGTACAGCACTACCCATCCTATGCACTATTCACACAAATGTATCACAATAAACACACTAATACACCATACTTGCCTCTGTTGTGATTCCAACGTGGGTGCTGTTATGGGGATGATGAACTGCAAAATTACACTGTGTATGCGAACTGCAACAGCAAGTACAACACAGGCATGTGAGTAAAGGCAACGTGACACATATGAGGGAGACACACCACCAGGGCTACACAACACATACACACCTAGGCCATCTGACTCATTGCCTACACTGATGTTGCCAGGGAAGACGGTGCAATGCACAGACACCACACCCATTCCCAGTTGTAGTCAAGTAGCCCACAGGTGCAGTAAGCAAATGGCAGTCAAATGTGTGACCACAGACAACGCACATCACAAAGTGAAGCACAGGTTTATTACACAGTTGCAACATGTCGTAACCACTACAGATGCAAGGTAATCCCACCTGGCAGCGGGCACACAGTCAACAACTGTAGACGGAAGGAAGTCCATGGGTGTGGCGCACATCACCTGTAGGGACACAACAGCTACCACCCTGGAAGTGCAATCACGTCGTCGGTGGACACAGTTGACCAAACGAATCTGAAAGTACCCTGTGAAGGACAGAAATGACACACAGTCAAAAGCAATGGAGAACAGGACAGAACAGCAAAACTCATGCACAATACATGTTACAAGATACCCACCCAGAACCAAGTTAGCATGTCAACACTGTTGGGGAGTACAGCCCACCTGTAAGCACACATCGCAACACACATCCAGTCAAGTAGCCCATGGACACACTCCAACAGCACCAGAGCACCACCTACACATATCATGCCAACTCACATCATTGACATGACACCTCAGGATACTCACATTCAGCTAAAGAAGTTGGTGATGAGCTGTGTGCGGACATCACCCTCATCATCATCATCATCATCACTGGCATCGTGGTCCAGGCCAGGATCCTCCACAGGTGGCGGATGTTGGTCATTGTCATCCTGGATGAGAGGCAACTCCTTCCGCACTGCCAGGTTGTGGAGCATGCAGCAGACGATGATAATCTTGCACACTTTCGCAGGGGCATATGGGAGGGACCCTCCGGTCTTGTCCAGGCAGCGGAAGCGGCTCTTCAGGAGACCAAATGTCCGCTCAATCACTCTCCTGGTCCGACCATGTGCCTCATTGTAGCGCATCTGGGCTGGTGTCACAGGGTTCCTGAGGGGTGTCAGCAACCACGGCATGTTGGGGTATCCCGAGTCACCTACGGACAGACAAGTGCACATTAGCTGACTTGGAAAAGTGGGCGGAATACTACAGATCAGATCACACACAATGGCACAAAGTCAGTACACACCGACAAGCCAGGCACGCTGGTTCTGCATCTGTGCCATCATCCTGGGGATGCGACTACTCCTCATCACAAAGGCATCGTGTGCTGAACCAGGGAAACGGGCACACACGTGTGTGATGGTCATATCTGCAAGACACACCACCAGTGCATTGACCGAGTGGTAGTGCTTGCGGTTCCTGTAGGCCTGCTCCTGGGCCTGTGGTGGTACCAAAGCCACATGTGTCCCATCAATGGAGCCAATGACATGCGGCATCCTCCCCAGGGCATAGAAGTCACTCTTCACGTCAGTGAGTCGTCGCAGTCTAGGGAAATAGATGTACCGGTTCAGGAATAGCAACATTGCCGCCAAAACATCGCGGAGCACACGGCTCAACATGGTCTGTGACATCCCACCAGCAGTCGCCACAGTATGTTGGAAGGTACCGGTGGCAAAGAAGTGTAGGGCTGCCATCACCTTCACCTTGGGGGTCAGCGCTGTAGGATACGGCCGGCCTGGCTGCAAATGTGGGGCCAACTGCACTGCCAAATCCTCAATCAGCTGCCTGGTGAAGCGGTACCGTCGGATGCTGTCCCGTTCCACCATCGTTGCCAGGTCTGGGAATGGTCGATGGACAGCAGGAGCCCTGCAGTGCAGAGGAGAAGTAAGCAAGATTGTCAGTCAGCCCACATATGCGGCATTGAACACACTCAATATCCCAACATACATCATTATGAGGCACAACTACATGAAGTGTGCAGTTCCGTAAGGACATGTATGGTACATACATGGCCAACATCTGTCATCACGGTCCAACAAGTGGCATCAGTAAGTCCCAGGTTGGCCCATTGGATATCATGAGGCCGTGTCACAGTTCCCATCTCCTGCTGCCGTGTCACAATCACCCCCCACAGTGACATGTGAGGACAGATGTGCCCCAGGCATCACAGCTCAACGACAGGTACATTCCCAGGGACCCTGTATTGCCACATGGACACTGGCATTACATGGAGTATCATGTATACACCACAGCAAAACAACTATGACCCCCACAGGTAGTGGTCCCACTTGCCACTGCAGGACAGACATGGACGTCTGTGACACACACACGCACAACATCAAAGTCCATGCACACACAACGTGGATGTGGAGACTGTCTCCCATTGTGCACATGAAATCAGAGACATTGTAAACACTACATGCACACAGACTGTGGAGGACCATCACTATTGTGCCACTGGGACACCCTGGCTCAAACATACCGTCCCACATGGGACTCACGGGGTATGTGACATGACATACACATACACCACCGTGAAATGTGACCATGGCACATGCACAGATATGAACAGTTGCACATCACAGTGGTCATGTACACGTAACACCCAGGATCCTGTCCCCATGAACACGTGCACAGCCTGGGGGTGGCTGCCCCCAGGTGACACCCACAGGACAACATGTACACCAACATACACACAATAGGAAATGCAGCCTTACATGCCTTATCATACAGTTTGGACAGGCTGTCGTGTTGTAGGTGTGCCCCTCACTCCCTGGGAGCTATCTGTGGCTGGCATATGTCCATCTGAGACAGGCATGGTGACATATGCCAGTCACTTGTACAGGGATGCGTTGAACAGCAATGGACCGATCGGTGCACCCGGCCGGCCCATTGCATTCAATGTGTGCAGGTACGCGTTGTACCCCTGTACGCGTTGATCAGCAATGGACCGATCGGTGCCCCCGGCCGGCCCATTGCATTCAATGTGTGCGGGTACGCATTGTACCCCTGTACACGTTGATCAGCAATGGACCGATCGGTGCCCCCGGCCGGCCCATTGCATTCAATGTGTCGGGTACGCGTTGTGCCCCTGTGCGCGTTGTACCGCAATGGACCGATCGGTGCCCCGGCCGGCCCATTGCATTCAATGTGTGCAGGTACGCGTTGTACCCCTGTACGCGTTGATCAGCAATGGACCGATCGGTGCCCCCGGCCGGCCCATTGCATTCAATGTGTGCAGGTACGCGTTGTACCCATGTACGCGTTGATCAGTAATGGACCGATCGGTGCCCCCGGCCGGCCCATTGCATTCAATGTGTGCGGGTACGCGTTGTGCCCCTGTACGCGTTGTACCGCAATGGACCGATCGGTGCGCACCCATTGACAATGGCCTTGCCTGGCAACGGACGCGTTTTCGAAATTCGAACGAGTCGGTTGCTGGAAATTCAGTTGGTCACCCACAACAATGTTGCAAAATCATGTATGTCATGAAGTTGAAGATTTGAAGGATGCCGTGGGCGTGTATTGGTGCTGCTATTCCATGGATTGGCCAGATTCAGAAGATGCAAACGACTTGGACCTATCACTTTGGACACAAGGGACAGTATCTGCCTCTCCAGCACATATATATTGCTGGCTGTTCCCCTGAGAGCTCACTTGCCTGCACTACATGCTCCAGGACGACATCTGCCACTGCACTGCTGCTGTCTCTGCCCCTCTGGACCCTGCAATGGCACGTACTGTGGAGAGAGCCCCAGCCTTCAGCCTTGAGGAGAACCAGGCCCTGCTGGACAGCCTACTTCCACAGTACAGCAAGCTGTATGGGACACCAGGGGAGCAGGTGAGTGTTCTGTGCACTGCCTTTCTGAATGTGCATTTTGTCTGACTAGCAAGGCTGAAAGTCTGCACGCCACTGGCTAGCAGGCTCACTGAGTAGTTGTCACCCCCCATAGTGTGTAGTGACATGCACTGGACAGGTATGGTGCAGTGACAGTGCATTTGAACAAGGTTTTACTTCCCATGCAATGATACCATGTAGTGACGTCTGGCAAACTGTCCATGGGCAGCGTTGCACTGCCTGTGTACATCATGTGCCCCTGTGAATGAGACATGTATATACAACTGTGTCATGCACGGATATGTTGCATGTGTAGTAATGGCCTTTTCACTTTGTCATCCTGACAGGTTAATGCCCATCGGAAGCAGGAGATCTGGAAGGACATCGTCCGGGCTGTCCGGTCCGTGGGGGTCTACAAGCGCCGGATCCGCAACTGCCAGAAGAGGTGGCAGGACCTTCGGGGCTGGACCCGGAGGATTGCACGGGTCCAGCTGAAGCTGTCGCCTCCTCGCAGGAGGGGCGGAACACGGACCCTGACCCCCCACATGCTCCAGATCCTGGCGGTGGTGTTTCCAGACCTGGATGGGCAGCTGAAGGCCAGACAGCAGCAAGGAGGGGTGAGTCAAAGACTGCACTGTGAACTCTGTATTACATGCTTTGTGCCCTCCTCTGGCCTGGTTCAACTGCCACAGTACAGCAGTCATGTTGTCCAGGAGCCATGTCCCTCTATTGTGCACTGCCCACTCCTCATCTGATACCCAGGTGTGGCCCTTACATTCAGGGAATTGTGTCACTTGGGACTGTGTCCTTGCAGTTTGCTTCACTAAAGGTGGGGGACAGCATCTGTTTCCCTAACTCTGTTGTGGGCATCATGGGTGGGTCCATTGTTCACACAACGCCTGTGTTCGGACATGTAATCTGCGTGTTGCTTTGATATGCGGTCCACTTGCTGAGCTGAGCCACCACATGTGCCTGGGGTATGTGGCACACGCCCATGCAGCGGGTGGGAACAATGTTTGGGCCCCAGGAGTGTGCAGATTACGTGTGTCACACATACATAGCCAGCTATCCACTGTCCAGGGCTCATCCCTCATTCATGTGGGGCAGGACAGTCATGCCTACTCCAGGCCATGCAATGCACTCTGTACTCCCACTCCCGTGTATCAGCTGACACATTGTGCGCAGTGATTTGACCCCTCAGGTGTCTGCCTCTGTGTCAGTGTGCTGTGGATTAGTTGCCAGGACTGCTGGGGTGTTTCTCGGTAGGGGCTCAGCATGCCACTGGAGATGTGACCATAGGAGACGATACTTGTGTGTCACATAGGTGTTTGATCAGCTGCCCGTGCAGACTGGGGTATGCGAATGTGAAGTTCAGGCAGCTGTTCCCCATTCACAGCAGATTGTGAGGGGCTCAGGTTCAGAGGGTAGTGTCACAGGTCTCCCATATGTCCAATCGGTATGACCTGGACAGATGAGGGTTAAGATGATGTGTTGTGTGGGGGATGTACATGTGCACTTGTGCAGCTCCAGGACTTGCATTCCCCATGACCTACTATTGTGACACAGTGCAGAGTGTTGTTGTCTGGCTGCCAAGTCATACATCACTGAGACAGTGATGTATGACTTAGCAGTCATGCCTCCGCCATGGCATGTGTCTACTTATTGGTGATCCTGCAGGGGAGTGACATGTGCTACATGCACACCATTGTGGCGATGGCTATCAGGACATGGGTGCATCATGGTGTCTGTCGCTGGTATGCATCACATGCATATCCTATTTGACTCTGGGCGTCCCTTTCATCCGGAAACCTGTACTGACTCAGTGGCAAGAGTTGTGATGTGTGCATGTCCACATGCTACACCGTGTCCTCTGCACTGTCCAACTACTGTGTAGTTGGTGCATGTGTCCACACTGGGGTGTTGCTATCCAACAGACACCAGACAGATGGGTGCAAGGCCATGTGGGATGTGAGTGCCATGGTTGGCATCAGACTGACAATTGGCTTCTCCTGTTCAGTTAGGGCACTTTTAGCAATGTACAACTAATGATGCCAGGGCTTGCTCTGTAATGTGCTGTGCTCACAGTGGTGTGTGCGTTTGGTGCAGGTGACTGATGTCTGTCTGTTTCCCCATTGTTTGCAGATACATCCACGGCCACGGAAGGGGACAGCTCCACGGACCAGGAGGAGCCAGAGAGCCAGACTGGGTCAGCAGCCGAGGAGTGGTCGGAGGGACCCAGTGGCACGGAGGGCGAGGGGAGCCACACCGAGGAGTCCTCAGCACCATCCACCTCAGCTGAGGACCAGAGCAACTCGGAGGATGACTCCCTTATGGAGGCGGGTGTCAGCAGCCACCACACCCCAGCTAGTGTTGCTGTCCCCGCCACCACCAGGCACCACCACCGCCCTCCCATCGGCTCCCATTCCCCAGGTCCGTGGAGGCTCCCATGTTCGGGAGCGTGTCTCCTTTGGGCCAGGCACCGCACCCCCTGCCCCTGTGTCCCCTGCTGCCCTGAGTGAGGAGTCTGTGTACCTCCTTCGCCAGCTCCATGTAGGGCAGACAGCCATGCTGAGTGTCCTCCATGCGCACACCGCTCTGTTGACTCAGCTGGTGTCGTTCATGGAGGGCATCTCATCGGGCATGTCTGACCTACAGAGGGGCAATAGGTCCATGGACTCCTCCCTGACGGCAGCAGTGTCCCTCCTCAGACAGTCCCTCACCCCTCCTGCCTCTGCTCCATCCACACTCCCCAGCACCTTACCCGTCCCAAGCACACACACACCGGCACAGGCACACACCAGCACACACACATCCAGCACACAGACACACACGCCACAAACAAAACGCACACGCACGCACAGTCAGGGGACTGAAACCAGACTCACAGGGGATGGGGCCCTGGAACACACACACGCATCCACGAGCACAGCGCAGTCCTCAGTTGCCTCTCCCTCCAAAACACCCTCCCTTGCCTCACCTGCAACCCCAAAGAGCCAGCGGCTCTTCCTCAGTGACCTCGGCCTCTTCCCCTCCGATCCAGCTGATACAGCATTCAGGGGGAAGAGGAAGCCTACCTACACGGAGCACAGTGCCCCTCGCCTCCGGACACCCTCCCCCAGGTGCAGACAGACTGAGGCCCCCACCCGCAAGTCCCCCCGGAGGCGGAAGAGCAAGACCCCGCCGCCGCCCTGCAGCTCAGGCACCAGGTCTCCTTCCTCCATCCCTCAGGCCCCCACTCCACAGGTGCCCCCACCACACCCTGCCCCAGGTTCCCCCACCCACAGATATACCATCCCCAAGAGGATCCGGCCTTCTCCCCCTGCCACTTGCTCTCCCGGCACCACACCCCCCGCTGCGCTTGTCTGTGCCACTGATGTGGTGAGGGTGTCCTCCCCCTCTGTCCAGCCCACCTTGCCTGTTCCCCATTCTCCTCCCCTGGTGGTAGGCACTGCAGTGGAGTCCACTACCACCCTGTCTGACTTGGGCACTGCAGTGGCGGACCTGTCCACTCCATCTGCAGGGTCCACTGCAGTCGTGCCGGCACCCACTACATCTGAGTCATGCCCCCCAGTTGTGCCGGCACACACCATGTCAGACACCTCCACTGCAGTTGTCAGTGGCTCTCCAGCACCCACCACCCCTTCCCTGCTTCCTCCTGGTGAGCCCTGATCCTGTCCCTGCGGTGCCTGGCCTGCCCCCCGGTTGCCCCTCCTAGTGGATTGTCCCTGGTTTTGTGCAGGCATGCGTAGGGTGACATCTGCCACTGTCACCCAGTTTGGACTTTGACAATGGACTGGCCATTGGCCTTTGTGTTTTTTCTGGACTTTGTTTTCATCACACACATATGCTGAATAAAGCAACTTTCTGTTCTCTAGTGCTTATGCTTCTGATGTACATGTTGTTGATGATGCTAACCATGCCCTTGCTGCAGTGATGGTGATATTTGGTCTCATGATAATGAAGTGTTACTGTGCAGGAACCCATGTGGTCCAGGGGGAATGTGTCCTATCCTGTGGTGTATCCATGTCATCCATAGCAGCATCTGAGGGTGTCATGTGTTCAGTATTTGGCAATGGGATTTCCTACTTAGATTAGCTATTTCACATCTGTGGCTTCCACCCCTGCACATCTGTTGTGCCTGCCATTGTTCAATTCGTCTACTTCCCTGACCGTGTGGCCATCTCCACTGGACATGCAGGTTTGGGCATCAATGGGGAAGGACTCATCCGTGTTGTCAGTGCAACATTGCTATACAAGTGTGTTGGATCTGTGCTGATGATTACGTTGGCACTTCCATGACCAGGCTGATGTGACGGGAGCCCTCATTTGGTGCTAATTGTTGATTGTGTGACCAAGTGCTCAGCTGACATGATGGGGCCCTACTGAGGCAACATATGGCACAGCTTTCCTCACACAGGAGTGGAGTCCCCTCATGGCAGTGTGTACTCCTGTGACATTGCCTGCGCCCAAGGTGTGTGTTGTATGTGCATGTCTGTGTGTTCACTTCCGTTTAGCTGTGCATGCTGTGATCCCTAGTGTTGTACCTGTTTGTGATGCTTGCTGAGTTGACCTATGTTCCCCCAAAGTCTTCTCCCTGGGTTCTCTGTGATGTGGGTGCATGGCACATTACTGGTCATCAGGGTGTCACCCATAGGTGTGTTTGCTGTCAGGGCTGAGATTGTGTGCAGACGCAGATGGGTCACAGTCAGGTTTCCCCTTGGCACTTGTTGTTTGCCCCTGTCATGTGATTTCCAGTTTGTGTTATCTTTCAGTGATTGTGACACGTTGTGTGTGTGACTGCTGGCACTCCTCAGGGTCCGGGCTGCAATGTTGGTTGTTGTCTATGTGTGTTCTTTGTGGGTGACCTTGGCTTCTTCATTGGTGTGTGACTGTGGCTGGGATCCCATTGGTTGGTGTGGTATTGCCGTCATGTCCATGTACACCGTAGTGTGCAGTGTGTCAGACATTCAGGAGTCTTGTTGAGTGGCCATGTGTGATGTGTTTCTGCACCTTGGTTCCCACCCACCACCCTGGAATAGTCATGGGTGCATGTGCAATGTCACCAGTGCATGTGTGCTTCACTGCTGCACATTGTTGGAGGTCGAGGGTGTGGTGTTGAGTGTGTGCAGATGAGAGTTGTTGCCCGGCTAGGCCCCTGCCTCCATGTTGGCCTTGGCTTACTGGCCATGCTGATTGATTTGTGCTTGTGTAGGTGTGATGGTAGTTTGTTGCTCAGGACACATGACTGTGGTTCACAGTGTGAACGACATTTAGCTTTGTCATCACAGTGGGATTGTAATGCAGCCCAGGGTCACCACATTGTGGGGGCCCTGGGGGTAGTGCTGTGGTGTGTCTGTGTCTTGCTGTGTCAGTTGCTGTTCCTACGTGCCTGTGTGACATGTGTGATTTGTGCTCCCTCTCATCTGACAATGCCTGCTTGCCCACATAGGGGATTTGGATCCATGAGTTACCTTTGTGTGGCACTGTATGCACATCTGTATGATTGGTATTCAGGTCTCCTCATGTGTTGTGTGGTTGCCTGGGGACACTGGCACCCCCCCTCACCTGTTGTGTATGATGTGCAGTGTGGGTCTGCCTGTTTGTGTTTGTGCATCTGCACCACTGCATTGGCATATCTTGGGTGTGCCATTGGCTGTATGTAGTTTGGTGGGTTTCCCCTGCTGTCCCTGGGACTCCTAGGTCATCGGTCAGCACAATGATCATGGTTAGTGTGTCCCATTGCTGCCATGGTATGGTATCTGTTCACCTCACATCTACAGTCTCCACAGGGTATCTGCATTTGTGTGCCCATTGGTGCAAATATGTGGGTCTGCATTCTGATGGTCACTTCTGTCATTGTGTCATTGATGAATGTTGACAGTGTCAGCCCCCATGGGTGTTGTTTGTCTGCACATGGCCAAAGGTATGTCTTATTTGCACTGCAGTATTTGGCTCCCCCAATTTATGTTGCAATGGGACACATGCACTACTTTGCCACTGATGTGTTTTTTGTTCTGTGACCAGGAATCATCCATGCAGTTTGGCAGTTGCAGCTCTTTCTTTGTCAACACTTACCTTTTGGTCACTGTGATGATGGGGGTTTGGACCCCATTGCCACAATGTTCAAAATGTGCTTCAGCTATGGACCCCACACTTACCTTTTGGTCACTGTGGTGATGGGGCGTTAGACCCCATTGCCACAATGTTCAATATGTGCTTCAGCTATGGACCCCACACTTACATTTTGGTCACTGTGGTGATGGGGCGTTAGACCCCATTGCCACAATGTTCAATATGTGCTTCAGCTATGGACCCCACACTTACATTTTGGTCACTGTGGTCATGGGGCGTTAGACCCCATTGCCACAATGTTCAGAATGTGCTTCAGCTATGGACCCCACACTTACCTTTTGGTCACTGTGGTGATGGGGCGTTAGACCCCATTGCCACAATGTTCAATATGTGCTTCAGCTATGGACCCCACACTTACATTTTGGTCACTGTGGTGATGGGGGTTTGGACCCCATTGCCACAATGGTCATGGCCTGCTTGCATTGTGGGGGCCACACACATATATGTGTGGCACATGTGCTAGGGGGTCACATTGTATGTTCAAAGTCATGTTCAGTGTTGTAGGCATTTGACACAGTCTACACACGCTTGTCATGGTGTTGGGGGGATGTCTTTTTCTTGCATTCCCTAGGTTGTGGTGTGCTGGTTGTGTCATGCATTGTCCATCCTATTAGTGGGGGTGGTAGTGGTGGTGGGCATCCAGCCCCCCTGGGTGTGGGTGGTAGTAGAGGTAGGCATCCAGCCCCCCCTGGGTGAGGGTGGTAGTAGTGGTAGGCATCTGGCACCCCCATGGCTAAGGGTGGTAGTGGTGGTGGGCATCTGGCACCACCCTGGCTAAGGGTGGTAGTAGTGGTAGGCATCCAGCCCCCCCTGGGTGAGGGTGGTAGTAGTGGTAGGCATCCAGCCCCCCCTGGGTAAGGGTGATAGTAGTGGTAGGCATCTGGCACCCCCCTGGCTAAGGGTGGTAGTAGTGGTAGGCATCCAGCCCCCCTGGGTAAGGGTGATAGTAGTGGTAGGCATCTGGCACCCCCTGGCTAAGGGTGGTAGTAGTGGTAGGCATCTGGCACCACCCTGGCTAAGGGTAGTAGTAGTGGTAGGCATCCAGCCCCCCCTGGGTGTGGGTGGTAGTAGTGGTAGGCATCCAGCCCCCCTGGGTGAGGGTGGTAGTAGTGGTAGGCATCCAGCCCCCCCTGGGTGAGGGTGGTAGTAGTGGTAGGCATCCAGCCCCCCGGGTAAGGGTGGTAGTAGTGGTAGGCATCTGGCACCCCCCTGGCTAAGGGTGGTAGTAGTGGTAGGCATCCAGCCCCCCTGGGTGAGGGTGGTAGTAGTGGTAGGCATCCAGCCCCCTGGGTGAGGGTGGTAGTAGTGGTAGGCATCTGGCACCACCCTGGCTAAGGGTGGTAGTAGTGGTAGGCATCCAGCCCCCCCTGGGTGAGGGTGGTAGTAGTGGTAGGCATCTGGCACCCCCTGGCTAAGGGTGGTAGTAGTGGTAGGCATCCAGCCCCCCTGGGTATGGGTGGTAGTAGTGGTAGGCATCCAGCCCCCCTGGGTGAGGGTGGTAGTAGTGGTAGGCATCCAGCCCCCCCTGGGTGAGGGTGGTAGTAGTGGTAGGCATCCAGCCCCACCTGGGTAAGGGTGGTAGTAGTGGTAGGCATCTGGCACCCCCTGGCTAAGGGTGGTAGTAGTGGTAGGCATCCAGCCCCCCTGGGTGAGGGTGGTAGTAGTGGTAGGCATCCAGCCCCCCTGGGTGAGGGTGGTAGTAGTGGTAGGCATCTGGCACCCCCTGGCTAAGGGTGGTAGTAGTGGTAGGCATCTGGCACCCCCTGGCTAAGGGTGGTAGTAGTGGTAGGCATCCAGCCCCCCTGGGTAAGGGTGGTAGTAGTGGTAGGCATCTGGCACCCCCTGGCTAAGGGTGGTAGTAGTGGTAGGCATCCAGCCCCCTGGGTAAGGGTGGTAGTGGTGGTGGGCATCTGGCACCCCCTGGCTAAGGGTGGTTGTGGTGGTTGGCATCCGGCCCCCCTGGGTAGGGGTGGTGGTGCGCATTCAGGCCCCTGTGTGCATATGTGGCATTGGTGATGGGCATCCCGCCCCTATGGTGCTGCTGTTGCTGGTGTAAGTATATTCTGCATCCCTCTGTGTGTGTGTGATGTGTCGTGTACGTGTTGTATGTGTTTTGTGGTTGGTGTCTGACTTACCTTCTGCGCCGTACGCGTCCGTGCCTGTTCCGGTAGTAAATGTAGAATATTGGTATGATCGGGATGAAGGGATTCATGGTTGGTTCGTGTCGTTCGTCCTTCTCGTTGCTTCGCGTCGTCCTCGTCGCTTCGCGTTATCCTAGTCGCTGGCGTGTTCGTCTCGTAGCCGTGGATTGTGTTGTGACGCGAATCGGAGCTTATGTGCGCCTCTCCCGGATGCTTTGACGTGCCGTGCGTAGCGACGGATACGGCGCGTACGGGAAGCGCATCGTACTTGTTCGGCCGGACGGAGCTGCATTTTCCCTTCCGTGCGACTCGATTCTGCGTTTCCGGATTCGCCTCGGTCGGAGCACAGGACCTGGATTGGGTGAGTACGGCTCGGCCGGATTCTGTGCTGTTGTGCGCATCGTACTTACTCGTTCGTTGTGCTGTACGGATCGGTCGGGAAACAGGCATTCGCATGGCTTTTTTCCCGACCGAATGGTATTGGGTGCGCCTCCGACCGAGATCGGAATCGGCCCCCAAGTGTCTAAAGCTGAACACTGACAATGCTGAAATTGTGATCTTCGGGATTAACACACCACTGTGAGACTTCACCTGGTGGCCAATAGAGCTAGTACCAAAACCCACCCCCATCACCCATGCCAAAAACCTCAATATTATCATTGTTAGTGAACTTGACATGACCACCCAAGTCAATGCTGTCACCATCTCATCCTTCCATACCCTAAAGATGCTGAAGAAGATTTTGAAATGACCCCCAATCAGCAGCCGGAAAACCATCACACACGCTCGAGTCACAAGCAAGCTTTACTAAGGGCACACCTTCTATACTGGGATCAACAAAAAAACTCACTAGAAGACTACAGCCCATTAGAACCCATCAGTCAGGATCATTCTCAACCAACCACGTCACACTCACATCACACCACACCTAAAGGAGCTCCACTGGATCCCATTCACAAATGGGCACTATTCAAAGGGTTGTATGACAGAGGCATGCATGGCTAAACCACGTGTGCCTCTATCACGCTGCCCGATCCACGAATGCATCCTAACCATGCATTCCTTTTCCACGCATGCCATTACAGCGCATTTGCGTTGTAAAGGCATAAATGGTAAGGGAGTATGCATGGTTAAGGTTCACCATACTCCGACCCAGCCCCCCTGCCCTAAGCCCTAAATTTCAAAACCCCTACATCGCCCTCCATCCCTGAAGCCTAAACCTGCTCTGCCCTTGAAACTACCCCTTCTCCTCCCTCTGCCCTGAGACCTGAAACCGTGCCTCTTAACATATACTACGCGACCCCTACCCCCTTGCCCTAAGCCTTAAAATTTGAACCACCTACCTCGCCCCCTCCCCTGCAAGGACTAAACCTGCCCTGTCCTTAAAACTACCTCTTCCCTGCATTGAGGCCTAAAACCATGACACTTACCATATACTAGCCCACCCCCTGCATTCTCCCTAAAAGTACACCGGCCACTTCCCCCTGAGCCGTAAAAACCTCCCCCTTTCCAAAACTACCCAAATCCTTCCCACTGCCCTGAGGCCTAAAACCCTGCCCCAATTAAAAAAACAACCCGACCCCCCCGCCCTGACCCCTAAGATGCGCCCTAAAAACCTGCCTCCTTGTTAAAAGTACCCTGACCCCTAAGATGCCTTGTTCAGGCAAATGTGGTTACGATTGCTATGTTCCAGAATGTGTGGCTCTATACGCGTTGTTCTGGGTGTTCCCCATTCAAAGTCCTCACCTTCTCTTTCAAGGCACTACATAACACTGGTCCGGCATACCTCAGCAATTGAATCTGCTTTCACAAGCCGTCCAGACACATCCGCTTATCTGCACTGCTACCTGTGAAAATCCCACGCATACTAAAACCAGAGCCGGCAGTCTAGCCTTCTCTTGCGTCGCTCCTAAAGCGTGGAATGAGCTGCACCTATACATAAGAGCCTCCTCCTCACTTCTTGAATTTAGCAAGAATCTGAAGACCTGGTTTTTCGAGTATTCCCACTAGACTTTAGTTGTACCTAAACTCAAATCTGCTCTGTGACAGGATACCCTTCACGGTGATAGGGCACTTTTTCAAATATGCTTAACATAGCATAACATAAGACTGGGATTATGGTCAGTCCTCACTGTGCATGGCTGAAGGCCACGAGCAGCGTAGATTTACCATCTGTGGTGAGCTGGGTGCAGGGCCTGGCCACTTCCTCAACAATTATAATAAATAACATATGTGTATTTCAGTTACAAATGCTATTTGATCAAATCCAGTATTACATTTGTGTAAGGTAAATTAACGTTAAAGTGGCAGTGTGAATGTTGGAAGAGTTGTTTCCCAGAGTAATGCCATTGTTATATGCATTCTGAGAGGCACTAAACAGTGTTTTCTCTTGGTTATTTGACGGTACTTTGATGATAATATGATAATTTGAGATGTCATCAGTGATGTAACCAATGAATTAGTTTAACATGCCATTAGGGATGTCATATATGAAGTCATAAGGAGCACAAGATGGGATGCAAGTTATGGTTAGTTTACCTAAACATAACTGATGAAGTTCTGTGGGTTTTAGGTTTTGAAACATATCTTAATTTTAAGAGTGTTATTAAGTGCATTTCTGTTTTTTTTTTTAATGTAACAGTGCATTAGAACACATAAAAACTATAAGGTAGGCAGAGACAATATACACTTTAGCAAGACACTTCGAAAACCTACACTATCAGAACCCTCACTAACGTTTTTTGGGGAATTGACAGGATTGAACAGAATAAAAAGGTGGATACCAGAAGAAGCCATTAGGTCACTTGGAAACCAGATACATCCTGGGACTTAAAACCAAGCTTCCCTCTGGACATAATATTGATGAAGAACTTGCTGTATTTCATACTAATAAATACACCTCTGTATGGTACATATTGGTGATTATACTGCAATGTTTGGATAATGAGGAAAGATCATTGAAAAGACGTATTGATCCTTAACAAATGATTGTTTGCTAGGATTTTTGAGTTGGTCTTTACCTACCTTAGGATCTAAGAGAATTATTGGACTTCACGTTAAAACAAGCCCACTGGGGTAAGACTGGAATAATTTCATGATGTACCGCAGAATATGGTGTAGACCTACGTGGGTGAAGATGCTGACGCTTACACGTACATTATTTGTGACAGTAGGCAATGCATAGGAAATGTAAACACGACCCATACACGGTTGGGTTACCAAAACCGTTCTCATACATTGTTTTTTAACACCACTGTGTCACTAAATCACATGCATTTTAATCGCTATTTTGTGCTTACAAAGACCACAATGTGGCCTGAAAATATTCTCTGGAGTGCTTTTAGGGAGATTACACATTTCCTGGGTTGTGGATTATGAAATATGGGGATAGTGAACAGAACTATGCTAATTTAGGGTGTGCATGTGACTTATCCTGAATAGGATTCTGGTTCCTGCTTGGACAGGGTACATACCTCTGCCAACCAGAAACCCAATTTGTAACAGCACATAAAAATGATTTGCCCCCCCCTTTAAACTTTATGTCACCTTAATGGATCGTCACAGAACTTACCATGCCCTCAGAAGATTGAACATACTAAATGACTGCCAAATATCATGTGGATTGTTCAAATGACTCCACAGTGATTTGCAAATTGACATGTTTTTGACTCCCCTGCCCCCTTTTAACTATGTTCTCCTGTAATGAATCATAGCAAATTTTAAAATACCAAAATTCAACTCAAAATGCTAATTCAGCTAAACATCTCTGTAACTGCAACATCTGGTTCCTTCAGAATGTTTTATTGACATAATTTGGTTTGTCAACCACAGTTTTCATCCCTTTGAATGGTCATCTTGTCAAAGAAAACATTGAAAATGAAAGAGACCTTAGTTCTAGAAAAAGGATTCTGTTTGTATGAAAGTACACTATGAAATTGCTGAAACAAGTATTAATCTCCATCCACCTTTCCACTTTCCCAATAAATATGGGAAACTGTAAATTGTATACGCATGTTACAGAGGCAATGATAACACCTTAGTATGTCTAGTTTTGTGAGTGTTTCCATTGTTTTGTGCTATTCAACAAAGCTTTCAAATACAAATGCATCCACTTTGAATTCCTCATGGCAGGTTTTGTGCAGTTCAGTTAGGGCATATTTAAAAGTTGGGTGTGAGAAGTTGGCCTGGTATATGCTGTCCAGTAATTAAAGTGGGCACCTTATGATGTATGAGGTCAAAGATAACCTTTAGAAAGCTATCCTAGTGGTAGCTGTGGAGAGCAGCCTTCAGGATTAATCTTGAAGGAATGTAAAGCAGCTTGTTTTACCAGAATCTCACTTCTTGAATGATCAAATGAAAGGAGAACCACACAGTAGTTATGTAAAAATATGTCTTACTATAACACTCTCTACTAATCTCTACATGAGATTAGAACATAAAGCACATAATACTTAATCAATAGAACATACGTAAGTAGCAATATGTACAACGGGCTCCAGGGGGAGACCGAACAATATACTAAAAAAATGGAATAACAATCACGACTTCAATAGACACTGTGCCTAGAGCACGTAGAATCGCTGGGACTCCAAGAAACCACCCAAGGTAGTGACACAGGGCGCCCACAGAGGACGGGTGCAGTGAGGAAACACGACCGCGTGCTCCGTGCAACTCTATGGGAAAGTCGCGGATTGAAAAATTACAGTTTAAGGACACTTCTACGAGGACTTCAAGCAAACCCTTTGGAATATAAGAAGTTCTAAGGCCAGCACCCTTGTGAGTACCGAGGTATCCGTGTTACCTATCCCAGAGGAGCCGGGTGCATAGGGGTCAAGTGGTGTCGGAAACCTCCGTCGTTTTCAATGGAGAGATGCGAAGAAGTACTGCTGCCAGAAAGGTGAAGAGTGTCTGGTGGAATCCAAGCCTGGATTCTAGGTGAGAGGAACCTGAAAGCAGAGGGGACAAAGTCTGGGTCACTTCAGGTGACCAGGGGCTCGGTAGTCGAATGCCCACCGATGTCGGGTGCTTCAGGTGAAGAGAAAGGATGTTTGTCTCTGCAGCCACGGGGACCAGGTGATGTCGACGACAACCAGGGTCCGGAGGTGAGCTGTCCCACAAAGGATGTCGAGCGCTGAGGGGTCAGTGTCCGGCTGGAGCACCAACAAGCCTTGGCAATGGCAACCCACGCAGGCAGAGGAAACAGGTTACGGTGTGGACCAGCAAGGTCCAGGGGACTCTACAAGCAATGGAGAGTCAGAGCACGTCTGGAGCAACCAGGGAAGCCCAAAAACAAATGAGATGACCTTCGCCAGGACCCACAGGCCAACGGACCAGGGATCGCAAGGAGACCTCAAGCGAATTCACAAAGCACCAGCCCACAGAGCACTCGTGGAGTGGAGGCCGGATGTCTTCAGTGCAAATGTTGCTCAGAGTTTGGACTATACGTAGTCCAATGCACAAGCTCAGGGATCGCCAACAAGCATATGCACTTGCAAGTAGACGTGGTGCACAGGGGTATGGGTTGCACGGCCCCCACGAGGGATACTGGTCTCAGAATCGCTGAGAGGTCATACCTACCTCGGGGACATTCAGGACCCCACCTCCTGTGTTGCAGAAATCTTCGGAGTCCGCAGGAGCTCTGGAGATGCAAGCCGGTGAGATGCGCTTAGGTGCCTGCTGCTGCAGGGGAGTAACTCCTTTACTCCAAGGGAGATTCTTCTGTCGTCCAGCGAAGTGTAGACCGTTGAAGTACTTGGTTTCATTGCAGAGTCTTGTCCAGGTATAATCTAAAGTCCTGTGGTCAGGTTTCCCACTTTATACCCAGGGAAAGGGTTGGACGGACTCTGGGGACCCTCCTAGGGGAGGGTAAGGACAGGGTTGTGGCTACACCCATGTCCTTTGTCCAGTTTCACACCAGAGCAGGAGCCAATGGCTCCCAGAACTGGTTCGAGCTGGACTATGCACAGGGACACCAAATGTGCCTCCAGTGCAGACTTTCTGGCACTCTCAGAGTGCACCCACCCAACCCCAATACACTAAACCCTGTCTGGGAGGTGGCCACACCTCCCTGTGACAGGATACCTATTGTCAGGCCTTCCTCTGCCCAAGCTTGGCTCAGCAGCAGGAGGGCAGACTCGTATCTGTGGCTGGCAGCATCCATTTTATGCTGCCCAGGTCGAGAAAGCTGGTACCGGGTAGACCGGTGACCCATAGTAGTAGTTCTACAAGGGTGGAATCATATCTCCCCCACCAGTACTGGCGGGGAGGTATGATTCCAAGATGTTTGATATCAAACACAACATGTTTCTAAGCAGTCGTTTTAAAGTTAGCATTTACCGCGTGGTTATAATGCACTTAAACATATATGTCTGGCTGCATCACAGACAACCCCGGAGAATGGTCTCCGAAGGCTGCAGAGGGACCCTACTCATGTAGGGGAACCCTGTCACGTAAAACCCAGCACCCTGCCTTCAGGATTGATAAGGCCTGCCATAGGGGTGACTGATAGGTTTGTAAGCATAGTGATTTAGATAGATATAGTGAACCTATATCTAAGTGAGTGGTGCAAGCACCAGCTTACACAGGCTGCTGTAGCAGACCTGTTGTGTCATTTTGAATGGCCTCTCATGGGTGGCATAATACATGCTTCAGCCCATGGGAGGCCTCTGGAGTACCTATGCCCTGGGTACATGGTGTACCATATACTAGGGACTTATAAGGGTACCCCAATATCCAATCTGGAGTGTACCTTAAGTACATGTATTGCAATTTACAGGAGAAAGCAGATAGACTGGGGTCCTGAATAGCAGGATCCCAGTCAGACTAGGCCAAAAACAGTAAGACATCAGCAAAAAGTGGGGGTAACTATAAGAAGCAGGTCCTACTCTCCTACACAACCCCCCCAAACATAAGGACATTAAACTAACCTTGACCAGTTGAGTCTTCATGTTCTAAGTGGAAATATCTGGAGAGTCCATCTGCATTGGCATGGTTACTCCCAGGTCTATGTTCCACTGTCTAGTCCATCCCCTGTAGGGAAATGGACCACCTCAAAAGTTTGGGGTTTTCACCCTTCATCTGTTTTAGCGACAAGAGGGGCTTATGGTCTGTCTGAACAATGAAGTGAGTGCCAAACAAGTATGGCCTCAACTTCTTCAATGCCCAAACCACAGCAAAGGCTTCCCTCTCAATAGCTGACCAACGTTTTTCTCTGTGGGTCAGCCTTCTGCTTATGAAAGCTACTGGCTGATCCTGACCCTCTTCATTCAATTGTAATAACACAGCCCCTACCCCCAATTCAGATGCTCCAGTTTGAACAATGAATTGTTTGGAATAATCAGGACTTTGCAGAATGGGAGCAGTGCACATGGCCTGCTTCAGGTCATCAAATGCCTTTTGACAGCTAAATGTCCACTGAACTTTCTTAGGCATTCTTTTGGAAGTTAAGTCATTTAAAGGGGTCACTATTGATCCATATCCTTTGACAAACCTCCTGTAGTACCCCGTCAGGCCCAAAAAAGCTCTGACCTGAGTCTGGGTAGTTGGAGCAACCCAGTCCATGATGGTCTGGATTTTGCTCTGCAATGGTTGAACCTGGCCTCCACCCATAAGGTGGCCCAGGTACACAACCTTACTCTGCCCTATCTGGCACTTGGTGGCCTTGATAGTAAGGCCTGCTTTTTGCAGGGCCTGCAAAACATTTCTCAGGTGGACCTGGTGATCCTCCCAGGTGAAGCTAAAGACAGCAATATCATCTAGATAAGCTGCACTATAGGCTTCCAGACCTGTAAGAACTTTGTTCACCAACCTTTTAAAAGTGGCAGGTGCATTCTTCAAGTCAAAAGGCATCACCACAAATTGGTAATGCCCACTAGGGGTTGAAAATGCTGTTTTTGGGTTTGCTTCCTCAGCTAATCTGATTTGCCAGTAACCAGCTGTCAGGTCAAATGTGCTTAAGAACTTGGCTGAGGCCAAAGTGTCAATCAGCTCATCTGCCCTTGGACTAGGGTGAGCATCAGTCCTAGTGACTGCATTGAGACCCCTGTAGTCAACATAGAACCTCATCTCTCTCTTACCACCTTGGGTGTGAGGTTTTGGTACCAAGACTGCTGGACTAGCCCAAGGGCTATCTGAGGGCTCAATTACTCCTAATTCCAACATTTTCTGGACTTCATCCTGATACAGTCCCTGACATGGTCAGGTTGCCTGTAAATCTTATTTGTAACAGGCAGACTGTCACTTCTGTCCACCTCATGGGTGCACCAGGTAGTCTGACTTGGAGTCAGTGAAAACATATGTCTGTACTGATTCAGGACTTTCCTGCAATCAGTTTGCTGCTGGACAGTGAGGCTGCCTGCCAAGGCTACACCATCAACTGAACCATCTTCAGGGTTCTGTGAGAGCAGGTCAGGGAGTGGATCACTCTCTTCCTCCTGTCCCTCATCAGTAGCCATGAGCAAGCCCATGTCTGCCCTATCCACATATGGCTTGAGCCTGTTCACATGGAGCACCCTGTGGGGGCTCCTGGGAGTACCAAGGTCCACCAGGTAGGTGACCTCTCCCTTCTGCACAAGAATAGTATGTTGCCCACTCCACTTGTCCTGGAGAGCTGCTGGGGCCACAGGCTCCAACACCCATACTTTCTGTCCTGGCTGATACACAGTCAAACAGCCTTTTGGTTATGCCAGGCCTTTTGCAATTCCTGGCTACCCTCAAGGTTTTTGGATGCCTTCTTCATATCGTCAGCCATCCTGGAGCGGAGACCAAGTACATAGTCCACTATGTCCTGTTTAGGTGGTTTGAGAGGTAACTCCCATCCCTCCTTCACTAAACATAAGGGACCCCTAACTGGATGTCCAAACAGAAGTTCAAAAGGGCTGTAGCCAACACCCTTCTGAGGAACCTCAATGTAGGCAAAGAGAAGGCAGGAAAAAAGTATATCCCATCTACGCCTAAGCTTTTCAGGGAGACCTTTTATCATGCCCTTGAGGGTTTTGTTGAATTTCTCAACTAACCCCTTGCATTGTGGGTGATAAGGGGTGGTGAATTTGTAATTCACACCACACTCCTTCCACATTGCAGTCAAGTAACCAGACATAAAGTTTGAACCACGGTCTGATACTACCTCCTTAGGGAAACCCACTCTGGAAAAGATTCCCAGGAGGGCTCTAGCCACAACAGGAGCTGTGGTAGTCCTTAGGGGTATTGCTTCTGGATACCTAGTGGCATGGCCCACCACCACTAGTATGAATCTGTGCCCAGATGCAGTTTGAGGATCCATGGGGCCAACAATGGCAATCCCAACCCTCTCAAAGGGAACCCCCTCCACAGTTAGTGGTATCAGGGGGGCCTTTGTAGTACCACCTGCCTTACCACTGGCTTGGCAAGTGATACAGGAGCGACAAAACTCCTTTGTGTCCTCTGACATGTGAGGCCAATGAAAGTGAGGGACAATTCTGTCCCAGGTCTTGTTTTGGCCTAAGTGTCCTGCTAATGGGATATCATGTGCCAGTGTTAATAGGCAGCCTCTAAACTTCAGAGGTATAACCAACCTCCTGGTAGCACCAGGCTTGGGGTCTCTACCCTCTGAGTATAAAAGTCCATCATCTCAGTAGATCCTATGGGACCCACTGGCACTCCCAGCAGCCTCAGCAGCAGCTTGCTGTCTGAGGGGTTCAAGAGAGGGGTAGTTCAGCTGCTCCTGGCTCAGATCTGCCCTGGAAGGGCCCCCTGTCCCCAAGAACTCAACCTGGTCAGGTTCAAGTTCCTCTGAGACAGTTCCTTCTTCAGGACTAAGATCAGCTCCCTCAAGAGACTGATCCTCACTCTGAGGCAGGGGGGAAGACACTGCCTTACCCCTACTGCTCCTTCTCTTGGAAGGCACCTGTTCCATTATTCCAGGATCCAGGGCCTGTTCAGTAGAAGACATTTTTGCCTGTGACCTAGTCATGGCAAACACATCTGCAGGGATGCCCAGCATTTCTGCATGTGTTCTGAGTTCCACTTCAGCCCAATCTGAAGTTTCCAAATCATTGCCCAATAAGCATTCTACAGGGAGGTCTGAACTTACCACAACCTTCTTAGGGCCAGTTACCCCTCCCCAGGTGAAATTCACAACTGCTAAGGAATGGTCTGTCCTGACATTGCTTGCATTGGTCACTTGGTACATCTCACCAGGTATGATCTGGTCAGGGCCCACAAGTTCTTTTGTCACCATTGTGACACTTGCACCTGTGACCCAGTATGCGATGGCCTCCTTACCATTGATTAAAGGCTGTTGTCTGTACTTGCCCAAGTTACTGGGACTTACAAATAAGGAGGCAATATCTATGCCTCCATCGCAGACTAACACAGCCTGAGTTGGAATTCTGACTAGGCCAGAATCCATCTCAGATCCCAAGGTTAACCCTACTATAAATCTTCCTTAATGAAAGGAGCGTCATGTTCAATAATAAGTATCTTCAATTGAAAGTTAATTGTGAACAGATCCAAACCACAAACAGATTTCCTCTTCTCCAACAATCCGTATTTTATTACACGTTATTTTAGGATAGTGTTATCACAGAAATTCATTGTAGTTCATCAACAAAAATTCAAACACAATCAGCCAACACGTTTCATCCATTGTTGGACGTCATCAGGGCTCTTGAGATCGTGGTCTCCTACTTATTACAAGAAATGCAGTAATTCAGTTGTAAGTGCATTCTTCGTACTCAGAATATATCTTCAATTTTAGCCGCATTCGGCTCCGACAACCCGTTCCTTGCAGCCGGCCCGATAAATCCCGCTGTTCTGGGGGTGGTTCCACAGCGGTGAGCCACAGACGGTTGAGCATGATTAATCAATGGAACTATATTGAATGAATCTAGCTATAATACTGTTCTGTGCACACCGGTAGAAAGCCCTCACTGCTAGGTATTGTTTTTTAGTTAACCCTACTATACCGTTGTTCTGTGTACCACCACTTGAAACTGAGCTAGGGGGAACAGTTGCCTTAGGGGCAGTGGTAGTAGGAGTAGAATCCTTGGCCTTTGGACAATTGGCATCCTTGGTCCAATGGGTCTTCTCTTTACAGATATGACACCAAGGTTTCTTATTGCCTTTACCCTTGTTTGATTGTGACTCCCCCCCCAGATGCAGGTTTTTGGGTCCCTTGTGAAGACTTCTGGTCTTTACCCTTCTCCCCACCCTTATCTGAGGTCTTAGCATCTTGCTTCTTAGAGTCACCACCTTGTTTCTGAGCTTTCTGCTTCACCCTGGTTCTGAACCATTTGTTTGCCTTCTTTCCCAATTCTTGGGGAGAGGTCAGATCAGAGTCCACCAGGTACTGATGCAACAACTGATTTTGGCAATTATTAAGGATCTGCTCCCTCATAATTAAATTGTACAATCCTTTAAAATCATTCACTTTACTGCCAAGTAACCAGCCTTCCAGAGTCTTAGTAGCACAATCTACAAAGTCTACCCAGTCCTGAGTGTGTGTCTTCTAGGTGTCTCTGAACTTAATCCTGTATTGTTCAGTGGTTACGTCAAACCCATCAATGAGAGCACTCTTCATGACTGAGTAATTGTCAGCATCCTCTTCTCTAACAGCGAGGAGCTTATCTCTACCTTTGTCAGCAAAGGAGAGCCACAAGATAGCTGCCCACTGCTCCTGAGTGACCCTCTGTACCTTACAGACCCTCTTAGTGCAGTTATCCATTTGTGGATGTCATCCCCAATCTGGTAGGGAGGGACTATCTTGTTCAGGTTCCTATGTTCATGAGTATACTCCCTACTTCTAGGAACACTGTTGCTGCCACCATGGGACTCTAGTCCCAATCTCTTTGTAGCTCTCTGGAGCTCTAGGGATTCCCTGTCTATGGCCAACTGCTCCTTCTTGAGCCTAAGCTTGATTTTCTCAAGCTCCAGAAGTTGGCACTGTCTCTCATAAGAGGATTCCCTCTTTTTTGATACGGAGGTCCCTACAGAAGTTCCTGAGTGCTGAGACTCTACAGAGGGAGATCTAGATCTCCTAGGTAAACTCTGTACTCTCCCTGGTGGAGTAAAGAGAGGGCCACTGGGGCCTTCTCCCCCACCTGAAGGAAGTTCTGTGTTTTCCAGGTTAGAATCATTTTGATCCTCCTGGCCAGGGTTTGAGTCCAGATCAAAGAAGGTTTCACTTCCTGGCCTTTCCTCATCCCCTGTCCCACCCACTCTCTCTACTTCATCAGACCCTGGGGTCTTTCTGAGGTCATCCAAGAGCAACATCTCAATGAGACGTTGGGTGCTTGCACTTCTTCCTGTCCTCAGCTTCCTAGACATGCACAAAACCCTCAATTCTTGGAATGAGAGGTTATCATACCTAGTTGGCAGAGAGCCACTGGCTTCTCCTCTAGAAGACATACTAGTGTTATGTGGTGTAGGCACCTACCTAACCTAGTGGAGACTAAACTCTCTTGAGTTGGAGAAAGGGTTTGCTAGACCCTTGACTTACCCAACTCCAAGTTTAGTAGAACTTCCTTATTCAAATCTTGATGTATTATATGTGTCTAATACTTTAGTGGTTTTCAGTTAATCATTCAGTGAAATTTATCTGGTAAAACAATAGCAAGCTTGAATCCCACCCGCTGCACACCAATGTGAGAAGTTAGCCTTGTATATGCTGTCCACTAATTAAAGTGGGCACCTTGCACCAGTCCAATTGACCCTTATGATGTATGAGGTCAAAGATAACCTTTAGAAAGCTATCCTAGTGGTAGCTGTGGAGAGCAGCCTTCAGTCTTAATCTTGAAGGAATGTAAAGCAGCTTGTTTTAGCAGAATCACACTTCTTGAATGATCAAATGAAAGGAGAACCACACAGTAGTTATGTAAAAATATGTCTTTATTACTATAAAACTCTCTACTAATCTCTACACGAGGTTAGAACATAAAGCACACAATACTTAATCAATAGAACATACGTAAGTAGCAATATGTACAACGGGCTCCAGGGGGAGACGGAACCATATACTAAAAAAATGGTATAACAATCACGACTTCAATAGATACTGTGCCTAGAGCAAATAGAATCGCTGGGACCCCAAGGAACCACCCAAGGTAGTGACACAGGGCGCCCACGAAGGACAGGTGCAGTGAGGAAACACGACTGTGTGCTCTGTGCAACTCTATGGGAAAGTCGAGGTTGGAAAATTACAGTTTAAGGACACTTTTATGAGGACTTCAAGCAAACCCTTTGGAACATAAGAAGTTCTAAGGCCAGCTCCCTTGTGAGTACCGAGGTACCCCTGTTACCTATCCCAGAGGAGCCAGGTGCATAGGGGTCAAGTGGTGTCGGAAACCTCTGTCGTTTTCAATGGAGAGATGCGAAGAAGTACTGCTGCCAGGAAGGCGAAGAGTGTCCGGTGGAATCCAATCCTGGATTCTAGGTGAGAGTAACCTGAAAGCAGAGGGTACAGAGTCTGGGTCACTTCAGGTGACCAAGGGCTTGGTAGTCGAATGCCCACCGATGTCGGGTGCTTCAGGTGAAGAGGAAGGATGTTTGTCTCTGCAGCCACGGGGACCAGGTGATGTCAACGATGACCAGGGTCCGGAGGTGAGCTGTCCCACGAAGGATGTCGAGAGCTGAGTGGTCAGTGTCCGGCTGGAGCACCAACAAGCCTTGGCAATGGCAACCCACACACGCAGAGGAAACAGGTTACGATGTGGACCAGCAAGGTCCAGGGGACTCTCCAAGCAATGGAGAGTCAGGGCACGTCTGGAGCAACCAGGGAAGCCCAAGAACAAACAAGATGACCCTCGCGAGGACCCACAGGCCAACGGACCAGGGATCGCGAGGAGACCTCGAGCAAATTCACAAAGCACCAGCCCAGAGAGCACTCGTGGAGTGGAGGCCGGATATCTTAGGTGCAAATGTTGCTCGGAGTCGGGACTACAAGTAGTCTAATGCACAAGCTCAGGAATCGCCAACAAGCATATGTACTTGCAAATAGACGTGGTGCACAAGGGTACAGGTTGCACGGCCCCCACGAGGGATACTGGTCTCAGAATCGCTGAGAGGTCAGATCTACCTCAGGGACCTTCGGGAACCCACCTCCTGTGTTGCAGAAATCTTCGGAGTCCACAGGAGCTCTGGAGATTGAAGCCGGTCAGATGCGCTTAGGTGCCTGCTGCTGAAAGGGAGTAACTCCTTTACTCCAAGGGAGATTCTTCTGTCGTCCAGCGAAGTGTAGACCGTCGAAGTACTTGGTTTCTTTGTAGAGTCTTGTCCAGGTATAATCTAAAGTCCTGTGGTCAGGTTTCCCACTTTATACCCAGGGAAGGGGTTGGACGGACTCTAGGGACCCTTCTAGGGGAGGGGCAGGATAGATGGGTGGCTACACCCATGTCCTTTGTCCAGTTTCACACCAGAGCAGGAGCCAATGGCTCCCAGAACTGGTTCGAGCTGGACTATGCACAGGGACACCAAATGTGCCCCCAGTGCAGACTTTCTGGCACTCTCAGAGTGCACCCACCCAGCCCCAATACACTAAACCCTGTCTGGGAGGTGGTCACACCTCCCTGTGACAGGATACCTATTGTCAGGCCTTCCTCTGCTCGAGCTTGGCTCAGCAGCAGGAGGGCAGACTCGTATCTGTGGCTGGCAGCATCCATTTTGTGCTGCCCAGGTCGAGAAAGCTGGTACCGGGTAGACTGGTGACACATAGTAGTAGTTCTACAAGGGTGGAATCATACCTCCCCCACCAGTACTGGCGGGGAGATATGATTCCAAAGTGTTTGACACCAAACACAACATGTTTCTAAGCAGCCGTTTTAAAGTTAGCATTTACCGCGAGGTTATAATGCACTTAAACATATATGTCTGGCTGCATCACAGACAACCCCGGAGAATGGTCTCCGAAGGCTGCAGAGGGGCCCTACTCATGTAGGGGCACCCTCTCACGTAAAACCCAGCACCCTGCCTTCAGTATTGATAAGGCCTTCCATAGGGGTGACTGATAGGTTTGTAAGCGTAGTGATTTAGATAGATATAGTGAACCTATATCTAAGTAAGTAGTGCAAGCACCAGCTTACACAGGCTGCTGTAGCAGACCTGTTGTGTCATTTTGAATGGCCTCTCATGGGTGTCATAATACATGCTTCAGCCCATGGGAGGCCTCTGGAGTACCTATGCCCTGGGTACATGGTGTACCATATACTAGGGACTTATAAGGGTACCCCAGTATCCAATCTGGAGTGTACCTAAAGTACATGTATTGCAATTTACAGGAGAAAGCAGATAGACTGGGGTCCTGAATAGCAGGATCCGAGTCAGACTAGGCCATAAACAGTCAGACATCAGCAAAAAGTGGGTGTAACTATAAGAAGCAGATCCTACTCTCCTACAGTGGGGGTCAAAAAAGAACTCAAATACTATAAACTATGCCATTAATAGATAAATCCACATGACATTTGGCAGAAATTTATTGTGTTTAGGGGCTCATGCATCAAGCAATTTTGCGATCGCAAACAGTGCAATTCGCAAAAAATCGGCCATTTGCGATTGCAAAATGGCCTTTTCAAATGCATGAAAGATTTTTGCATACGCAATTTAGGTATCGGCAATTCCCTACATTGCAAATGCAAATAGGGAATCGCAATTTGTGATTACCTAATGCACATGCAAGAAGCCTTTCGTAAATGTTAACTGTGCATTAAGGAAACTCTAATTAACATCAACTTCAAGTTGATGTTAACCGTGTGCATACTTTGAAAAATGCACAAAATTGCATTTTTCAAAGTGCCATGTGGTGCATACATGCCCCTAGGGCATGTGTGTGCCTTACATGTGCCCCTTTTTTTTTTAGGGGTGCCTCAGGGGGGCCTTAGGCCCCTGGACAGCCTTGCCTTTGCATTAACTAATTTCAGATTACCAATTAGGTAATCACAATTTAGGTAATGCAAGATCATTATTGGAGTCGTAATTGCAAATAGCGATTCCCTAATTGCCTTTGCGATTCTTAAGGAATCGAAATTAGAGAGTCGCAATTTGCTGCCTGTTTTGTTGCATTGAATTTTGCGCTTACCAAATACGATTTCTTAAAAATCGCTATTTGGTTATCGCAAAATGCAACTTTCATGCATGTGCCCCTTAGTCTTTTGTAGACATAGTAAGTTTCATGCAGATCTAGTGCAGGGGCAAAGGTAAAAGAAGGTGGCAAAAATGTTTTCGTGTGCTAATAGCTCTGGTGCATCTTAATTATTCACAATGACATTTGGTAAGGTGTTAACAAGTTAAATCAAGTCTAAGAACATCGAGTTATAGGCAGGCCAAAGAAGAATGGGAAAAGTTGAAAAACATGTATTGTCTAATAACTTTGGCTCAGTTGTATAGAACTGCACAACACTTGGCAGACACTCACATGTTTAGCATACTCTTGATGAGATTTTGAGTTTCATGCATATCCATCAAGGGGGCAATACTCAATAGGATGGTAAATAATAAGTATTTCCCACTTTAACTCCCGTAGGAATCTTTGCTCTGCACTGCAGAGAAAAAGCCTGAACGTGAAAACACGAAACTTGGGATGAAAATAGCTTTACTTGGGGAAGTGTCTTTGTTTGGAGTGGAGTAAATCTGTTCAGTGGTTATCAAGAAACTAGCATAGCAAACATGTGTCAGTAGGCTTTACAGTGTTAAAAGTAAAGATATCTGGACCATTAGTCCATATGCAATTCTCAAACCATGTTTTGTAGACTGTCCTTGAACCTAAACTTAAAAATAGAAAACCTCCAAGGACAAGAGAACTTTTTGCTCCTGTCATTCATTTTCAGGTTGTGCAAACAAAGTTGGCTCTGTGAAACCCTTAATTCAATATAGATTAAAAAACTGTCCGGCCTTCAGCAAGGCCCTACTGTCAGTTACCTCTGCGCAACTCCAAAGGCCATGAGCAGTGGGGAGCTGGCTTTCCACTGTGGGTTGGGTGCTATGCATGGCTACAAGTCGTTAAGACGGTGGGTTGCCCCCCTGCAGCAGGTTAGATGCAATGCCTGGCCAAATTCCAGGCTCTTTGCTGAATCCCATTGCACATGACGTTTAGTCCCACAGGTGTGCCCCACTGGGACTGGGCGACACTAGCTGCAAATGGCTTTCTGAGTCACATGCACCCCCTGGGCCTGACCAAACCCTGCTGTTATTGGGCACTCATCCTTTCTTCACCCCTTTAACTTCCCCTCATGTACTGATGTCGTTGAAACCTGAGACCCTTGCACTGGGTTTAACTTGCTTACAGTCTTTCAAATGCAATGCAGATTTCTTAACCTGTGCTAAAGTTATTAGCAATTGAACGCTTTTTTTGGACCCCCCCATCTGTAGGTAAGCCCCTTCTTGACGGATTTACATGAAACTCAATATATTACGACTAAGCTAAAAACACTTCGGGGCCGATTCCGATCTCGGTCGGAGGCGCACCCAATACCATTCGGTCGGGAAAAAAGCCATGCGAAAGCCTGTTTCCCGACCGAACCGTACGCGGGTCCGTCCGGCGAGTACGATGCGGGTCGCCGACCGACTCGTCCGGGCGTCCCGACAGCTCCGACCGACTCGCTCGGACTCGAACCGCTCCGACCGACTCGCTCGGACCCGATTCGCACCGCGCAATGGAGACGTTTCCCGGCCGGGTAAGTACGATGCGCGCCGCGAGCAGTCCGACCGAGCCGCGCACTCCGGCTCGTAAGAGCTGTCGGAGCCGTACTTTGGGGGTCCGTGTCGGACCCCCCTGTACGCGTACCCGTGCGAGGCGCACACAGGGGGACCCAAGGGTCCCCCTACCTGTGCGTGTACGCCGCGGAGCGCTCGCGGCGTACTCGCTGTAGGGCGCCCTCGTCCGCCTCGCACCCATTGAGGCAATGGGAGCCCGCGTACGCGTTGTACGACCGGCTCCCATTGAGTTCAATGGGAGTCCGACCGACTCGTGTCCGATAACATACGGCCGCATCGTACTCGTTCGGTCGGACTGCACGGGTCCGATTCGGTCGGAAATCTCTCCGGGTCCGGCTCGGTCGGAGAAATTTCCGGCCCGAATCGGAATCGACCCCTACGGGTCTACCACATTTCAAACAGCTCCATGATATGGCACCCATTATACATGTAAATTATAACTTTGACTTTGCCCCCATGTCAGATCTGCCTAAATTTAAAGATGCCTACTCTGAGCTTAACTTGCTAGTAATAGCCTGTCAAATATCCTGCTTATTCATTAACTAGAGTTAAAGTTATTAGCAAATGAACACTTTTTACCTACCCCATTTAAACAAGGGCCTCCTTCGTGGATTTGCATGAGACTCAATATATCAAGAGTAGGCTGAACATTGTGGGGCAGATTTACAAGAAAGTGACGCATCTGTATAGATGCGTCACTTTCCCTGCGCCACCCTTAGAAACCCTTGCGCCACCATAGATGCACCGTATTTACAATACGGCGCACTATGGCGCAAGGATTGACAGATACGTCAGAAATTCTGACGCATCTGTTGGCGGAAAAGTCACGCAATGCTGGAGTCGTGTCGCAAGCACGACGCAACTCCAGCAATGCGTGTTGAGGCCTATTCCCACTACACTGCGTCACTACTTACGCCTGCTTCAAGCAGGCGTAAGGTTTTGACGCAGTGGTGTCCTAAAAGTGGCGCAGTATAATCTTGTAGATTTCACTGCGTCACTTTTACGAGGACTTCCTGCGTGGGAACGCCCACCCTGCATACATTATACCTGACGGAGGTATAATGTGACGCAGGGCTTTACAACGTGACGCATCTCCCTAGATGCAACACGTTGTAAATAGGCTGCATTTTTTGCACCGCCATTGCGTCAAAAAAAGTGGCGCAAGAAGGCGCAAGGGGCTTGTAAATCTGCCCCGAAAAGTTATTAGCTAATCCAAGATTTTTTGTCCCCACCGCCTTTAAATTTGCTCCCTCTTGATTAATCTTTATAATGCTTGACATAAAAGCAGAAACAAAGCATACTAACAATTTGTTAAATTTCATGCAGATTTGATCAGTATCATAGTTATTAATAAATTAATACTTTTTTAACTCCCACCAATTTTAGCTGTCCCCCTTTGATGAATCAACAAAAAATTAAAACACAAAAGAGCAGATGCATTATGTTCAATGCAGTGCTGTTTTGCACAAGAATGGAAAAAGCAGGCAAGAGCAAGATTTATTAAAACTGGCCCTCTGCTGCTGTCATCACTTGTGCTGGTGCACACACAGGTTGTCCAGCACCAACACAACCTTTGCATAACTTTTCAGAGGTGTGTGTGTGTGCTGTCTAGCATAGACCTTGTACTGGAAGCAAACTCTTCCAGAACAAAATCCATATCCCTACACAAATTCTGATTCTTTCCACTCATTGTCTATGCACTGTACAGAGAAGCACATGTGCAATGTGTGGGATGTTTGGAAAAATAAAAACATTTTGCCTTGTTAGAGTCTGCTTCAATCGGGAGTTATTTGATGCCACAAATTCTGGTCTGGCTAGGTTCTTAGATTGGACTCTGTGTCAAAATCTATGTCTATTTGTGCTGAACCACATAAGTTATACCCACGAAATGCTCCCTTGATGCAAAGTAGTGCAAACCAGTGCAAATGGCTATTTGCACTGAGAAAAGGGAGCCTTACCAGTGCAAATAAATATCTTGGTGCTGGAAAATTAATAGCCATCCAACTCTTTATGGTACTTAGCAGCAGTTTGCGTGTCTTGGTGAAAGCACAACATCTTTGTAAATGTGTTGCTTAGAGTGAGCTGTACATGCTAAATGTCTGTCAAATGTCGTGCAAATGTGTCAAGCAGCACTAAAGATATAAGCAGTGGTAGCGCCTCTGCAGTTATGGTTCAGAGATTCCACTGAAAGAACATTCTTATATACCTCTGGTGCCATTGGATGAATCTGAACAAAACTTTCCTTTACACATTTTCATTTACTTTATGTTTGGGGGAGCAAAAAAAACTGGGGTCCTAAAAGAAGCATTTCCCATTTTAACAGCCATTGGATATTTTGGTATTTATACAGAAAAACAGCCAGACAAAATTACAGTAGACTTGTTGTGTATGAAAACTTTTACTGAAAGAAGTGCCTCTGACTGGATTGGTGTTTATCTTTAGTAGTTTTTGAGAAATTAGCATTTAAATTGTATTCCAGTCTAGGCATTAACATGTTAAAGTTTAGAGATATCTGGGCCATTAATCAGCGGATCCTTTACAGATTCACAAAGTCACAGAGGATGGCAAATCAAATTAAATAAATAGAGGCACACCATTGGATTAGGAGCCTTTTCACTCATCATCCATTGCTGATTTGCAAATCCAGGTGTTGCTCTGTGAATCCATGGTGCTCTCATTTGATAGGTGTCACCAAAATGTTTCTGTTGTGGCTGCTATTATCAACTTGGTGCACAGAACACTGGACTGGGAAGAGTAAAACAAAAAGAGCATAAAAGTGAAGGACACGCCTACCCCAACCACTGGGCCCATGTGGCGAAGTCACAAAGGGGCCCCAGCCACATTTAAATTAATATTGCAGGTTTTGCCATTCTCTGCCAGATTCATAAACCCTAGTTCCTCCCAGGGTCCTGCAGACTTTCCTATAGTCCCAACTCCTGAATTCTTTTTTTTTCTTTCTTTTAAAAAAAAAGAGTTTGGTGTACTACAAATGTTCGTGGCCAACGCGTGCTGCTTATGACCTTCGCCAGGTACAATGGTATAGGCTGCCCATAATGGATTGTGGTGAGATGTTCAACAAAACACTGTGCACAGCTGAAGATTGCTGTGCACTGTGTGGGTGGCTGCCTGGGGTGGACTGGGTGTGCAGAGTTGGCAGCCTCCAAGTGTTTGCTGCAGGGAACTGTTGGATGTAGTATATGATCAAAGATCCCCAACTAAACTACTGTAGAAACTAAAGGTATGGTTAGCTTTAAGTGCAACACTTTAACTTATGTTTTAAAAAAAACCTAAGAAATCCACTTAAAAAAAACACAGTTATGGTAAGGTATTGACACTAAGGGCCCGATTCCGATTTTGTTCGGAAAGCAAACCGAACGACTCGTGTCCGTAATGCTTTCTGTACGACTCGTGTCAGGGGAGTCCGACTGAACAAGTCTGATGCGTTTGAATGCATCCGGATACGATTCGGTCGGACTTCCATTGACTTCAATGAGAGCCTGTGTACCGAACGCGCACACAGGCTTGCATTGAAGAAAGGGGTGACTGGGAAAACCGTGCACCCTACTTCGGGCACCCCTTGGTGCCTGCCACACTATGCCTGGTCTGGAAGGGGGGACATATGGGTACCCCCATGGGCACGATTAGGAGGGCCCCGGGTGAAAGAGGGCCTGCTATGGGCCCTCAAAGACCGATTCCGGCAGCCTTTTTAATTCCGGGAACAACGACTCGTAAAGGCTCTCCGAATCGTTCATTGTACTTGCTCGCTTGGAAAACCTACTCCATAGAGCTGTACGATTCAGCTCGGGAGGGCTCTATCTCTCCGTATGCCTTCTGGAACCGATAAGGTCAGCGCTAAGGGTTTCCAGGCATCGTACTTCGTCGTTTGGAATTGGGAACGAGTCGGTCGGAAACAAGGGCTCCGGATCGGTTTAGGTAAAACCAAATCCGATTCGGAGCCCTTCCAACCAAGATCGGAATCGGGCCCTTAGAAACCACTTAAATATGCTGGTAAGCAAACCTTAAGATGCAGACCAAATGAAATGCTTATGACGTTGCAGTACATATACAAGTAAATAACAACACCTAAAAGTAGTAAAATGTAATAAAATAACAACACATACTCATACCAATAAATAATACTACATTTGTAGTCCTCGCTTTTAAAGTAGTATGGGTAATGTGATACATAATCTCATCTGTAAGATTATTTGCATTTGAAATTGCATCTGTTACAGTAAGGGTAAAGTGATGAGCACTGCATTTTTTGTATAGGTTATGACTTCCTTGGCTGTTGTGCGAGTTATGGATTGCGTGCCTATATTCTAATGAGTGAATGCCAAGTAGTATATGTGTGTGTGTGTGTGTGTGATTAGCTAACACCTTTGTCACAGTTTGACTAATCTGCACAAAACTTCTCAAAACAATGATTAACCATGTTAATTTCCCATAGGAAATTTTGCTCCCCAATACAGTGTACTTTTTGAGAAATTCTGATTTAAAGAGGTGCTCAGGTTGGGCTTTAAGGGATTAAAAAGTTAGTTATATCCGGACGGTTCGTCCTGAGTGAGTCCAGCGGTCCCAGAAATGTTAAAAATAAGGCCTTCTGATTGGCCAAGGACTTTTTTCTCCCTTCTGCCATTTCGGTACCACATGAGCGTCCTGCAGTACAAAGCCATCTGATTGCCTCTTTACAACTCAGAAGAAAAAAGTTAGGGCCTCCATTACAGGGTTTGTGAACGTCACTATGAACTATGGTTTTCACAGTGAATTCTGGAATTTTCTGATGATGTTCAGCCAGCTCCTAAGGTGAGCACAACTTTTGGCTGTGTGCAGTGGATGGTTGAAAGCTGGGTTTGACCTCCTGCCAGGCCCTGTATTCAACTTGCCACAGGTGCTAAACCCCAGACTGCACACGGTCTTCGGCCGTATGCAGCATGGGGTTGAGTACACGGCCTGGCCTCTGGATGGCATGGTGCCCAACCTCCCATAGATGCCCAATCCCCCATGGGTACCCAACCCCCTAATGCACATGAGCAGGGGGTTGGCTGCAGGGCCTGGCCCCCTACAGGGCCTGTGCCCAACCCCCCATGGTCACCCAACTACTTGCTGCTCATCGCTCCATTGGGCACCCATGTGGAGTTGGGTGCTTGGCCTGACCTCCAGATAGGCCCTGCATTCAACCTACTGTGGATTCCCAACCCCTCGCTGTGCAATGCCTTTAGCAGTGCACAGCAAGAGGTTGGCCACAGAGCCACGCAGGATGTGCTCAGCCCATGCATTTGCCCAACCCCTGTGCTGTATGTTGCCTTCCGCCATGCACAGAATTAGGCTGACTTCCTACTAGGCCCTGCACCCAACACATTGTGACTGACCCAATAACCCCACTGAATGCCGTGCATAGCGTGGGATTGGGTGTTGGGCCTGGCCTTCAACACTGGCCCTTTTCCCAGCTTTCCCTGAGCGATCAACCCCCTGCTCTGTAGAGCACTTGAGCGTGCAGAGCATGAGGGGGACTGCAGGTTCCAGCTTCTTGCACCCATGCCCACATGCATCCAACCCCACCACAGCACATGCCATTCAGCATGGGGTTGGTCATCGGGCATGGCCCACAGCTAGATATTTGACCACTCCATTGCTGGTGCCCACCTACCCACGGGCACCCAACCCTCTCTGTGCATGGTCTTTGGCCGAGTGTAGCAGGGGGTGTGGCCACAGGACCTGGCCTCCAGCCAGGCCCTGTATCTAACCCCACAATGACTCCAAAGCCCTCACCGACACCTACCCCAAATGTTTATGAATTAATTGTTTTCTAATCCATGTTTCCTCGGAACACCCTTAGTACAGCAGCTTGAGCGTCAGTTCCATAGCACTTCACCCAATGAAGCTTCCATAGTTGTGTGCTACAATGAAGGTGAAACATCTGTGCGGGTCCAGGGGGCGTACTGTGGTACCTTACGAGAAGGCTGTCCTGTGGGGGCACTGGGGTACCCACAGTCTGAGTTTTCTTTCTATTGGTTGACTCCTGGGGTCCTCCAATAATTGCCTGGGTGTCCCTACTCTGCCCACTTACATGTTTTTCTCCCACATATTTTGTACACAGGGACCGAGTCTCCATATCTTGTAATGGTGGCTGAAACATTTTACTCAAAGCTGCAGTCACCCAATCAAGTTGCTCAGAACCATGGGCAGAAAAGGCTGACAAAAGTAAAGGCTCCGTTGGCCAGTCAGAGGACCTTATTTTGTAATAATTATGGGGCTTTTTATAGCCCTTCCAGAAATTATTCCAGTGGAAATTATAGAGTGAGGTCAAGATCGTAGCCTCCATAAATAGAAACTAAGGTCAGCAGTCTAGACCTTGAACCAAGCTTGAGCACACCAAGTTATTATTTCACATGCATAAAGATAGTGCTGTGCACTTCAACTGTTCTTCTGACAAAAGTAGTGTCTCATTTGTAATCTCACTCCTATAGTGACGTTTTTGACATATTCCTCATTTCTGAGTTTTCTCTGCCCCTTATTGTTGGTCTGCACACCAGGGGTATTCCTCATCAGTAAGTTATTTTATATTCACTCATTCATTTTGGAATGAGAAAAAACATCAAGACTTTGAGTAGAAAATAGAGGTAGAAAAAAATGTGAACCTGCTTTGGAAGAATCTAGAAACCTGAATTCTGCCAGCAGAGTCCATTCTGTGTCTCATTAAGGCTAGTAACTGAATGCTTCAGAGTATTTGAACATTAGAACATCAACTTAAAAAACTTAAGGGACATGTATAAAAAGTTTGATGTCCAGTGTATAACAATTAACAATACTGGGTAGGTACCAGGAAGGATAACAGTGCACAGTGACAGTTATCCAAACATTGATTTCTCGTTGCTGCTTAAGAGAGAAGTGATATATATATATATATATATATATATATATATATATATATATATATATATATATATATATATATATATATCCCAACATCGTTCCACCAGGCGGTCGAACACTCGGCGGGTGCTTCCGTGCGACGGGTGAGGTCGTTTGTTGCACAACTACAGTAAGAAATCCAAGCACTCACGGGGTCTTCAGAATGATTTATTAAGCAGACGCGTTTCGGTATAATACCTTCCTCAGTGCCACAATTCATTTGAAATTTTCTGCACAGTTTGCATTCCTTTTAAACAACTAATCACTCCATTGGGGGGGCTATCACCAATCAGGAAACAACCTCATTTTTTCTGCATCGGCATGTTTCACACATAAAGAGAAAGGAGCCTCAATGTCCCATAATGCAACATCCATTCATGGAAATTATTTCGTTGCAGCCACTTCTCTTTAATGTCCTTCCCTGATTGGTAGCCACTAAATATCCTTCAGGCTGGGCATCTCTCCCTCGCCTGCCGCTGGTCTCATTTCGCACAGCTCCTGCTGGTGTCCCTCATATGGCCAGTCCACCACAGACTTGAATAGTCCGCTCCCCTCACGGTATATATATATATATATAAAATAAAATACTAAATATTAAATATTTTAAATAATAAAATTAATTAAAAAAATTAAATAGATTTTCATATACATTTTAACAAATATATCAAATAAACTTAAATAGACAAAAGTTAAAACACATATATAATAATTAATATATATATATATACATATATGTATCCAACACTCCTCTCTTCCATACGAAGAAATTACTCAGACGCCCATGTATGCTTCAAAATAGCCAATTTAATGACAATGGCAATCCGACGCGTTTCGGCTTTACGCCTTGCTCACGGCAATAAGATTTACAAAGCATTGCTCCATTTTTAAATACATGTTTAAAAAGTGAAAAAGGACTCAACCACCCCTATGTGATTTGGTAGTGAAAATGTGTCGGCCATCTTAACATGATCACATACAAAACTTTATCAGACAGCATGTTATTAGCCGGATCGATAATGTTATACAATGATATACTGTAATTTCATCAATACATGAATTCTTCCATATTTAGCATTGAATATTAAATGTTCAATACACAGAAAAATTAAAGAGATAGGAAAGCTTTTTAGAATGAAAAAGATTGTAGTGACGAATCTCACAGAGGTTGACAGTAGGAATATACATAAACAATCTTTTTTATTTTAAACATGTATTTAAAAATGGAGCAATGCTTTGTAAATCTTATTGCCGTGAGCAAGGCGTAAAGCCGAAACGCGTCGGATTGCCATTGTCATTAAATTGGCTATTTTGAAGCATACACGGGCGTCTGAGTAATTTCTTCGTATGGAAGAGAGGAGTGTTGGATTTATGGGTTACCCAGTAACCTAAACTCGGACCGCCCACCTAGACAGCCTTGCAACGAACCGGGACTGGTGTTTGTAATATATAAATGTATATTTATTTAACTTAAGACAATTATTAAACTATAAATTTGAATTTATTTTATATATATATACCAATAACATAAAATCTATTAAAAAAATATTCTATTATAAATTAAAACAATAAACTATTTAAAAATCTTCAAAACTTAAATTTCCCACTCCAGTCAGTGCAACAGTAGGAAAAGTGTTGGATAGCGGAGGGGTAAAAAGTACAATTCCCACTCCAGTGAGTGCAACAGTAGGAAAATGTTGGATAGCGGAGGGATAAAATGTACTATTCCCACTCCAGTCAATGCAACAGCAGGGAAAGTGTTGGATAGCGGAGGGGTAAAAATTACTATACCCACTCCAATGAGTGCAACAGTAGGGAAAGTGTTGGATAGCAGAGGGATAAAATGTACAATTCCCACTCCAGTCAGTAGAACAGTAGGGAAAGTGTTTGATAGCGGAGAGGCAAAAATTTGTATTCCCACTCCAGTCAGTTCTAAATTAAAAACAAACAAAATATCAACAACAAAAATTAAAAAAAAAAAAAAAAAAACATATATAAATAAGTGAAAAATTAAAATACAAATATACTTAATATAAAAAACATATTATAATGTTAAATACATTCAAATATATTAAATAAAATAAAAAAAATATTTTCAAACAAATAAATATTTTTAATTAGAAATTATTTAGAAAAAAAACATTAATTATCACATAAATTTAGCTTTGTTATTTTCTACCCTATAACACCACACAATTCACAGCCCACATCTAAATAAAAAAATCCTTCTATAATTACCATAATTCATTATCAATTAAAGACATATTAATTAAAAACAAATTAAAACACATAAACATTAATTAACTACCCACCTTTTACTCCAATAATCCCCACAACCCACAGCTAAAATTAAACTGTAAAAAAATAATTACACAATTAAAATGTATTTTCAATTAAAAAAACTAATAGTATTTAACAGCTAATTATAAAGTAAGTGCAATTAATTTACTCCCCACCCTTTACCCCTATAAACCAAAACCCACACAAAAAACAAACAATTACCCTAATTAATTATCAATTAATTAATTAATATTAATGATCAACTAATTATTAATTCATTAAACATAAATTACTCCACCCTTTACCCCTCTAAAATCCACAACCCATACCTAAAATTAATTACAGAATTTCCATATTTCCTTTTCAATTAATTAATTAACATTAATTAATGATCTAATTATTAATTAATTAAACATAAATTACTTTCCACCCTTTACCCCTATAAACCCCACAACCTCCACCTAAAGTTATTTACACAATTTTCACATTTAATTTTCAATATACCCCTATAAACCCCAAACCCGCACCTAAAAAAATTACTCAAGTATCATAATTAGGTGTCCATTACGATACCGGGCGGTATAAAATCCGCCATCTACCATAGCGGTAAAAAACCGCCCGCCTACACCGTCTGAATACCGACCGAGCAATCACGATGTCGCGAAGCGAAAACCGCCCGCGGCGGAAAAAACACACAAAATACCGCCCGTCTATGTCCGAGTCGAAGTCCATCCGTCCGCCACGGACGCAAACCCGCACGACAACCCAAAACCGCCCGCCCTGACTACCGAGACACCGGCCGTGAAATTAGGATCTTCCCGACATGAGCGCGGCAAATCCACAAATACACCGCCCGCCATCGTAAACAACAGTGATGAAAATGGACATGGCGGAAGCCCTGGCGGCCACGTCCCTGCACAGAAACCATCCGCGGACCAAAGAAACACACACAACATGGCCAACAAGTCCACACAGCAAGCCACGCCCAAATACCCAAACACAGTACACATCCCCCCTGGACAAACAAATAAACTACAAATCCCAGAACACCAGCCACAACACACCTGAAAACAACAGCACATCATGACACACCCACATAGGTAAGTACAAAAGCAGCCCCTTCACAGACCACAATCCCTTGCAACACTACAAACTGAGGACGAGAGCACAGAACACAGCGAGACAGAAAGGACAGCAGCACACCACAGACACGCACCCGTCACCACTACCACCACCACCACCACCAAACACCGGCCCCACAAACCCCCTGCACATCACACACCACACACACACACCGCACCAGCACCACAAACACCAAACCACACACCATGGCAGCACAGAGAATGCCCAAGTTCACTTCCACTGAGCTGACGGTCATGGTCGACGAGATCATCAAGGTGCACCCACAAATCTATGGGAACCAGGTCCAACAGACACCACTAGCCACCAGAAACCGGTTGTGGAGCAGGATCGTAGACCAGGTCAATGCAGTCGGGAACGTGCCACGCAACAGAGCCGAAATCACCAAGAGGTGGCACAACATGAAAAGAGTGGTCAAAAAGAAGGAGGCCAAGAATCGGCAGCTGGCTGACAGGACTGGCGGAGGAAATCCCGCGCTATTTAAGACCTTCAAGGCGTGGGAGGAGAAGGTGCGAGGCATCCTACATCCGGAGAGTCTCACCGGAATACCAGGGGGAGTGGAGGCTGGTAAGTACAAACAAATGTATACCAGCACACCGCTATGTACTCACATGCACTACCACTATGCCATAGCTCCGAGGGACAAACACCCCCATGTCCAGTACACAATACACAAGACATCACTCACACATGCAACAGACACTACCACACACTCAGCCCAAACCTAGCAACTAACAAAACCATGGAGGCATGTGTACAGTCAGCCAGCACCGCAACTCCCACCAGGTCCCCTTGTACTCCAGAAGTGCCAGAAGGAGCACTGCCCACACCCACACCCATGTGTCAGCCATAGCTGCACCAACCAACAAGTAACAGGTAAGTAGCCGGAACACAAAGTCAGTGGTTCGGAGGGGGGACAGCTGAAGTACAACACCCACCAGGCCCCTAGTCCTACAGCGCAGCAAGGTGGAGCACACCCCACACCCATGTGTCCGCCATAGCTGCACTAACCGACAAGGAACAGGTAAGTAGCCGGAACACAGTCAGTGGGTCGAAGGGGGGACAGCTGAAGTACAACACCCACTAGGCCCCTAGTCCTACAGCGCAGCAAGGTGGAGCACACCCCACACCCATGTGTCCGCCATAGCTGCACTAACCGACAAGTAACAGGTAAGTAGCCAGAACACAGTCAGTGGGTCGGAGGGGGGACAGCTGAAGTACAACACCCACCAGGCCCCTAGTCCTACAGCGCAGCAAGGTGGAGCACACCCCACACCCATGTGTCCGCCATAGCTGCACTAACCGACAAGTAACAGGTAAGTATCCGGAACACAAGTCAGTGGGTCGGAGGGGGACAGCTGAAGTACAACACCCACCAGGCCCCTAGTCCTACAGCGCAGCAAGGTGGAGCACACCCCACACCCATGTGTCCGCCATAGCTGCACTAACCGACAAGTAACAGATAAGTAGCCGGAACACAGTCAGTGGGTCGGAGGGGGGACAGCTGAAGTACAACACCCACCAGGCCCCTAGTCCTACAGCGCAGCAAGGTGGAGCACACCCCACATCCATGTGTCCGCCATAGCTGCACTAACCGACAAGTAACAGGTAAGTAGCCGGAACACAGTCAGTGGGTCGGAGGGGGGACAGCTGAAGTACAACACCCACCAGGCCCCTAGTCCTACAGCGCAGCAAGGCGGAGCACACCCCACACCCATGTGTCAGCCACTGCAGTGCACACCTTCAGCCGACAGGTAGAAATCACACCCTACATGCAGAGGTGTCTGTGGGAGGTAAGTCATCACCACAACACACAACACCGCCCCCACTCCCACAGACCAGCAACATGGAGCACCCCTCCCTCCCATAACCATGTGGCATCCATTGCATTGCGCCCTCCAAACCAACCAGTAGGTACACAACTGTACAGGCCGGGGTGTCTGTAGGCATGAAGACTGTATTACGACTAACACATGGGACATGTCACGTAGCAGAGGAACACGCAGCACTGCTCCCTGTCATAATCATGTGACCAATGTGCACACGGACATGTATTACAGAGTCATAGCCCACATGAGCCATCACAAATACAGCAACACCCATGGAGCCACGTCTGCATGCACAAGTCCCACTGGAGTACTGACCCACACGGCGGGCACTGTGCCACTCATCACACACATCAGCAACACCATCGAAGTCTTGTCCATGTAGTCGTTACTGCCTGTTCCCCTCACAACGTACAACATCACCCATGTAAGTCTAACCTGTCTAGAACTAACAGTGTGGAACCCCAGTAATGCACATAAACACCACTGGACCCATGAAACACACAGCCACACAAAGCACATCCAACATACCATCCATCTCATCTGTCAGCCCCAGTGTCATGAAAGTTATGTCATCGGAACAGCTGGCCCTCATACAGTAGTTCTGCAAAGATACCTGCCCATTACAAATAATGTGTCTGCAGTGACTGAAGCGCACATCACACTGATTTACAACATACATAATATAGTCAATACCCCAAGAGCACTGTATTGCTGCACATGGCCGAGGGTAGCACGCACACCAAGGAATTGGCCCATCTGCAATACGTCGTGTGGCACACAACCATCACTCACTCACTACAATGCTTGCAGTGTAATGTCCATAAATGATAACAGTGAGCAGATATGCTGGGGATGTCAGACATACACACACCTTTGTCTCTGCACTGTCATGTTGCCAAACCACATGTCCCGTTCTGCACCCATATGTCACAGTATGTACCCCAAAACCATATTTCACCTCAAAAGCGTTGAGGGGGCTGTACCCCCTTTTGCCATCTGCGTTTCTAAGCGTTCCATTTGAACCCCAAAACCATATTTCACCTCAAAAGCGTTGAGGGGGCTGTACCCCCTTTTGCCATCTGCGTTTCTAAGCGTTCCATTTGAACCCCAAAACCATATTTCACCTCAAAAGCGTTGAGGGGCTGTACCCCTTTTGCCATCTGCGTTTCTAAGTGTTCCATTTGAACCCCAAAACCATATTTCACCTCAAAGTGTTGAGGGGCTGTACCCCTTTTGCCATCTGTGTTTCTAAGCGTTCCATTTGAACCCCAAAACCATATTTCACCTCAAAAGCGTTGAGGGGGCTGTACCCCCTTTTGCCATCTGCGTTTCTAAGCGTTCCATTTGAACCCCAAAACCATATTTCACCTCAAAAGCGTTGAGGGGCTGTACCCCATTTTGCCATCTGCGTTTCTAAGCGTTCCATTTGAACCCCAAAACCATATTACATCTCAAAAGCGTCGATGGGTCTGGAGCCCGCATACACCCAAGCCACAAAATGTAGGAGTACAGCAACACACACTGATTGTCATTGCTAATCCGTCCCATGCCACATGAACACAACACACAGTTCCATTGCCTTGCCCACGCATACACACATCGTACATCCACACACACGCCACTGGGAAACCTGTGCACGACAGTGCACGAACTGTGAATGTCAGACAACCAATACAAACTTTGCAAGGTGCAACACAATAACCTATCTCATTCTCCCCACAGGTGCCGAACAGCTGGATGCTGGAGAGGGAGACAGCAGCCAGCACAGCCAGTCCGCAAGCCCCCGACCCGGACTCACGGATGTAGAAGACCTGGACACCTCTTCGGACGAGGACCACCGAGCAGGCCCATCTGGAGTGGCAGGGCCCAACCAGCTCCCCAGGGCCCCTCCTACCCACCAACACATCACCCAGGGCTGCTGACCAGTCACAGACCCCTGCTGCCACGGTCGTTGCGGCCACCACCACCGCCGCAACAACCACCACCACCACCACCACGCCATCCCTGGCCACAGCACCTGCGCAAGGGGTGGCACGCCCGTCGGGCTCGAGCCTGGGAGCCAGACAGAGGACCGTGGTGACCAATGTGGCGAGTGGGCAGGTCGGTGGCAGCAGTACTGGTGGGAGGAGCAGGGTCAGGCCAACGCCATCTGAGCCTGGGAGCCAAGCCCTGCCGCAAATCTCCAGAGTCCTTGGGGCCTATGAAGAGGCCCAAGGACAATGGGCCAGGTCGGCTGCCGACACACGGGAGGTCCTTGGGGTGTTGAGGTCCATGGACGCCCATATGGGCCAATTCGTGACCCGTATGGACCAACTTGTGGACCTCATGGGCCAGCTGGTGGTGGTGGTGAGGGCCCAAGCAAGGCCAGCCACACCACCGCCGCCACCACGTGCTGTGGCGCAGGGTCGTGCAACATCTAGTTCCCCTGCGTCCAGAGCGAGTGAGCAGTCCTCAGCCACCACCAGCAGCCCACCAACACAACCCCCCTTCCAAACGTGGAAGGGGCCGTCCGAAGAGGAAACAGGTGTCCAGAGAGGACTTCGCACGCTCCAAACGCCAGTGAGTCAGCCAGCCACCCTGACCACCTACTGCATTGACTTGGACTACGATCCTACCCCACACTGCCATGTGAATGGCATGTGTCTGTTGGACTGTGGACATAGAACTTCATGGGTACACCTTGACCATCACGCAGCCATGACCGTCAACTCATTGTCACAGCATGCACCACTTCTGTCATCACCTTGCACACAATCACATGTCACCGCTGTAAATAAATACACCTTGATCACAATCTGCTTTATGTGCCCTGGGTTTATTCAACGATGTGCAACCGCCACCATGAGCAGAAATGCCTCTGCTGTGTGGCATGTAGATAGGCCAGGAGATGTTGTAGGGACCTAGGGGTGAAAACCAGAACAAGAGTCCATTCAATTAGTGTGTCACACACCCATCACACAGTACTTGTCACCAACTACAAGCAATGTACACACATCTCACAGAGCAACAGGGCACAATGCCACAGCCACTGTCAGTGGCATACTACCCTGGACATGGACCATTGCCACACAGCACTCAGTGAACAAAAGGCCTCCGTCACAATGCACACATACACCTGCACAACTACAGCTACATCAGCCGTCGTACATGGTCACTCACCGTCAAGTGAAGTAGCGGGCGATGAGCTGCTGACGCACATTCACAGCTTCCTCCTCTCCACTGTCCTCGTCACTGGACCCGTCCTGGTCTGCAGGCGGGGGCCCGGAGCTGATCACCGTCATCCACTATTAGGGGGATCTGCTTGCGAATAGCCAGATTGTGCAGCATGCAGCATGCCACAACTATCTGGCACACCTTCTGTGGGGAGTACGCCAGTGCACCCCGGTGCAGTCCATGCATCTGAATCTGGACTTCAGGAGGCCAAAAGTCCGCTCCACCACACGTCTGGCCCTGCCATGTGCCTCATTGTAGCGGACATCAGCTGGTGTCCGAGGATGACGTAATGGGCTGAGCAGCCAAGGCCCATTTGGATAAGCAGAGTCACCTGGGTGTGAGGAATACCGAGATTCGTTGCAATTCCAACTGTACACAAGACAGCATCGCACACCAGGCACGCTACATGAGTACACATACTCACCAACAATCCAAGCACGGTCCGGTTGCAGATTGGTCATCAGACGTGGTAGGATGCTGTTGCGCATGATGTGCGAGTCATGGGCCGATCCTGGAAACTTCGCACACACGTGTGTAATGACCATGTCCGCAAGGCACACCACTTGCACATTCAGGGAGTGGAAGTGCTTCCGATTCCTATATATGTGCTCCATGGCCTGTGGTGCTACAAGGCCAACATGGGTGCAATCAATTGCACCAACAACGTGGGGGATCCGTCCAAGGGCATAGAAAGCACCCTTCACTGCCGCCAAATCACGAGCCCTGGGGAATCGGATGTACCGGTTCCTGTACAGCATCATAGCTGACAGTACATCCCGTAGCACCATGCTGAACATGGGCTGGGACATCCCACCTCCACTGCCCACTGTGTGTTGGAATGACCCAGTGGCGAAGAAATGCAGTGCAGCCATCACCTTAGCCGTGGGGGTAAATGCAGTTGGATACACCCTGCGAGGACGGAGGTGGGGTTCCAACAAGGCACATAGGCGATGCAGGGTGGGTCGGTCCAGACGGAATTTCTGGATCACCTCCACATCTTCCATGTCTGCCAGCAATTGGTAGGGGCGATGTATGTTTGGTCTCCTCCTAGGAAAGATGGACGTGGACACATGTCAAAGCAACACGCCACATGGCATTTTCACATACACAAAACAAAAATGACTGACCAAGCAATTGAATCACAGAACAGCTGACAAGTAGGGACAGCACAGCCACAATACACTTACACAGGTCCCCTTACCAATAGCAATGAGCAGTGACACAAACCATTGCTATGAGCATGTACATGGGGATTTAGGCCTTAAAAACTTGTAAGGCATGACGATGATATCAGACTGCATATTTGGGAAGCGGCAACACCACGGCAATATAACTAGCTGCTGTGCCTGACACAGCTTCCGAGGCTGGGTGAGTATGGCACACACCAACAACGCTATGGACACAGGCTGAGCGGCAAAAACAAGTGGGTCCTGTTGCACGAGGGGATATGAGACAGTCATTGATGTCCCTACTTCACCCTATGTACAGCACTGTACGGATCACACCTCCAAAACACATTGACAGGTGTACACATTGACAGCTCCATGACAACACAGCTGTGTGATTGCAAATACACATCACAAGTGACACGTAACGTTGCACGTGCCAAGTGGGAGATGTACATAGTGAAAGATGGCATGTGTGTGCATATGCATGTCCCATGCTCCCATGCCAATGTGTACATGATGATGTGCCAACAGACATGTGGAGGCTGAGCACTGGCCGTCCCTGCCCATGCGCACAGCATGTTGTGGCCCTGTCCAGTGTGGACCTGCTCCCACACACAAGTCATGGCCACACCTGCAGATGCATTGCGCACATCATACTGTGTAGTGCACATGGCATCAGCGGACTGTACCCGCCATGGGCCAGGCCCTTACGGCCAACTCCAATGGCCCTCGCGGTTGCACCCTGCGTGTTCCACTATGGAGGTAAGCGTCCCGGGCCAGCTGGGAGCAGGCCATCGTCTGCAATTTAAGCAGGCAGACACGGTACACCAATTGCAGCGGCTTGGACCCACTGAAACTGCCCCAGGGGGCTATATGACTGTGGGAGTGAGACCGGCATTACCACAGCTACCAGGGACTGCAGCCTGGCATCCCTCAACAACACCTGCTGCTGCCACCTGTCCACCTTAACGTCGATGACGCTGAAGATATGTCCAGGTCCACTCACCAGCGAGGAGCTGGAGATCCTGGATTCCGAGCTCCACGCACACTGCACATGGCTATCCCTTGCAAAAGTTGTGTGTGTGAGACAACCACAGTGTGTGTGGGAGTGCATGTGGGGGACACACATGTCGTTGATCCGCAGCACCATGAGTCAGAGCCTGTGGGGTTCCAACATGCACTGCTCACCATGCTTACTGCAGGTGGCAGGGGTATGTGAGCTCTCGGGCGCTTTGCCATGTCTGTCCCTCCCGAGTGGTGGTACATGGCAACTTCATGTCAGACATCCAGTGACACAGCCAATTGGCAATGCAGGTCTCAGAGCACTTGTTGCTCGTGAGAATGGCAGGCTGGGGCCATGCTGCCCTTCTCAGTCCCAGCAGGCCTGGGCTGCACATTGACTGCACAATGCCAGTAGGTGACAACACAGGTTGCCCAGTGGGTTACATGTGTCTTCTGTTCAGGATCAGGACCCTCCGGAAAAGCGCGAACTCAGCACTGTCGATTGGACACACCATGCCTCGTGATAGGGATGTGTGTGAGAGATAGTGGCACAGAATGTGACCTCCATTGCGGGGTGGGCCATGCACAGGGCGAGTATGTTGATGGTTGCGCAGTGTTGGACACAGTGGGTACACCCACACACATGTGTTGCCTTGTGATCTTTGTGTAGGTCCACCTGACAATGGACAGTAGATGTGGACAGGCTACACATTGCTCGATGTGCTGTCAACCTGCATGTGAATGGGTTGGACAGGTACTGTGTACACACTCCCAGCAGCATGCATTCACGTTGTGGTGTACACATGCTGTTAGGCCATGTCCGATTACTTCCTGGCTCTGTTGCACGTCTCGGAGTATTTGGGATGGGTCAGCAGCATGCCACTGTGATTGGTGGATGTGGGTGATGTTGAGAAGTGCATTAGTGACATTCCAAGCCTCCTGTGCACCATCCCTGCAGTTGGAATTCCTCCAGCCCAAGGACTTGTGAGGAGCCATTGCTACCAAGTTGATGCCTTTGTGTGTGTGTGACCGCCAGTGCAGCCAATTCCACAAAGGGTGTGACGGCATCTGCCGGATGGGCCACTACGTGGCGTTGACGAATCGGGGGATTCCCCTCGTATTGTCAGGTTAGCACGGCGCTGCATTTCACCAGTAATGGTCTGCATCTTGACAGTCACACGGCCTGTGCCGGATGCACGTTTGTTGGGGCATCAGCAGCAAGCAAGTTTACAGTCTTGTGGGATGGTGTCTTTTGCTGTGAGAGGCAGCATGTGTCCACAGCCTACCCATGATCTGGGTAATGTGATGTTTGTTTTGTGATGCAGTGTGTAGTAACTGTAGTCTGTGCTGTGTGCATCTGACATGCATATGCTAGTCCTGAGGCTTAAGATGCAATTAGGGCACTCTGCATTCCCAATGCACTCGGAGTCGTAGCCCTCAGGTACAACCTGTAGTAGGCTGGAGTGGCTATTCACATGTATGTTAGGGGCACTGTGCCTACTCTGATTTCGGTCGGACATATGTGTGCGATGCCTCACCTCATGTCTCTGGTACTTGACACATCCGGCACACCGTGCAACAACAGTTGTGCTCGTGTGAACGACAGGTGGATGGCATGGGCTCATGGCCATTGTGGGCTGTCATGTTGCAGTCTGTGTGAGTAGTTTCCCATTCTGCTCCATGCAGGTATGTGTTTGGCCTAATTACATAGTGGTCATCCTTGCCACCATCAGGATAGTGGTTGTGCACAACGCGAGTTGGGGCTATGGTCGCAGGGTGACACAGGCCGTGTGTAGTGCGATGTGCACTACATTCGTGGCACTAATTAGCGGATTCCTTTCCTGTACGCCAGCCATTGGGTGTTGATTGTGGTGGCTGTATACTATTGCACAGGTATCGTGCAACATGTGGATTTGGGTATGTTCTGTGCTGCTTCCCTTGCACATGTCTGTGTCATTGATGCCAGATGAGTGGGACCACCTCGCTCTCTCTCATGTGGCATCTCCCCTGGGTGCTGAGGGACAGGGGACGGTCAACAGTGGGGTGGCTTCGGATGTAGCAGCTGCACAGCTGCTGAGTGAGACAGTTGTGACCTGCGCCTCGGAGGGGCTAGACGTGTGCTGGATGAATCACAGGCCCAGTGGGCAATTTCGGCGTTATCTGAGGACTGAGGTGATGCATCCATGTTGTATGACACAGGGGACGTGGACTCTGGGTCTTCTTCAGCCACGCGGAGGCCAATGCCCGCCCTCCCATCCACTTCCACTGGTGCGACACGTGTCGGCACAGGGATGAAGGATAGGGTGTCCTTCACACCAGGCACAGCTGCCCCTGCACATGTGACCCCTGCTGCCCTCAGTGCTGGGTCTGTTGAGCTGATGCGCCATCTGTGCGTGGGGCAGACAGCTCTCCTCACTTACGTCATTGCCCATGACATCACTTAGCCGCAGGAGACATGGATGATGGAGGGCCCACATGTACGCGTGGGTGGACTACACCAGACCGTCCAATGGTTGTCACCCCCAGTGAAGGTGTGCCTTCAACTGCGCCAATCTCAGACTGACATTCCTGACCCTTTCCCCACCCCCTGGGGAGTGGCACATCTGACGGCAGCAGTGCACGAGTCCTAAATCGGAGGAGTCTGGGGACGCTGACGTCCCGACCGGATGTGACATGTTGGAAGGTGGCTTGCACCGTCAGACTTATGGCCTCCCCTCGCTCACCCCAATATGCGTTTGCATCTGAGAAGCCAGCGCGTGCACAGGCAGCTCCGAGCTCGCACCAGAGAGGCCAAAGAGTGTATGTGTGGGTCCATTTGAACGAGTTGTCTGTCTCGCGGTATAATCAGTGGCGGGACGCCGTCCACCTGCGTGGTACCCCGACTCGAGACCTGGACAACATTGACAATGCATGACAGGCTCCGCAGTCCGGATACACCACCTGCAACACACAGAGGCTGTAGCTGCCCTAGCGGCCCAGGCCGCGTCCAACTGGAGCTAATGGACCCACACATTCACTCTTTGACCTCTCTGGGGCGAGCTTGGAGCTGCTTGTGCACGCGCTGGCTTCTCTGTTGCAATGGCATGTAACGTGTGTGGGGAAATAGGCAATGAGTGCGATGGTGCGAGCCACCTTCCGTGACGTCACTCCCGGGCGCGATGTGTGCGTCCCCCACTACTTATATTTGACTTGTGCCATGCTGCACAATGAGGATGTGTTGCCTGCGTGATGTGACCAGGAGGAGCGCGCCATGACCTCTCACCCACCATGCTCCACTGCCATCCCGTGCCCTGGATAGCCCGTGCAGGTGGACAATGTTGGGGGTACACCTGGTCGACAGGGGATGTGCGTGCCTTGGCAAGGGCCTGGCGGACGCACAGCAGTATCCAGCATGTCCCCAGAGGGTGGGCTGACGTCTACACCTGATGCAGCATTTTTCGTGTGGCCGCCTGTTGTGCACACACGTGTTCACATTCATCCCCAGACAGGTGGTCTTTACAAATGCCCAAGACAGCGGTAATCTAGTGCTCCCGAATCCTCCCAACACAGTGTGTTTCAACATTGCATGTGCGCACCTACCCGTCACACCCACCCACCTGGGCCAAGCGTAACTCCCGCTTCACATGACACATGTGTGTCTTCCACAGTTGTGCTACTCTCTCAGGGCCGGACCTGCAACTGTCCCGTAGCACACACACAGCACCGAGTCGTACTGGCATCCTGTTAGATTGGTAGGCACACTCACACATCTCCTTCTGACACAGTGGTGGCTGTGATGGATATTGTGACTGCCATGGCAGTGTTGGCTGGCCATGGCAGGGCACACTCACACACATTGCATCCGCGGCACTACGTGTCACTACTCGGCACATCGAACTGGGCACTGTCCCTGGGGTTGATGAGTAATGCCGCCTGTCGATGTAATCTGTGACTGGATGCTGTTGTTCCTGTAGTCGGTTGTATCTGTGTAGTTGATGATTGCAGTTGTTGCAGTGTGTGCTTGGTTAAGTGGGGCACATGCCGTGTATGTGACCTCAGCAATTGCAATGTCTGGTCTCACATTCCAATGTGTTGTACACGTGGCAGGGACTTCACTTCTTTCAGACTCTGCTACTTGTGTGTGTGATGAATCTGCTTTTCTGTGCAACGGATTGACTGCATGTATTTGGTGTTATTTCTGGGTAAATGTATCCGTGTCATGTTTGCGTGCATGCAATGCACAGGGTGTGAGTCTAGCCACAGGTGGACTGGCAGCATGCGCTGAGTATGCGGGCATGTGTGAGCTTACTTGCTGTGTGGCCAGCGGTGTAGGTGTATGTTAGTCTTGTGATGTGCATTGTGCCTGGGCACATGGCCTACTCTCAATGTGTGCATTTGGGAGGTGGTGGTGTGTGGTGTGAGTGGTGTGAGTTTGGGGTGGCGTTGGTGTGTGTGTGTGTTGTGGCCATGTCGACTACACACATATGTTTCCCATGCCCATGGTGGATGTTTGTAACCGTGTTGAGGTCTGTGTATATGATGAGATGTGTGTGTTGTATGTTGCACGGTATGCAGTGTTTGGGTGTGTCCTTGCAGTTCAGGATGACTCCTACTTGTTATGGTTCAGACGTTGTGTGTGTGCAGGGTGTGTCACTGTCAAGATTGTGCCTAGTTCAATTGTGCATGTCAGATTTTCTGCAGTTCTTACTCATTGTGCGGTGCTGCCCACCCATACTGATGTCGTGTGTGTGTTTTGACAGGCATTGCTGTGGCATGCTTTTGCGTGGCTCCTACTTTTGGTTGCTGAGTGTGTGGTCAGACTGTGTGGGAAATTGTAGACATGTGTAGGACTGTGCTTTGTAGTGACCAGGCCGTCAGTGTTGATGTGATGATCTTTCGGGCACCTTCAGAGTCTGACAAGTCCTGCTCCAGGAGCTGTGGTATTGCACTGTGGCCACTGTTGCGGCTACTCATTTGCGTTGACATCCAATGACAGTGGACTACATGGTCATCTCACGACTGTCGTGTACTTCACACACTCTCATCCTCTCTCATTCGTACTTGTGTTTGTGAAATGATTCAGCTGAGTCACATTTTTGCTTCAAGCCATGTATTTGGACTTACGTCCTCTGTGATGCAGTATAGTGGACACTACTGGCAGCAAAATGCATGTGGAGGATCTACTTAGCATGATTACACATACAAAAGGGGTTAGGGGTAGATGTGATTAGTTGTTGACTGTGGAATGAGGGCTTCAGAGTTACAACTGCCTTGCCCTTGCTATGCTAATGTACATTTGCTAGTTACTGAGGAGCTCTCGACTTTGACACAGACAGTAATCATTTTGCCTACGAGACAGCTTGACATCATAGGTACAGTACATCTCAGTTCCATGGTACAGGTTTACTACAGTAGTTACTACGACACACGTGCGTGAGGGGTGACATCAGAGCATGAGCCTACGTGCATGCAGCAGCGTGTCACTAGTTGTTGCAATGTGGTGGCTACTGAACATGTCACATTCACTGGGGTCATGTTGTTGGGGGATGCATTTGTTGTCCATGCAAAAGTCCTGGCACGGGAGTACAGACAAAGGTGAGGTGACAGTTCTCACGTGATACAGCAGACAGATTAGTGTGCACTGACCGGTGCATATGTTCATGTGCGCAGGATACATATTATAGCATAGTTGTTCATGCAGTATTGTCCATGTGGTTACTGTACCCAAGTCCCATACCTCTGCCTCCCCCTGTTCATGCAGAGATATTGGATTGGTGAGGAACAGAGAGAATGTCCCGAAAATGTCCGATGTCATGGCAGTGGAGTTGATAGTGTTGTGTTTGTTGCAGGTTGTATGGTATAGTTGTTGTACAGCTAACTGCCCAGTCCGTGCGAAAGCCAAGCATAGGTACGGTGTTGAACATCATTGTTCAATTGGGGGTATTGCGTCGGGGCCCGACGAATTGACAAGTTGTCAGGTATGCGATACCTTCCAGCAGGGCTTCCATGGCATTGTTGTTATACATGGATGCCATCCAATGAAGCGGATGGTGGCTGTCAATGTGTTCATCGTAAGTTGTCCCTTGTAGGAGCCTGATGGGACATGTTGGATGACATTCGATGAAACTGTGATCCAGAATCCGTTGTGTGGAGGCACACATGTCCCATTGCAGTGTGTGTCCGATTGCAGCCACATACGCCATGCCCCCATAGACTGAATAGATCCTGTCGTGTGCGTCCAGGGGGGCGAACAGTTGTACCAGGTCCGCCTTTGGACATGCCGGGTTGGAGAGACATAAATCCACAGGACAGTGGAAGGGACACCTCCGACAGTAGAAGACGGGGATGACGCAGCTGAACATTGCGATGCGGTAAGTTACTCAGTAACTTACGTTCAGCATGGCCAGGTTTTCACAGCCCACTATCTGTAGCAGGCTGTCCATGTAGAGCTGCATCTGTCCGGCGTAGTTGGGTAGCTGTGGTGCGACTGCCATTTTGCTACAGGGCGATGTGATGGCGTGCTCCAGCCGGCTGTGCAGTCAGCAGAGTGCACCCTCCGACGATGCTGGGAAATCTGGAATAGTCGTACGGAGGCAGGACTTGGGTTATAGTAGCTTGTGCGGAGGACACAGGTCCTCATCCCACATGCTTCTATGACTGGTCAAGGTCAGTGGTGTCTGACTCCTTCCAGATTACTTGCATGTGAACCACATGGAGGAGTGGTCTTATTTTTTTTTTTGGTCAGAACTGTCTTTCATGTTGTGCGCTATTTGCACATTGGACGGTTTCCTCGGCATGCCTCTGTTTGGCTTGTTGTTGGGACAATGACTGTATTCTCCGGCTTGTTTTGTCGAAATGTGGTTTCAGAGTGGGAATGGAAGGCCATTCAGTGCTATCTGCTTTCCCGTGTGTGGGCGGCACGCTGCGTTTCCGCTATACGTTGGGCCTTGTGTGTGTGTGTTGTAATTGGTAACACCTGTTGTCAGGCACCCGGGTTTTTTAATGTTACGTATTGCATGTATTAGTATTGGGTGCAAGATGGTATTAGTATTTTTGTATGGTACTGGCGTGCCTTTTGCGGACGAGGTCCATATTCTGCGGCGTGATGTAGCAGCCGCTGTGTGCTTCGCCATGTTATGCACACAAGGGTGTGTCCTATTTTGGTGTGACGTCACTGCCCTGTTCGGTACACTTGTGTGACGTCATGTTGGCACCTGTGAGTTGCCGGTTGGGGACATGACTGATGCAGGAATGCCACGTGACATGTGCGTTCAGGGTGGGGCTGGTGTGTGGTGTGTGTAGTTGTGAGCCTGTGTTATTTGTGTGCGGCCCATGCATGGCGCTGTAGTTGGCCTCTGCGTTGTGCGCATGTGTAGCTGCGTCATCGCCGCTGCGCTGCGTTGCCGTGACGGGGACGTCAGTTCCTGGTCCCGGGTAGTGTGTGCCCGGTTGTTGCGAGTTGTTTCATTTTGCCCGGTGTGACATTTGTGGGTGCAGTGGTGGATGTGTCCTGTCCACACAGGGGTGTCTGGGGGGCCATGTACAGTTTTTCCGCCCTTGCACTGTGTGCGGTGTTTGCGTGCCCTTGTTGTGTGTCTGCCTACCTGCGTCGCCGCGGCGCGTTGACTCCTAGGTGCTGCATCAGGTAGAGCATGGGGATGGCCTGGAGTGCAGGATTCATGTCGGGGTTGGCCGCCTTTTTGGTGTCCGTACTCGAGCGGTCGAGTTTCCGCCTTGGTATCTCGTGCGGTGTCTCTTAGCCGTGGGAGCTGTTTGTTTGCGGCATCGTAATTTGTACGCCGGGCGGTACGTGATTTCGTCGGACGGTGTGCCTCCATTGGCTCGCGCAGCTACGTGTACGGGCGCACTTTGATGGCGGGCGGCGTCGCGGGCTTACGGGCGGTGTTTGGCTGATTTTGCACATCCTAATTGGGCGGGCGTGTGGGCCGCGGCGGGAGGACGGTAACTGGTGGTTTTTGCCTCCGACAGCACGGCGGTAGTGCTTCCGCCCGACATCCTAATGGGCCCCTTAATTACTATTTAATTAATTAATATTAATTAACAAACAATAATAAATTAATAATAAATTACTTCCCACAATTAACACTATAAAATCTCAATTAAATACATATTAATAAATAAATAAAAAATAATTTATTATAATTAAATTACTTCCCACCCTATTCCCCTATAAACCCACAACCCTCTAAACTAACTAAAAAAGCAAAAATTTGAATAAAATAAAATTGATGACTACTAAAAATTTAACACATATATTAAAAAACATAAGCAAATCGATATTTTAAACAACTATATTTTTGCAAATGATATTGAAGACTTCTATATTTTTTAAAACAATATTTCTTACCGTAAAATTAATATTCTTGACAACAATATTCTTGCTATGGATATTTCTGTAAAAGACACACAATTGATGGATGGAATGCAGAACAAATCAAAACATTCACCCCCAGTCAAGAGTTCTGGGTTAAATCCATCATTCTTTTGCTCACCATGCCAGCCCAGTTTAGACCTGACCATATGCAAATCAGTCTTGACCCTGTGCCTCATGGGAACAGTCCAGCCCAAACTGCCAAGCCAGGTCTTCCCTGGACCGGAAACAAACATCCTAGGACCGGTTTCGGGGTTTCACCCCTCATCAGCCAGGATAGCTTGAATCCAATGGCACAGTGAGCCCGAGACCCATGTCTGGTCATATCCGGCGCAGCTAGGGCGAGGAAGTAAAAGACACACAATTGATGGACGGAATGCAGAACAAATCAAAACATTTACCCCAGTCAAGTGATCTGGGTTAAATCCATAATTCTTTTGCTCACCATGCCACCCCAGATATTTCTGTGTCACAATATTTACAACTCAATATTTATGTAAGTCGACATTTCTAACTCGATATTTTGTCCAAATACCTCCCAGACAGCTACACAACAGAGTGAGTGGGTGTTGGCAGGATGGGACATCCTGCCAGGATGCGAGGGGCAGAGCTGTCACCTGTCAGTCTTGCAGGTCTAAGACACTGCCTCAGGTGACCCACAAAGAACTTCACATTAGCCTATTGCACCCCAGACATCCTGGCACCAGGGCAGGAAATTCCAGACATTTCTGTGGGGTAGGAAGGAACTTCAAAAGCTTATTCCACTTGAAAGCTGGCCCCAGGTAAAGAATTAGAACCCTCAGACCCACTCTTCAGCAAAATCCTGGACCTGTGGACATTACAGAAGAAGGACTGCCCTGCTGCCAGAGGACTGCCTTGCTTCTTGATACCTGCCCTGCTGTCTGAGAAGCAAGACTGAATCGGCTCCCTTCATCCCAGACTGCCCGAGCTACTCCAAGTGCTACTTAACTGCTTCCTGTTCTGAGCTACAGGGACACAACATTCTCCAGAGGTCTCACTGCAACTGCCCAGCTAACCTGTAGCACTGTACCTGCCTGCACCTGCAACTGGACCTGACTGAGCCATACCGTCCCCTGCTGGAGTGAGTTCCTGATCCGCAAGAGGTGCCTCCCAGGCCCTGGACCCTTGGTGTGGCATCAGCTGAGCTCCTCCTGGAAGAAAGGGAGACATTTTGAAGTTTTGGAAAGTCAGTTTTTGTTATTCAATATCACAAAACTCCAATTATAATTATGGTTCCCTCTCATGAAAGTTCACTTGTTATTGTGTTTTTAAAAAAAATATATAACATAATTATTGTAGGCTTTTTCACTTAAAAGTAATAATAAATAGTCTTTAGATCAGAGAATTTATTTTTTAAACATGCCTCAATATTCTTTTTGATTTTACACTTTGAAATCAATTGTCAATTTGATATAAAGCTCCATCAATATGACAGTAGTGCAGGTCAAGCAAGCAATGTTTAGTATAATAAATCTATTTGATGTCATACTTTAAAAACTTGTAGGATACCCTGACATACATGTGTAGACGATTGTTACTAAATTTTTTAATAGAAAATTCCAGTCATATAGGTTTCCTGACATTAGAGATGGGCAATAAATTCTGCTCTGCTGAGTTCGCAGAGTTTTGGCCACTCCTCGTTATGCTAGTAATGTGGATTTTAGGCCAAACTACACCAGTCGCCAAGTTTTTTCTCCTGCGTGACTTTCAATGGCAATCTGGTAGGCGAGAGTGAGAATTGGCGTCCCCTAGCTGTGCACCCAGCCACATTGTCTAAACAGGCAGTCGCCGGCGGTCACTACTGTTTGCAGTGAGAAAGCAGCCACTCAAGTAGAAAATCTACTCAAGTTGCAGCAAAGAGCAGTGCCATCTGACACACCGTGTGGTGCTGTTCCCGGTGCTAAAAATCAGCGCAAGCAGCGCAACGTGCCAATTTCCACCCAATCATGTAACTACGTGGAATCTCGCAGAATTTTAATGTAACTCCCTAGAATTCAGCGGAGTGAAACTCAGTGAATTCCATCCACCCCTCGATATTACGATACCATTCAGAATCATATGTTCAATTTCAGAATGCTGCAAATTATGTCAAACTACTGTCCCTTTTAGGTTATCTCCTTTGCTTACCTTTAAATCCTTACTTTCCTTTTCACATACACAAACTTATGATGTTAACTTATTTGCATATTTGTACATTTTGGGACCAGTACTCAAACCTTACTTAGTACCTTTTCAATTGTGTATGTGAAAAGGATAAATCAAACCACAAAAACATACATTTATTTCCTTACATATTATAAAAATTAAAATGACACATAAGGATAATTTGTATCAGGAAAATAAGTTAAATAAAACCTTAAAATTGTTCAAATAAAGAAAGTATATGCATATTTAGATTTCCAGTTCATCTTGCCTCCAATGAACCATTGTGTGCAAGTTCCTCCTCATAAAGGGGCTTGTGCCACTCCTCAAGCTGTGGTAGCTCAGGCACCTCATAAAATTATGGATTGGGGTGCTCCGTTTTTCATAGGTTTGTTAGAAGGAGTAACAACATGTGAGAGAGGTGTAAGGACAGGCGGGTGAATAAAGGGGTTGTTTGAAAGGTACTGCATGCTGGGATGGGTTTTGTGCTTTGAGCTGGTTGTGAGTGTTGGGGTGACGGTGAGTGTGTGTGGTGCTTGGTTCAGGTGCTTTGTGGTAGGTGTTGAGTGAGGGGATGTAATTTTAATTTTATTTTTATATAGCACAAACTTGACACGAAGGTATCAGAGCGCTTTACATGAGCACCAGTTGCGTTACACAGGGACGCATTCATTTTTGTTAGGCATTGGGAGATTAAGTGATTTGCCCAGAATCACAGGATGTTGAGCGTCAATCCCGAGACTCGAACCCAGTTCCCCAGATTTGAGATCGACCGCCCTAGCAGTTAGGCTACATCCTCTCCCCCTTTTGGGTGGGTGCTTGTGTGAGGGTGTTTTCTGGGTTGATGCTTCGGTGAGGGTGTGCGTTTGGGTGGTTGTTTTGGGTGAGGGCATGGTTTTGGGTGGTTGTTTGGGTGCAAGTAATGTTGTGGTTTTAGTTGGGTGTTTGGGAGTGGCTGAGGGTGTTTTGTGGGTGGATGCCTGGGTATGGTTTTCGGTGGCTGTTTGTGTGAGGATGTGGTTTTGGGCAGGCACATGGTTGAGGGTGTTGTTTGAAGTGGGTGTGCTGGGTTGCTGGTGTGTGGGTGAGTGTATGTGTGTGTATGTGTGTATGTGTGTGTGTGTGTATGTGTATGTTTGTATGCCGGGGTCTGTGGTGGAAGCGCTTTGTGTGGGTGATGGGGTGAGAGTGAGTATGTGTATGTTGTACTGGGGTCTGTGGTGGTGATTATGGTGAGGGTACTTTGAGGTGGGTGCTAGGATGTGGGGGAGTCTATGTGTGTGCTGCTGAGGTCTGTGATGGTGGTTGTGGAATTGGTGCTTTGGGGTGTTTTTTGTTTTGTATTTGTGTGTGTGTTTAGTTTTGTGGGTGTGTGATGCTTAGGATGAGTGTTTGCATTTCTGTTTTGGTGGGTGTTGAACTGGGTTCTGGGGTTCTAGTTGTTTAGGGAGTGGAGGTTGGTGGGGTACTGGTGGTAGGATGATATGTGTTGGAAGAAGAAGGGTCCACAGATGGAGTGGTAGATAGTGGTGCATGAGAGGAAGCGCTGTAAGAGGTGGCTCTGCTCTGGCACAAGCCCCTCTGTATGTCAGACACATCAGAGTGTAAGCCATCCAGGAATGCAAATAACTGCAAGACTTGCTGGCTTATACCCTGAATGGCACACAACAGTGAAGTCTGCCCTACAGTGAGGCTTCGCAACAGATCAACAGCCTCCTCAGAGAGCACTGCTGGGTGGACAAAGGCAGGAGCTGAGGTGACTGGGGCTAAGGAGACCCCATCCGTTTTGGGTGCTGGGTGTTGTCTTACACCGCGGGTAGGAGGAGGGAGGCTGCTGATAAATTGGTGGTGGTGGTTGAGATGGTAAGTCGTGCAGATAGTATAATGTCCCCCACCACTTGGGGCTGGTCTGATGTGGAGGCCTTTCAATCAGTAGCAGAGTTAGCCTCCTGTCTAGCCTCATCACCTTCCATGCCTATGGGTCCTTCTGTGCCAGTGTAGCCACTTTCCAACTCCTAGCGGACATCCTATTCCCCAGCTTCTTGGCCAATGTCCCATTTGCTTGCTGGGGGGATGCTTAAATCATGAAGAAAACAGAATTAATTTAGTGTTGCACTGTAGCTTTGTGATATTTGTATGTACATTTCAAAACTGTTAGCAGATGATGATGGGTTACTCTGTGTGAGAATCTGGGTTGTTTGTTAAAGAAGGGCAAGCCCTGTTCAAGTAACAGCCACAATCCCTGTCAGGGCGAACCACAAAAGTGACTAACTTAACCTGTGCTTCAACCTCTGCTGACTTGGCGCAAAAGCAATCAGGCTTAACTTAGAAGCAATGTATAAAGTATTTAGGCAGAACTGCAACAATAATAAAGACAAAACACAACACAAGAATAATCCCACACCAATTAAAAATAATAGTAACATTTAATAAATTATTTGAGACCAAAAGGACAAAAATTCACTGGATATGGAGATATGGATTTGGAGATATGTAATCTTAAAGATCTCAAGTACGTAAAGCACCTAAAAGCACAAAGCACCACTTGTGGTTATTTGGTCATATGAGGCTGGGTGAAAGTTACAAGTTCAGGCCAACCACAATGGAGCACAGGTCAGATACAGGGACCTGTCTAGTCCCACTGAAAGAATCACCTTCAAAAGTCCAGTGCAAAAAGTTCCATTCGTGGTGGAACGGGCTGCGCGGAGCAGCGAAAGCATTACGCGTGATCGTCACTGTTGAGCAAAGAGCTGGCCGGGCATCATGGTTAGTCGTCGATGTAGTGTAAAGATCCTGTTGAGCTTTGCTGGAGCATCGTGTTGGCGGTCACTATGAGCTGTAGATGCTGTAGATCTCACGTTGTCTGGCATCACTAGCGGTCATTATGGTGCAAAGAGTCAGGTTCATCAGCTTCATGTTGGCGGGTGGTGCAGGAGGCACAATCCTGGTATGAACAGGTCCATTCACAGTTGCAAAGAGCCCAAAACGTCAACATTTCTCTTTTTCTTTGGAGAGGAGCCTATCTGATGCCACACCAAGGGTCTAGGACCTGAGGAGCACATCTTTGGGGTCAGGAACTCACTCCAGCAGAGGCCAGCAGGGCTCAGGCTGGTCGAGTTGCAGGCCAAGCAACAGGTCAGCTGGGAAATTGCAGGGAACCTCTGAAGTTTATTTTGTACGTGTAACTTAGAAAAGGAGGTTAGACAACTAACCATTGGTGTCACATCAGTCTGGAAAGAAGGGCTTGGTTCCAGTCTACCGTCTCAGTAAGCAGGGCAGCAGAGTAACAGGGCATCAGAGTTGCAGTCCTTCTGACAGAAAAGTAGCACACCAGTTCTTCTTCTGTTGTATCCATAGGTACAGGAGTGTACTGAAGAGCTGTGTCTGAGGGTCAATTATTTATACCTGGTTCCCATTTTGAAGTAGGGGACATTTCTATAGAATTCCCTTTGAATGTATTGAAGTTTCCTGCCCCCCTGCCCTGGCTCTAGGCTGGCTGCATGAACAATGCAGTGGTGACAAGTGCTTTGTGTGAAGGCAGGGCGCAGCCTACTCAGTTGCAAGTGGGGCTGTGCCCATTTCGGCCCCCCCATCCTGCGAGTTGGTTGCCCATCCAGGCACAGCTAATCCCTCTTTTGTGTTTATTGTGTGGTTGTATGGGAGGAATAAACAAAATCAAACTGCCAACTGCACCCAGTCATGTGACCCAGGAACAGGCTACAGGCACCAAATGGTTAGGGCTGAAAAATTCCAACTTTGTAAAAAGTGGCATTTTCAAAAACGTAACTTAGAATCTGACTTTATCATTAAAGATGATTTTTAACTAAAATTTCACAAACACCAAACTTGGCATTTCTTCTTGCTCCCAATAAAAAACGTAGCACCTATTAAATGTAATAAGGGAACCCAATGTTATCCTATTGGAGAGGTAGGGTTTGCAGTAGAGAAAAATTAATTACATTTTTCTTAACAACCAGGACATGTAAAATTAAAGTACATGTGCTGGTAGTGAAACCCTGTCCAATGGGCTGTTTGGGGCCTAAACTGTGGGTGACTTATATGTATTTAAAAGGGAGGTTTAGGCCTCAAAAAAGGTTTATTTTGCCAGGTCGAAATGGCAGTTTAGAACTGCACACACAGGCTGCAATGGCCGACCTGAGACATGTTTAAAAGGAATACTTAAGTGGGTAGCACAACAGTGTTGAAGGCCTACTAGTAGCATTTCATTTATAAACCCTGGATACGTGTAGCACCACTTTACTTAGTAAATTAAATATGCCAATTGGGTGTAAGCCAATATCTCCATGTTTAGAGGAAAGAACATATGTATTTTAGCACTGGTTAGCAGTTCTAAAGTGCACAGAGGCCTAAGGCCAACAGAATTGAGAACAGAAATAAATTGGGGAGTAAGGCAAAACGTTTGGGGAAAGACAACCCAAAGGATGATAGGTCTAACAATGCCCAAATAATTCTTAGAATGGATGTGTTTTTTTAGATTGAGAGTCGAACCAACTTTACCAAATGACAATCAGTAGTTGCCAATTCGGTAAATGCTAATTGCTTAAAGTGAATACAGAAAAATCTCAGGAATTATTGGTGGGACTCCATCCATATATGTCCCTGCCTGGTGACCTTCAGATTCTGACACCTATCTCCAACCTGTAATGGTATGGTAGTATGTAATTTAGGGTTCATTATTGACCATGATTTATTACATGGACAGCAAATCTCCAAACGTTTCCACCATATGCTTTCACTATTTGAAAATGCTCAGGAAAAATCTTTCTTCTGAGAAGCACATTATTGTTCACGTCATAGTATCACAATTAGATTTTGCCAACTCCCTTAGTTTGAGCCTCCCCAAAAATCAAATGCAGAGTCTGCAACTCATTCAGAACAGTGCTGCTAAGTTACAACTAGTCCTCTCTTGTTAAACTCGAGTTTCCCATCATCGTGGTGCCCTTTAGGCAATCATTTAGCAATCTTGCTGCAGCCAGGACTTTAAGGTGTGATATGTTTTTTTAATTTCCACATTTAGGGCCCAATTCCGATGTCGGTCGGAAAGCCCTCTATATGACTCGTATCTGGAGGGCTTTCCGAGCGAGACGTGCTCCAGGAGTCCGAACGAGCGAGTGCGATGCAGCCGTATGCTTACGGACTCGGCTTGGTCGGACTCCCATTGATCTCTATGGGAGCCCGTGTACAGACGCGTACACAGGCTCCCATAGCAAAAAAGGGGTGGGCGGGAAAAATCATACACCCTGAATTGGCTCCCTATTCCCTTCAAATACATCTTAGCATGGTTTGTCGTGTTTGGTTTGTTAACGGCTACACCATACTAAGGTGAGAGAGGCATTCCGTACCTTTCTGCTCCAGCATATTATATCAAGTTTTGCCAGATGATGTCATTCCCTCATCACTTCTATATGGTAGAACATAAGCGACACTCACATCTATTTTAAACACTGTAAATGTTTAACTTCTACCAGGCACCTTTCCAAATGCCCTTAAATCTGCACAGATCCTGTTAACCCTACTAGCTAAACCTGGTACCACAATGACCTTGTCAACTACTGTCATTCACAAATGTACAATTCCTCAACAAAATTAGGAGCAACACCTTCCCTCAGAAGTATTAGTACAGTTTTAGACTGTGATGCATCTCAGAAACAATTAAAATCCAAGCAGCAACTCCCACATTCTCATCTACGTAAATTCTCTGCAACATTCAACTCAGTCGACCATGAAACTCTGCTGAGCATACTTGCACAGAGAATGGGATACAAATAAACCGTGATAGAGTACCTTGATTTGTATTTGAAGAACAAAGCCTTGTTTATCTAGAGAGAACACTCTAGATCAGAACCATTTCTAGAAATACGTGGCATCCACAAGGATCCATTATTTTACCTGTTATTTGCAATATGAATGGGGACGTTCTGAGAGTTTCGCTGGCTGGTCTAGACGTAGGTGCCGACCAATATACAGATGCTATGTAGCCTTATCTAGGGATCTCATTTGTTCACAATGTTACCAAGCTGAAGACCAGGCTCACATGTATTTAAGCAACATTGCATTGCAAACTGCGTCCTAATGAATAATGCTGAATATGAGTTGGTATGTACTGCCCCCTGTACATTTCATTACTCCACAATAGGGTAATTAGTGCACAACTTTGAGTTATGATGCCTGCAGAAACTCCAAATTTTGCAGTGATCAGAATTTTACCCAGTGCTTATAAAGAGGACCTAATATTTCATCCTCATCACTAATGGCAGCAAACACAAGATCCAAATAAACTTCCACCGATCCGTAGAGCCAAATCACTTGTTTTCTATAATACGGAAACCATTGTTTCACAATACAAGGATTATTTGTAAGGAAGAAATAATTGAAAGATGAAACCAACACATTTTATATTTGGGATTCAGCGAGATTTCTCAGAGTACATTGTATAAAAAAACTTAAGAAGGGAAAGCTTGTTGATACTTTTGAAAGAATATCTACAGATATATTATTGTGTGATATCATCCACCTAAATTCTTGATCCAAATAAATTGCATATTAGAAGACATATCAGAGTAACAGGCATGTTCTGTTACTGTTCAAATTGACTTTTACATAAAAAAATACTATAATTTAACAAAATGTGCATATTTGATATCTCAATTGAAAATATAGGATCTTGTGGTAGTCACCAACGGAAATAGAGCCTGCCTCACATGCTTTGCAAAATTCTTCATTGATGGGTGGAGACATCATCAAACACGTTCTGGCTCGGTAACTGCTCACTGTCCAGGATTATGCTACATGACATCATATAGAAACAGAACAGGGTTATGTTCAGAAAGACATGCCTGCAAAGTGAAACGACAAAAGTGCATCCAGCAGGATACATATATTACAACAAATCTTCTTCCTGGGGGACAGGAGGTCTAAGGGATTGACTAAGTACTAAAGAGTCTTCTTTATGAGGAAATGGAGGGTCTCACTGGCTTAGCACCAGATGCAGGGTCTCCAACCTTTGTGAATGAGTGAGCTCAATGAGGTATCAAACAAATATTGGTTCTATTTTCTTTTGGGCTGAATGAGCTGCTGGGATTGGCAGAGATATGCGTTGTATCTCTCCTTTGGACCTATATGGTTTTAAGGGAATTGCCACAGGGGCCTAAGGCATCAGACCCCTAGAACTGAATGAAACAGGATTGGTGCATGGACATGGAATCTCACTCATTGGGAACCAGATGTGATCAGGAGACAGGCATAGTTATTTAATATCTCCTACCTTGAGAGCTAAATAAATTTGAATCATGGTGACTCAGTGGCACATTTTGTACACTCTAGAATTGGACAGAATAGGATGATTGTAGATGGCTACAGAGTGTTGCAGGTTCTCAGGATGGATTGTCTATGAGATGCATAGCTCCAGTTCTGAATCTTTTGGCAGAAGGAGCATGAGGTTAAAGAGGCACGGTAGCTCCCACACGAAGGCAGCCCCATACATAGGCCCATGCTTAGAAGTTTGTTTTGAATGATGTTATTTGTAATGATGCCAAATACATAATGCCATGTGCTATTGCATTACCTACTATTCCAGTGCATGTGTTGTGCAATTATTTCTGCAAACAAAAGAATCACGGCCACATTGCAGTTTCCCAAATCTTCACAGTTTCTCCATTTTCCTTGGTTAATTAACTGGATTGTGTGTTACATCTTAGTTTAAATGTGAGACCACCCAGCTGTCTCAAGGGGAATTACACAGGCCCTTGCAGCCCATGTGGCGCATGGGTGCCCCCGACTCATGAGGGTCCTATAACCCTTCAGGGACCCCCCATTCAGCCCAAGTCCAATGAATATCTGAGAGATATGGAAGACTCAGGGGCATCTCTTGACATTCTGCGGGGGGCATCATTTTGTGTCATTGGCACGTTGCACCACATTCATCCTTCAACATTCATCAGTAGCATTGCAGCAACAGTGGTGCATATTGCTGGCCGTGAGGTAAGGGACATGAGAAGTATGAGGTGGGACTAGAGTACGATAATCCTGTCCTGGTAGGTGGGCAGTGGGTGCAGAAAAGGGGGGACTAGTGTGGACCAGGCTCAATGAGTGGAAAGGATGAGCCCGAGTTATCTCAGAGTGTGGGGGAGCTGAAGTCCTGTGAAGAGAGGCTGGAAGAGAGGTGGGCTGACAAGTATAGGTCATGCATCGCAACCTAGACTGAAGAGCAGGTCATTACCCACATGACCAGAAGGGAAAAATGACCCATATCCAATAGGTTTCTCACCAGGTAACACACAAGGCCACCTATCAGGCAGCACTGGACAGGAAGATTTTTATTACTTTTTGTGTGGGGCATTGACATGGCTTTGTGTTGTCGTCAACCTTTGAATGTTGTCATTTTTGAGTCAAAATTATGTCCTATAGTCATTATTCAGTCAGATTTGCAGCAGAGTTGAGGCTGCAGAGTTATTTCCTATACCAAATTTGATACTTTATTGTGAGAAAGATCCCAAAAACACCGAAGGGCTTAGGAAATTTATTATGTGCAATTACCTTGTGGGTAATTATGGAAAAAGCAGGTTAAGGTGCTGCAGTGGGACCAGCAATTCTCTATAAATGCTTCAGAGCCAAAGCCGCTGTAGAGCAGACAGAAGGCTTGGCAAGGAGAGGGACATTTCCAGCTGGAGCTTGGACATGAGTTGATGTGACCTGATTAGATCTGTTTTGGAGAAGAAATCGAATTGGGCTTCCCTCTCAGAAGCAATAACAATTGCAGATTTTACATATGATCGTCTGGATCCTCGCTACCAATATGATCCTTTGAAAGGTGAAATATGGGCATAACCCCTGACTAACAAGTTCATGTCCTTCTCCAGCGAGATTTCCAAATGGGACATACAGCATTCTTCAGAAGGACTGTCATACATAGCACAGAACTCACTAGGCTCTTTCTAGATGCAAAAAGGTTCTATGGAACTGTGAGTAACCATCACTTAATTGACTTAATCACAAATTCTTAAATTCTTAATTGAGAAGAAGACAATCGAGTTACTTAGCACAGGGCAGTGAGCTCCACCATCATCTCGCAGTTGTGTGAATGGCAATAATGTGATTAGATTAGGTCAAATATAGCTCTAGTCGGTGTTTAATTTCAGCTGGTGTTTGTAGGTGTGCTATATGTCATTAATTTTTAGAGACCAGCGTTTATTTTGAATCAACAGACTTTGGCCGAGAACAAGAGAGAAAGACAGATCAAGGGGAAAGAATGAGGAAGAGAAAAACCAGAAAATGCAATAAAGGGATAAAACAGGGATGAAAAAGAGCCTGAAAGAAAGAGATAAAGGGCTAGGGAGGGTGTGGTGGTGGATGAAAGGAGCCTGAGGTGGAATCAGGTCTAAAGATGACCAAGGCTATTTAATGTTAACATACATAAGCGCTGGTCGCAACCTTCTGAGCAAAACCTTGGCCCTGACACCTATTTCAGATTTTGCACTGCCCCAATTACTGCTAGTGAGTGATAGAAATGAATTAGGCTACAGAAAAGATGAGACTCTCTGGCATGTTGGTAGCACAGTTTAAGGCTGGGAGACAAGAGTGGTGAGTAAAGGCTTAATTGTGCTATACCCAGGCTTCACCACTCGTAGAGACAAGCTATTTGTAGACCAGATAAGCCATTTTTTTTACGCCCTAGCTCATTGTCTCAGTGTCTTGGTCAGGTTCACTGGCTGAATATTTAAAGTATAGCTAAAGTCAGTGAAAGACATAAAAAACATAAAGCTTAGACATTGGACTTTCTAATATTAATTCAACTTCCTGACTGAACACTACTACAGAACACTCAATAACATCCTAAGTGCATACCAAAATAAGTCAATAAGCAGGGATTTTTTTTTAATAACTCTTATAATAAATTATTGTAGTTATACATTAAAATGCTGTGAAAATGTTGTAAGAGTTATAATGTGCCGGAAAGATGGAGGGGTATGGTGCTGATTTGGAATCATATAGGCAAGCATCACACGACAGTCGGCCTACACAAATCTACTTCAGGACATGGGGCCACATTTACTAAAGACTTCCGTTGTTCTCGTGTGACACGTCATTGCATGACAAATCAAGTCCCTAATGAGATTTGGAAGGCCATGCAAGGATGATTAGCGCCGCCTTGTGTGACTTTGTAAAGAAATGTAACAACACAGCAGCTAGGGCTGAGCTGCATTACATTTTTTTGTGGGATGCGTTCCATGACTGGAGCATGGGCGTTCCTGAGCATCCACCCACGGAATTTGATGCAATCCCAGGTTTGCTAAAGGCAGTAAACCAGGGATTGTTCCAAAATGGTGTGTCTACCACAGAGAGGTGCAACAAGGAGAAATATCTTTTTTTCTCCCCGCTTCTTCCGCTATATATGCATTTTGCATCACACATAGAAGAACAAAATTGTCTCTTAGGATTTTTTTTTTCCTGGAAGGTGTCTCTTCCTATACAAAAAGAATCCTGTCTGTAATGTAGGCACCATAGTAGCATGGCAAAGCGTGCCTGCATTGTTATATCCTGCATGGATGCCCTAATGTAGATCCGTTCGTACATGCCCTAAAATGGACGTATTCATATTTACCCTAATATGGTCATATTCGTACTTGCCCAATTATGGTCATGGCCACATATGCCCAATTATGGTCACAACTGTACATGTCCTATTATAGTATGATTCCTTATATAGCCATGATCTTTCACCTACATTGGTCCCAGCTAGTACACAACGAGCTCTGAGAGCTGAACGTTATCTATCCTGTGGTTTTGAATGCAGCAGGGTTCTTCCAAACACAGGCCCACACTGTACTCATTAATTATGCATGGCTTTCTAAGAATACACCACCGGCATAATATGTATGTACAAAGTTCACCCCTGACGTCTTCCTCATGTCCAATACAACCCATACTGAGGACCGAGACTCTTTAGGGTATAAATACACCACATCTTGCCCCGGTAAGTTAGAGGGAACCGAGACTACCATGCTGACACACTGACCAGAGACGCTGAGGCTCCTGCATGCAGTCGCTCAAGCTGACAGTAGTCTGACACAACCCGGACGGGGTGTCCAACTCGAGACCAGGACGGGGTCCCACACTCTCTCTATTCAGGTATGGGGGTTCGACTAAATCCTAGGAGGATTCTTGGCTCTTAGCTTCTAAGACCTACACAAATATGCTAGGTACACTCAGGTACATCTAGGTAGGCAACGTAGGAGTACGCACACTTTCCATAATGCTTTTATATTCATGTATGTATCCATGATTATCGCAATATGGTAGAACTGTTCTATCCCTTTGCTTTTATCATACTGCTGATAATATATCTCTGCTATTGCCTGCTGGTCTCTGCAGCACATATATTCTACACCAGGATAACAACTGTTCAATAAATACTTATTGAAACGCCCAACTGTTTATTCTGTGTAACTCTCTGAGACAAACCGAATAAGTGAGCACGAATGACTGAGCAAAGGTAGTACATTGTTTCCACGATTCTGAGGGAATCAGGGTTGTCATGTTCTAAGGTTTCCAGAAACAGATCTCTCCCGATAAGAGGAGACACTAGTGGCACTGCGAGCTAGCTAATGCAAACCAGGCTAACATATACGGTGGGGGTGCACAGAGTCAGTCTGCCACCAAGCCCGCAGTATATGTTATCCAAATGCGCAGGTCCTGCAGGGGTACTATAGGAGCTACACAACAGCATTTGCACTAGGTAGCACACACTGCGCCAGCGCTAGGAGACAGAGGAAAGCACCATATTTTAATAGATATGGTGCATTTCTGCTCTTTCATTTTTATGCAACGCAGGGTGATGGAGCAAGGATTCGAGAAAATGACACTTGCTAATCATTAAATTAGTAGATGAGACGAAAGTAATATACACCAGATACAAATACACGGGGAGAAAAAGCTTACACATGATTGAATTAATGAGAAATAAAATGCAACACGATTAAAACCCGCTTTAACCTGCGAAAATGCTTTGCGCATGTGCAAACCCGAATTACACAGAAATAACGTGACTAACTCGCTTTGAGAGGGAAAACCTCACGCATGCGCAAGAAAGACCAAAACGTGGTCTTGAGGCACCGCATGCCCGGCATATGCTTGCTTGATTTAAAGAAAGCTGCTGTTATTAACGCTTTTGCCCAAGAGTAGTAATAATTACATGGGATAGAGTAGAAGTGGGTGGTGAACAGTGAGAATTATATGTTTAAGAAAATAACATCTGTTTATGATTCTTTTATTAATAGTGTGCATTTGGGCCTGCTAAAGCTTGACTGAAAAAGAAAATAGCGAAAGCTACACATGCTCAATGAATCCATGAAATGACCCGGTGACCGAGAGAGAGCTGAATGACTGCCAAGATCCAAGGACAGAAGGGATGGGAAAAGAAGAAGATGTATCGCTCATCTATGAAGCTTGTATTAAATAAATTACTGCATTTGCAACAAAATATGCATGTGAAAACAAAATATATGAATGAGTCGAAGAGGAAGGGTTAGCAAACAATAGGTTTTACTAATAAAAATGAATACTTCAGCCTGGTGTGATGAAGACTCCCCTAACCCCGTCCAATCATATTCCGTATTTTAGTAAAGTTTGCAACTCTTGAGGGTGGGACATGAAGAAATAAAGCCTATAACTAGAATGACTTGAGTTAAGTGAATTAGAGCTGCAGAGATTTTTGATGGAGCTGTGAGAGAACTATTGCTGAGCACGAGAGAGCAGAGAGGGAGAGAGGAGAGCAGACTCAGAAGATCCAGACTACTGCCTGATTAGATTTGAAGATTGCGGAAGAATATCGAGGAGGGAGAGAGTGTAAGAGAGGGAATCGCCCTGGTGCGTCGGGTTTGTAGAGCAGTCTAGTAAGTATCAGACCTGTCCTGATCCTATCCTATAATCTTTGTCTCCTGATCCTAAGTCAGGGGACCCTCACCAGTCCTTTGGCCAGAGGGGTGGTTTTCCAGTCATCTTTATTAGGTAAATGTAATTCCGTCCAAAATGTGCTTATTTCTTTGCAAATGTATTATAATGTGCCTTTTGTCTCTTCATCTATCCACTCATATGCGTTTGATTTTGTTGACTGAGCTTGTGTAATTGAATGTATTATGCTATATGATTGTTCTCTCTCCACTTAAGAAAGATGGAATTTGCACTGTGTATCTATATTTGATGAGCGTTCAACTTAATGACTGAAATTTTAGATAAACTTATTATTATTATTTCAGAGTCTGTGGTTATTTCACTAAGAATTTTAGTTAAGAAGCTGTTAATATCACCATCAACTAACTCAACTAATGGTCCATCGACCAGAGGAAGAGTGTTGATTCGTGAAGATTAGTTAGTCATTGAAATGATACTGTAATTGATTTGTGGTTACAGGGAAATACCTAATCAGAACTTAAGTGAACTATAAAACTTGACCCCCAGCGGATTGGCCAGGGAATGCAAATGAACATATTTGGATAAATGTATATGGGCCCATTGAAAATATAGTTTTTGTGTAAAATATCCAACCCTGGCCTCTTCGCGCTGGATCAGTTTTTCTGGTAGCAGAGTTATGGTTATTATTGATTAGTTTGGTGATTATTGATTATTGACTATACGTTCTTAACATGAAAAGTTAGTGTCCTGTTCTATGTTGTCTGGAAGTACAGGTACAGAGATACCTGGGAATCCCCGGAATGGAATTTTGAAGTGTGTGGTAAGGAAATCGCACTGCAGAAGGTTACTCGTCTGTTGTCATAATACCTAAAAGCTACGGAGGGCTGTAGGTGTTATATTAGGGACTATATTGTATAAAAGCCGAGATTGAGTGATAGCGAAGGGTCCACCTGTGAAACTTTGGCCTTACCCGAAGGAGGAGTATCCCTAGAGGAGTAATAGGTCCTCCCTGAGCTTAAGTGAAGGGTAAACAGTGGTTTTTACTCGTAGTGTAAGGAAGTACTTTCTCTTTGAAGCAAGTGAATAAACTATCTTTGAATTAGCGGAGCAGACAGAGTAGCGCTGTTTTTACATTGTTACTAACAAGAAAATGTATGACGAAAGTTTAGAAAATACATTGTCATATTACCTTGTGAAGGGAGGGTCAGTAGCAGGAGTCATACTGACGTCACAGAGAGCCGCGCTGGTATTGGTTGAGGCATCGGGCGTGTAACAAGTGCCGATTGTAAAAGGAGGGTCAGTAGTAGGAGTAATACTGACGTTATAAAAAGCCGTGCTGGCATTGGTCAGGCAAGTGGGTGTGTGGAAAGCTCTGATTGATTGGCAGACAAGAGCCGCGCAGGTATTGGTTGTGGAAGAAAATACATAGTGAGCTTCAATTGGACTGTTGGTGTGAGTCGCGCTGGTATAGGACAAGAGTTGGTGAATAGGATACGAGAGAAATACGGAAGAGTTTCTAAGTTTTGGTTACTGAAACAGCTAGTTACAGGCATTGGAAGAATGAAGCTAATTAATAAAATCCAAAATTTCTTTAAAAAAGATAAACGTGTAATAACAAGAGAAGGAATTCTTATGCCACCTCCGAATACGTCTGCTTCCTTTATGATGTTGGAACGAGGATATCATACTTGTGTTTGGTTGGTAAATTGGGTGGAGTATACGAAAGGCGATGGTGTTCTAGCTTTTCCTGAAATGGTACGTTTAATGTAAAGAATTCTTCAGGATTTGAGAAATCGGATGAATTCATTAGAACCTAGCCCTGGCTTAACGCAGTATGAAGCTTTGGAAGAATGGGAATTTGAGGCATTTCTACCAGAGAAATACAGAGGAGGTAGAAGAATAAATAGAGGATTTTTTCCAAGATATCCGTTTGATACTCGAGGAGATGAGATGAAAAGATGGAGAAGAGCTGTAGTAACGGAAGGGTTGTATCCAGTATTGATGGCTGAGGATCAAGTAGGAGTAAATGTAAAGAAAAAATGAAACACACAGGTATGGCAGGAACAGAATGTGATGAAACTGATGATGAGTTATTAGAGGACATTTTAGTTAAAAGACCTCCACCTTATCAAGAAAATGCTGGAGAGGCAACTCCAAGTGCACCAATGATGAGAACTCCATTAGTTCCACAGGTTTTATATGATCCAACAGTTACCCGAGTGTTACAGGAAAAGGAAAGGGACGCATTGAATAGAACAAAAGAAGAGATAATTCAGAAAATAAATCAGTTAGGTTTAAATGCTGAAGCCTTGACAGTACCAGTAACGATAGGTCTGGTTATTCCATTATATGGGGATAAACGAGACACCCCGAGATTACAAACAGTGACAGTCCCACAAAATAATGTTAGAAAAGAGGTAGTAATGTCAGAAGATCTAACAAGTGAGAGTGATTCAAATATCTTGTTACTAGATCTCCCTAATATTGAAACAGTGACTGAAACCCCGAAGAGAGGTTCACCAGTGAATAAAAGAAGAAAGGAACTGATTGTCACTCCAGTAGCAGGAAATTCTAAAGGATTTTCGCCAGAAGACCTAGAGGAGTGGGCGAAAGGATTAGACAAGAAGAAACCCCAAACACCAAGTATAGATGTGGCCAAGTTGAAAGTGGATTTGGAAGAAATGATCATTGGTACAATAAGCCCAGATAGATTAGGTACATACAGAGATGATGAATTGTTGTTTTTGTGTAAAAGTATAACATGGAGAGCAAAGAATCTGCATGAGAAAATAGTAGAAGTTGCTTCAGAATTTGGAAAGGATGTAGAAAAATCGAAATTATTGCAGAAACCATATAGGGCAGAATTTACTGAAAAGGATTTAGAAAGTTTGAATGCGTCAGGAAGGAGATTACAGATCAAAGAATTAATGAATATCTTGAAGAAATGGGGAGATGCAGACAGATGGAGAGGTAGATGGACAAGGAAAAGGGATGAGGCAGCTACAAAGGAAGCATCTGCATTCCCATTAAGAGAAACAGAACAGGTTGAAAGAGTGTGTCCAATGAGAGAAGTTCCTGGTGGTGGATATGTTCATGTTCCTTGGTCTAGACAGGATATTTTGTCTTTTACGAATGATTTTCCCAGATTAAGGGAGAAACCAGTTGAATGGTACAAGCAGGTAGAGAGGTTTGTGAAAGTTTCAAAGGTATTATTAAAGGATTTGGATGGCCTGTTTGATATAGTGGTACCAACTGATTTGTGGACAGAATGTAAGATTACGGTTGATTGGCCAACTGAAGAGTATCCAAGAGATGCAAAGACAGGTGCACCTTCAGAAGATGTGATGAAAAAGTATCAGCAAGTGATTACTTTCTTGAAAGGGAAAATTCCTCCAAAGGAAACGGATTGGGTTAAAATAGATAGAACAACTCAAGAACCAAAGGAGTCAGTGCATGCGTATTACGAAAGGCTGTTACAAGTATTTAAACAGTATAGTGGATTTGAAAATATTGGTGATAAGGATATGAGACATTTTGTGTACAGGTTTGTGTATGGATTGAGATCAGAAATTAGTCAGATGATTCAGCAGCATATGCTTTGCTGGCAAAGTAAGCCTATTGATGACATCCTGAAGTATGCGTAGTATTGTAGAGATGATATTGATGCAAAACACAAGAAATTGAAAGAAAAGATGATGTGGGCACAAGTGAAGTTGACAGAACACCAAGAGGCAAGTACTGGTTCTCAAAATGATAATCAGTCGAATGACCAGAATCAGAATAGTCAAGGATCGAATGGAAATAAAGGAAAAGGGCGAATGAGTAGAGAAGAAGCGAGAAAGAAGTATCCTTGTCATACATGCGGAAAGCATGGACATTGGAAGAATGAGTGTAGAAACATTCAACAGAATAATGGGGTAAATCAAAATTTAAATCCACAGATGCAGAATGAGGGGGTTGTGAACCAGCAGCAACAGCAACAGGTAGTTACTCCACAGTTACAGGTGCCACAAGCCCCTATGCCCAACTGTATGAACGCTCAAGTGCAGAGATACAGTGTGAACACCGGATTTCATGGAGAGAGTGGTAAGAATACACAAACGGTTCAACAATATTGGATGCACAGTAATGAGAGTTATTCGGATGTTTCTCAATGATGGTGCCTGAGGGGGGAGGAAGAATGCATGCTTGGTGCATCCTTGGCGGTAGATCAGTCAGGTCCATTTGTTGATGGAAAAGTGAAAGGTAATGACATCACTTTCCTAGTGGATACTGGTGCTACCTGTTCTACTGTGAGAGCAGCAGAAATTCCAAACCTACCCCTCTCGGGAGAAACTATCCAAGTTGTAGGAGTCTCAAATAAGCGAATAAAAACCCCGGTTACTAAACCAATAGAAGTGAATATCGGAAATTTCAAAGACATGCATTGGTTTGAGGTGAGTGATTCAAGCCCAGTTAACTTGTTAGGGAGGGATTTGTTGTGTAAAATGAACTGTACCATCTATTGTACACCTGATGGTATTGCTTTCCAAACACCTGATGAAGATATCGCTTTCAAGATGATGCTAGCAAAACAAGGAACAGAAGTGGATAAGATGTTTTCACTTCTGACTGAAAGCAGTCTGCCTGATGAGCTGAGAGACAAGGTGAGATCAGATGTGTGGGACTTTTCAGGAAAAGAAATTGGTCTGATGGCAAATGTAGACCCAATTAAAATAATGGTGAAAGAAGGTGCGATTTATCCAAACACACGACAGTACAAAATGAGTCCAGAAGTAAAAGCAGGAGTTGCTCCAGTAATTGATCAAATGATTGAACAAGGTATTTTGAAAGAAATAATGGGCAGTCCTTGTAATTCGCCAATCATGGGACTTAAAAAGCCTAGTGGCAAATATAGGATAGTGCAAGATTTAAGGAAAATCAATAAGATAGTAGTACCCTGTTGTCCAGTAGTACCAAATCCAGCAGTAATTCTTTATCAGATACATTGGGATGCACATTGGTATACAGTGATTGATTTGTGCCAAGCATTCTTTTCGATTCCTTTGCATATAGATAGCCAATATCTTTTTGCATTTCGGTTCGAAGACCGTGTTTTGGCATGGTGCCGAGTTCCTCAAGGGTACACAGAGAGTCCCTGGATTTTCAATCAAATCTTGAAAAAGTATTTGGAAACATTGGTAATGCCAGGAAATTCAGTTTTAGTTCAGTACATTGATGACCTATTGGTGGTATCAAAGACAAGAGAGGCTTGTGTCACAGACACAATTGCCTTACTGAACCATTTGGCAGAAGGTGGACACAAGGTGTCACCAGAAAAATTACAGTTTTGCCAACAAGAAGTCCAATATTTGGGACACAAGATAGAAAAGGGAGTTAGAAAAGTGAAACCAGAGAGAATAAAAGTGATTCGACAGATGAATCTGCCTAAAACTAAGAAAGAAGTATGAATGTTTTTGGGAGTGATTGGATACTGTCGTCAGTGGATCAGTGAATTTTAATTGCTTGCAAAACCCTTAATAAAATTGACACGAAAGGATGTGATAGATCCGATTGAATGGGATGATGAAAGCGAGGATGCGTTCATAAAACTGAAGGATTATTTGTGTCAAGCACCAGCATTAGAAATGCCTGACTATACGAAAGAATTTGCTTTGTTCTGCTGTGAGAGGGAAGGATGTGCGCTTTCAGTGTTAACACAAAGACATGGATTGATGCAACGTCCAGTGGCATATTATTCTTCCACTCTGGATTCTGTGGCTGCAGCATTGCCTGGCTGATTAAAAGCAGTAGCTGCTACTTGTGTGAGTCTGGAACAGAGTGAGTCTCTTGTAATGGGACATCCTTTGAAGGTATATGTGCCACATTCTATCGAGATCCTTTTAGCAAGGACTCAAACTCAGCACTTGACCCCTAGTCGGCTGACTAAGTATGAAAGAGTGATCCTAGGTGCTGAAAATGTAAGTGTGATAAGATGCACCACGGTGAATCCAATAACCTTGTTGCCGGACCCATTCTGTGAAGAAGTAAAAGAGGAAGTTGATCATGATTGTTTGGATCTAACAGAAATGTGTACAAAGCCCAGGCCGGACATCTTTGATGTCCCATTGGGAGAATTAGATTATGTATTGTTTGTTGATGGGTCATGCTTGCAAAAACAAAATGGAGAACTGAGTGCTGCCTATGCTGTATGTACTACATCTGCTATTATAGAAGCATCCTGTCTAAGAGGAGTCAAGTCTGCACAAATAGCCGAATTGGTAGCTTTAACAAAAGCCTGCAAAATTGGGAAAAAATTGAGAGTAACCATATTCACGGATAATCAATATGGTTTTGGGGTTGTGCATGACTTTGGCCAATTATGGATGCAAAGGGGATTTCTGACTTCTTCAGGTTCTCCTATCAGAAACAGTAAAAATGTCAAAGAACTGTTGGAAGCATTACAAATGCCAAAAGAAATTGCAGTGGTCAAGTGTGCCGCACATAAGTCAGGAAATGATTATGTGACACAAGGCAACAAATATGCTGACCAAGTTGCACAATTTTGTGCTCGAAATACAATGTCTTTGAACAAAGGGTTGGAAAAAGAAACTACCAATTGCCAACTAATGTTTTTCTCTGCTTTTGAAACATGGGATGAAGTTAGGCAGTTACAGGATGAGGCAAATCCAAAAGAAAAGGAACTTTGGATCAAAACAGGATGCATAAGAAGAGCAGATGACGAAGTATTGGTGTGTCCAGATGGTAGACCAATAATGTCAGACAGTTTATTATCACAAATGGCAAGAGTATATCATGGAGCTACACACATTGGGAGGGATGCCATGATTAGACACTTCAGGCAGACATGGTATAATCCCAAGTTTAGATTCATTGCAGACAGTCTCTGCCAACGATGTTTGACCTGCCAACAGCAGAATCCAGGTAGAAAGACAGTTGTCAGTTGGGGAACAATTGGAAAGGCAGAGGGACCATTTACAAGGCTGCAGCTCGACTTTATAGAACTGCCATCGTGTAATGGTTTGAAGTACGTCCTTGTCATTGTGTGTCTGTTTTCTCGATGGGTGGAAGCCTATCCAACGAGAAGGAATGACAGCCTCACAGTTGCCAAATTACTGTTGAGGGAGCTTATTCCAAGATTTCGGTTTCCAGTCACTTTGGAATCAGATAGAGAACCTAATTTTAATAATGAGATACTTTGATTAATCTGTACAGCTCTAAAAATTGAACAGAAACTACATTGTGCCGATCGACCAGAAGCTTCTGGAGTGGTTGAGCAGCTCAATGGCACAGTAAAATCCAGGTTAGGAAAGGTGTGTGCATCCACTTCACTGAAATGGCCTGATGCTTTGCCCCTTGTCTTGATGAGCCTTAGAAGCATCCCTGACAGAAGAACAGGATTGAGTCCTCATGAAATACTCATGGGAAGAGCAATAAGACAAGCATTTGTACCTGGAAACAAACTGATGAATATAACTGATGATCTAATATTGGACTATTGTAAAGGACCAGCTGATCTGGTACGTTCTGTGTCTCACCAGGTTGGAGAAGATGAAACCACAGCTAAGTCGAATCAAGCTCATGATTTGTGTCCAGGAGACTGGGTTATAAAGAAGCACACGAGAAAATCATGTTTAGAACTCAGGTGGAAAGGACCTCATCAAATTATATTGGTCACAACAACAGCAGTGAAGTGTTTTGGCTTGCCAAACTGCATCCATGCCAGTCATACACAAAGAGTCCCAAGTCCACCTGAACGACAAGAGCAGCAACTGGTAGAGCAAAGAGAAGAACCAGAAGCTGACAGTTGTGAAGTCGAAGAAAACAGAGAAACAGACTCTGAAGAATGCATCGATGATGAACAACCAAGTACAAGTCAAGTAGGGTGGGCACTAGATACTGGGTCTCAGGAGACTGCTGTAGAGGCTGAGGAAAAGCAAGAGATTGAAAGACCAGAACGAATTGAAACAGAAAATCCAGATCAAGCTCAATCAGAAGAAGAAAATGAGAGATTGACAGGATCAGAACAAATTCAGTCAACAGAAGAATCTGCTGCAGGAAACTCAGATCAAACTCAATTAGAAATAGAAAGATAAGAACTAAAAGATCAAGGAGAAATTCAATCGACAGAAAGACAAAAATTAGAAAGCCCAGAACAAGCTCAGCTAAAAGAAAAAGAAAATAAAAGAACACTAGAAATAGGTGAAGAAGGTGAAAAGGCCGTACAAACAAAGAGGGTCAGAAAAATTGATCACAGGTCAAGTGGAGTGAAAGGACTAAAATATATTCTAAAAAGAAGAACAGAGAAAGAACAAGAACAAGTAAATGAAGTATTGAGTCAAACTGAGCAAGAACAACTGAGAAGAAGACCTTTACAAAGATCAAAAAGATTGAGGGGCATATTAGCAAGACCCACGTTAAAATTATCGCCGTTTTAGCGGCAGGAAACTGCCGCTAAAATGGCGATAATGGACTTGCTAATATGCGTTATAGAATTCCAATAGAAGCCCAGGTTAGATGTGCAGGACATCTAACCTGGGCTTCTATTGGAATTCCATAACGCATATTAGCAAGCCCATTATCGCTGTTTTAGCGGCAGATTCCTGCCGCTAAAACGGCGATAATTTTAACGTGGGTCTTGCTAATATGCCCCTGAGAGTTCTGAGCAGACAATATAAAGCTCCTGAATGGACATACATTATCCTTGAAGACTTTGAGAATCTTGATCTAAATGAAGAACAAGAAAATGTCACTAATGAAAGAAGTGACAAAAGCAAATAGAGACCACCTTAAGAGAAAAGACTTTGACACAGAAGGTGGAAATTTTACAAACAAGTAAAGAATAAAATAAAAGAACCAGATGAGGAAAAGAAAGTAACAACAAAGGGGAAACAAAAGACGAAAAGCTGTTGAAGTGTGGGATCACACAAAGATATTATATATATTTTAGTTGTAAAATAAACTTAGGACTTAGAAGAAAATTTAGATAATAATACATTTTAGAAAATTAAAATGGCAGAAACAGAAGTGACTGAACATCCGAAATCTAGTTTAAAATGAAGATGTGTTAAATATTGTGTGTGTAGTATGTTTATACTAATACTAATGTGGTTATTGCTAACAGTTGTGATACCTGTTCTAATGGTAGTTAACAACAGAAATAATACTAATACAAGTGATCAAGTGAATGAAGGTACTAAAAGAACAACTATCACTAATTTAGAGCAAATGGATGAGACCATGTATCAACATGGCAGAATAAATAGTGATTCGTCATTAAATGTGTTTACTAAACTTCTTTATGAATACGTAGATACAATGGATGTGAGCGATTGTTATGTTTGCATGAAATTGCCTTCGTCTGTCTCAGAGGGGGTGACCTATCACCATCTTCCTTTAACATATGTTGTGTCATGTAGTGTTGTGTCCAGTCTGTTCTATAAAACAGGCAAATTGCAGTATTATTATTCTAACATGGATTTAGTATTCCCAGAGATTCCTATTAGAAGAAACCTAAACCCAGTGCTTAGTGCTAAAGATGCAGAATTTATGGGCGAGTTCTTCCTAACAACAAACCCAATAGACATAACATATGCGCATAAGAACAATTTAACCTGTATATTGCGAAATGAAGAAAAAGATTTTCTAAATGTAGTGGAGGAAAGAAAACAGGATTTTCAAAAGAAGGCTGTTGAACAGAAGTCACATATACCTCCATGGACAAGTAAGGAGGGAAACTATAAGAAAGGCGAGACTCATGCTGCAATGTCTCTAGACTTGTCAAAGTTGGGAAAATTCTGTCTACATAGACTAAAAACTGACTATAACAACATTTTCATTGGTTCTAGTGAATGTGAACACACCTTCCTAATCATGGGGGGATGGGGACTAAAAGGTGGAACTGATCCCGTCTTTCCAGGAATATATTACGTGTGTGGTAAGAATGCCTATTATAGGTTGCCAACACAATGGTATGGTAGTTGTTATCTTGGGATAGTATTTTCAAAAGTGTACCACATTACTAAGAACAATGAAATGAATGTAATAAGTCAAGGACTAAAACGGAGAAAAAGAACATGTTTTTCAGAAATAATAGGTGATATATTTGGTGCACTGATACCGTCAGTTGGAGTCATACTGAATTCACATAAGATACGTAAATTGTCAACAGTAGTTGATCGTCTATCGACAGATACTGCTGGGGGATTCTTAATGATTAATACCAAAATGGTTGCAATTAGATCTATGGTTTTTCAAAATCGACTTGCACTTGATATATTATCGGCAAAAGAGGGTGGAGTCTGTGGCATGTTGAAAATCCAACATTGCTGTACATATATCCCAGACAAAAGTAAAGGTATTGAGGGATATATTAAAAATATTACAAAGATTCATGACGATTTGACCCAACTGGAGGTTGACGGTGTTTGGGAAAGACTTAGTAAAAGTATTTCCACTATAGGTAATTGGTTTTCCACTTTAGGGAGTAGTCTATTAGGGAAGATCCTAATACCAGTAATTTCTATAACAATAGTAGCTCTGATAATGATAATGACATATAGATGTTGCAAGAATAAAACAAAAACAAGAATGGTAGCCGAAATAAAGAATAAAAGAATGGGAAGAAAGAGAAACAGGGAAGAAATTGAATTAGAGGAAATGAAAGGAAGTTTATATGATAAAATGAAAGGAGTAGGCATAAAACGGAAAATTGAAGAATTAGAAGAAAGAAAGGGAGATACTAAAAAATTAAATGAATAAAAGTTGGCACTTGGTAATGAAGGATATTTTTATGATGGCTCAAAAATGCCATCAGAGGGGGGATTGATGGAGCAAGGATTCGAGTAAATGAAACTTGCTCGAGTGAATCCTCCATTAACTTTCACTAATCATTAAATTAGTAGATGAGACGAAACTAATATACACCAGATACAGATACACGGGGAGAAAAAGCTTACGCATGATTGAATTAATGAGAAATAAAATGCAACACAATTAAAACTCGCTTTAACCTGCGAAAACGCTTTGCGCATGTGCAAACCTGAATTACGCAGAAATAACGTGACTAACTCGCTTTGAGAGGGAAAACCTCACGCATGCGCAAGAAAGACCAAAACGTGGTCTTGAGGTACCGCATGCCTGGCATATACTTGCTTGATTTAAAGAAAGCTGCTGTTATTAACGCTTTTGCCCAAGAGTAGTAATAATTACATGGGATAGAGTAGAAGTGGGTGGTGAACAGTGAGAATTACATGTTTAAGAAGATAACATCTGTTTATGATTCTTTTATTAATAGTGTGCATTTGGGCCTGCTAATCCATGACTGAAAAAGAAAATGGCGAAAGTTACGCATGCTCAATGAATCCATGAAATGACCCGGTGACCGAGAGAGAGATGAATGACTGCCAAGATCCAAGGACAGAAGGGATGGGAAAAGAAGAAGATATCGCTCATCTATGAAGCTTGTATTAAATAAATTACTGCATTTGCAACAAAATATGCATGTGAAAACAAAATATATGAATGAGTCGAAGGGGAAGGGTTAGCAAACAATAGGTTTTACTAATAAAAATGAATACGTCAGCCTGGTGTGATGAAGACTCCCCTAACCCCGTTCAATCATATTCCGTATTTTAGTAAAGTTTGCAACTCTTGAGGGTGGGACATGAATAAATAAAGACTATAACTAGAATGACTTGAGTTAAGTGAATTAGAGCTGCAGAGATTTTTGATGGAGCTGTGAGAGAACTATTGCTGAGCACGAGAGAGCAGAGAGGGAGAGAGACAAGAGCAGACTCAGAAGATCCAGACTACTGCCCGATTAGATTTGAAGATTGCGGAAGAATATCGAGGAGGGAGAGAGTGTAAGAGAGGGAATCACCCTGGTGTGTCGGGTTTGTAGAGAAGTCTAGTAAGTATCAGACCTGTCCAGATCCTATCCTATAATCTTTGTCTCCTGATCCTAAGTCAGGGGACCATCACCAGTCCTTTGGCCAGAGGGGTGGTTTTCCAGTCATCTTTATTAGGTAAATGTCATTCCGTCCAAAATTTGCATATTTCTTTGCAAATGTATTATAATGTGCCTTTTGTCTCTTCATCTATCCACTCTTATGCGTTTGATTTTGTTGAATGAGCTTGTGTAATTGAATGTATTATGCTATATGATTGTTCTCTCTCCACTTAAGAAAGATGGAATTTGCACTGTGTATCTATATTTGATGAGCGTTCAACTTAATGACTGAAATTTTAGATAAACTTATTATTATTATTATTCAGAGTCTGTGGTTATTTCACTAAGAATTTTAGTTAAGAAGCTGTTATAATCACCATCAACTAACTCAACTAATGGTCCATCGACCAGAGGAAGAGTGTTGATTCGTGAAGATTAGTTAGCCATTGAAATGATACTGTAATTGATTTGTGGTTACAGGGAAATAACTAATCAGAACTTAAGTGAATTATAGAACTGAACCCCCAGCGGATTGGCCAGGGAATGCAAATGAACATATTTGGATAAATGTATATGGGCCCATTGAAAAATTCAGTTTTTGTGTAAAATATCCAACCCTGGCCTCTTCGCGCTGGATCAAGGGCAGCAGGATGCCTTGCAGCATTGTGTTGCATGAACTATTAGTAAACCTGCCCCCCCCCCATAATCCTTTCATGTACATTAAGTTTTTTTACATTTTTGTTCTGTTGCTTCATTGGGTATTCCCTTTTCACTACCATTTGGGAAAACTGAAGAGCACCACAGATCAACTGTGCACAAAATGGGTTTGAGGGTCTTTGGATTGGCTAAAACAAATTCCCAATCATCCTCTCTGTTGTCAGTTAGATGGAGAAATGGACTGTGCATGAGTAGCATAAAAACTGTCCACACATAACTGATTTGGTTGTCACTGTAGCGTGAAGCTCTGCAGGCCCCTGGCAGGAGATCACAGTCCGCCCACGTCAGAACTCTTGACAAAGACAAACCTGCTTACTGCTCATCTAGCTGCCACAGGCCTGCCTCTGGCCACCCGACTGTCCTTAAAGCAGAGCTGATCCGAAGGAAGAGGCATCTGACTGCCAGGTGACATCCCCTAGTTGACTAATGTACAGCTCTTGGCACTAGTGGGTCCTTGCTTTCTAAAAACTGAAGAAAGACTCCTCAGCAGAAAAGCCTTTACCGAGCTGACGCATTGCTCCCTCTCGAATGGTAATGCAGTGACAGTGACTCAATCTCATTTAAATAAATCAGGTACATGTTAATAGTTCATGTCAATTTTGTTCTGATTGCAATTTATTTGAATGAAGTGGATTGAAATCAGTTCGTTTGAAAACGTTTGGATCTATTTGTTCAGACTTGCTTATTTGTGCCAAATTGTCCTGAAAACATGCGGAAATCAGTATTACCTCAAAACTGCAACTCATCAACATAGTTCTCCCATGGATCCCCAAAGACTCTACTTTAATACTTTGTTAGTACTTTGTTTTCTTAACGTTTTTCCTTTAATCTTAATTGCATTTCAAATAAATTGGTTTAATATCTAATTCATTCAAAGTCATTTCATTTCTCACTATTTGATTCGAATTAAGGTCCTTAGCTCATTCGGTCGTAAGAGAGACCTCAAATAGAATTTATTGAATGAACTTATGTCATCTGTATCCACTTGTAACTGAAGTTCTCAAATCCTGAAAGAAACCACCTTCTCTTTGAAGACTTGGGGGGATATGTACAAGGATTGGCGAAACATATCGCTAAAGTTAGTTAGCAGCAATTTTTTGATCGCCGCAAAATATCGCCACGTTAGCAACATATGTACAAGCCGACGCTACATGGCGATAGTTTCTCATGTCAGCGGAAATTGTCAACGTTAACAACAGCGTCACAGCGATAAAAATCTTGCCGCTAAAGTTAAAAAAGTGGCGGCAGGCCAGTCAGCGGCCAGAAACTGCACGCAAATTAGCGTGACGCCACTTTTTTTCACGTTAGGCTGGAAAAGCGACTACAAAACGCCCGCAAAGTATCACAAGCTGAGAAAAAACAAAAGTGACGAACCATGGATGAAGCTGGACCCAGTACTGCAGGAGAAAATAACCCCCCAAACAGCCAGGAGGACCAACCAGAGAGCCAGGAGAAGGGAAAGGGGAAGAGGAAGAGGAAAACCAGGTTCAGCCAGCAGGAAAACCAGGTCCTGATTGCAGAGGTGACAGAAAAACAACACCAGCTGTTTGTCAGCTCCACTGTGTCATTGGGGACCAAGAATGCAATATGGCAGTCCATCGCAGCCAAGGTGAATGCTGTCGGAGAGGTGAGGAGGACAGTGACCGACTGCAAGAAGCGCTGGCATGATGCTAAGCGCAAGACCAAGGAGAAAATGCACTGCAGACCGGAGGTGGGAGTCCAGTGCCACAGGAGGAGCTGGATGCGTTGGAGGAACAGGTGTCCATAGTCATCTGCGAGGAGTCAGTGGTTGGAGTCCAGGGACAGGATACTGCTGAACATGACCAGCAACATCAGCAACATGGTGAGTGACAACCAGGGACTGGGGGCATGGGGGTGGATGGGCCCAATGTCACTCATGCACAATTAAATATCTACCAGTGCACATACACAATGACTGCAGATCTTGTCACAGATACTCTTGTCCCTGGGGGTATAGACACATATCACCCTAGTCAGCAAATATATTGCAAGACACATATTGGTGGGGTCATAGACTTGGAAATCTGCACAGAAAAGTATTTCTAAACATAGCCAAAGATTCATATCAGACCACAATATAAGTGCAACAAGAAAGAGCAAAGGGGAACATTGCCTGGAGATGCGGCAGGCTGGCAAAATGTCCCCCTTCCCTCAACACCACGCACATACAATTTGTCTGCACAGGGCTGCATCTCCTCGACGACAATATGAGGATGCACTGTGAATGCGACAGATTATGTGCACAAGTGAGCATGCCACCACCAATGTCAGCACACATGCACCCTTGTGCACGTCTGTCTGAGTTGTGTGCAAGAATGTGTATGTGCAGTAAGGTCCCCTTTCATGCACAAATACAATCTGCAAATCAAGTCAGACACCCTTGCACAATGGTGCATGTGTGCTGACATCGGTGGTGGCATGATCGCTTGTGTACATAATCTGTCGCATTCACAGTGCATCCTCATATTTTCGTCAAAGAGATGCAGCCCTGTGCAGACAAATTGTATGTGCGTAGTGTTGAGGCAAGGGGGACATTTTGCCAGCCTTCCACATCTCCAGGCAATGTGCCCCTTTCCTTGTTCATTAGATGCAGCCTTGTGTACACTAAGTGAGAAGGCATGGAGTAAGTCTGCATACCATGAACACATGCATTGTCACAACATAGTGATCATGCAGCCTTCTGCCTAAAAGGTGCATATCCCACAATGCACACATTCAGCACAGTTGAGTCAAAATGTTATGTCATACCATAAGCAGGGGGGACATGCCTTCAACAGTACAGTGCATGGACTACGCATATCAGGAATGTGTCACCATAATGTTTTACTACGTGTCTTGTCTGTGTACCATACTCACAGAAGTAAAAAGTCCCTGTAAAGAAGTATGACAAATCAAGTATGACACCAAGCAAGAATAGCAATTTAGCAACAAAGAATGTCTAATAGAAAAATGGCACCATCACCCCTTAGCTCAAAAAGCACTCCTATACTCTCAAGTGCACACATGTGCCATACCTAAAACTGTACTATACGTTAGTCCTGGTGTGACTTGCCCATTACACATTGATGTGCATGTAAACAAGTATTTTGGGAAAGTCAACAGTGTCAGTGAACAAATATGCAGTCATGACTATTATCATCTGCACACAAACACGCAGCAAAAAATCTGAAATAGTACAGCATGTATAATCCATGTTAGCATCTGCGTGCAATATTCACAACCACACATCACCCTGCCAATCGCACATGATGTGATGTGGGTGCGGGGTGATAGGGCCTGAGCAGCACTAATAAGTCTTTTGGAATCCACAGTCCTGAAATCTAGGCCCACTTACACACTACACGTGGTGTCACAGTTGAGGGTAATGGGTATTGTAACTGTCTGTTCAGCCTGCAACACCAATAGAAAGTCACGCTGCACCAGTCTCACAATGGTTAAGCCAACAGGAGGGCAGCAAGCAATGCATGCATGGAAAAACATGCATGACGCCATGCACACAAGAGAAATCACACGAGCCAAAGCTATTTGTATGTAAATGTGCACTGCATTGAGCAGCACACATGGAAAAAGCTAAAGCGAGGATAAATAATGCATTTCTCCTTGATTCGCCATCTAAGAACAGTTTTTACCTGGTCTTAATTTTTGTGCGGACTCCTACGTACGCCACCCTTGTACATAGGGGGCAGCATCAAAATGAATTGGTGTTGCGGTGGAAAGCCCACCACAACACCCACTGCCCACCCCCACCCCTTTCACGCAAAGCATAACGTGAAAGGGGGCCTTATGTACAAGGAAAAGTCAAGACATGTTAAGTGGCTTAACGCTGCTTTGTACATAAGGCGCAGCCCCAATCGCCACCACAACGTCAATATAGGTGACGTTGTTGGGGCGATAGAGGCTTGTACATATGCCCCTATGAATGTACATTGTCATGCTATCTGCTTGTACACTAATCCAATGCATGATCATACTATAAACACACATACAAGCATCTCCCATTTACATTGCAGAGGGAGAAACATCACCTCCTGTATAGCAGCCTGTCCCACTCTTCAATGATGAAGAGGAAGACCTAGCAACCATCGACCAGGACACACTACAACATCTGCTTTACTCAATGAGCATCCCATCTCCGGAAGCAGGGCCATCCTGCAGCATTGTGGAAACTACAGCCCCTGCACAAACAACCCAGCAGCAAGCACCGACCACCACAGCTGTCTCCCGGGACCTTGAGGACCCACTTCTGGCATTTCAACGTCCTGCGGTAGAGGTCCAGCAGGAGATGGCTGGTCAGGTGCGGGTGGTGTTTGACAGCCTGGCTGCCAAATTAGATAGGTTACGTGGGTGTCTCAGTTCCATTTGGGATCACCTACAGACCATCACAGACACCCACAGTCCGCTCCAAGCTCTCCAGCATTCCATGGCTGACATTGCTGGAGTACTGACTCAGAGGCAAGAGCAACTGTCCAGTCCGAGTGGCTCCAGCGATGTCAGCAAGTAGTTGCGTCACATGCGAATGATCATGGAGAACATGGAGCGGATGCAAGCCTCGATAATGGCAGCCATGGTTGAACACTACAGACACGTTGCTGGAATCTTTCATGCCCTGCAGCTGCTCAACACAGCAGTGCTGCATCAGGGATTGGCACAGATGAATGCTGCTGCTGCTTCAACATCCACATCTCCGCCCCCTGATGTGTCAGTGCTTCACAGTGCCGCTGACAATCTACCACCACGCACACCGGAGGCACATGACACATCAGAGGACGAAGATGTTAATGATTCTGCAATATTGCTAAGAAGAAAGCAATAGAATTCATCTATGCCAAATGGTCAGTTTTGCCTTGAATCTGTGCTTAGCATCATGCCCCGGAACATCATCTTCCAATGTCTTCTGCTACACACTGTGACACTCACCTTGGACCTCAATATGGACTGCCATAATTTGTGTTGTTCCCAAAGACACTGCAATCAGCCTGCTGTCTGAACTCTGCCTCTTCATCTGGACATGTTCCTCCCAAAGGACTCTGTCAGGCCCTCCACTGGTCATCTATGAAATGTGGGGGTTGTTTGACCAAGTACTGTGGCAGTCTGCACCAATGTCAATGCACATGCAAATTAAAACCTTTCATTTACACAGATGTGTGCTTATCATGACCATTCAGGTATAGAAGTCTTCAATAATGTTTGAGCAGTGAATCCATCCAAATGTACACAGAGTGACATATGATAAATGTTCATGTTCAACTTTGTCACAGATAGGCAGTGAGATGACTGGGCATGTGAGACCTACCGATGCCCTCATTGAACAAATATAACCTACTAGCAATATCCCAACATTGTCCTCTGTACATGATGGCAATAGGCATGTGTGGAAATAGGTCCAAGTCTGTTGCATGCCACAAGTAGTGTCTCCATTTAGCATTGAAAACAAGTCTCACTTGGCAGATCTACTCACACTGTACGGGGTGGACAAAGATTGTTGTGATGGTGGTCATTGCATGTCACATTCCAAGATAGAGCAGACCATATGCACATAGATGACGATTCGTTATGGCACATATCGCCCACCTGCTATTGGAATAACAATGTATGTTTCAATGAAGCTGTGTTGGCAATAGGGACTTAGCCTAAAGTGCAAGTCCTCAGTCAGACAATTACCGTGGCTTAATAATGCTTTGGAAACAAGGAACCCTCTCATGCTGTGCTCACTGTGAAAGGAGAGGGCAATGTGTCCAGGGATGTGTAGTGCACTGCACTTAGCACATATTCAGATGCTGTACCACCATTTCAAGGGTGGCATCACTATGAGGTAACGACAAAAGTAACAGCTGGGAAAAGTGGGTATGACACTGGCACTACAGGGAGCAATGCTACATTTCCCCTCCTGTTTGCTGCAGAACTGTGTTCTGCCTTGTGCCATGCACATTTGATCTGCACATTTAATAAATTGTGCATGGGCAGGAGGGTGAGCCTCCAGCCACAGGAACAACCATTTTCCTTAATGATGACACACTTGCACTACACAGCAAGTGTGCCTATGTATGTGCATGTTAGATGGACTCAGTGCCAGGCTCTTGTGGTATGCAGGGTGTGGACATAATCTGTAGAACACAGTGCATACATCCATCATCATGATGGACAAGAGTTGCAATGTCAATGTCTGTTCAAGGCCATATTCCTACATTGTGTTGTAAATGTGCAACAATGTGCAGTCTAACTCTGTGAGTCACACATAAGATGTTCAACTTCACAAAAGAGTGTCCCTAGCCTAGGCCATAACTCCAACTTGCCACACTGTAATGCATGCAAGTTTACTGTGCTCAAATCAAACGGATCCTGACACTATCAGTCCAGCTAAGTAACATGTCATGACCACACATACACATTCAAATGAGTGCCCTGAGATTGAATAAGTTGGAAACAAGGTAAAAAGTAACACTCCACCAAACAACTTCAGACATAAGTGCAAACAGAATTCCAGAACAGTATAAATTTATTAACATTTCACAAAATTAACTACCCTAAACTGACACTAAGCACTGCTACAACTAACCTAATCTTAACTATGACAAAGTGAATAATTACCTAAACTATCTAACGTAACTAATACTAAACATGTAACAACATATCTGAGACATCAACCCCCTGTTGTATACTTCCTAGGGTGTCCATAAACGGGCTTTCTAGAATCATGTCCTTAAATAGGCACAATTCGCCTTGCCCTTATATATGCATAAAATCCCAGCCCTTATTTAGGCATAAACCGTGCACTCCAAATACAGGCATGGTCTCCGACATCCGTCCACCCTAACGTCACAACGAGTTCATGAAAAAACAGACCCTTAGGCAGCAGGACTTTCCCTAGCCCAGGACTATTGATTTCTTCAAGGACTCATATATTATGCATGAACCATTATTCCTTAGGGGTTCATTCATGACGTCTTCCGCTGTCCGACTCACGTCAATGCTAACATTTTCAGGTATAAATATACCTTCCCAAACCCCTGTAAATCAGAGGAGACCTCGACTTCAGAGAAGCCCGTTTCCCGGCCGGACGCACTGAGAAGACGCTGTCATTCCTGCACGCAGAGAGTCCAGCTTCCAGTGATCTAACTTCCCTTGCGGGGGGTTGGAGTTCGAGTCTGGAAAGAGATTCCTACCGCTCTCATTCTTCAGGTATGGAGCAGACTAGAACCTAGAGGGACTCTTGGCATACTAGACTCTAGGCATACTAGACATACTAGGCATACTAGGCTTAACATACTCTTAGTATACTATAGTAAGGAATACTTCACCTACTTCTACTTCTCCCTACACCTAGGATAGGTTAGGAACACTGGGGTAGAACTAGGCTAGAAACGCATCGTATGAGTACCCGCATTTTTAGGCTGTGTCATTTTATGTAAATGCATATATGCTGAAAAGATAATGCTAACGCAGTATTATTTATTTCTACTGCTCACTCTGTACATTATTTATCTCGCATACTGTCTTGTGATCGTAACAGCACATTTTACTTACACCAGAAACAAGACTGTTCAATAAATCTTTTATTGAAACGCCCGTCTGTTATTTCTGTGTAACTTTGAGAGTAACTAGACATGCACGACTGAGCTGAGTGAAATAGTTATCTATTGTTTCTACGACTCTGGGACACGTTCTGATTCTAAAGGGAAACACAGTGGTCATGTTTTGCGGCTGCCAGAAACTACTCCCTTCTTGTCGTCAAGAAGTTTCTAGTGGCCTCTGAGCTAGCTGGCACAAGTAATTAAGTTTAATATACTCGATAGGGACATACCGACCTTAGTCCTATGTCAAACCTATAGGATATATTATTCCAATGCGCAGAGCCTATTAGGGAAATAGGAGCTACACTACATGGCGCCCAACGGTTTGGTAAGGCTGTAATTCAACGTTAGATACTGAGTAACTCAGCCATGCTTCTTCTTTTTCTCTCAGAGACCCCTACCCATATACTCAAAAAGACGTCTGGAGTGGGCAGGGTTAAGTATCCGCCACGGGTACATAGGGCAGTACCCTATATATTAGCTGTTTGGTTTGCTCAACGTTGAAGGATACAGTGTTCCAAAATATTGTGCACCTTATCGTTGTTTCCTTGAAACTTGTTCTACATTTTTCATAAAACAAGATGTCCTTAAACGGGGACAATCCCACCGGAAACGGTGGAGCTGCGGCTGATCCAGCCCAACCAGCATTTTTTAACAATACAGGTTTAAATGAAACCGAGGAGGGTGTCATTGAAGAAGAGCCATTACTCTAAAACTTATAAAACATGGCCTACCAACGAGTGGAGGTAGAGCAGTTTTCGTGATAGAGGCACACGAATCCTTTCAGACAGAGGTATTCTATTCATGGGTAATATTTCCTGAATCCAATTCAGTAACACACATGTTTCACTTCTACAAAGAAGATGAACCACCAGAGGAATACATTCCTTTCGAGGATATAGAAATTCCTTTAACATACCAAGAGCACCAGCTCTGGTTTAAAGGCGCCCTAAAACATCACAGAAATATAACCAGGCTCGGTCCACTAGGTAGACCAGGAGCAACATGGCCGATTCTAGCCGGCTACACACCTCATCCTGAACTTGACATAATATCAGATGAGGAACTACTTATTCAACTCGCAGAGTTAATAAAAATCTACAGACAATTGGTTCAATATGTCATGCGGACTTTCACAGTCCAACCACCATTTACAATTCCAAATCAAACCCCTCACCAGGGGAACACTCTAAAAATTACACCACAGACTCTATACGCAGTCATGGGTAAAATGCCCACAAAACGTAAGCAAATTCCGTTTTGGATAGCTCAAAAAATTACTCAAATCGAAGCGGTATTTCCAAATACTAGCCCACATGAGAAACACAGAATCCTAACCATCAGTTTGCCGATGGGGATCACACCACAACTGGAAGACTGCACCACTTGGGGATCAGTCTTTGCTGCCATCTACACTAAAACACACGGCATTCCGTCAATAGCGGTAATACCTGATGTCCTAAAACAAATTCAAAACGAACACGGGGCAGAGCCTGCTTTAAATTTAGGTATGAAATTACTGAAAAATTTCGACCAGGTCTCAACAATAATATTATCTAATATTAAAGGGGAGGCAGCAGCAGTGGCGATCCGACAAAAATTAAGGGAATTTGATGTTACAGAACATCAAACAGAGCTACCCAGAATTATAGAACAATCTTATGCAGAATTAGGCAGAGATAGTTTGGGTGGGAGACCAGTTAAACCGAAACTATCTGAAAGTCCTGAGAAGGACTCAATTAAACAAACTCCTACATCTTCTAAAAAGAAGTGGGAATCTAATAAACAAAATTCAAACGAGAAAGGTTCTCAATCCCGAGGTAGGTCTCCTCAAAAGGAGCCCTCTGAAAGGAGGTATAACCTCAGGAATAGGGATAATTTGAGAAAACCTGATAGGTATCAAGATACTGATACACGTTCCTCTCGTCCCTTTCAGGTCTCATCACAGACTTCGGAAAGAAGAGGACGAACAGAACATAGAGAAGAACGCGTGAAATCGAAAGACGACAAACACGCTCCAAAAACTAAAGCAAAACCTCAATTCTCCAAAAGAAAGTAGCAGGTCTGAAGATAAGACATGCCGAGAATACTGAGAACACAGCTCAAGAACGGAGAATGGGCTCAGACAATGCTGGACAGTGCAGCAGAAGTCACAATATCTCGCCAGAACCTGATGGAACTTCTGGAGATAGTGGACTTGAATGAGTACATCACAGTAGAGACTGTAGATACCAGGGTTAGTACTCCACAAAAGTTATATGACATAACACTCCGGATGGAGGGAGACAAACCTAGACAGGTTAAAGCACTCTTTTGGGAAAGACTATCAAAGGGTTATGACATACTTCTAGCAGAAAAGGACTGGCCACCACAATTTGTCAGGGAGTGCCCACACGGCGAGGACAGTATTATGCCTGCCTTCTCCAACCATATACCAATGCATCTAAGATATACATATGCCAGGAAATGGGCAGTGGCCCAGGCCCCAGCATATTAAAATCATGTAGGATGGGATGAGGACTCTCCTCACCATAAAATACATCTGAAACATGAACCAACTGCACAAAGGCAGTATCCTATTAAGCAAGAAGCTAAAAAACAGGTCAGGGAGATCTTAGATCAACTTGAATATCAAGGGGTGATTGAAACATGCACCTCCTCAATGAACAATCCTTTGTTTCCTGTCTCCAAGCCAGACAATACATACCATCTAGTTTTGGACTACAGACACTTAAACACTTGTTCTAAAACTTTTGCAGTGCAAAATGCACATAGCACAGCATTAATGAATAACATTGTGCGTAAAAAATATAAAACCACATTAGATATCTCAAATGGTTTCTTTTGTCAAAATATAGCACCTGAAAGCAGGTACTTAACAGCATTCTCCATAATGGGTACCCAGCGTCACTTTTGGCGACTCCCACAAGGGTTCAAGAACAGCCCAGGTTTATTCTCAGCGAGGGTAACGGAGTTACTACAAATTTATGACAACGAGGCATTGTCCTATGTCGATGATATATATCTGACAGACGACAACCTGGAAAAACACTTGAACAGGGTGAGCACCATTATACTGGGTTTCGCCTCTGAGGGCTACAAGTTCAACTTTAAAAAGTCACGAATTGCCCATCTCAATGTCCTATTTTTGGGATATGAGCTTTCAAGTGAAGGCAAGAGCTTGGCAGCTAACTTTCTAGAGAAATGTGCGCTGCTCCAACCTCCAAAGACGCTAAAACACTTACAATCCATTCTGGGTTTCCTCAATTTTGGAAGAACATACATTCTAAACTACGCAGAAAGAGTTAAACCTCTCTACGCATTAATAAAACCTGATTTTTCAATCAAAAACTGGACACAGGAACACACAGAAATTTTGCGTTCACTCCAGGCTAACATGTTAGCAACAAATCACTTACAAACACGTGTAAGTCAACGTAATTTGGTGATCCGAATAATTTCGGGTCAATGTGGATTCACATACTTAACCTTCAATGAGGGTGAAAAATACCAATCGCATACAAATCCCATTTGTACACACAAGCGGAAATGCGCTTCAGTTCTACTGAAAAATTCTAACAGCAGTTCAAACAGCTGTAGCAAAAGAAAGAGCCTTAGCCCAAGGGAAACGCATTATTGTCGTAACCCCAGTACCAGCTTTAGAAGCGGTCACAAAAGCAAGCATTCCAAATGCTAAAGCATTACATCCGAGATGGATAAAATGGGTTAATTCTCTTGCTGCAACTGATGTTGAATACGTTTTTGATCCAGATTTAAAAACACAAGCATTTCTCCAATATGAACAAGAATGTCCTCTGCCCACTGAGATTCTGCCTCTCGATCAGTACGAATTCATAATTTACACAGACGGATCTGCACAGCCCGCAACAGGGAGCAAGCTTACAGTGCAGCGTGTGCTATCGTTAAAGGTCGCATGCGAAATGGCATCTTCAGACCTATGGTCACAAAAACTCGATCACTAGGTGATTGTACAGCTCAGCGAGCTGAACTACAAGCATTCAAACTGGCACTTGAGAGTACGGATCGAGAATTCCTCACACTGATAGTGTGCGATTCCTTTTACTGTGTTCAGTCGTATAATGACTATATTCGAACCTGGCTTGAAAACGGTTTCAAAGATGCGAAAGGTGGCACAATAAAGCATAAATTGCTTTGGGAACAAGTAGTTCAGTTGAAAAACGAACTACCAAAGTCTCACGTGATTCACACACTGAGTCATCAACGTGATGGCGTTCACGTTGCAGGGAATTCATTGGCTGACGAAGCCGCAAAGGGGGCTGTGCAAACGGCTTCCGTAGCTGCGATCACTCGTTCAAAAACAAAAATAGACGGTGAGATAATGTTGGCTGTCAATGCTTCAAGCAAAGGCAGCAGTGCAGCGTTACCAAAAAAGTTTCCACTCAAGTACTCTTATGTAATTGATGCGAACAACGTTCCTTTTGCTCGAATCCCTGGAGTGGGGGATAGGGTAATTCCAAACAAGGAACGCAGATTAGGATTAATCCTAGCAGCACACGAAGGGATAGCTTCTGCCCATGCAGGTGTTTCTGCGACAGTATCTTTACTCAAGCAAAGATATTGGTGGCCTGGCATTCGGAAACAAACTAAGAACTATGTTTTAGAATGTGATATTTGGCAACAGGTGAAAGTATCCACAGTAAAACGTCCTGCGCAGACACCCCTGTTAATTTCAGATAAACCGTTAGCTTGTGTTTACCTGGACCACTGCGGTCCCTTGCAAAGGGACGGTAATTATAAATACATCATGGTTGCAGTGGATTCATGCTCTAGGTTCCTATGGTTATGGCCTCAGCGTTCGGCTGACGCTCGAACTGTTATAAAAGATTTGCGAGTCTTTATCGGCACATACGCAATAGGCACGCTACATTCTGACCAGGGTCCTGCGTTTAGCTCTAGGGCTTACAAAGAAGCCATGGCCAGTCTGGGTGTTGCATTGCGGTACTCCTCTCCATTCCATCCTGAGGGAAATTCTGTTGTGGAAAGGAAAAACCGGGACATAAAGCAGTCTATAACAGCTAGGGTATTAGGTTCGGGTGATGGGTGGGTCAAACACCTCAATAGCGTACAGCGCGCACTAAATAATCTGCCAAGAAGTTCTCTAGGGGGGGTCACTCCATATGAGGTCCTATTTGGGACAAGAATGTGGGTACCAGACCTTGAACACGTAGGCACAGTGGTGGAAAATAAACCATTTGATATCAAAGATCGTTTGGCTGTTTTACAGGAACTAAACAAGTTAAGAACGAAACAAAGCAACGTATTCCTGCAGCCAACCACCACTGGGGAAACATCGGCTGTCCCAGCAAGGCCTGTCTGGATTCCAAAAATTGGGGATCTAGTCAGAGAAAAAATTGCGGAGAAGAAGGAATTTGGAAAAAACGAGAAAAGAGCAGCTGGGTCATAGATGACTGCACCACCACGACTAGTCACTATGTTATTGACAATATTGCCCACCTCAAATGGTCCGCTGCTAATAGACCACAAATATAACACTGTAAACTTGATTTAGATGAGAGGCAATATATTAGCATAAACAATTCAAGCAGAATCAGTAACAGAAACCACATCAAAGACAGACATTTGTATAATAACGTTTTCTGGTCTTTTTATTCTCTGATGTGCTTCATAAGATACAACCAGCCAACGCGTTTTGCCCACACTTGGGCTTCTTCAGGGCTGTGAAAGCATACAACACGAGTATAGATAAGACCGATGATGTACGAACATAATTGGAAATGAGAAATTACATGTGAAAAATAGAAAGAGTAAGTAAAGAGAAGAGACAATAGAGAGGAAAGAAAAACAAGAGAAAAGAAAAATAAGAGTAGAAACCAAAAGCAGTGAGAAAAATAGAGAGAGAAATTTCATGTATATTCAAGAAAAGCAAAGAAAATAGTGTGTACACCAAAGTGCAAAGAACTAGAGTGCAATGCCTGAGTCCAAAAAACATATATAAAAATGAGTGGTCAGTGATTTCCCTATCAAGACGTGTCCCATAGAAGAAGCTCTCTTCAACCCATGCCGATATTCCAAACGATCTGATACAGCTAGATAAGTACCAGCTTACCAGATAAAAACACAACGAGGAAAGAGGTGTATCCTCAAACGTTGGATCGAAAAGGTTGGATCAAGTCCTGGAGAAATGTCAAAAAGAAAACATGAGCATGCGTACAACCAACTTAGTAGGTAAGAGCAAAACCTAGTTGAAAAATAAAGCCATAGCATACCTAAAGCATATCGATGAAGATCATGGGGGACCGCCAAGAAGTCAGAAAGCGTATAATATAAAATGAACCACCCAAATAACAGTGCATTTAAAAACAACAACAGCGCTCATTACTAACAGAAAAAAAAATACGCATAACAGCAACGTCACAAGGTATTAAATGTGAAAAGTCCACGTGAGCCACGTAATGCACAAAGCAAGTAAGAGGCACGGGACTTTATAGCTCCAGTACCACAGTAAGTAGCAGGCTATGGACCGGGACAAAGTGCGCTAGGGCCAGAGCTTCTTTGCCGAAAAACACAAAAGTAAAAACGCGCTACAACTCAAGCGAAACTATAAAAAGAATTTTTTTTTCGGTTTGCGTTGACTATGACATCGTTGCTGCCAAGCATTTAAGCGTTTGGCGTATTTTTTTTTCTGTTAGTAATGAGCGCTGTTGTTGTTTTTAAATGCACTGTTATTTGGGTGGTTCATTTTATATTATACGCTTTCTGACTTCTTGGCGGTCCCCCATGTTGCTTTTGTATTACCGTTGGTGTCATGGTGGTTTAGTTATTGTTGGTTTCACTAGGTAAGAGGAAACTTCTTTATTCATGAAGTCCAACATTATCTTGTTTTACAGGTACATTAATTTTACGTATACTTTTGGACTATTTCTCTACCATGATCTTCATCGATATGCTTTAGGTATGCTATGGCTTTATTTTTCAACTAGGTTTTGCTCTTACCTACTAAGTTGGTTGTACGCATGCTCATGTTTTCTTTTTGACATTTCTCCAGGACTTGATCCAACCTTTTTTGATCCAACGTTTGAGGATACACCTCTTTCCTCGTTGTGTTTTATCTGGTAAGCTGGTACTTATCTAGCTGTATCAGATCGTTTGGAATATCGGCATGGGTTGAAGAGAGCTTCTTCTATGGGACACGTCTTGATAGGGAAATCACTGACCACTCATTTTTATATATGTTTTTGGACTCAGGCATTGCACTCTAGTTCTTTGCACTTTGGTGTACACACTATTTTCTTTGCTTTTCTTGAATATACATGAAATTTCTCTCTCTATTTTTCTCACTGCTTTTGGTTTCTACTCTTATTTTTCTTTTCTCTTGTTTTTCTTTCCTCTCTATTGTCTCTTCTCTTTACTTACTCTTTCTATTTTTCACATGTAATTTCTCATTTCCAATTATGTTCGTACATCATCGGTCTTATCTATACTCGTGTTGTATGCTTTCACAGCCCTGAAGAAGCCCAAGTGTGGGCGAAACGCGTTGGCTGGTTGTATCTTATGAAGCACATCAGAGAATAAAAAGACCAGAAAACGTTATTATACAAATGTCTGTCTTTGATGTGGTTTCTGTTACTGATTCTGCTTGAATTGTTTATGCTAATATATTGCCTCTCATCTAAATCAAGTTTACAAGAAGGAATTTGGACCTTCTTACAGACAACCAGTACCTGTTCTAGCTGTTCAAGGAACAAGGACAGTACTTCTGCCGCCCCTTGCTGGAAGAAAGGAGAAAAGATTTGTGTCCATCGACCTGATCAAACCACAGTATGTGGCCAATACTGAACAGTAGCCTCGTGGACTCCGACCTAGTAGCAGACGCACTCCTCTCGCTACTATCCAAGAGGTTCAGACTGAAAGACTGATAACAATCGAGAATTCAGCTGTAACTGATGGAGGACTATGCAACCAAGCAATGGAACTCATCCCTCTTGACAACCAAGTAACAGTTCGTCCAAATACACCTTTCTACACCAACGTGGCACGTGATGAACTGCTTCCTGTGATTTCAACAAATCCTGATGCAATTCCAACAATTGACAGAACTGCTTCTGGCTATTTCATTGACTTTGGTACGTTCTCAGAAGATCCAAGCGAACCTGAAACGACGCCAGCATCATTCAAACTCAAGCAGCAAGTACAAGGCTTTATTCACTTTCTGAAAAAGACTTATCTGGTTTCTCCATGGATTGAACTCTGGATTACATCTGGACTTTTTGTTTTCCTGCTCTGGCTAGCTTTGGTAACTACTGTAAGCGTGCTTATAAGTGGCAGATACATCCATGTGAACAGTGAAGGAAAAGACGTGAATGTACTTTTGAAACCACATAAATCTTCCCATCGTGAAGCAAGAGACTTGTCATCAGTGAACATTACAGCCGTTCCTATACAGGATGGTATAGTGTGGGACAAAACAGATTATGAAATTTTCGGACCGACGGAACAATTGAACATTCCACATTTGTTTAAAATTTCACTAAGTGATTTAATTACGTCCAGTACCTATTCAGATGATTGGGACTTTGAGACTGTGAATGACATAATGTTTGATCTAGAAAAATCTGCTGCATTTTCTAAAAATGAATATTTAGAGGGTTCATCAGACTATGAACAACTGTATTGTTATAACCACTATGGTCATCATTATTTGCATAAAACTGCATATCCTAGAAATGTGTTTATGTTTAACCAATGGGAACATTGTCCTACACCACCAAAAGGTAGTTCAAAAGCATTTGCTAGTAAGTTTCCATATTTTTCAGGTTACAATACATCTGATCCAGAAACGTTTTACTATAAAAATATAAACAAAACAGGACTGAAAATTATGTTAACTAATACAAAAGAGATTTACTCGGCAGCATTTATTGCCCAACTGTCTACACAGAGTTTCGACTTATGGAAAGACACAATAGAGACAAAAACTGTCTGGGGTAGTAAAGATTGGCAAGTACAGGGTATAGAAGCTTTATTTAGAGCCTGCATCATCCCTGAACAAATACTGTTTTTGAATGAAACCGTCCAACAGACATCTTGTCTTGGAATAGCCAAGATCAAAGAGATGAAAACACCTTCTGTGCCAACACCTGCCAGTGATAACGATACAAAGGCAGTGGTGACAGTTGACAATATACTACAACTCAACAGATCTAATCCTGATTGGAAGAAATGGTTGATCTGGCCCACAGACACAAACAACTGTCAGGAAAGATTCCTGAATAAAACTCAGGGCTTTACTATTCATAGGCCAGACCCAAGATATGTCCAAAGACAACATCCGGGGGTAGTAACAACATACAGTGTAGGAAAATTATGCCTCGATTGGCTGCATAGATCTACACTACAGGATGTGAAACAACACTTAACCTTACTTGCAGATGACGCAGATCTAAGGGAATTCTTGCTTGGACCAAGAAAACGCGTCAAAAACGTTTCATATATGCCGGCATTTATGCTGCTTATAATGAAGCATGGAAAGTGTCACAGATAGAGGCCGCAGAACGAATACGTGAACTTGATCGTATTAATTTAGAGAAAACACTCTCTGTGGTCGACAATGTGTTAACAACTTTGTCCTCCAGAATATATTCATTGGATAGCATTGTATCCTCTGCTATCGACATTCTAGAACAAGATTTGGCGATGTTACAACAAGGTCAATCTCAATTACGTTCTATAGTGTCATTGAGCTGGACGCTGCAATCTTTGCGAGCGGGCTATGTGCCTTGGCATTTCATCAACACGTCGTCTCTATTTGCAGAATACAATCTCACTGATAAACAGATCGAATTGGCACAAAGAGGAGCAAGGTATACAGTGCTGAGCATTGAAAAACTGGAGAAATTACCATTCACAGTGGCAGAAAACCAGCTACAGAATGGGTTATTCATGGCAAAATAACATTACCTGTGACTACTTTTCAGTTTCAGTATTGCCTCAGACAAATGCAAGCAGGCAAATATGAAAGGTTGGGTAAGGAATACATTAAGACATCTTGGGATTTACTGTATACACATAGATGTTGGAGTGGGGATCGTGAAGTGTTTTTGAGCGGTACTAACTGTAAACATGCACTGACCGGTTCACTTATGTGTCAGGACATTTCTTTACACGGGACTTGTAATGGTTCTGTGGCAAATTTGTCTTGCCATCAGCGGGGTACACCAGCTGCTGTGATTAATCCAACGTTTGGACAACGGGAGTTACCTCATGTTGAATGATCAGAGTTGCTGCGGAATGTTGCCAGGCATCCCATATCTAGTAACGGTCAACTCCAGGGTCACTTGCTGTATGCAAGTATTGTTTCCCCCAATAGACACAGTCAGGGAGTCGCCTCTATGGCCTTCGCTGAACGTCTCTTTTATAAGATTTGATACTTTGAGTAGAATGAAAGCCATGCTTTTACAGCAAACAGTGCCTTTGACCTCGGCCAAAGAAACCTATGATCTACAAGTAGCAAGGACTTCGGCTGAGATACAGACTTTAATACGTACAAACTGCCCTATACATTTCGTAGAAATGATATCACGTATCTTTAGCATGTCAGATACAACTGGAATTGTACATGTATTTAAGGGCATTTGCTCCGGTCTGTTAGCACCTTTCCAGGTTGCCGGAATTCTATTTCTCTTCCTGCTATTGCTATTCCTGCTATTGCGCTATGGCCAGCCTATTCGCAGACATCACTCCGAGCGAAATGGAGAAAGCTCTCCTTGAAAGAAAGTGCAGTGAGCGAATAGTACAGCTATTGGGCATGACTCGTCTACGGGACCTGAATACAACTTGGTTCCTGTCATTCAGACCAATCTGGCAAGATTGCATCTTACCTGTTCTATGATGCCTGCTATGCGGTGAAGAATGCGTGTTGGACGCTTGTCTAACATATCCATCAGCTACGCCAAAGGACGTCGATACTTTGCTGGTCCCGATAACGGCCCATGCTCTGTGTTGTCCCCAGAGGCTCCCAATCCTGATGTCAGCATTCATTGAGATCTCACAGACGCTTCCGGCTGCTGCTGAGGTACGAGAAAGAACTCCAGGCACACAGGTAACAACGGACGCGAACATTGCTGCGGCGACCTATGCTGAGAGCGATGATTCACATCTTTGTGCGGTCAATCTACTTCACGAGGTGTTCCAACTTACACCAACGACAGTGGATGATGTTTTGTCTATTGAAATAGATGTTCTAATGTTTACACCAGACCCGTGAACTGACTCTGATTCAGCATACAGTGTTCCAGAGAAGCAGTAACAATTTGGCTTTCATTTTTCTAAAACTTTGGAACTCTACCAAATTTGAACTTTTGTCCCATTTTTCGAACGAAAATGGCACTTCAATCTGCTTAAAGTAGAACTAGCCTTATAATACAGACTTGGCGGTACTTCCACGGACACTTAGTCATCTTGTGTGTCTAAATCAGTTCATTTATTCTTCATGACAGGAAATGACTTTGATTTTGAACAACTTATCGATCATTTTCGTCATATGTAAATATTGCTTTGTATATTTTTTTTCCAACTGCATTTATTTCGAACTTTATGCTGGAAATGATAAGCATTGCTTAATAATGTACAGTACCTTTTGCATTTGTAATATGTTTTTTAATGCTTTTAGGAAATATTTTAATATGCAGTACTCTATTTTTAATGTTTAGCATTTTTTAATGTTTAGCATTTTAGTATTATCGAACACACGAAAGAGGAGTGGGTGTTGTATACTTCCTAGGGTGTCCATAAACGGGCTTTCTAGAATCATGTTCTTATATAGGCACAATTCGCCTTGCCCTTATATAGGCATAAAATCCCAGCCCTTATTTAGGCATAAACTGTGCACTCCAAATACAGGCATGGTCTCCGACATCCGTCCACCCTAACATCACAATGAGTTCATGAAAAAACAGACCCTTAGGCAGCGGGACTTTCCCTAGCCCAGGACTATTGATTTCTTCAAGGACTCATATATTATGCATGAACCATTATTCCTTAGGGGTTCATTCATGACGTCTTCCGCTGTCCGACTCACGTCAATGCTAACATTTTCAGGTATAAATATACCTTCCCAAACCCCTGTAAATCAGAGGAGACCTCGACTTCAGAGGAGCCCCTTTCCCGGACTCTTGGCATACTAGACTCTAGGCATACTAGACATACTAGGCATACTAGGCTTAACATACTCTTAGTATACTATAGTAAGGAATACTTCACCTACTTCTACTTCTCCCTACACCTAGGATAGGTTAGGAACACTGGGGTAGAACTAGGCTAGAAACGCATCGTATGAGTACTCGCATTTTTAGGCTGTGTCATTTTATGTAAATGCATATATGCTGAAAAGATAATGCTAACGCAGTATTATTTATTTCTACTGCTCACTCTGTACATTATTTATCTTGCATACTGTCTTGTGATCATAACAGCACATTTTACTTACACAAGAAACAAGACTGTTCAATAAATCTTTTATTGAAACGCCCGTCTGTTATTTCTGTGTAACTTTGAGAGTAACTAGACATGCATGACTGAGCTGAGTGAAATAGTTATCTATTGTTTCTACAACTCTGGGACACGTTCTGATTCTAAAGGGAAACACAGTGGTCATGTTTTGCGGCTGCCAGAAACTACTCCCTTCTTGTTGTCAAGAAGTTTCTAGTGGCCTCTGAGCTAGCTGGCACAAGTAATTAAGTTTAATATACTCGATAGGGACATACCGACCTTAGTCCTATGTCAAACCTATAGGATATATTATTCCAATGCGCAGAGCCTATTAGGGAAATAGGAGCTACACTACACCCCCTCCCACACTTAAAGCACATCAGAAGACAGGACAAATACATTTTATCTAAACATAAACTAACTACACAGATATCATACACAAATATATATTTTTTTGTATTTTTTAAATTTTTTATAAGAACAAATACATCAACCCCCACCCAAAGGAAAAGGAAACTTATGCACAAATACTACAAGATAATAAATAAAAAACTATGCTAAAATCTAACACTACATATTACTATACCTCAACTGCACTACCTAACAATTAAAAAACATACCTATCACTAACTATTTAGAATAAATAACATTGGGGGAACGTAGAAAAGTGGGATGGGTCTCCATTGGCCAGTTAAAAATGGGAGACCTAGGGCAGCCTTTATGTCCTGCATGTGGGTGGTCTGCTCCGACATCTCACGTTCTAAATGTGCTAACCTGATATTCATTTCCATGATTGTACAATGGTCCCGCATGGTAAATGGGATCACCTGATCAGATCCTGCAGCTGCCATTGTAGCTTGTCCTTGGGTATGTGTGGGGGCACCAGATTGTGGTCCGGATCCTGAGGCTGCAGCTTGTCTCGGTGTTCTTCCATGGGGATGTGCAGATGCCTGCCCATGTTGGGATCCACGCCTGTCGCCAGAAGTGCCCGGTCTGGCCTGTGTCTCACTCTGGCTGTGTCCTTGGCCTACATTGGGCACTGACTTCAACCTACCAGCTGCATGGTCAGCTTGATACCTCCTTGACATGTTGTGGTATCCTTGAGCACCTTGCGTATGTGGATATACCGTTCCTTCCTGACCTTGAATGCATGGGCCTCTTCTGGCGACATGTTGTCTATCAAATAAGAGCAATGACCTAATGTGAGTCATGAAGACTATGTCAAATATCTCCATTTAACACAGAAACACTAGGTCAGTGAAACATGGGAGCCTACACTATAACAAAAGATTGTGAAGTTTGAAAATAACATGTACAATGCAATGTAGAATCAATGATCAGTTATAACATGCTGGCAACACTGACATGACAGTGCATGGCATGTGACTGGTAGTGTCACAACCCAATGAGACTCTCAGGGGCATATGTACAAGCCCCTATCGCCACCATAACGTCACTTTCAGTGACATTATTGTGGAGAAAGGGGCTGCACCTTATGTACAAGGCAGCGTTAAGACCCTTAACGTGGCTTAAAGCTGCCTTGTATATCAGGCACCCTTTCACGCTATGGTTAGTGTTAAAGGGATGTCCAGTGGGTGTTGTGTGGGTCGTTCCAGCGCAACACCCATTGTATTTGATGCTGCCCACTATGTACAAGGGTGGCCAAGTTATGAGGCAGTACCAGAAATAAGACCTTGATAATCCTGGTCCAAAATTGTCAAAAGGAGGAGAACCAATGCATTTCTCATCGTTGTTGAGTTTTCCATGTGTGCTGTCTTGTGCAGCACACATGCAAAAATCTAAATGCCATGTTTTGTATATGTACATGAAGGTGTGCCTTCCTGTACATAAACAAAGGGTGATATGTACTAGGAAGTGGCGGAGCGTGTCGTTAGCCTCCTTGGCTTAACGACAATCTCCGCCACTTTTGAAACGCAAGGCTGCACCATATTCACAAGAATATGGTGCAGCCTTGCATTTCCCCCTGCGATGGTGCTAGGTTTAACAACTTTGCACCAACGCAGGCACCTTTGCACCAGAGTGCAAGGGTGTCTGTGTGCATGTGAGGATTGTTTATGGGTAGGAAGGTGTCCCTTCATGCACATGAGCAATCCTGGAAAAGCCCTACTGTCACTTTCACTGCTGCTGCATCAAGCATCACACATGGCAAAACAACATTCGGTGTCTCAACACTGACTTGTACAATAGGTGACGTAGTGGTGGCGATCGAGACCAACGTGATTTAATCCACATCTTTGACTCTGCTGAAAATTTTGAAACACAGGACTGTACACCGCAAAATGTTATGACACATTCCCAAAAGTAACCCCCCCTGGAGTTAGAATAGTAATTGAGATTTAATGGGGAATGTGTTGTGACGAATTGTGTTGTAAAGCCCTGCGTTGTAAAAGGTATTGTGTAGTAAAACATGTGGATTACAAGCATGCGTGGAAAATGCATGTGGGGTAACGTCACATATTCTGCGAGAGGGGCGTGTACAATTGACCTTGAGTCAAATAAGGGGAATGAGCCCAAGGAGACAGCTTGACAACACCACTGCAGTGACAAAACATGAGAATTACATACATAGGCCCATCTTTGCTAGTTGGTGGGTGAACGTGCCATTGGAAGCCTTAGCTTAAAGCTATGCCCTGGTATATTTTTCAAGCTGTTATGCAGCATACATACAATAGTACTGTGCAGACCTGTGTCTGACACCGCACAACCAGAAAAACACTACCTACTTGTGCATAATCTGGCACACTTGTACAGTCATCTCAGTCAAGGATGTACACGCATTCCATGTCTGGTCATAATCATCACCAACACCACCCACATGTCTCCTCTCCTGTCTGTATGCTCTGGAATCACAATGCATGTGCTGTAGTGACAGAACACATTGATATTTATTGCATGGGTATCACTGACTGGGGATGTGCAAACATACATCAGGAAGACATATGCATTCCTCCATCTTCATGTACTAACTTGTACACCCTTCACACTTCCACAAAACCCCATCACACTGGAGTCAAGGTACATGTGATACACACACATACTGCATAGTACTAAGGACATGATTTGATCCAGACATTCTTCACATCTCACATTGACAACATTTAATGGGTGTACTCACCCGTGGCGTGTGGGTACCTGCAAACATCGATATCCCCCTGTGTGATCAGTGGTCTTCCAGCTGTGAGACATGAAACAAAATGTGTGGTGGTAACCAAAATATCAATTCACACATGTGTCCTGTTCATCATCAAATTTATCACCATCAATGTAAATGCTCTGTAACTGTACTTTTGAAGTTCATGTTGCATACATGATTGTGTTAAGTTTGCCTGTTATTCCCACAATACATGGTAATGGAGAGTTAGGACAAACAAGACAATCATACTTGCAAATTCACACATTTTGCACAGACGACTTGTGTGACACATTCCCAAGGCCCTGTTTCCCCAAACAACATCATGTTCTCCATGCTCTTATGACAATAGCATCGATGGAGATTGCACAAGAATGTGTCAAAACTATTGCTGGTGTATGTCACGCTTGAGATCTCATATGATAATTTTTTTAAGTTTCATATCTCAAACAACGTTACTCTAAACAGAGGTACAAGGGCAGCGTACATAGTAGACTGCGCCAATATGGAATGTTAGTAAAAAGCTGATCCTATCTTAGCAAAACTCAGAGAAAAACATTATTCCTCATATTTTTGCTTTTTACATGTGTGGTGCCTTGTGGAGCACACATGGAATGATCAAAATGCATTGGACTGTTTATGTACTGTAAGGTCACACTTCATGTACATGAGCAATCTTTTCCCTGCACGCAGACACACTTGCACAGTGGTGCAAGGGTGCCTGGGTTGGCACTACACTGCAATTTTTTGCACCAGCACTGGTGGAAACGCAAGCCTGCACCATATGCTTGTAAACATGGTGCAGCATTGCGTTTCTGCAGTAGAAAAGTTACGCCTGAAGGCATGATGTAGAACGCCTCACTCCGCAAATTTCGTGTACATATACCCCATTGTGTTACAGACAGCATTTTTTATTAGTAACAAAAGTGTTCATTTAACAAATTTGAGGTTGTACTTACCACCTTGTTGGCCAATGAGGACTCCAAGGTGGTCCAACATGTCACCCTCATGGCCAACGCAATCCTTCCATCAATGCTTCCATTGTCGGACAGTCCTGTCCACACCGAAGACCCGCAGCATCTTGCTCCTCACATTCTCCCACCTCACCTTCCTCACACGTACCACATAGCCCTGCAGGATCCAACCCCCACTTTCAATCATCAATGGCAGGTAGTGCTTCACTAGCCAGAGGAAGCCCCCCAATGCCCCCTCCGACATCCTGCCCTCCCTACCCACACCCACCATCTCCCAGCACACACCTAAACCCACTCCTAAGAAATAAAAACCCAAATATATACCCCAGCAATTATTAATAAATTGAAATACCTCTTGGGCAAACACCGACAACAAATAGTACTAGACACAAAAGAACAAGTAAGGACAACTACACAAGACTTCACTGGGACACTAGGGACAGTTCACAGGACACAACCACACTCTCAAAACCAAATTCAGCAGTGCACAACACCAAAAACCTCCAACACTCTCCACAATCACAAGAAGTGTGCTTGAAAGTGAAAGTGCACAGTACTCCTCCAGGCAACAGGATGCATGCTGACATCACTTCCTGTGTCTTTACGGCCCGTTTTTTGACTTTGCAATCATTTTCTGCACACAAATTGGCATTTGCGGTAATATTTCGTGTTTTCACATGTATTTAGCTAATTTTTCTATCGCGGTTATGAAAAAATTATCGCGTTAGCGTTAATGCGGCAAAAATCTGGACGCTAACTGCAAATTTGACCTCAGATGAACTGTATTTGCTGTAATTTCCTCTCTGACCCCAAAACACACCCTAAAATTCATCTCTGACCCCAAAACACACTCTAAAATTCATGTCTGACCTCAAAACACACCCTAAAATTCATCTCTGACCCCAAAACACACCCTAAAAGTCATGTCTGACCACAAAACACACCCTAAAATTCATATCTGACCCCAAAACACACGCTAAAATTCATCTCTGACCACAAAACACATACCCACCCACAAACATACAATTCAACATTAATAACCACACATTGTTTAACTTTCACTTTTCAGATGGACGTACTCATGCAAAGTATGAACATGCACACAAGGTTTTTGTGTTGTGATGTTTTATTGCTAAAACTATGCTTTTGTGCATTTTGCACAGTCAAAACAAAGAAAGGGTTGTCATATTTATACGTGGTCATGTGAAGGAATTGTGGATAATTCTGTCCCTTCATGCTGTTTCTGCAACCATAGCTGGGGTGTGTGCAGCTTTATAAGCCTCTTCTTCTTCGTCATCCTTAGGATTGTCCGGTTCATACAGAACTTCAATCCATGGTGCACGGGTGCGGACACATATGTTGTGCAGCACACAACATGCCACAATGATCTTGCAGACTATTTCTGGGCTGTACAGCAGACTGCCACCTGAGATGCCGAGGCACCTGAACCATGACTTGAGCACGCCAAATATTCTCTCCACAAAATGACCTGGTGCGCCAAGGTGTGACATTGTAATGTCTCTGTGCCTGGGTGTTTGTGGCTCTGAGGGGTGTCATCAGCCATGGAGATAGTGCATATCCTTGATCACCTGTAACATAAAATGGAGAGAGGTGGCCATTAGTATTTGTGCATGCTGTGTTTGCAGAGTTTCTATTTTTGTGTGTGTGATTTGTGCTACTTAGGTAATTTAGCTTTGCCATGTGTAGCTTCAGACAATTGTCCAGCATCAATGCAAATTACATTGCCTCCCAGCTGCTCGTCCATCCCCCTACCCTATGTTATGGCGGCGCCTGCGCATTAGCACCACTGGTGCAACAAAGGCACTCAAAATGCAAGGACGTCTGCGTCCGTCCACGACCCGAACACAACCGGCGCCAGGGACCCTGGATCTCATAACGTCTACCTCTATGACTCATCCGCCATCCTCGCACTCAACCCCAGAAGGAAGTACAACTGACAACAGGTCACACTGAATACCACCCCCGGCCAGTTTTCCTGCCTCCACTGCCGCAAGATCTTCACCACTACCATGGCTGCCAACACTGCCAACACATTAAGATGCATCCTCATCACCATGCGCTCCCTGCACAGACACATCGTGGACATCTGGTACCTCCGGGACACACTTTCACCCAACATCACCTTCTTTATGGACAGCTGGACCACCAACTCCTCTGCCCCTGACATTGCCCTCACAATCCCGGATGGATACAAGATCCAGAGGGAGGACTGCCCCAAACACCCGGCAGAAGTCCTCACCATCGCACATGAAAAAGTCCCTCTGCCTCTCCACCTCCGGCAACACATTTGTCGCCAAGGAAGACATGCACCTCCAGGCTCAGTCCAGCCCCAACTCCACACTCTGCGGCATACTTGCCTACAGACCCCCCGGACGCATGGACCGCTTTGCCAGCACCATCAACGACCTCTCCGCACCCCACGCCATCACCTCCATGGACTACATACTCATCGAACACCTGGACTTACACCTCAACAACACCAACGACACCAACTCCACTACCCTCCGGATGAAGAGCTCGCCAACATTCGACTGAAACAACTCTTAACCACACCGACCCACGAGGCAGGACACACCCTAGACCCCTTCTTCACAGGAGGAAACAGCGTACACTTCAGCCACACCACACAGCACCTATGGACCGACCACCACTGCATACACTTCCTCGCAAATAAAAAACCAAGGTGGCCAAACCCACAGCTCGCGCCACGCAAAGGAACTGGAGCTGAGTCACCGATGAGCAGATTAAATCAACCCTCAACAGCAACACCCACAACACTGCAGCAGACGCCAAACGCACTGCCAGGGAATCCCACACATGGATCTCCAACTACGCAGACAAACTCACCCCGCCAAACAACTCCAACAGACAGCACAGCAGCAAAGCAGCATCGTTCACCACTGAACTCAAAGATTCCAGACACACCTGCATACCCCTGGAGAAGAACAAGAGAAACTGCAAGACACATGTTAACTTCTAGACATACAAGAACACCATGTCCAAATACCACCAACGCATCAGTAGCACTGAAAGGAGCTTCATCCAAGACATAATAGTTGCATACTCCACCATCTCCAAAGACCTCTTCAACGTCATCCATAAATTCACCAAGACCACCAGATAAGCCACGGACCACTCCATCCTGGACACGTCTCAATCGGATTTCCAAGCAACCAATGCACCGAGACCGCCCTACTCGCTGCCACAGACAACATCCTCACCCTCCTCGACCAAGACAACACCGCAACCCTGATTCTACTTGACCTGTCAGCAGCATTCCACACCGTCTACCACCGTACACTAGCGGGTAGACTACATGACGCAGGCATACAAGGAACTACCCTTGACTGTATCCGATCATTAATCACCGGCAAAAGGACATCAGTTGTCATCCTTGGAAACACCCCAGCGGCATGTAACAGCACCTGGTGGCACAACGCCCTCGGCAGACCCACAACCCACACAGACCATGCCAGAGACCTGGGCATCGTACTCAAATCCTCCCTCTCCATGTACCAACAGGACACCGCCGTCAAATCCAGCTACTTCAACACCCTCCGCATCCTCTGTAAGTGCTTCAAATAGATCACCCCCAAATCCCAAAATACAGTCAACAATGCACTAATTTACATCAGACTGGGATACAGACACGCCCTCTGTGCCGGCATGGGACAGTCTCTGCTCTGCAAGCTCTTGTCTATGCAGAACACCGCCACCACACTTGGGCTTGTGTTCACACTTTACTCATAGGTCCTGACCCTCTATCACACCTACTTGGTTCCCACCTCTCCCAGCATTTGCAGCTGTGTGATGGAGGGGCAGGACCTGGGATGGAAGTTTGTCTACAAGGCTACCCCCAGCGACCGCAGTCCCTTGGGTTCTTGTGTATGGTGGGTGGACATATTTCAAGGCATGTTGTATGACATTTGCTACATGTGCATTCTCACATTTGTGCGCTACATGATTGTGGACTTGATGTGTGTGGTGTGTTCAGTTGGTACTTTCCAACAAGCAGTCCATTTCCATATGTGCCATTCTCAAACCGCTGGTTGATGATGGACTGCCAGAAGATGCAGGAGTCATGCATACTCTCTGGAAACTTGGCTATGACATTGGTAAACAAGCCACGGTGGTCCACGATTGCCTGCACGTTCATGGAGTGTATGGGCTTCCTGTTCCGGTAAATGTGTGCGGTGTCCGCAGGAGGCACAAGTAGGACATGGGTGCAGTCAATTGCTCCCAACACGTGGGAAAGCCAGCAATGGCATAGAAGCCTTGTTTGGTGTCAAGCTGTTCTTGAGCAGTGTTGGGGAAGCGTAGGTGCTGTGGCGTCAGGCTGATGATGGCATCCAAGACATTTGGGAGGAACCTTGAAAAGGTTGACTGGGAGACTCCCCCAACTCTGGCAGTGGTTGGTTGGAAGGTACCTGAGGCCAACATGTGCAGCACTGCTAGAAGCTTCATCTGCGGAGGGATGTTGGTGCAACGCTGTGTTGGTGCCTGCAGCCTGGGGGCTATCTGGGTCAATATACGGAGGATGGAGGACCTTTTCAGCCTGTAGTGGGCTATCACATCCTCTGGTGTTAGGTCTATCAGGGTGATGCGTTGACGATAGACCCACTGCCTTCTTTGGTGCTGCCTCTGTGGTGGTCCTGGGGGCGGGGCGGTGGCGGTGGTTGTTGTGGTCTTCTTGGTGCTCCAAGCTGCATGAGTAGTACCTCCATGGCATCAGTAGGTTGTCAAATGTGGTTCTGGACTACTCTCCCTTATATCCTGTTTTGTTTTCTCCATTTTTAAGACCAGCTTTTTTCTGGTCTTAGAAACCAGCCGCTAACGGGCCTTAGCGGCAGTTTTTTTAATATATCGCCGGCCCCGGCGATCATTGTACATATCGCGAAGAGGGATTAGCAGCTTTTTTTACATGGGAACTCCTACCTTGCATCTCATTTTTGTTAGCTATCGCTAACAGAAGTGGCGAACGGAAAAATAGACGATATCACCAGTAAACTGTCGCTAACCGTGGTTAGCGGCAACTTGTAAATACGGCAATAAAAAAAAGCCGCCGTAGAGTCATAAAACTGATGCTATGGCAGCGTTAACTGCTTGTACATATGCCCCCTGGTTTTCATGTTTTCTGTCATGTTCTTTGCTTTTCTCACTGGAACTCTTTGCCTTGTCTCCATAAAGCGCTCTGCTACCCTGTGTCCAAGGTCTTGAGGCACTCCATCAAAAACCTAAATAAATTAAATGAATGACTTAGAAGTATTTGACCCCCTCTGCTTGTCTACATTCTGAATGGCCATTAGATCTGCCACCTTATCAGACACAGGGCACGCGTTTCTAGCAGGCAACCAACTCAGCTCAGCCTTCAAGCCTTTTAGCAACTTCAGCCTTTTGAAAAATCGTTTTCTTTTTCTTTAGCTCAGTCTGCCTGTGGTACTTGGGAAGGGGGTGAGGATGCAAAGAAAAGGTGCAATAAGGGAACTGCACGACAATACAATATAGTCAGGCTCTGACCAGTGCTTTCCTCTGTAAATTTTGCATGAAATATTAAAGTGTGAAAAAAACAAACACAATTTGTGTTTTAGATAAACAATATAGAAGGTAAAATGTTTGTTTTGCTCTTTATTTTATATATTTTCACTATATTTTTCCTTTTGAACACCTTGTCTTAGGTCTCTATACAAGTGTCCTCGGCTAAAACAATACGTACGAATGCAGAGAACAGGGAGCCCTGTGTGTTGGAAGGAGGTGCTAGGCCTGCTGATGCCCTGTCTTGTCATTAATTCTTTCGGCCACAAGGTAGAGTCCAACTGCCTCCATGGTAGACCATCTGTGGGAGGATTTTCAAGAGCTGGAGATGTTCTGATCGGAGCAACATTCCCCGTTCATTTCCAAAGTGTAAAGCAAAAGCTCACCTTCACAAATGAGCCTTCTCAGACTGTCTGCTTTAAGTAAGAGATTACAATTTTTTTTTTAAATATAATAATTTGTATCTATTTGTAACTTTGTTGCTTCCCAAATGCACAAGCAGGTGTAGGTTAGTGCTTATTTTGAGCCAGTGGTTTGCGGTATTCTGCACCGGCACTTAATTGTCAACACCGGCACTTATGACAGTTTGCTGCATGGTGGCTCCCTTTGTCTGATATATAGAGACGAGAATAACAACAGGTGTTTATTAATTCAATGCACTTTAAAAATGACTAATACCTGTCGCCAGAGCCATTCTTATGGCCTTGGTGGCCTGGAATAGTCAGAATTGTCACACTTGTAGGTGTGTGATGGTTAGTAGTTGAGCTGTTCCTGTTATTGGCAGTGCAGGCAGGGGCAATGGGCGTTGCAAGTGGAAGTGGCCTCCTGAAGTGGGCCCTGGCACTTCTATTTTTACAAATTAAGCACTGGTGTAGGTCACACAGAGAAGTGTACCTGTAGGTAAATGCAAGTAATTATTTCTCGATACGTGTCATTCTTGAGACCATATAAAGTTGAATGGGAATGAAGGAGGTTCTTGAAAAATGTGTGACATAAGAAGCATATTTAGCATACACTTATTAGAGGGTAGGTGCATCTAAGGGCATGGCCTAATAATTGTGGGCTAGAATCCTGCACTTGATGAAGTCACATACAGAATGTAACAATGTGAGGTGATAAGCAGTGAATGATGGAGGTGCAATATATATTTTTGAAATGTAAAAATAAATTCCTTTCAACATTAGGTCACTGCCAGCAGTATTTTCTATAAGAGTTGTTGCAGTATCAAAGGTCAGCCATGGACGCTGCTGGACTTAGTTCTGAGCTGGAGTACAGTTAAGACTGTTTTGGGTCCTTTTTTGGCTGTAGTACCTTTAGAAGTGCAGTCTGCAAACAGCAATGGGCTTACTCTTTTGTGGGTGAGTGTCTGTCCCTTACTAAGCCCATCCTTAGCCTTCCCTAAATCTCTCCTCAGTCCTCCCAAAGCCCCTCAGATTTAGTAGTAAATATTCTTACATTTTATTGATTTATAGAGTTTTAAATAGAGCAAACCAGCCCCATTGCACTTTACAATAAAAGAATTATAAAACAAAACGCATTATGTGCAACAATAACAACATTGTCAGAGGTGGTAAATCCATGAATCTCAAAGAGAGAGCACCACAGGTCCCAGGCAAACCACATTCTATAAAAATAAGCACATAGGCTGACAGAAATAAGTATGGAAGCATTCTAAGGAATATAACTTGTCCAGTAGAATAGTTCATGAGCTCTACAACAGACATTTGTTCATCAGTATCCTTTTGACTTCTTTCTTGAATGACACAATAGAGGGGTTTATTCTAATTACAGGGGGTAGAGCATTCCAGATTCTCGGGGCAATACCTGAGAAGGTTACACATTTTCTTTTTATAAGGTTTTGGTGGTTTCAGCAGTAGTGAACTGGAGCTTCTGGAAACTGTGCCCCCAGATAGCTCCAGGTTTTGGGCCAGGTATCTAGCAGTGTAGAAGTAGAGGGCTTTATGAGTCATGCAGCCAATTTTCAAATGAATACTTGCCTCATATGGAAGCCAGTTTAGAGATTTCAGATCAGGAGTGATGTGATTGTTTCTTTTCGATCCTGTGATGAGCCTAGCTGCAAAGTGAAGAGAGGCCCTAAGTGGTACCAGCTTAAGTCTGGGAAGGCTGCATAGGGTTGCATTACCATAGTCCAACCTGGGAATCACCAGGTGTTGAACAGCTGACTTAAAGTCATCTGGGGGAAGGAAGGGTCTTATTTTCCTTAGGATGTTCATGTGGAAATTCACCCCTTTGGTGGCAGAGCTGATGTGCTCCTGCATGTTCAGGTTCTTTTCCAGCGTTATTCCCAGAGATCTATTTGACTCTATGATGTGTGGTACGTAGTTCAGTGCCGTTAGTTGGTTCATTCAGTCAGCGAAGCCCAGTGAATGATTGATGATCTCCCTTTAGAAAAGATGTGAGAGGTGGAGGTAGAAATTTCCACTTGTAGGTTTGTGTATTGAATTTTGTAGTAAGTAGTACTGCTGTGGTACAACTTTATGTAGTACTACTGTAGTACAATTTCACATGCTACAAAATGCAGTTTGAGAATCAGGCCTATTATGCTTATTTTATGGAATGCATAAAAAATGCACACAGAGGCGTCAGAAAAAAGGCTTAAGTCATTTTTTTTAATACAGAGCAGTGATCTATATCTCTTTCTTCCTGCATGTAGAAGATACAACTGCAGAAGTCGGGGAGTTTTGGTATTATGAATATTGGCATAATGTACTCTCATAGGAATGCGGAGCTTTTTCATGAAGCTGCAACCTTTCTTGCAATTATATGCCCATATGGAAAATGTGATAGATATGGCAATATAGAACGAACAATGATTGTGCAGATGTTCTATTCCCAGGCCCAACCTAGGGCCTAATTATGAGTTTGGCGGTATGGGAGTAGACCGCCATGCCGACGGCCCACTCCATCACCACCAAACCTGTGGTCAGGCCGCCGGCCAGATTACGAATTTGCTTGTGTCTGGCTAATTTTGGCATTCCCACGGCGGTGCCTCTGAAAATGGGCACCGCAATTGGAGTGCCAAAACAGTTCCTGCATGGCAGTGACTGTAAAGTCCATGCCATGCAGGAACTGGGGTGCATGCACACAGGTGGACACATGTTGTGCCCCCTGCATGCATCCCCATGCAAATGGGCAGGCCTTCTTTGTTTTAGGACCACCAGCCTTTTCATGGAGAAAAGGCATCTGTGACACCGGTGGTGGTCCTGAAACTCGAAATATGCTTGGGGATGCTGCATCAGCTCCACCAGAATATTACTCATGCCCTGACAGCCACGCCATTGCCAGGGAACAGCAGTTTACTGTTGGCTGTGGTGTTGCAATGGTGGTCCAACCGCCCAACTTATAATGGGGCGGTTGGACCACCGCACAACCGTGAGTCTGGTGGTCTGTGGACCGCCAGACTCATAATCAGGTCCTTAACTGTTTCTTCTTCCTTAAACGTGTGCATTACTCCTCCCTCAATATGGGTCTGATTCACAAAGATATATTTGGTTGTAAAGGTAAGTTTATGACCAAACCTTCCTCTTTCACATCTGTCAGAAATCTACAAATGGGTTTGTGGTAGGCGTAAATGGATTTACGAGTGCAGACATCTTCATCATGAGTGCAGAGAAATCTGCATTCATAAATCACACTAAAGGCATGGTTTTCTTTGAAAGCTTGGTAATGGACACAAACAAGGCCATTTTTGGCATTACCAAACTTTGATCCAACTTTTTACTGCATTGAAATTGTTGCTGAATTACTCCAGCCAGGAGCTGGATAACTCCTCTAGCACGACATGAAGAAGGATGAATGCCCCACATTTGGTGGAGGTGTATGCTGTGGTCTTTCTTTTCTGTAAATACTTTTCAGTAATAATTACAGCAAGTCTATTATGGGGGTTTCATGCTAAATTCTAAAAAGACCAAAACACACACATTATATAAATACGTTAAGCCAAGCACAATACTAGCCCCCTGGAAGCTAGGCGTTGTTGATTTACTGGTGCAGAATAAAAACAAGAGACAATAAAATCCACAATTAAAAAGATGAATGCTAACAACAAGACATGCTTTTATTAAAATGCATAGACACAACTCCGTGACATCAAGCTACCAGACGATTTCTAGACATGGAGAATCAGTCTGGTGAACATTCAATGATTGGAACGAGATAACGCCACGCTAAAAGCATAGAAGCAGAAATTCATAAACCTGTGATTATAAAGGAAACTATAAAATTCTGTATTGTAGAGTAAATTCTGTCAAAAGGGATCAAAAGTCATCTTGTAATTACAATATATTAAACAACACGTTGAGATGGTAGTTTGGGAAAAGAGCTGAATGAATGAAAGAATTCCTAAAGCGCACGGGTACTGCGAGAGTGTCCGAACAGTGACGAACTGTGGGGTCGGAGCATACCAATGGAACTCTGTTGGCATGGTAACATTGATACACAAAACAATGAATGAATGAAGAATGAATGAAATAACTTATTGCATAATTACTTAAAATCATTCCATATAAACACTTGTAACATCAATAGACCTTAAAAAGTCTGCTATCAAAAACAATACCAAACAGACAAGAGTGACAAAACAATGTTAAAGAGGAGTAATGAAAAATCTTATGTGTCAAAATCTGATGCTTAAAGGGAGTACATCATGAGTTAATTACACTATAACAATGTGCGAATTTAAGCCCAAAAAATAAATCATGCTTGAAAATATCAACATTTCTTCCACAGGTGCGGTTAACTGAGTGCTGGCGAATTTTATCATACGTGGATGATGCTGTCCTCCTGGCCCGCACCGCAAATGGCCTGCAAGCTGATTCAGATATATCTATCTCGCAGAAAGAAAAAAAGAACAAAAGGAATACTGGACCCCTACCCCACACCCTCCCACCGGGAGTACTTAAGGTGTACTTACCCAGCATTCCTTCTGTTCTTTTATCTGTCTGCCGACAGAATGGGGCAAGGAATATGTGTGCAGCTCCTGTGGGTCTAGAGTGGTGTCTTTGGATGCTAGGTGCCGTCATCTCAGCAGGGCAGGGGTGACAGCGGCGGGTGAGCTCATCTCCTTGACTGCCGGGCTGGCAGGCAGTCCTGCAGGCATGATGGTGGAGTTTGTTTGGGCAGGATGTGCTCCCTGCTCACCTAGTCAGTTTCTGTATTGCTGTGCACTGGGATCGAGGGTATCAGGTGGCCCCCATCCACTCGTCCCGTTGTCTACATCTTCTGGTTGGTAGGAGGTGGAGGACACAGGCAGCTGATTCTCCTGGGGTGAGTACCGCTTGGCATTTGTCGTGATGCCTTCCTTGAGTTTCTTGCTGGGTAAGTTCAATCCCTGCAACCATTGGCAAGAACGCTTATACCGATTGGGCACCTTGACATGGGGAATGCAGTTCTGTTGGTTACTTTTTTCTTCGGGCCGGTTCAGCCATTCCAACTCCTGCCCCTTCTCATTTACAGGAGTGCCTCAGCAGATTATGTGTCTGCTGCAGGGATATGTTGGGTCATTGGTTTAAGTCCCTCGGGGCCTGCTAGGTCTCCTGAGGTTGACGCACTGAACACTGTTCTCTTTGTTCCACCTGGCCTCCTTTATCCGTACTTTGGTTCTCGCAGCGCTGGGCAAGGGGCTGCTTCTTGTAATTGTTTTTTTGTGGCCACTTCTTTCTGGGTGTTCCCCGGCTGGCCTTCCAGCAGGACAGGGGTGTCGGCCAGTGGGGACACTTCTTCCTGCCTGCAAAGGGCTAGGGTGGGAGTCCATGTTGGTGGCTTCCGTTTTTGGGCACGTGCTGGGCTTGGGCCTAGCCACTCCAGTCGTTGCCCTTGACTCCCAGGGCCAGACATTTCTCTGGTCTCCCTTTGTGCTTAGTTGGGTGATGAGGCTGTGGGGTATCTGGGGTGCTTGCTTGGTATCCACTGCCACCCCTGTTTTTTGTTATTCAGTTGTCTCACGCTTGTTGTTCTTCCTGGACGGGTGTGTGTGGCTGCTGGCCTTGGTTTCGGAGTCGTGCTTGGTTTCCGGGGTCGTGTCTGTTTCCACTTCTGCCTCTTGTGTTTTCGCATTGTGAGTTACAGGGCTGATTTGTGAGTCTTCTGTGCAGTGTCGGCACGCTGGTTTGTGTGGCGTACCCGGCAATTTTTGCTGTCACTCTGTTTTTTTCAGGTGACATGGGATGTGGTGTTTCTGGAGGGTGGCCTTTAGTTTTGTGGCTCTCCTTCCTCCTCTTTTTGGTGGCTGCGTCTGCTAGGTGTGGGCCCTGTGTTCTGGTCCGAGTTCTGCTGTGTCTTTCCTTAGGGGATGTCTTTGGACTCTCAGCTCTTCCTGCCTTCATATCCTGCCTTTTTGGGGCAAGCCAGTGGGTCCTGTTTCTAGTGTGGCTTTTTTGGGTTCACCTGCTGGTACGGTGGCCCCTTCTATGACATCACATCTCTCTAGGTTTTTGGGCTATGTTGGTTTGTTGCCTGGCGTATTTTTCTGGGGTAGGCTTCTCCCTGTCTTCTCCCTCCTTCTGTCTCATAATTGTTCCCCTCTACTGTCCTTTGGGGGGCAGTGCGGCTGTCTCAGCTTTGGCAGGGGTTTCTTCAATGTTTTCCCCTGCTGCGTTACCTGGTGGCAGTCTGGCTGTTCTGTGGGATGATTTTACGGCCAGTTGGCGTGGTCTCATTTGCAGACCAGTGGGTCTGCCTTCTTAGCATTTGGTTCCTCATTGGGGTTCCTGGATGAAGTGGCTGCCTGTGTGGAGATGTTTCTGTGGTGCTGCCTGGGTTTCCTTACTGGGTCTGCTCTCTGGTGTTGGGGCTCGGATATCCCTCCTTGGTGTTGGTGACGCCGGGGGTGCCTTTTCTTTTGTACTCAGGTGTGTTTCGACCGGGGTTGGTGGCTGCTTCTGGGTCGGCTGGTGCAGTTCCGGAGCCCTTGTGGATAGTAGGGCAGGCCCTGCTGTTTTCTATGATGCACACATCTTCCTTTGAGTAGCCTGTCTCTTGGTTGTTTCTTTTGGAGCTTCCTCCTGGGGGAGCGGGAGGTTTCCTCTGTGTCTGTTGGTCTGCGGATCATGCACAGGTTTGGCTGGCTTCCTCTCTGTTTGAGTCCTGGTGGGGGGAACTGTAGCCTGCACCTAAGGCCCCCATGCCTGCTGCCAGCAAGACAGCAGCCGAAGCAGTGCAGAGCGAGAAGGAGGCCACCCGGTGGAAACAGTGGCGTCATCCGGTGAGGTCCCGGCAGATGCCCGCATACTGAGGCCGCTGCAGCCCTTATACTGACCGTCCCCGCAGCGTGAGGTCGGTGGAAAAACAAAACGTGGGGAGTCGCCACAGCTAGCGCCGAGGCATCCCAAAGCTGAGACCATGCGCCACACACACACCATCCCAGTGGCTACTGACGCTACCACAAGCGAGGAAACTGCGCCACACGCAAAAAGGGTGAACGGCCACCATTGCAAGAAAGATGAGCAAGCACGCCAAGCACCAGAGGAGGCCGCCGCGAAAGACCAAGAGTGCGCAGTCCGAGGTGGGCCCACGACAGACACCCAGAAGAGAGAGAGCTCTCCAAAGAGGAAAAGCAAGGCTGAAGGCAGCAGGGAGATCCTCTACATCTCCACTGCACCAGCGGAGCCCCGCAGTGGGCCGAAGACAGTACAGAGTGTCCATCCTCTCACTGCCTCAAGACAGAGTCGCCAGAGGCCCAAAACAGGCAAGAGGAGAGTCGCACACTCCACATGGTAAGCTGCCACCGCAACATGTGCTCCAACGACAGGCGACACGTGGCCGAATGCCACATCGCACCGCAAGCATGGAGCACATCACTCGAAGTGACCGACTCTGCCAAGCATGCCTGAACGGAGGCTGGATCAAGCGCCACAATGGCGCAGTCTCGAGGTGCAAGCACAACACCCTTGAGTGAAGAGAAGAGGAGCATTGCAGAAAATCCCTGAGGAGGGGATGGTGCCCGTGAAAGGTCCTCAAGAGGAAGAAGCAAGTCCGACTGACAGGACAGACCTGCGACAGGTCCACAGAAAAGGAAAGACTTTCCCAAGAACCGGACACGGCCAGCGAGATGTCCATGTGGCGCAAACATAAGACATGTGGCACGACGCCACATCCGAGTGACGAACCTGGTCGGAAGAAGGAGAAGAGCGTGGCATGACACCACTCCGCGAAGAAAGGAAGGAGAGTGGCACGACGCCACAGGGCAAACAACCACCACAGGTGCGGAAGAAGGAAAGGAGAAGAGCGACAGGACAGGGGACTGGTGCCAGCACTGGAGAAGGTATTCATCAGCACAAGGTTTAGGTTTAGGTTTAGGGATTTGTAAAGCTCATGGCTACCCACAGGCATCCCAGCGCTGATAAAGAAATGGGACAGGAGAATATCTTGTACAGAGATTAGGGGAACAGCCATGTTTTAAGTCTCTTTTTAAAGGGCTGTTCGTCTCCAATCAGTCGTAGCTCTGGGTCCATACTGTTCCAAAGTTTGGGCACCAAGTGTGTGAACGACCTTCCACCCCACCTAGATCTCTTGATTCTGGTGGTGTTCATCAGAAAATTTGACCCTGATCTGAGATGGCGATGGGGTGAATAGTGGGACATCAGAGTTCATAAAAAGGCGGGGCCTTGCCCATACATGGCTCTATGGGCCAAGCAGAGGGACTTGAATTTGATCCTGGCCTGAACCGGAAGCCAGTGTAGCTCCCTCAGAGATGCTCTTACTGACTGGTGTCTGGGTATCTTAAGAAGCAGTCTGGCTGCTGCATTCTGTACCACTTGTAGCCTGTCAGTGACGTATTTGGGAGAGCCCAGGTATAGTGAGTTGACGTAGTCAAGCCTCGAAACTACCAAGGCTTGCAGCACCATCCTCCTTGAGTTCTCTGGGAGCAAGCTCATAATTTTCCTGAACATTCGAAGTATCCCAAAACAGGTACTCGAAAGTTTTTTGGCTTGCGTCTCCATCGTTAAATTATGGTCCAGCCACATCCCCAGGTTTTTTATGGAAGTTTTAGGGGTGGGGGAGAGCCCCAGTTTGCTGTCCAGGGGATCTCTGAGCGTGGGCTGACGTTGCTGCCCAAGATCATAAGCTCAGCTTTATCCCCATTCAGCTTAAGACTGCAGTCGGCCATCCAAGTTCCTATTTTTTCCAGGCAAGGGGTCAGTTGCCTATGGTCAGAGTTAGGAGAATCTGCAATTGAGACCACTAGTTGTGTGTTATCGGCATATACACAATGGAGAGTCCAAACTCCTGTACTATGTGAGCTAGTGGGCTCAAATAAATGTTAAAGAGGGTCGGACTCAGGGAAGATCCCTGAGGTACTCCCCAAGGGGCTGAGAAGGTGTCTGACAGAATGCCGGCCTCCATACACTGAAAGGATCTATCATTCAGGAACGAGGCCACCCATTCATTGGCTGTACCTCTAATTCCGATATCTTTGAGCCTGTGGACCAATATTACGTGGTCTACCGTGTCGAAGGCCGCACTTAGATCTAGTAACACAATCGCGGTGGCTCTTCCCTGATCTAGTATGCTTTTTAATTTTTCGGTGACAACCAGTAGTGCTGACTGGGTGCTGTGTTCCGGTCAGAACCCCATCTGGGTCTGGTGTAGGATGCCATTATCGTCTAGAAAGCGTGAGATGGTTCTGTTCATGTGTTTCTCCGCAATCTTTCCCAGAATGGGCAGCAATGAGATCGGGCGGTAGTTTGCCAAAGAGGCGGGGTCAAGCCAGCCACCGGGGTGCAGAGACGTCACTGGAGACAGTTTTGCGGGAGGACCAAACGTAAGCTGCTAGCAAGCGTGATCTGCGTCCAGGCCCCACGCTTCACAGTTCGACTGTCCTCTCACCTGTCACTGGCTGCTTGGCATCGATAGCACCACGCCTAGCAAGTGCACCTGCTGGAAGACAACTGCAAGTGGCCACAAAGTCCCTCCAGTCCTCCTCAATCCACAAGATCACCTCCAGCAAGATATCACCGCCTGTTGCCCAACTGAAACAAATATCATCATGTCCATCACCCAGGTGCATCATCACCAAGAACATCAAAGGAGCATCGTACCACCAGAGTGGATCCAACCACTCGAGACAGCCCGAGTTCAACGAGGCATTTCTGGTGCTGTGGGACGCTAGCCACCCAGGAACCCTCTGTGTGCCCCCCTAAACCTGAAGCCTGCCGAAGAAGAGCATGCCAGACCATTGGACCATCCACCCTTGGGGTTACAGGAGGCTTGGCCGTGGCCCTGTTGGGAGTTCCACAGCGACCCCTCAGCACGGCCTATGAAAGGCCCACACAGCCCACGCGGTCACGTGGCAATCCAGGGGCAAGGGCCTCAACGGAGTTCCTGTGAGAGGGGAATCCAAACTGGAGAGATGAGTCAGCAGCAGCTCCATGACTGGCACCGGGAAGCATGGAGGTCACAGATGAAGACTGGTCACCCAAAGACCATCTGAGGAAAACATGGAACCCGAGTCCTGGCGGCGAGAACACCCAGACTGAGACACCACCCTGTGCAGCTACAGGAGCGACTTGGCTGTGGTCATGTTGGCAGTTCCTCAGCGACGTCTTCGCGCGGCCTACACGAAGCCCGCACAGTCCCATGGCAGCCCAACAGGAAGGCCCTCCAGGAAACTCCTGTGAGAGGGGAGTCCAGGCAGGAGAGACAAGTCTGAAGCTGCTCGGCTATCGGGAACTGGAAAGATCATCAAGTACGTCGCCTCCAAGGAAAGGCCTCATCCACCAAGAGTCTCCTCAATGGCTGTAGGTTTGTCGTCCACCGGAACCTGAGCGCCTGCAAGATCTCCAAAGTGGACTCCACCACTGCTCCAGATGCACCAGTATTTTGAACTTTGTAAATAGACTCCTACACCGCGAGACCAGGCCGGTCTGAAATACATCGCCAAGGCGGACTAAAGCATCCTAACCATGCGGTCCTAAGGTCCAGCGCTGCCTGGCAAATGGCCTGAAGAGACTCACTTGGTGCTGTGTATTGTTTATTTGTTTACCTATAGGTTGAAATTTTGTTTGTTTCTTTTCATTAAAGTTTGGGAGGGATGTAGTGTCCTGCTGGACATGTTCTAGTGTTTCACCCTGTATTACACCCACACTAACACCCACCCATCACAGGCGTCACCAGTCAGGTGACCCTGCAAATAAAAGGGGCCGGGCGCATGTGCCCTGGGCCAGTTCCAGTATCTTACTAATGTGTCTGCGTGGTCATTTCATCCAGCATGTGGGCCTAGGGCCCAAGACACCACAAGACCCACCCGGCTCTCATCACGACCGATAAATGTACCTTTAGAGGATCAGGTTTGGGTCTCTGCAACTTGTAGCGGTGCATTCTGGGACAGAAGGATGATGCCACTAGTCTGCTTCCAAGATTTCTAGAATCCGATATCGCATACTCCTTCTGACACTCTTTATTTCTCTTGCATGTAAGGATAAGCTAGCTGGTCTGAACACCATTGAATGGTGTAATAAAACAAGTATTAACTTCAGTGCTATGATGTAGGAAAAATGGTTGTGAAATTATTATTATTATTATTCACTTAGATAATTAATTGTATATTTACTTAAATACTTATAATGCACAGCCTTCATCCGAAGTCATCTTGACTCTAGTCGAGATGATGTCAAAAAATGGAATTACACGGCCAACAAATAAAATCAGCAGAAGAGAACGTTTTTAAGTGATTTTCTAAACTGCAAGTATTTCCCGGTGTCCCTCAATGATAGAGGAAGGAAATGGCAGACGTTAGGGCCAAGCAAGAAAAGATAGATTTAGACACGACCTACAACCTGTGCTGTACAGAGACATGAAATGGTTAATAACAGATTTAGGGTGATGTGAAGATTGCACATGGACTGAATAATAGAATAGTGATCATGAAGGAAGGAAGCTTCTGTGGCATACACATTCTTTGTATAAGGCAAAGTCAGTGCTTAACTTGAGCCACTGGTTGCTGGTGGAGGCTGTCGGCACTTATTTTTGGGGACTAGCACTTGCTTTTTCTCATCGAACACTTTCCAAGAGCAAGAGAAAGGCAGAAAAACTGTCCCAGAGGGAGAAACCAGGAACCTGCAAGAGTGAGATAATGGGGCAGGGAGTGTCTGGTAATAGAGTAAAGAGGCATGTGGTGCATTAAGACTGCACATCCTCACTATTTGGTGTGTCAACATTTGGTAGCGCTGGCCGCGGGCTTCTGAGCAGAGCTTTGGTCCCCGACACTCACTCTTTTACAAATTAAGGACTCAGCACAGTGCTTTAGATTTGACTCTTTGAACCACAGGTAGCCAATAGAGCTGGCTGCGGGCAATCAAATGAGATCAATATCCCCAAGTGATAATCTTCTGGAGAGAAAAAGTTTGGAAATTCGGGGGAATATTTGCAAGCCTCTTTGCAACCAACTTGCACCAGGCAACATGGTGCAAGAGTGACGCAACCTAAAAATGAGATTTATGAAGCCATGCGAGGCCACGTTGCGTGGCCTGAGTCGCTTCATAAATCTCGAGTAATACAACACAGCGCCAATTTCTGTGTTGCATTACTCTGCACCAGGGTGGAGTTTCCATGGGCATTGCGTAAGTGTTCCACGCAACAACCATGGATTTTGATGCATTTCCAGATTTACCAGAAGTCGTAAATCTGGAAATGTGCCAAAAACCTACACCTCCTCATGGGAGGCAAATGAGGAGAAATATCTTGGGATTTCTTCTTTCTAGGTGTGTTGTATTCTGAAAAAGCCTCAGGGGATTGTTTTTGTGCAGGAAGGGGCACCTTCCTGCACAAAACCAATACTCCTTACAACGCAGGCACCCTCGAACCATGGTGCAAGTGTGTTCAGCACAGGGGAAAAGGCAGGAATGCACCATATTGACTAAAATACAACGCATGCCTACCCTTTCCCTGTCACGTTGCTGCACTGCACTGCATGACTTGGTCATGAATATGGCCCTTTATGTCTTCTTTACAAGATGGTACTTTCGACCAGTCCTGAGAGGATGCATGCCAAAATCACTTTGGCAATGAAGATTCTGAGGAAAAAAAGGAAGAATGTTTCCAAGGGATTTGAGTGTTTAAAAGTAGATGGTGGTAACAGAGTTGATCTGCTTCTTGAAGGACAAGTTCTCATCAAGATAGACTCCACATTTACTATGAGGAGACACCAGGAGTGGTACACCCAATCTGTGAGGCTGGCTGAATTATAACCTCTAAGACATTGCTTACAATTCAGCATCAATTCGGTTGCACTGGGTTGATTTTCAAACTGTTGGTGACCTTCTATCCTTGAATATTCAGCATGCCTTGGCAAAGGGCAAGGCTAAAGAAAGGCTCCATATGGTTTCTCTGGATGATGAACCGGGTGTCTCTGCATAAGTAATATCTTTGCATACGGATGATCTAATAAGTTGGGCAAGTAGTGTTGTTTAAATGCTAAAAAGAATAGGGGGAAGAACTGATTTCTGTAGGACCTAACAGACTGTGGTGAATCTATAGGGAGGTAGAATTAAAGAGTATGAGAGGTCCTGATGGAACAAGGGGACCGTGCTTGCACTGACCCAGATAAACTCACCTCATTCGATGTCTGTTGCATGGTAAGGTGATTGATGGTATCAAAAGCTGCACAGATCTTTAATAAGATCATCCTAGCAGCCTCACCCTTGTCCAGAAGTGTCCTGAGCTCATGACTGTAATCACCAACGTCGTCTCTGTACCCTTTCCTGCCAAGCATCACGAAGATCACAATCTTCTAGTAGGTAAGTGGAAAGTTGTTTCACCATTTTCTCTTCAATTACGCACACTGCTGAGAGGGAGCTAATTGAATGATGATTCTATTGGGAGGCCTTATCCAAATCTTTTTTAGCAAGGCGGTCACCACCCTAGCATGATGGGACCATACCTGTGGCCAAGGAAAGTTTAATAAAGTTTAAATCCTTTGCATGTTTAAAGGTGAAAGTGCTTTTAAGAAGCAGTTTGTTGACAGAAGTAGTTTTAATAATGTGCAGTTATAGTAGCAGTAAACCAGAGAAAATTATTTATCAAAAAAATTGAAAATGTTTGATGCTACCTATTTGGAGAAGCAAAGATTATTATTACAAGTCATGACTGAGGTATGAATCAATGAATGATGGTGGGACAGAGAATTTGTGACTGAAGATATATTAATTGGCACACTAATGTTTGTTATCATTTCAGATTTGGTTTTCGGTATTACCGCTGGGTAAGAAGTATGATATTTGCAATCGAGGAGATCAACAACAAATCAGATATTCTCCAAAATATCACCCTTGGGTTCCAAATTTTTGATTCCTGTGCAGACTTGAAGCAAGCATTACAGGGAACCTTCTGGATGCTGACAGGTCAAAGCACGTTTGTACCTAACTACCAATGCCGAGGCAGCACCCCACTTGCCACCGTCATAGGAGATTCAGGCTCAACACGTTCTATCATTATGGCGCATCTACTTGGTCTCTACAAGATACCACAGGTGATGAAGACTTCCTTATTTCAAGAGCAAAGGGTTGGGTTCAATATGGAGTCATGTGGTCTGTAGAGGAACTGCTGGGGCAACTAAGTGACCAGTAAGATGTGTGTTATGTTAAATAATGTCCAATAAATGCATGGAAAAAGAGGCTGCAAAATGTGCAGCACTAACAGGGTGCTCTGTGATTGAATAGATAGAATCCTATACAAGGGAAAAGCTTTGACTGATGCATGTTTGGGCCAATGAATATCAGTGGTATACTCTTTAACAATGAATATCAAAGTATTAATGAAGATATGTCTTAGTCAAACATTCGTGACCTTCACAATGAGCTTGTCCAATTGACAGATATGATCTGAACCATTCGGTAGGTTTCTTTCATCATTTAATTTCCAAATCTCTGGTTTACACATCTCTGAGGACCCTGGGCATACTTAAAACTGTTTGGATAACTTCACATTCAATTGGTACTATACAATGTTATAATATTCTATGTTCCCACATGTCTTCTGATAAAAATGGTACCTAATTTATGTGGGTAGGCATAGTGCCCACGAGAAAAAAAGGGCCAAAATTCAACATGGACACCACATTTTAGACTGACAAATTGACAATTCTTTGCAAAGTCAGTAGCTGTGGATTTTGGACACTAGCTTAGCCGGCACCAAGGGAAACTTAACAAACCCATACATTTAAAAAAACGAAACACCTAGAGGAATCCGTGGTGGGGTGACTTGCAAGGCTTTCACTATAGTTTCTTACCCAAAGCCCTTACAAACCTCAAACTTTGACTAAAAACTCACATCTCCCTTATATTTCTGTGATGGAACGTTCTGGAATCTGTGGGGAGCCACAAACTTCCTGCCATTTAGCATGCCCCAAGCCTCCCGATATAAATGGTTCCTCCCTTGTGTGGTTAGGCCTAGTACTCGCAAGAGGAAAAAGGCCAAAATTGCAACATGGACACATCACATTTTTCCACTGAGAAATGACCCTTTTTTTGCAATATGAGTAGCTGTTGATTTTGGGACCTAGCGCAGCAGGCATCTAGGGAAAGTTAGCAAACCTGTACATTTTTAAAACCTAAACAGGTAGGGAAATCCAGGGTGGGGTGACCTGCATAGCTCTCACCAGGTTTTCACACCCAGAAATGTCTGCAAATGTTAAACTTTGACAAAAAATACATTTTCCTCACATTTCTGTGATAGAAAGTTCTGAATCTGCAAGGAGCCACACATTTTCAATCACCAAGCATTCCCCCAAGTCTCACAATCAAAGTGGTCCCTTACTTGTGTGGGTAGACCTAATGACGTGACAGGAAATGGCCCAATATGCAAAAATGACATTACATTTTTCCACTGAAAAATGACCCTTTTTTTGCAAGATGGGTAGCTGTAGATTTTGGGCCCTAATTCAGCCTGCACCTAGGGTACACTATAAAACCTGCACATTTTTGGAACTAGAGTCCAGGGTAGGGTGACTTGCATGGCTCTTATCAGGTAATTTTGCCAACAAACCTATGAAAACATCAATCTTCGACTTAAAGCACATATTTTCCACACATTTGTGTGAGGAAAACTTATGTAATCTATGGGGAACTACATATATCCTACCACCCAGCTTTCTCCCAATAAAAAGGTGACCTTACTTGTGTGGGTAGGTTTAGTGACCATGACAGGTAAGGGCCCCAAATGCAACATAGACATGTCACATTTTTTTACTATAACCAAACCTTTTTTTTGCAAGTTGGGTAACTGTGAATTTTGGGTCTAGGTCAGCCAGCACCTAGGGAAATCTAGCAAACCTGTATATTTTTTAATACTAGACATCTAATGGAATTTAGGGTGGGGTGACTGTGTGGCTCTCACTTGGTTTTCTCACCCAGAATCCCTTGCAAACCTCAAACTGTGACTAAAAACACAAATTTTCCTCACAATTCTGTGATGTAAAGTTCCACTAAAAAGTGATCCTTTTTTTGCATGTGAGAAGCTGTAGATGTTGGGCCCTAGCTCAGACAGCACCTAGAAAACACTACCACACCTGTACATTTTCTAAACTAGACAACGAGGGGAGTCCAGGGGTGCATGACTTGCATGGCTCTCACCAGTATTACCAAGAAACCTTAGCATACCTCAATCATCAACTAAACACATACATTTTCCATACATTTCTGTGAGGAAAACACCTGGAATCTGTGGGGAGCCACAAATGCCTTTCCACCAAGAATTCTCTGAAGTCTCTCAATAAAAATGTGATCTGACTTGTGTGGGTAGGCCTAGTGCCTGGGACAGTAAAGGCCCCCAACACAACATAGGCACATCACATTTTCAAACTGAAAACAGCCTTTTTTTGCAATGCGGGTAGCTGTAGGTTTTGGGCACTAGCTCAATCAGCACCTATAGAAACCTAGCAATTCTGCACATTTTTGAAAACTTGACAACCAGAGGAATCCAGGGTGGGGTGACCTGTGTGGCTTTAACCAGGAAATGTTACCAAGAAGCCTTTTCAAACCTCAAAGCTTCACTAAAATCACACATTTTCAGCTAATTTCTGTGAGGAAAACCTCTGGAAACTGCAGGAGTTACAAATGTCCTACCACCCAGCATTCCCTTAAGTTTTCAGATAAAAATGCTACTTAACTTGCCTGGATATGCCTAGTGGCCATGACAGGAAAGGGCTCCAAACGCAACATAGACACATCACATTTTTGCACAGAAAATTGACCCTTTGTTTGCAATGTGCATAGCTGTTGATTTTGGACCCTAGCTCAGCCGGCACCTAGGGAAACCTAGCAAACCTGCAAATATTTGAAAAATAGACTACCAGGGAAGACCAGGGGTGTGTGATCTGCCTGGCTCTCATGAGATAATTTTAGCAAGAAGCCTTTGCAAACCTCAGAATTCAACTAAAAACACACATTTTCAACAATTTCTCGGAGGAAAACTTCTGCATTCTGAGTGGAGCCACAAATGTCCTACCACACAGCATATCCCCAAGTCTCTTGAAAAAAAAGCTACCTCACTTATGTGGATAGACCTAGTATCTGCAACCGGAAATGTCACAAAATGCAACATAGACACAAAACATTTTGCACTGAAACTATATCGTTTCTTTGGCGCTAACTCAGCTGGCACTTAAGGATACCTAGCAAACCTGCACATTTTTTGTAAACTAGATAACCAGGGAAATCCAGGGGTGCATGATTGCATGGGTCTCTCCAGGTAATTTTGCCCAGATGCCCTTGCAAACCTCAAACCTTGGTAAACAAAGCCACACATTTTCCTCACCTTTCTGTGCCAGAATGTTCTGGTATCTTTGGGGAGCCATACATTTCCTACCACTCTGAGGGGGTCATTAGGATAGCGGTCTGATCGCCACCGCCCGTATGGCGGTGGCGATCCGCCCGCTATTTCCCACCGCCCGCCTCACATTTCCCCACCGTCATATTAGTATGGCGGTGGGGACGCAGGCGGACGGCAAGACCGTCTGCCGGTTTTCCGCCGGTCGGCCAGTCGACCGGGCGGTAAAGGGGCTGGATATGGTGGCGGTGTCTGCTAGACACCGCCATCCATATTATCATGGGCAGCGGTGCAGGGCTTTCCATGGCGGAGACCCCGCCATGGAAAACCAGGCGGAGTTTGCTTTCGGGGGCCCGTTGCGGGCCCCCAGGGTATTGGGGGTTGGGGGGGTGCACATGGGGGGTACCATACATTGGCATGGACATGGTGGCAGGCACCTCGCGGTGCCTGTCACCTTGTACATGACAATGCACACAGTGCATTCCCAGCACTGAGGCGGGCGGTGCTGTGAGCACCGCCCGCCACAATGCTGGGAATGTAGGATGCCACAGTGGCAGTGGCATCCTAATCGCCGGTGCGGGACCGCCGCACCCCTGGCGGACGGTCCCGCATTCCGTTATGGTGGCAGGCGGACCTTGTCCGTCCGCCATCGTAATGACCCCCTGAGTTCCCACATGTCTCCCAATAAAAATGGCGTCCCACTTGTGCGAGTAAGCCAACATCCACAACACAAAAGGCCCTACAGTGCTATAAGGAGCGATAAGCAATAGTACTAGCAGCTGTATTTGGGGGCGTGCTGCGGCACCACCCATGCCAACCTACGAACAACAGATATTTTTGAAAACTAGACAACCAGGGTATTCCAGTGTGTTGTGCCTTTTCTGGATCCCATGTGGTTTTCTTGCCTATAATGTCCTGCAAACCTCAAACTTTGCTGAAATCACACATTTTCATAACATTTTTGTAATGTAACGTTCCGGAATATGCAGGAATCCACACTTTTCCTACCACCCAAGCTACCCCACTTGTCCCAATAACAATGTTGTGTCACTTGTGTGCCTGGGCTCTATTTTGATGTGGAGACCTATACACATGCTAGGTGGTTGTGAAATGTATGGATTGCAACAGATTTAAAAAATATCCATCACAAAATGTAACTAAAGCAGTGTTCTTAACCATTTACACAAACATTCTAGTTTTGAATAGCATTGTGGGAAAGTGAGTGAGATCAATGCAAGCTATTCCACCCTGTACACCTTAGGTTGTTCAGTTGACCAAAAAATTATATAGGCTGATTTTGGCACCTCTAGAAGTGCTAGCTTCAAAGAACAAATATTAATCATAGTATTAGAATTTTGAAACCAAGCCAACTGAAGGTGAGCTATAAAGCCATGACATTCACACACCACACACAAGACTTTCATACCGACAGCCATGGGCCCAATACAACACATCAGTGCACAAGGGGTGGGTGGAATGTTTCGTTCCGACAGCGGAATTGGCCGAATTTTGAGCACCCTGTGTTACTCTTTAATGTGGATTTTCGGCCAAATACTTCCAATCGCTTCGTGGCAGAATTTTTCTCCCATGAGGCTCCAGAATATGCAAATTGGCGAGGGAGATTTGGCATCCCCTAGCGTGATTTTCTAATTCAGAGGTTTGTCAGCAGTCGCAGTCAGAGGGCCACCATTTGAGTAGATTTGCTGCTGCTCGAGTAGATTTTCTACTTGAGTGACAGCAAAATCAACTCGAATGGCAGCGTGCTCTTTCGCAACACATGGTGCAGTTTGCGCTGATTTTCAGTTCTGCTCGAGCTACTGGTGTTAAATTGTAGCCCGAGAAGCGCGAGCTGCATATTTTCCACCCGTTGGCAGAGTTGTGTGGATTCTCATGGAGTATCTATGGAACTATGGGAACTGCGCCCTTCCTAAATGCGACTGACACTTCAATGTATGATTGTTTTGCAACCACAATTTATGTCGCAAAACACTCACAGTTTACCACCTCCTTCAAGTAGGTGGTAAGCCACTCGCAAATGGCTGTGAAAATATTTTTTAAGAGCCAGCAGTGGTCCCACGGACCACTGCCTACTCTTAAAAAATGAAACAGAAACGTTTCATTTTTCTTTTTTAAATGCATCCCATTTTCCTTTAAGGAAAACGGGATGCATTTAAAAATAAAAAAAACTGCTTTATTTAAAAAGCAGTCACAGACATGGTGGTCTGCTGACCCCAGCAGGCTACCATCCCTGGGAGTGCTAGCCATTCCGAATGGTGTCGCAAATTGCACCTGCCTCATAAATATTAATGAGGCATGCAATTTACGACCCCATTAGGAATCGTAAAGAGTGTCTGAGACACTGTTGTAAATTACATTTTAGGAGTCGCAAAATGACGCAATTTGCGACTCACAAATTGTAAGGGTTGTACATCTGGCCCTCACTGTGCTAAATCAAACTCCTTCCAGTTTGTAGATGCAAGTTGGGAGTGTCCGGGATTGCCTTGCAAGGCCTACAGTCCCTGAATTGAGTGATCATATCTACCTTTGAAACTAAGGCGCACATGCTGGGAAAACTGCCTAATTTCCAAAAAGAGCATGCCTTAAACTGTGAAGAATGTTAGGTTTTGACATACAGGGTAGTCAATGAGAACATGGTATATATCCCATCCACTGTTATGTACAGGGCCGTGACTGCAATGCACTTGTCATATGGCAAACTGAACATCTACTGTGTTCTGATGAGGGATGAACATGACACGCAAGACACATATGTCACCCATAATTGTAGCGTTGGGTGCAGAGTTCTCTGTAATGTACTGTGTGTTTATAAGGTGCAATGTCACACTGGAGAGTATCCTGTCACAGATGCAGGAGCTTTCAGGCCTATCCATGGACTCACCTAGATGAAGAGCCAAGTGTTCAGCTTTGTGCAGAATGCAATAATTTTAGAGGCAGTGCTAGTCATTCCAGCCTTTTGAAGCAAATTAGGATAAGTCACTATTGCCTCTTCTTGTGCGTGAGTATGAGTTAAGCTGAGTAAAGGTGTCTGGAAGGTTTCTGAAAGCTGAGGTGGTTTTGAGGTATGCTGGGTCAGTGCTATGTAAGGCTTTGAATGTGTGTGTCAGGAGTTTAAAAATAGCTGTGGCTGGGGAGCCAGTGAAGCTGTTTGAAGTGCATGGTGTGTGTATTGTTGGAAAAGCAATTATCTTTTTAGCTGAAGCTTCAGGTTATCAAAAGACACTAAGAAAGACAAAATAATGCACAGTATACCTTGACACAAACACAATACCACAGCATTCTTTGTTATGTTATGTTATTGTTATGTTATGTTGATTTGTAGAGCACAGCTAATCACTTGTGAGGGTATGCAGGTGCTAGAACAGGTGCGTAGGAGTATGGTCTACACAAAGCTATTTGAAGAGCCAAGTCTTCAGATTCTTTTGGAACTCAAGAAGTGAGAAGGAGGCTCTGATATGTTGGGGAGGTCGTGCCATGTTTTGGGTGCAATGTAGTAGAATGAGCAACTTTCTGCTCTGTTTTTGTGAATGTAGGTGGTTGACTGATAGAATATCGATGTCAAAAATATCGATGTTCTAAATATCGAAAAAAAATATAGAATACAAAAATATCGACTCATATACCTAAACAGGTAAGTACAAAAATATTGAATCAAAAATATCGATGTAAAAAATATAGATGTAAAAAATATTGATTTAAATATATATATAAAATAAAATTATAGGGGCCCATTACGATGTCTGGCGGAAGCACTACCGCCCTGCTGGCGGATGCAAAACCACCAGTTACCGTCCGCACGCAGCAGTCCACACGCCCGCCCGATTACGATGCGAAAAGTCAGCCAAACACCGCCGGCAAGCCAGCGACACCGTCCGCCATCAAAGTGCGCCCGTACACGTAGCGGCGCAGCCCAATTGACACACACCGTCCGACGAAACACGTACCGCCCGGCGTACAAATTACGATGACGCAAACCAACGGATCCCACGGCTAAGAGATACCGTACGTCAAACCGAAGCGGTAACACGAACGCCGAGCACGGACACCGAAGAAGCGGCTCCCCCGAGCATGAATCCAGCACTGCAGGCCCTCCCTATGCTCTATCTGATGCACCACCAAGGACGCAACGTACCGCGAAGACGCAGGTAGGCACACACACAACAAGTGCACGCAAACAGCGCACACAGTGCAAGGGCGGAAAAAGCGGACAACCCCCACCCCCGCGTGTACACGACACATCCACCATTGCATCCACATATGACACAGGCCAAATTGTAACATCTCGTAACACATGTGTACACACCACCTGGGACTAGGAACCAACGACCCCGTCACGGCCCCAAAGCGGCGATGACGCTGCCACACATGCGCACAACGCAGAGGCCAACTGCAGCGCCATGCATGCGTCGCACACAGACACAGGGACACAACCAAGCAGCACACACACCAGCCCCACCCCGAACGCACATGACACGTGACAGGCCTGCCACAGACATGTCCCCAACGCCCAATTCACGGTCAACACCCAACGTCACACAACCGACGCACACATGTCAGTGAAGTCACGCAACAGCAGGACACACCCCAGTGTAACAAACATGGCGAAGCACACAGCGGCGGCAACACCAACCAGGAGAAGCAGGGCCCCCTCGGGAAGAGGAACGCCAGTACCACACAGAAACACCCATACCACCCTGCACACATGAACAAGACATACAAAACGGAACACCAAAGAGCCCGGGGACCGACAACAGGTGGCCCAAGAATAACATCCACACACAAGGCCCAACGCAGAGCGGAAAGGCAGCCTGCCGCCCACACAAGGGAGAGCAGACAGCACTGAATGACCTTCCATTCCAACTCCGAAACCACAGCCCTACGAAAGAAGCAGGTGAATACAGCCATTGTCCAAAAAAAGACCAACACAGGCATGCAGAGGAGACCGACCACAGGGCAGATAGCGCATATCACCGAAGAACACTACGGACGGGAAAGAAAAAGAAAACACTCCCCCATGTCGGCCCCATGCAAGTTATCTGGAAGGAGTCACACATCACTGACCTTGAACAGTCTGAGAAGCATGTGGGATGAGGGCCAGTGTCCTCCGCACAAGCCAACAGAACACAAGTCCTGTCTCCCTACGACTACACAGAGCTCACAGCAACCTCGGAGCGTGCACATTGCAGACTGCACACACAGCCGGAGCACGCCACCACAACGCACCGCTGCAAAATGGCACTCTCAACACACCTACCCAACTACGCCGGACAGGTCAAGCTGTACAAACACAACCTGACACAGATATTGGGATGCGAACCCCTGTCCCTGCTGAACGTGTTACCGAGCTTACCGCATCACATTGTTCAGCTGCGTCATACCCGTCTTCTACTGTCGGAGGTGTCCCTACCAGCATCCTGTGGAGTTGTGTCTCTCCAACCCGGCATGTCTAAAGGCGGACCTGCTACAACTATTCCTCCCTCTGGACGCACACGACAGGGCCTGCTCTGCCTATGTGGGCATGGCGTATGTGGCCAACATCGCACCCGCACTAAAATGGGACCACTGTGCCTCCACACGACGGATCATCGAGCACAGCTACATCGAATGTCACCCAGCATGCCCCATCATGCTCCTCCAAGGGACAACTTACGAACAACACCTTGACAGCCACCATCCGCTACATTGGCTGGCAAACATGTATACCACCAAATACATGGAAGCCCTGCTGGACGGCATCGCATACCTGACAACCTGTCAATTCGTCGGACCCCGACGCAAGTCCCCCAATTGACCTATGATGTCCAACCCCGCACCCATGCTTAGCTTCCGCATGGACTGGCCAGTCACCACCACAACAGCCATGCCAAACGACCGGCAACTGTTACCACACCATCAACGACATCGCCATGACATCGGATATGACCGGGACATGCACACTGTTCCCCATCACATCCAGGAACACCGCATGCATCGTGGAAGGCAGTGGCATGGGGTCTGTGTATCGCACCCACATGGACGGAACTGCACGAACAACCAGGACACGACATGGATCCAGCGCCCATGGACACACACACCGCTCAGTGGACATGAATAGGTCGCCTGGAGTCTGTGGGTGCTGCACCCCTCCCACCCCCGCCCCGGGAATCCCATACCAGGACCTTTGCATGGACGACAAGTGCATACAACAACAACACGACCCCAGTGACTGTGACATGTCCAGTAACCACCACATTGCAACAACAAGTGGCACGCCGCTGCATGCACGCAAGCCCATGCCCTGATGTCATCTCACATGCACGCGTGCATGAGGAACAACCGCAGCAAACCTGTCACATGGAACTGAGATGGACTGTGCCCATGATGCCAAGCGGTCTGGTAGGCTACTTGTATACCGTCTGTGTCAAAGTCCGCAGCTCCGCAGCTATACGTAAATGTACATTAGCACAGCCTTGGCCAAGCAGATGTAACTCTGAAGCCCACATCCCACATGCAACAGCTAATCACATGTAACCCTACACCCTATCCCATTTGTAATCATGCTCAGTATATCCTCAACATGTATTCCGCTGCCAGTAGTGTCCACTATACTGCATCACAGAGGACAGAAGACTCAATATAATGTTTGAAACCAAAACTGTCTTCGCTGATTCAATTCACAAGTACGAATGAGAGAGGATGAGAGTATGTGAAGTACACGGCAGTCGTGACATGACCATGTAGTCCACTGGCATTGGATGTCAACGCAAATGAGTAGCACAACTGTGGAAGACACACATGTGTCGTGTGAAGTCGTATGGACGCAGTGCACAGGTGGGTGGGTGTGACGGGTAGATGCGCACATGCCAAGTTGGAGCACGCCGTGTTGGGAGGGGTCATGAACAGTACACCACCGCTTCCCTGGGCATTGTGAGAGGACACCTGTCGGGGGGAAGTGAACACGTGTGTGCACAGCAGCCGGGCACACGAACAATGCGGTACCAGGTGCACACGTCAGCCCACCCTCTGTGGACAAGCTGGATCCTGTTGTGCGCCCGCCATGCCCCTTGACAAGGCACACACAGCCCCAGTCGACCAGGTGTAACCCCAACATAGTCAATCCGCACAGGCGATACAGGGCACGGGATGGCAGTGGAGCATGGTGTGTGAGAGGTCTCCTCGCGCTCCTCCTGGTCATATCATGCAGGCAATAGAACCTCAACGTGTAGCATGGCACAAGTCAAATGGAAGTGTAGGGGGACGCACCACAGCACGAGCAGCACTGACGTCACGGGAGGTGGCTCGCACCATCCCATCCATTGCCCATTATTCCAACCACGCCACATGCCATTGCGACAAAGTGCAAGCGCGTGCGCCACCACCCCCGAGCCCTCCCCAGAGAGGCCAAAGAGTGAATGTGTGGTCCATCAGCTACAGACGGACGCGGCCTGGCCGCAAGGGCAGCCACAGCCTCTGGGTGTCGCAGGTGGCGGATCCGGAAGGCGAAGACTGTGATGCATAGTCCATGCAGGCCGGGTCTCCATTTGGGGCACCACGCAGGTGGACGGCGTCCCGCCACACATCATACCCTGAGACAGCCCACTCGTGCAACTGGACCCACACATACACTCCTTGCCCTCTCTGGTGCGAGCTTGGGGCTGCCTGTGCAAGCGCTAGCCTCGCAGGTGCACATGCATATTGGGGGAGCGAGGGGAGGACATGAGGGCTGGGGCGAAGATGACTGTATCACTGTCAGTGAGTACAAGGGATGAGCCAGATGTGGACAGGAAGAGACGTGTCCCGTGTGTACTGCAACTAGTCGCCAATCCAACTACCCCCCATGTCCGGAATGTAAGCCCGCACCTAGGCCCGCCCATCCGCCACATCGAATATACCACCAGCACAACAACCTTCCCATTCGAAACACTGACTGGGGGTGGCGACCAGTGAACAATCATGTGTAGCCTTCCCACGCGTACATGTGGGCCCTCCATGATCCATGTCACCTGCGGCAAAGTCATGACATGCGCAATGAGGGAAGTGAGGAGAGCTGTCCGCCCCACGCACAGAAGGTGCATCAGCTCCACAGACCCAGCAGCGAGTCCAGCAGGGGTCACATGTGCAGGGGCAGCTGTGCCTGGTGTGAAGGCACATGCATATAGACAGCACATCGACCAATGTGTAGTCTGCCCACATCTACAGTCCATCATCATGCGGACATAGGAATTGAACACAGGGCAACACATCTGAGTTGGTGCACCCACCGTGACCAACAATGCGCAATTATCGACGTACCCGCCCTGTGCATGGCCCCCCACCCAACGGAGGCACATCCAGTGCCACCATCCCACACACACAAGCCTTCCACGAAACATGCTGTGTCCAATGGTCAGTACAGAGTCAGGTGGATCCTGAACAGGAGACACATGCACACACATGCCAGCTCCCACTATGTACGTCTGCCACCTGGCACGTGCAATGTAACCTCTCACCTGTGACGTGTGTCTGCAAGCACACAGCCGTTTTGGCATGGGGCTGTCAATGTGGACACCTGTCAATGTTTCGGGAGGTGTGATCCGTACAGTGCTGTACATAGGGTGCAGTGCTGACACCTACTACTGTCTCATATCCCCTCGTGCCACAGGTCCCACTTGTTTTGGCCGCTCAGCCTGTGCCCACATCGTCGTCGTCGTGTGCCATACTCATCCAGCCTCGGAAGCAGTGCCATGCTCAGCAGACATTCATGTTGCCGTGGCGTTGCCGCTTGACGAATATGCAGTCAGTCGCCATCAGCACGCCCCGCAAGTCATTGGGGCCTAGATCCCCATGTGCATGCTCATGGCAGTGGTTTGTATCACTAGCCATTGCCATTGGCGGGAGACCTGTGTAAGTGTATTGTGGCCGTGCCGTCCCTGCTTGACAGCTGGGCTGTGACTCATGTGCTTGCTCAGTCATGTCAGTGATGTGAATGCGAAATTGCTATGTGTTGTGTTGCTTTGACATGTGTCCACTGCCATCTTCCCTAGGCGGAGACCGAACATTGACCGCCCATACCAATTGCTGGCGGGCATGGACGATACTGAGGTCATAAGGAAGTTTCGGCTGGACAGGCCAACCCTGCATCGACTGTGTGCCATGTTGGAACCCCATCTCCGTCCCCGCAGGGTGTATCGGACAGCATTCACCCCCACGGCTAAGGTGATGGCCGCCATGCATTTCTTCGCCACTGGGTCATTCCAGCACACAGTGGGCAGTGGAGGAGGGATGTCCCAGCCCATGTTCAGCAAGGTGCTGAGGGATGTACTGGCAGCCATGATGCTGTACCGAAACAGGTACATCAGATTCCCCAGGGCTCGTGAATTGGCGGCAGTGAAGGGTGCATTCTATGCCCTTGGCAGGATCCCACACGTCGTTGGTGCCATTGATTGCACACATGTTGGCCTTGTTCCACCACAGGCCACTGAGCACCTGTACCGCAACAGGAAGCACACGCACTCCCTGAATGTGCAAGTGGTGTGCCTTGCGGACATGGTGATAACCCACGTGTGTGCAAAGTTCCCAGGCTCGGCCCATGACGCACACATAATGCGCAACAGCATCTTGCCACGACTGATGTCCAATCTGCAACAGGATCGTGGCTGTATTGTCGGTGAGTATGTGGAGTGGTGTAGCGTGCTGGCTGTGCGATGCTGTCCCCTGTCCAGTTGGAATAGCAACGGTTCTCTGTGTCCCTCACACCCAGGTGACTCTGCGTACCCGAATGGGGCATGGCTGCTCAGTCCATTGAGAAATCCTCGCACCCCAGCAGACGTTCGCTACAATGAGGCACATGGGAGGACCAGACGTGTGGTCGAGCGTACCTTTGGCCTCCTCAAGTCCAGGTACAGGTGCCTGGACCGCACAGGGGTGCGCTGGCGTACTCCCCACAGAAGGTGTGCCAGATAGTGGTGGCGTGCTGCATGCTGCACAATCTGGCCATTCGGAAGCAGATCCCCCTCATTGTGGATGACGGAGATCAACCAAGGCCCCAGCCCGCAGACCAGGACAGCTCGAGTGAGGAGGACAGCGGAGAGGAGGAAGCTGGGAATGTGCGCCAGCAGCTCATCGCCCGCTACTTCACTTGACGGTGAGTGTCCATGTACGACGGCTGATGTGTCTGTATTTGTGCAGGTGTGTGTGTGCTGTGTCAGGGTGGCCTTTTGTTCACTGCGTGCTGTGTGTCAACGCTCCATGCCCAGGTTAGTATGCCACTGATGGTGGCTGTGGCATTGTGCCCTATTGCTCTGTGCGATGTGTGTACATTGCTTGTAGTTGTTGACATGTACTGTGTGATGGGTGTGTGACACACTCATTGAATGTGCTCCTGTTCTGTCTCCCACCCCTAGGTCCCTACAGGCCCTCCGGTTCCATTGCCATGCCACGCATCAGGTGCCGTTCCACTCAAGGTGGCCGTTGTATTCCGTACAATTAAAACACAGGGCACAGACAGCAGTTTGTGGATGAGGTGCATTTATTTCAAACTGTGACATGTGATTGTGTGTAAGGTGATGACAAAAGTGGTGCGTGCAGTGACAATGAGCTGTCGGTCATGGCTGCGTGATGCTCAGGGTGTACCCACTGGTTCTATGTCCATAGTCCAACACACACATGCCATCCAGATGGCTGTGTGGAGTGGGATCGTAGTCCAAGTCAATGCAGTGGGTGGTCAAGGAAGGCTGGCTGGCTGCCTCACTTGCGTCTGGAGCGTGCGAAGTCCTCCCGGGAGATCTGTTTCCACTTCGGACGGCCCCTTCCACGTTTGCGAGGGGGTGCCTGCTTGCGACCTGCTGGTGGTTGAGGTGTGCTCACTGGCTGTGGACGCAGGGGAACTGGACACTGCTGCTCGAGCCTGCGCCCCGGCAGGTGGTGGCGGAGGGGGAGCTGCTGTCCCTGGCTGTGACCTCACCGCCACCACCAGCTGGCCCATGAGGTCCACGAGTTGGCCCATACGGGCGTCCATGGACCTCAGCACCCCCAGCACCTCACGCGTGTCTGTAGCAGACCTGGCCCATTGTCCTTGGGCCTCTTCATAGGCCCCAAGGACCCTGGCAATTTGAGGCAGGGCATGGTTCCCAGGGGAGACTGGTGTTTCCCTGACCCTGCTCCTCCTACCAGTCCTGCTGCCACCGGCCTGCCCACTATCCACATTGCTCACCACGGTCCTCGCCCTGGCTCCCAGGGTGGATCCAGTGGGCCGGGCCACCACCTGCGCTGGTGCTGGGGCCAGCGAAGACGTGGTAGCGGTTGCGGCAGTGGTAGTGGCCGCAATGACCGTGGGTGTGGCGCAATGACCGTGGGTGTGTCCGCAATGACCGTGGCTGCAGGGGGCTGTGAATGTACAACAGCCCTGGATGATGGGTTGGTGGGTAGGTGGGGGCCTGGGGAGCGGCTCGGCCCTGCCACACCGGATGGGCCTGCTGGGTGGTCCGTGTCCGAGGAGGAGGACAGATCCTCCACAGCCGTGTGTCCTTGTTGGGGGCTTGCAGGCTGGCTGTGCTGGCTGCTGTCTCCATCCCCAGCATCCAGCACTTCGTCACCTGTGGGGAGAATGAGATTTGTTAATGTGTTGCACCTGGCGAAGTATGTATTTGTCGTCTGACATTCACAGTTCGTGCAATCTCGTACATGGGTTTCCCGGAGGCGTGTGTGTGGCTGTACCATTTGTAGTTGTGTGTGCTTGGCAATGGGACTGTGTGCTGTGCACATGTGGCATGGGACGGATTGGCCATGCCGATGGGTGTGTTGCTGTGCTCCTACTTATTGTGACTCTGGTGTATGCGGGCTCCTGGCCCATCCTGGGTCTGGTTTGTACTTTGCTTTTGGGGTTCAAATGGGACGCTTAGGAACGCATATGGCAACATGGGGGCCATGCCCCAGAAACGCATTTGGGATGGAATATGCTTTTGGGCTACATGCTGTGAGCCATGGGTGCCGAACGTGACATGTGTTGTGGCAGCATGACAGTGCATGGTCTGAGGTGTGTGCATGCCTGACATGCCCTGCATATTTGCTGTCTGTTGTGATTACTGGACATGGCATTGGACGCATCGTTATGAGTGTGTGATGGTTGTGTGCCACCCGACGTATTGCAGTTGTCCCATCTCCTTGGTGTGCGTGCTGCCCTGTGCCATGTGCATCACTGCAGTGCTCGGGGGGTGTGGCCCATGTTGTGTGTTGTTGCTCACAGTGTGGCGTGCGCTTCATTGACTTCTGGCACATGGTTGGTCATGGGCATGTATCTTAGCGTGACTGCTGTATGTGTGGCAGCTGTTCGGATGACATGCCTTTCATGAGACTGGGGCTGACGGATGGGATGGATGGGATGTTGTATGTGCATGGTGTGTCTGTGTGTTTGATGGGTTCAGTGGTGTTCGTGTGCATTTATGTTGTTCCGCTCTGTTGCGTCTAGTGTTGTTTGTCTTACATAGGCGTAGTTGTGGGGTGTGTGGTTGACAGGCAGTAGGGGCTACATGGACAGGACTTCAATGGTGTTTCGGTTGTGTGTGATGGGTTGCACAGTGGCTGCCGTGTGGCACTATATTCAGTGTGGCTTGTGCATGCAGACGTGGCTCCTTGGGTGTTGCTGTGTCTGTGATGGGTCATGTGGGGTGTGAGTCTGTGGTTCATGTCCGTGTGCACATTGTTCACTTGTTCGTGACAGTGGGCGGTGCTGCGTGTTCGTCTGCTACGTGACATGTCCCATGTGTTGGTCGTGTTACGGTCCTCATGCCTCCAGTAATCCAGCCCTGTCCAGTTTCCCACCTGCAGGTTGTTCGGGCGTGCACTGTACTGGATGCCACATGGTTCTAAGCGGGGGTGCTCCATGTTGCAGGTCTGTGGGGGTGGGGGCGGTGTTGTGGGTCGTGGTGATGGCTGGACACCCACTGACACCGATTGTTGTGGACCGTGATGTCTACCTTTCGGCTGTCGGTGTGCACTGCGGTGGCTGACACGTGGCTGTGGGGTGTGGGGGATGCTCCTCCTTGCTGTGCTGTGGGACTAGGGGCCTGGTGTGTGTTGTACTTGAGCTGTCCACCCTCCCACCCACTGCACTTTGTGTTCCTGCCACTTACCTGTTACTTGTCGGTTAGTGCAGCTATGGCGGACACATGGGTGTGGTGGGTGCTCGTTGTGGCGCTTCTGGCATACTTGGGGACCTGTTGGTGGTTACGTGGCTGGCTGAGTGTACACATGCCCCCACGTATCTTTCAGTTGTTAGGTTTGGGCTGTGTGTGGTGGTGTCTGTTGCATGTGTGTGTGATGTGTTGTGTATTGTGTGCTGGACATGGGGGTGTTTGTCCCTGGGAGCTGTGGCATGGTGGTAGTGCATGTGAGTACATAGCTGTGTGCTGGTATACATTAGTTTGTACTTACCAGCCTCCACTCCCCCTGCTAATCCGGTGAGGATCTCCGGGTGAATGATGACTCGCACCTTCTCCTCCCACGCTTTGAAGGTCTTGAAAAGCGCGGGATTCCCTCCGCCAGTGACGGCAGCCAGCTCTCTGTTTTTGTTCTCCTTCTTCTTGACCAGGCTTTTGACGTCATTCCACCGTTTGTTGATTTCTCCTCTGTTCCTGGGCAGGGTCCCGACTGCATTGACCTGGTCTACGATCCGGTTCCACATTCTGTTTCTGGTGGCTAGTGGTGTGTGCTGGACCAGGTTTCCATAGATGTGTGGGTGCACCTTGATGATCTCGTCGACCATGACCGTCAGCTCAATGGGCGTGAACTTGGGCATTCTTTGTGGTGCCATGGTGTTTGTGGTGCTGGTGCGGTGTGTGTTGTGTAATTTGCAGGGGGTTTGTGGTGCCGGTGTTTGGTGGTGGTGGTGGTGGTGGTGGTTGTGATGTGTGCGTTTCTGTGGTGTGCTGCTGTCCTTGCTGTGTCACTGTGTCCTCTCCTCTCCTCTCTGGTTTGCAATGTTGCAAGGGGTTGTGGTCTGTGGGAGTGCTGCTTTTGTACTTACCTATGTGGGTGTGTCCTCATGGTCTGTTGTTTTCAGGTGTGTTGTGTCTGGTGTTCTGGCCTTTGTGGTTTTTGTTTGTCCAGGGGGTGTGTTTTCGGGATGTGTACTGTGCTTGTGTATTTGTGCGTGCCTTGCTGTGTGGACTTGTTGGCCATGTTGTGTGCGATTGTTTTTGTCAGCGGATGGTTTCTGTGCAGGGACGTGGCCGCCATGGCTTCTGCCGTGTCAGTTTTCATCGGCGTTGTTTGCGCTGGCGGGCGGTATATTTGTAGTTTTCCCGCGCTCATGGCGGTGCGATCGTAATTTCACGTGCGGTGTGTCGGCCGTGAGGGCGGGCGGTTTTGTGTTGTCGTGCTTGTTTCCGTCCGTGGCGGGCGGTTTGACTCCGACTCGGACGAGGGCGGACGGTATCTTGTGTGATTTTTCCGCCGATGGCGGTTTTCGGTTTGTGTCATCGTAATGGCGTGGTCGGTGTTCAGACGGTGTGTGCGGGCGGATTTTTGCCGCTTTCATGCGTGGCGGATTTTTTTCCGCCGGGTATCGTAATGGGCCTTATAGATATTAAATGTATTAAATATTAATATTAATGTTAACAAAATAAATTACATTTAATATACATTTTTACAAAATATAACAAATAAACTTAATTAAAAAAATAAACACCCAAACATAATAATTTATACATATATATATATATATTTACTTTAAAATAATTAATAAACTATTATCTTTAATTTATTTAAAATTATATAAAAATTAAATATATATATATATATATATATATAAATAATTTAAAATATAAAAAAACATTGTAGAATAAATTAAAACATTGAACTATAAAAAAATATTTGAACTTAAATTGCCCAATACAATAAGTGCAACAGTAGAGAAAGTGTTGGATAGCAAAATAATTAAATTTACTATTCCAACTCCAGTGAGTGTAACAGTAGGGAAAGTGTTGGATAGCGAAGATGTAAAAGTTACTATTCCCACTCCAAAGAGTGCAACAGTAGGGAAAGTGTAGGGTAGCGAAGATGTAAAAATCACTATTCCCACTCCAAAGAGTGCAACAGTAGGGAATGTTTTGGATAGCGAAGGGGTAAAAATTACTATTCCCACTCCAGTGAGAGCAACAGTAGGGAAAGTGTTGGATAGCGGAGGGGTAAAAATTACTATTCCCACTCCAGTGAGAGCAACAATAGGGAAAGTGTTGGATAGCAGAGTGGAAAAAATTACTATTCCCACTCCAGTAAGTGCAACAGTAGGGAAAGTATTGAATAGCGGAGGGGTAAACATGACTATTCCCACTCCAGTAAGAGCAACAGTAGGGAAAGTGTTGGATAGCGGAGGGGTAAAAATCACTATTCCCACTCCACTGAGTGCAACAGTAGAATAAGTATTGGATAGCGGAGAGGTAAAAATTACTATTCCCACTCCACTGAGTGCAACAATAGGGAAAGTGCTGTATAGGGGAGGGGTAAAAATTACTATTCCAACTCCAGTGAGTGCAACAGTAGGGAAAGTGTTGGATAGCGGAGGGGTACAATTTACTATTCAAAATCCAGTGAGAGCAACAGTAGGGAAAGTGTTGGATAGCATAGGGGCAAAAATTACTATTTCCACTCCAAAGAGTACAACTGTAGGGGAAGTGTTGGATAGCGGAGGGGTAAAAATTACTATCCTAACTCCAGTGAGAGCAAAAGTAGGGAAAGTGTTGGATAGCGGAGTGGAAAAAATTACTATTCCCACCCCAGTAAGTGCAATAGTAAGGAAAGTGTTGGATAGCGGAGGGGTAAAAATTACTATTCCCACTCCACTGAGTGCAACAGTAGAATAAGTATTGGATAGCAGAGAGGTAAAAATTATTATTCCCACTCCAGTCAGTGCGTCAGTAGGGAAAGTGCTGGATAGCGGAGGGGTAAAAATGACTGTACCCACTCAAGTGAATGCAACAGAAGGATAGCAGAGAAAAAAATACTATTCACACTCAAACAGTTAAACAAAAAATGTAATAGAAATAAAAAAATGAAAAAAATAAACAATATTTAAAAAATAAATATTAAAAATATTAAAAATATAAAAAGAAAACATAATAAATATTAATAACATATAACAAAAAACTAGAAATATTATATAAAATAAAATATTAAATACATTTACAAAAAATCATTCTTTTTAACTAGAAAATATTTACAAACAAAAGAATTAATTAATACATAAATATATTTACTTTATTTCCTACCCTATAACACCACAACAATAACAAAACACTTCAACAGTTTTAATTAAATGTATTTACATAATTAACATAATTAATAATCAATTAAAAAGTATTATTAATAAAAAAAACTAATACACATTAATTAACTACACAAACTTTAACATTATAATATCCACAACACACCCTTAAATTAAACTATAAAATAATAAAACACAATTAAAAGTTATTTAAAAATATAAAACTATTACTATTAACAACTAATAGTTAAATAATGAAATTTAATACCAAACCTTTACCCCTTTAAAAATAAAAAACAACACACAAAAAAAACAATTACCTAAAATAAATATCAAATAATTAACATTAATTAACAACTATATATTAATTAATTAAACACAAATTAGTTCCCACCCTTTACTCCTATACACACCACAACACCCACCTAAAATTAATTACACAATTACACAATTACTACAATTACCATAATTAATGACCAATTTTTTAATTAAAATTAATTAACAGCCAATTATTAAATCATAAATTAAAAATAAATTACTTCCCACCCTGTACACCTATAAACACCACAACACACACCTAAAATTAATTACACAATTACCAAAATTAATTACCAATTAATTAATTAAAATTAATCAACAACCAATTATTAATTCATCAATTAAAAATAAATTACTTCCCACCCTTCCCACCCTTTACACCTATAAAAAGCACAACACACACCTAAATTAATTACACAATTACCAAAATTAATAACCAATGAATGTATTAACATTAATTAACAACACATTTTTAATTCATAAATTAAAAAGAAATAGCTTCCCACCCTTTACACCTCTAAACACCAAAACACACACCTAAAAATAATTACACAATTAGCATAATTATTTACCAATTACTTAATTAAAATCAATTAACTACCAATTATTCATTAATTAATAACAATTTACTTTACACATTTATCACTATAACATCTCAATTAAACAAATATTAATACATTAAATTAATAAATATTAATAAATAAAAATGAGTCAATAAATATGATATAATTAAATAACTTCCCACCCTATTCCCCTATAAACCCACAACCCACTACGGAACTAAAAATGCAAAATTCAAATAAAAATAAAATATAATTATGTTACTTCCCACCCTAATTCCCTATAAATTCACAACCCGCTGCGAAACTAAAAGTGCAAAATTCAAATAAAAAAAAATAATATCTACTAAAACTGTAACACATATATTAAAAATACAAACAATTCTTATACAAAAAACACACATCACATACATTTAAAATATATACTAAAATACATAATAATAAAAGCAATATTTTTAATAACTATATTTTTGCAAACAATATTAAACACTTCGATATTTTTAAAATCAATATTACTTACCTTAAATCGATATCCTTGAACACGATATTCTTGCTGTCGATATTTCTGACCCACGATATTCATGCCTCAATATTTATGCAACTCGATATTTATGACTCGATATTCTGTCTCTGCACCAATGTGGATGTGTGTGTGAGAGTGAGGTAGAGCATAGATGTCTGGCAAGGAAAGTCCAGCTTGAGTCTAACATCAGCGTCCTTGATGATTTTGAGTCTTTATAGGAGTTTCTTGAAGATTCCTGCATAAACTGCATTGCCATAGTCAAGCCTGCTTGTGATGAGTGCCTTGGTGATGGTCCGTCTGATGGTCTGTTTGAAGATCTTGCGTAGCATGTGTAGGATGTGGAAGCAAGAGATGCTCATTGCATTTACTTGTGCTGTCATGGAGAGTTTGTCATCTAGGATGATCCCTAGGTTTCTTACATGGTCGGTGGGTGTGGATGTCGATCCTAGTTCTTATGGCCACCAGGCAGTGTCTCATGAGGTGGTCTTATTTCCGAAGATCAGCACTTCCGTCTTATCAGTGTTGAGCTTCAGGCAGTCTGTTCTCATCCAGGCTGCTTCAATGGTCATACATTTTGTGAAGTTGGTTCAGGAGGTGGCTGTCTTGCCCATCAGGGAGAGGATGAGTTAGGTTTTTTTGGTATATGAGATGATGGAGATGTCTTGGGACCAGATGATGTTGGCTAGAGTGGTCATGTCTATCTTCAACAGGGTGGGCGGAGATCAATATTTTGGTCTCTGATGTGAAAAGTGGCATTCTGACTCATTGTGTTCTCCCATAAGGAAGGAGCAGATCCATTGGAGTGCGTCCTCTGATACCAATTTTGTGAATTCTTCTGACTCTGGGTGTTGTGGGAGACAGTGTCACAGGCTGTAGACAGGTCAAGTAGGTTCAGGACTTCAGTTTCTACATGGTCCAAGATTGACCTGATGTTGTTGATGGCTTCAATGAGTGTTGTTTCAGTGCTGTGGTTCTTTCTGAAACCTGATTGGGTGTTATCTAGTAGCTTTTGAAGATCAAGGTGGGTTGAGAGTTGCCTGTTGATGTCCTTCTCCATTACTTTGGTTGGGTACGGGAGCAAGGACATTGGCTCAGTTGGCTCGAGTCTACTGTAGTTTTTTGAGGAGGTTGTTTACTTCTGCATGTTTCCATTCATCTGGGAATGTAACAGATGCAATGGAGGTGTTGATGATGTTGGAGAGGGTGGTGCTGATAGGTGATGTTACCAGGTTGTAGATGTGGTATGGGCATGTGTCAGGAGGAGGGCCTGAGTGGATAGCCCTCATGATTGTGACAGAGTCTTCTCTGGTGAGGGGTGTCCATTCAGTCAGGTGATTGTCTTGGTTGGATGTTGGGAATTTGCTGTTGAGGTCTCTAGGGTCTGGTTGATGTAGCAAAAGGTGTAGATGCCTGTGATTTTGCTGTGGAAGAAGTTTGATAGGTCATTGCAGAGTTCTTGGAAGGTTGGGATGTTGTTGACTGTTGCAAAAGGTGTTGTGAAGTCTTTCATGGTCAAGAAGATCTCCTTGCTACTGCTGGAGTTTCCGTTGATGCTTTGATGTATTTGCTAGTGCACATTTTTTTGGTGTCTTGTAGTTCTGGTGGTAGCGTCTAAAAGCGACCTTGTATGTGCTTCTGTTGTAGGTTTCGTAGCTGACTCTCCGTTTTCAGTCTAGCTGTTTGTAGTGTTGTTTTGATTCTCAGAGCCCCTCAGAGTACCAGCTGGCTTGCTTTTTGGATCTTTTCTGCTTGTCCAGTTTGATGGGTGTGAGGGAGTCTGAGCAAGTCTTGATCCAGTTGTTCAAGTTTACGACATCCTTATTTAGGTAATTTGTTATGTTGGGTTGTTCTGTGATGAGGACGCTGATCCAGTCTGTTTCAAAGATTTAGCCTAGCTGCGGCTGGGTAGGCTGATGCTGTGGATTATTGATTGGTCGGTCCTTTTGAGTGATGCGATGGTGTAGTTTTTGATGCTGTTGTGGGTGGAGAAGATGGGATCTAGAGTATGTCCTGCGGTGTGTGTGTCCTGGGACAATGTGGATGAGCCTGTTGTTGCCTAGGCTTTCGATGAATGCTATGGAGCAGTGGTCGGTTCTGTCTTCCAGGTGGAAGTTGGGGTCACTTGGCTGAACATAGGTTCTTGAGTCGATGATGGGCAGGGAGACAAAGTCGGTGATCAGGTTGATAACTATTGCTTGGGGCCCGAGTAATTGCAGGCCAGGGTCCCATTCAGGGTGAAGTTATCAGAGCTTTGTAGTTTAAAGTGTAGGTGTTCCATAAATCGGGTGTTGTTTTCTGCTGAGGTTGAGCATTTAATGGTTTCTTTGAAGATGATTGAGAGTGCTCCTCCAGGATTGTAGTTGTGGTCACATCATGTGTTTTTATAGCCTGCTGGAATGGTTGCTGTGATGTCGGGTGCCGATGTGGGGTTGAGCCAGGTTTCTGTTATGGAGAGGAGGTCTGGTGTGTCACTGCTCAGTAGGCCCCAGATTTCATTTGCTTGTATGCTGAGTGACCATGTTTTGAGTAGCATGCACACGAGAGAGTGTTGATGTGTCAGTTTGTTGTGGTGTGTTGTGGTTTGGTGGGGGTGTAGGTGGCTTCATTGGTTTAAGCTTGGGGTGTGTATTTGTGATGCTGCAGGAGGACCTGCTGTGGGTGCAGGTGAAGGGAACTACTGTGTTGTGGCAGCAGCAGAGTGAGTGATCAGCATAGGGCTGTGGATTATTGCTGAGGGTTGGTTGGACAAGGGTGACTGGTGCTAAGTGCAGTCCAGCCGCAGACAGGCTCAGACAGACTTTCCTTTGGTGCACCTTTGGCATGACAGTGGTACACCTGCTTGCTTTGCTGTAGTGCAGCTGTACTGCCATTTAGTACAACCTCAGAAGGGGAGCCATGTGGGGCTGCAGTGGGCAGGGCTTTGAAGAAGCAGGTAGAAGAGGTGGGAAGGCAACCCAGGAGTAGCAGGTAAGGAGCAGGGTGAGGCAGGAGGTGAAAAAATGCCTGGGGAAGTAGGAAGGCTGCCGGGAGCATAATGGAAGGAGCAAAAGTGTGGGACTGCACAGAGAGAAAAGAGAAAAGGCACAGATAGAATGCAAAAAGACAGAAATGATTAAGCACACAAGGATCAAAGTCCCAAATGGGAATGTGTGCAAGGAGAGAATTAGGAAAGTGCACAGAAAGAATGGAGAAAGTGCACTAAGTGACACAACACAGTAGAGAAATGCACAAGTGAGAAATGTATTAAAGATAAAAACAAGAAAGCACAAAAGAAAAAGGCACAAAGAGAGAGTTCAAAATGGCACAGAGAGAGAGTAAACAGAGAGAAAAAGCACAGAGAGTGTACAAAGGGAAAAGTGAAAAGGCGCATAAGTAAAAAGTTGCAACAATGGAGTGAGATTGAAAAACAGATGGCAAGACAGAGAACCGATGGGTGAGAGTGAGAGGAGAGCATAAGATAGGTTGAGAGCAGAGGGAGAGGGTCTAGAGCCTTGAGGCAAATGCTCTGAAGGAGCCTAAGACTGGTTGGAGGACCAGCCACAGGTAAGTGGGTGGGCGCTAGTTCTAGGCACCAGTTCAATGGGGTCATGCAGCGGCTGCCATTATGTAAGTCCTGAAAGGGTGAGGAGTGTGGGGTACAGTGGCTGGGGCTTCAGAGGAGTGAAAAGAAGAGGCAGGAAGGCAACATGGGGGGAGCAGATAAGGAGTGGAGGGAGGGGTGAGGCGGACAAATGAGTGGGATGGTAGGGGTGCAGGGAGCATGATGGAGGGAGCAAAAACATGGGCATAAACAGAGAGAAAAGAGAAAAGGCACTAAGAGAGAATGCAGGAAGAGACAAATGACAAAGCACACAAGAAAGAAAAGGTCCACGGGAACGTGTGCAAGGAGAGAATGGGGAAAGTGTGTTGAGAGAGACTGCACAGTAGAGAAATGCACGAGTGAGAAATGTACAACAGAGAAATGCGACAAAGCACAAAACAAAAAGGCACAAAGATAGAGTGCGAAAAAGCACATAGAGCGAGTGCATAAAAGAAAAAAGCACAAAAAGGAAAGTGGAAAGGTGCAAAAGGGAAAAGACATTAAAGAAGAGAGAGAGTGAAAAACAGATGTCAAGAGAGAGAAAAGATGTTTGACAGCTAGAGGAGAGGATCAGCTAGGGTGAGAGCAGTGGGAGCGAGATGGTAGCTTTGAGGCAAAGAGCTGGGTCCGAAAGAGCCTAGGACTGGTCAGAGGACCAGTCACCGATAAATGGGTGGAGGCTGGGCCTAAGCACCTACTTTTGTCATGACGTATGCAAAACTTTATTGTTGGGGGAGCTGCTGGGACTTTGCCAGCATAAAACAAATTTCCTAAAGACAAAACCTACCTTTGATCTCAAGAAACACACATTCACATATTAGGCCCTGCAACTTTGTGTGCAGGTGTCTTCCTTGTGAAAATCACAGTGCTATGGCCAGGGTCACTGGAATTATGTGGCAGGAGAGCACCAAATTATACGACAGGGTCAACTAAATTATGTGGGAAGAAAATGTGAATTTTGCTACATAAGGCAGCCCATTTTTGATTTTTTTCTGATTTGAAAACATGATAATACTGCCTGAACAAAGATTTCACCTCGATAGAACCAGTATAACAATTGCATACAGGAATAAGCAACTGAAAAATGACCAGTCAACCTTTACGCAGGGCCTTTCACTGCGTGTGAACATGACACCACATTTTTAGTTTTTTTTTATCCATTTAGGGTACATTTTTTATATAAATTTGCAGATTATGCAGGGATGATAAATTATGTGGCATTTTATTTTTATAACTGTGTGTTTTCCTCAGGGGGCTGCAATGCCAGCCACAGGGAAAATACACATTCATAAAAAATAAAAAAATAAAAATGCCAAATAATCTACAGATTTATATAAAAAAGTAGCTGACACAGATCTAAAGTTCATAAAGGTGGTCGACCCATATCCTGAGGGATGACCCCTTACCTACATGTCTTTTCTTTTTTTTTTAGGTGTGGTTCCCCTTAGGACTAGCGACCAGCTCTTCCCACCCCAGGTAAAACACACATTTCCCCATCACAAAATAGGAGCCCACTGTGGATCAGCTCATATGCCCAGGAGTGCCGACCCCCTGGCAATTTCATCACTTTTAAAACATTTTCTCAACTTACCCTGGGTGTGCGATCGCGCCCCCTAGGGGATAAAAACACTTTTAAAAAAATGTGTGCCCACCCCAGAGGAGGTCGGCCCGTTCACCATTAGTCCAACCCCCCTCAAGCAAAGGTTAAATTGTGGCCCTGTGAGCTTCCTTGCTGTGGATCATTGCACAACCATGATCCACAGCCAGGAAACAATGTAAGGATGGCATCGTTGGAAAGGGAAGACTATTCATAGCTGACCTGGACCTAGGCTTAATTTCATGTTGACCACGGTGGAGTGGAGATCAGATGCATCAAGTGGTTCATACTGGTCAAAGATTTTACCTTCTGACTTAGGGGTCGATTCCGATTCGGGCCGGAAATTTCTCCGACCGAGCCGGACCCGGAGAGATTTCCGACCGAATCGGACCCGTGCAGTCCGACCGAACGAGTACGATGCGTCCGTATGTTATCGGACTCGAGTCGGTCGGACTCCCATTGATGTCAATGGGAGCCGGTCGTACAACGCGTACGCGGGCTCCCATTGACTCAATGGGTGCGAGTCGGACAAGGGCGCCTCTACAGCGGGTACGCGGCGAAGCGATTCGCGCCGTACACGCACAGGTAGGGGGACCCATGGGTCCCCCTGTGTGCGACTTCGCGCGGCTACGCGTGACAGGGGGGTCCGACACGGACCCCCAAAGTACGGCTCCGACAGCTCTTATGAGCCGGAGTGCGCGGCTCGGTCGGACTGACTCGCGGCGCGCATCGTACTTACCCGGCCGGGAAACGTCTCCATTGCGCGGTGCGAGTCGAGTCCGAGCGAGTCGGTCGGAGCGGTTCGAGCCGGGAGCGAGTCGGTCGGAGCGGTCGGGACGCCCGGACGAGTCGGTCGGCGATTTCGCATCGTACTCGCTTGGCCGGACCCGCGTACGGTTCGGTCGGGAAACAGGGCTCCGAATCGGATCCGGTAAAGCCGAATCCGATTCGGAGCCCTACCGGCCGAGATCGGAATCGGCCCCTTCGTCTCTGAAACAGAAGTCGAAATACTCCAACAGGGAAAGGCTGCAAACCGTTTCTGGTCAGGTTCTCTCGAACTCGGATAACAGTTGGACAAGCTCTTGCAGAATCTGTTATATGGTTCCTACAAATCTAAGAGAACTGTGTATTTAAAACAATAAAAATTCATATTATAGAGTCGTTGTAAATAATCAGTAAACGTTGGTCTGTTTGGCTAGCTCACTGTGAGAAGTTGGCCTGGCATATGCTGTCCACTAATTATAGTGGGCACCTTGCACCAGTCCAAATCGACTCTTATGGTAGATAGGTTAAAGACAACCTTATTGAAAGCTATCCTAGTGGTAGCTATGGAGAGCAGCCTTCAGGCTAAGTCTTGAAGGAATGTAAAGCAGCTTGTTTTACCAGTCTATAATCTCTTGAGTGACCAAATGAAAGAGCACCACACCAGGTATATATTCAAAATATATGTATTTATTACTAAACACACCCCTCTAGTCTCTTTATGAGGCTAGAGTTCGAAGTACATAAGTTATAAGATCTTAAATTACAATAATAGCACAAATACACGTTTGGGCCCTAGGGGCGTACCAAACCATATACCAATAAAGTGGTATGCGAACCACGACTGAACTAGACACTAGGCCTAGAGCCTCTAGAAGTGCTTGGACCACAAGGAACCACCCAAGGTAGTGACACAGGGGACCCACGGGAGACGCGTGCAGTGTAAATACACAACCGCGATACGCCGTTAACTTCTATGGAGAAAGTCGGGATCGGGAAAATAGAGGAAAGGGACACTTAGAAGAGGACTAGGACAAAACCCTTTGAGATCTAGGACTTTGAAGAGTCTCTACCCACGGGAGCACCGGAGTACTCGTGTTACCTCACCCAGGGAAGCCGGGTGCATAGGTGCCTTTCGGGGTCGGGTTTCGTCGTCGATTCGAATGGCGATCTGCTGCAAAGTGCTGCTGGCGGCCAAGAGAAAAGTGTCCGGGTGGATCCAAGAGTGGATCGGAGTTCTGGTGAACCTGAAAGCAGAGGGGACAGAGTCTGGGTCACTAGCCAGTGACCAGGAAGGCGATGGACAGATGCCCACCGATGTCGAGTGCTTCAGGTGCGTTGACGGTCGTCTTGACTCTTCAGCCACGAGGTCCGGGAGGCGTTGTCGGCGACCAGGAGCAGGATTCAGGCTGGTGCTCGATGTCTGTCGAGTGCTGAGGTGTCGGCGACCGGATTGGACCCAACAAGCCTTGGCAACGGCAAGTCTCGAGTAAGATGTAGATCGTCGATGGTGCAGACCAGCAAGGTCTGTGGAACTCACCCAGCGAGGGTAAGTGAGGGCAGGCCTGGAGCAACCAGGATGCCAAGTAAGGAAAAGATTGGCCTTCGTTAAGGGCTACTAGCCAACGGGCTAGCGACCGTGAAGGAGCCTCGTGACGCCGCACGTGGAGCTGGCTTACAGGACACTCGTGGAGTGGGGGCCAGTGATCTTCGGTGCAGGTGGTGCTGGAGGCTAGGGCTACTCGGAGCCCAAAGCATGACTTCTTGGGAGACCCAGAAGATGGTGCACTTGCAAATGTGCTCGGTGTCCAGGGGTCACGGTCTCAAGTCACCCACGATAGCCACGGGCCTCAGCTTTGCTGGGGACTCAGGGTAGCCTCGGGGAAGTCTGAGAATCCACCTCTGGTGATGCGATGACTTCGGCGTCCGACGGGAGCTTCAGTAATGCGAACCGGACAGATGCTTCTTTGGTGCCTGCCAAGCAGGGGAGTCACTCCTTGACCCCAAGGGAGATTCTTCAGTCCTCTAATCGTTGTCGTAGAGCGTCGAAGGTCCAGGATTCAGTGTCAGAGTTTCGTCCAGGTATAATCTAAAGTCCTAAGGACTGGGTTCCTACCTTTATTCTAAAAATAGGGGTTGGACTACTCTGTGGCCCCACCTATGGGTGGGTCAGGGCAGAGGGGTGGCTACACCCCTTTCCCTTTGTCCAGTTCGCGCCAAAGCAGGGGCTGCAAGCCCCTGATCCGGTTTGAACTGGGGTATGCACAGGGACACCAAATGTGCCCCCAGTGCAGGACTTCAAAGCACACAGATGGTGCTCCCGCCCAGCCCCAATACACATTGTACTGTCTGGGGAGGTGGTCACACCTCCCTGGGACAGGAAACCTATTGTCCAGGCCTCCCCTGCCGGAGTTTCGTCCAGCAGCAGGAGGCCAGACTCGTGTCTGTGGCAGCAGCATCCATTTTGTGATGCCAGGGCTCTGGAAAGAAGTTACCGGACTCGTCAGAGTTAACATGTCTTTCCCTCTAGAAGGGTGGAATGCTACCCCCGCCGCCAGGATTGGCGGGGGGTAGTATTCCAAGATGTTTGACACCAAACACGACATGTTTAGGTGCAGCCATTCCAAAGTTAGCATTTTACCGCGAGGATATAATGCGCTTAAGAGTATATGGTCAGGCTGCACTACAAACAGCATCAGAGATGGTCTCCGAACGCTGCAGAGGGGCCCTGCTCATGCAGGGGCACCCTCTCACATAGGAACCATGCACTCTGCCTTTAGGATTGATAAGGCCTGCCTTAGGAGTGACTTATAGGTTTATATGTGTGTATGTATTTCGTGATATAGGTAACCTATATCACAGTAAGGGGTGCATGCACCACCTTACCCAGGCTGCAGTAGCAGACCTGTGGTGTCAGTTTGGATGGCCTTCCAGGGGTGGCATAATACATGCTGCAGCCCCTGGCAGGCCTCTGAGGTACCTATGCCCTTGGTACATAGTATACCATATACTAGGGACTTATAAGGGCACTCCAGATCCCAATCAGAGATGTGCCTAAGGCACATGGAAACCATTTTAGAGAGGAAGCAGCTAGGCTGGGGTTCTGATTAGCAGGGCCCCAGCCAGACTAATGTCGAAAAACAGTGAAGCATCAGCAAAAAGTGGGGGTACCCATGTGAAGCAGATCCTACTCTCCTACACAACCCCCCAAACGTAGGGACATTAAACTAACCTTGCCCAGTTAAGTCTTCATGTTCTAAGTGGAAATACCTAGAGAGTCCATCTGCATTCGCATGGTTACTCCCAGGCCTATGTTCCACTGTAAAGTCCATCCCCTGTAGGGAAATGGACCACCTAAGCAGTTTGGGGTTTTCACCCTTCATTTGTTTTAGCCATAAGAGGGGCTTATGGTCTGTCTGAACCAGGAAGTGTGTACCAAACAAGTATGGCCTCAACTTCTTCAGAGCCCAGACCACAGCAAAGGCCTCCCTCTCTATGGCTGACCAACGTTTCTCTCTAGGGGTCAGCCTTCTGCTAATAAAAGCTACTGGCTGATCCTGACCTTCTTCATTCAATTGTGACAGTACAGCCCCTACCCCCAATTCAGATGCATCTGTTTGAACAATGAACTTCTTGGAGTAATCAGGACTCTGCAGAATTGGAGCAGTGCACATGGCCTGCTTGAGGTCATCAAATGCCTTTTGACAGCTAACTGTCCACTGAACCTTTTTGGGCATTTTCTTAGAAGTTAAGTCATTCAAGGGTGTCACTATTGATCCATACCCCTTGACAAATCTCCTATAGTACCCAGTCAGGCCTAAGAAGGCTCTCACCTGAGTCTGGGTAGTGGGAGCAGTCCAGTCCATGATGGTCTGGATCTTGCTCTGCAAAGGTTGAACCTGGCCTCCACCCACAAGGTGGCCCAGGTACACAACCTGACTCTGCCCTATCTGGCACTTAGTGGCCTTGATAGTCAGGCCTGCCTTTTGCAGGGCCTGTAAAACATTCCTGAGGTGGACCAGGTGATCCTCCCAGGTGGAGCTAAAGACAGCAATATCATCTAGATAAGCTGCACTATAGGCTTCCAGTCCTGTGAGAACTGTGTTCACCAACCTCTGGAAAGTGGCAGGTGCATTCTTCAGACCAAAGGGCATTACCACAAATTGATAATGCCCACTAGGGGTTGAGAATGCTGTCTTGGGCTTTGCAGTATCAGCTAGTCTGATCTGCCAGTAGCCAGCTGTTAGGTCAAATGTGCTGAGATATTTGGCAGAGGCCAAAGTATCTATGAGCTCATCTGCCCTGGGTATTGGATGGGCATCAGTCCTAGTGACTGCATTGAGACCCCTGTAGTCTACACAAAACCTCATCTCTCTTTTTCCACCACTGGTGTGAGGTTTCGGTACTAGGACTACTGGACTAGCCCAAGGGCTATCTGAGGGCTCAATTACTCCCAATTCCAACATTTTCTGGACTTCAGTCCTGATACAGTCCCTGACATGGTCAGGTTGCCTATAAATCTTGTTTTTAATAGGCAGACTGTCCCCAGTGTCCACTTCATGAGTGCACCAGGTGGTCTGACTGGGTGTCAGTGAAAACATATGTCGAAACTGATTGAGGACTTGCCTGCAATCAGTTTGTTGCTGGGTAGTGAGGCTGCCTGCCAAGGCTACACCATCAACTGACCCATCGTCAGGGTTCTGTGAGAGCAGGTCAGGGAGTGGGTCACTCTCTTCCTCCTGCCCTTCATCAGTAGCCATGAGCAAGCCCATGTCTGCCCTGTCCACATATGGTTTTAACCTGTTGACATGGAGAACCCTGTGGGGACTCCTGGGTGTTCCTAGGTCTACTAAATAAGTGACCTCACCCTTCTGCTCAACAATAGTGTGGGGTCCACTCCATTTGTCTTGGAGAGCTGCTGGGGCCACTGGCTCCAACACCCACACCTTCTGTCCTGGCTGGTAAACAGTCAGAACAGCCTTTGGTCATGCCAGGCCTTCTGAAGTTCCTGGCTAGCCTCAAGGTTTTTGGTTGCCTTTTTCATGTACTCAGCCATCCTGGAGCGGAGACCAAGTACATAGTCCACTATATCTTGCTTTGGGGGCTTGAGAGGTAACTCCCATCCTTCCTTCACCAAGCACAGTGGACCCCTCACAGGGTGGCCAAACAGAAGTTCAAAAGGGCTGTAACCAACCCCCTTCTGAGGCACCTCCCTATATGCGAATAAAAGGCAGGGCAAGAGTATGTCCCATCTACGCCTAAGCTTTTCTGGGAGCCCTTTAATCATGCCCTTCAAGGTTTTGTTGAATCTCTCAACTAAACCATTGCATTGTGGGTGATAGGGTGTGGTGAACTTATAAGTCACTCCACACTCCTTCCACATTGCTTTCAAGTACCCAGACATGAAGTTAGCACCCCTGTCTGATACTACCTCCTTAGGAAAGCCCACTCTTGAGAAGATTCCCAGGAGGGCCCTTGCCACCACAGGTGCTGTAGTGGTCCTGAGGGGAATAGCTTCTGGGTACCTGGTGGCATGATCCACTACCACCAGGATAAACCTGTGCCCAGAGGCTGTTTGGGGATCCATGGGACCAACAATGTCAATCCCTACCCTCTCAAAGGGCACCCCCACCACAGGTAGTGGTATCAGGGGGCCTTTGTAGTGCCACCTGCTTTGCCACTGGCTTGGCAGGTTACACAGGAGCGACAAAACTCCTTACTGTCTTCAGACATGTGGGGCCAGTGAAAGTGAGGGACAATTCTGTCCCAAGTCTTGTTCTGGCCCAGGTGTCCTGCTAAGGGAATATCATGGGCTAGGGTCAATAGGAAGCCCCTGAACTTCAAAGGTATTACCAACCTCCTGGTAGCACCAGGTTTGGGGTCTCTACTCTCTGAGTACAGGAGTCCATCATCCCAATACACTGTATGGGGACCACTAGCTTTCCCAGCAGCCTCAGCAGCAGCTTGCTGTCTGAGGGGTTCAAGGGAGGGGCAGCTCTGCTGCTCCTGGCTCAGATCTGCCCTAGAAGGTCCCCCTGTCCCCAAGAACTCAACCTGGTCAGGTTCAAGTTCCTCTGGGACAGTTCCTTCTTCAGGGCTGAGATCATCCCCCTCAAGGGACTGATCTTCCTCCTGAGCCAAGGGGGAAGGCACTGCCTTAACCCTACTACTCCTCCTCTTGGAAGGCACTTGGTCCATTCTTCCAGAATCCAAGGCCTGTTCAGTGCTAGACATTTTGGCTTGTGACCTGGTCACAGCAAACACATCTGCAGGGATCCCCAGCATTTCTGCATGGGTCCTGAGCTCCACTTCTGCCCAAGCAGAAGTCTCTAAGTCATTGCCAAGCAAGCATTCGACTGGTAGGTTTGCACTTACCACAACCTTCTTAAGGCCAGTTACCCCTCCCCAGGAGAAGTTAACAACTGCCAGAGTATGGTCTGTTCTGACATTGCTAGCATTGGTCACTTGGTACATCTCACCAAGCATAACTTGCCCAGGCAGCACAAGGTCTTGTGTCACCATTGTGACACTTGCCCCTGTGTCCCTAAATGCCAAAGCCTCACGTCCATTAATTAAAGGCTGTTGTCTGTACTTGCCCAGATTACTGGGACTCACAGTGGAGGTCACATCCATGCCTCCATCACAGACTAACACAGCCTGAGTCAGTTCCCTGACTAAGTCAGAGCCCAACTCAGTTCCCAGGGTGAACCCTACTAAACCCTTTGCTGGAGCACTTCCACCAACTGTACTAGGGGGAACAGGTGCCTTAGGGGCATTGGTGGGTGCTGGACTGGAGTCTTTGGACTTGGTGCAATCACTGGTCCAGTGGGTCTTTTGCTTACAGACCTTGCACCATGGTTTTCTTTGGCCTTTACCCTTGGTAGACTGGGAATCCCCACCAGAAGAAGATTTTTGGGGGCCTGATGAAGACTTTTGATCTTTACCCTTCTCCCCACCCTTGTCAGAGTTCTTAGCATCTTGCTTCTTGGTTTCCCCACCTTGGTTCTGTACCTTCTGCTTCACCCTGGTCCTGACCCATTTGTCTGCCTTCTTTCCCAATTCTTGGGGAGAGGTCAGATCAGAGTCTACCAGGTATTGATGCAACAGCTGATTTTGACAGTTATTAAGAATCTGCTCCCTCATTATCAGATTATACAATCCTGAGAAGTCACACACCTTACTGCCCATCAACCAGCCTTCCAGAGCCTTGGCAGAACAATCCACATAGTCTACCCAGTCTTGAGTCTGTGCTTTTTGGGTGTCTCTGAACTTCAACCTGTACTGTTCAGTGGTTAGGCCAAACCCATCAATAAGAGCACTCTTCAAGACCTTGTAATTGTCAGCATCCTCCTCTCTAACAGTGAGGAGCTTATCTCTACCTTTGTCAGCAAAGGAGAGCCACAAGATTGCTGCCCACTGCTCCTGAGGGACCTTCTGTACTTTACAGGCCCTTTCTAAAGCAGTTATCCATTTGTGGATATCATCCCCACTCTGGTAGGGAGGGACAATCTTGCTCAGGTTCCTATGGTCATAGGACCTTTCCCTATCTCTAGGGACATGGCTGCCACCATGGGACTCTAGTCCCAACTTTCTTCTCTCTCTAAGGAGATCTAGGGATTCTCTATCTAAAGCTAATTGCTTTTTTCTGAGTTCCAGCTGAGTTTCCTCATACTGGACTAGCCTCTTTCTTCTCTCATGAGAGGATTCTCTCCTATGAGATGAGACAGAGCTCCCTATAGAGGTGCCAGAGTGGTTAGACTCCTGAGAAGGAGACCTAGACCTTCTGGGCACACTCTTAATCCTTCCTGGGGGACAAAGAGGGCATCATTTTGATCATCCTCATCATCATCCACAGGAGGGATTTGGTTTTCCAGGTCAGGGTCATTGTCACCCTCCTGGCCAGTTTCAGAGGGGGCTGGGGGTATTGGTACCCCTGGCCTCCTCCTCTTCTTCTGCCCCACCCTCAGCTCCTACCCCTTCAGTCCCTACAGGCTTACTAAGGTCATAAGCCACCAACAACTCCTTGAGGTGTTGGGTGGTGGGGCTTTGGCCTGTCCTTATTTTTCTCAAGTTACATAAAGCTCTCAATTCCAAGAATGGGAGTGTATCATACTTGGAGGGTGGAAGCTCAATGGCTTCCTGCAAGGATTCTTTGGATCCTGCCCTTAAAGACATTACTAGTGTGGTGTGGTGTATGCACTACCTACTCTAGTGTGGCCTACTAAACTCTCTTGAGTTGTAGAAAGGGTTGTGCTATCCCTTAACACACAACTCTAAGTTCAGTAGAACTTACTGTTATTCTAAGCTTAAATTATATGTACCTTAGGTACCTTTAGTGGTTTTCAGTTGATCAATTCAATTGAGATTATCTGGTAAAACAATAGCAAGCTGGAATCCCACACGCTGCACACCAATGTGAGAAGTTGGCCTGGCATATGCTGTCCACTAATTATAGTGGGCACCTTGCACCAGTCCAAATCGACTCTTATGGTAGATAGGTTAAAGACAACCTTATTGAAAGCTATCCTAGTGGTAGCTATGGAGAGCAGCCTTCAGGCTAAGTCTTGAAGGAATGTAAAGCAGCTTGTTTTACCAGTCTATAATCTCTTGAGTGACCAAATGAAAGAGCACCACACCAGGTATATATTCAAAATATATGTATTTATTACTAAACACACCCCTCTAGTCTCTTTATGAGGCTAGAGTTCGAAGTACATAAGTTATAAGATCTTAAATCACAATAATAGCACAAATACACGTTTGGGCCCTAGGGGCGTACTCAAACCATATACCAATAAAGTGGTATGCGAACCACGACTGAACTAGACACTAGGCCTAGAGCCTCTAGAAGTGCTTGGACCACAAGGAACCACCCAAGGTAGTGACACAGGGGACCCACGGGAGACGCGTGCAGTGTAAATACACAACCGCGATACGCCGTTAACTTCTATGGAGAAAGTCGGGATCGGGAAAATAGAGGAAAGGGACACTTAGAAGAGGACTAGGACAAAACCCTTTGAGATCTAGGACTTTGAAGAGTCTCTACCCACGGGAGCACCGGAGTACTCGTGTTACCTCACCCAGGGAAGCCGGGTGCATAGGTGCCTTTCGGGGTCGGGTTTCGTCGTCGATTCGAATGGCGATCTGCTGCAAAGTGCTGCTGGCGGCCAAGAGAAAAGTGTCCGGGTGGATCCAAGAGTGGATCGGAGTTCTGGTGAACCTGAAAGCAGAGGGGACAGAGTCTGGGTCACTAGCCAGTGACCAGGAAGGCGATGGACAGATGCCCACCGATGTCGAGTGCTTCAGGTGCGTTGACGGTCGTCTTGACTCTTCAGCCACGAGGTCCGGGAGGCGTTGTCGGCGACCAGGAGCAGGATTCGGGCTGGTGCTCGATGTCTGTCGAGTGCTGAGGTGTCGGCGACCGGATTGGACCCAACAAGCCTTGGCAACGGCAAGTCTCGAGTAAGATGTAGATCGTCGATGGTGCAGACCAGCAAGGTCTGTGGAACTCACCCAGCGAGGGTAAGTGAGGGCAGGCCTGGAGCAACCAGGATGCCAAGTAAGGAAAAGATTGGCCTTCGTTAAGGGCTACTAGCCAACGGGCTAGCGACCGCGAAGGAGCCTCGTGACGCCGCACGTGGAGCTGGCTTACAGGACACTCGTGGAGTGGGGGCCAGTGATCTTCGGTGCAGGTGGTGCTGGAGGCTAGGGCTACTCGGAGCCCAAAGCACGACTTCTTGGGAGACCCAGAAGATGGTGCACTTGCAAATGTGCTCGGTGTCCAGGGGTCACGGTCTCAAGTCACCCACGATAGCCACGGGCCTCAGCTTTGCTGGGGACTCAGGGAAAGCCTCGGGGAAGTCTGAGAATCCACCTCTGGTGATGCGATGACTTCGGCGTCCGACGGGAGCTTCAGTAATGCAAACCGGACAGATGCTTCTTTGGTGCCTGCCAAGCAGGGGAGTCACTCCTTGACCCCAAGGGAGATTCTTCAGTCCTCTAATCTTGTCGTAGAGCGTCGAAGGTCCAGGATTCAGTGTCAGAGTTTCGTCCAGGTATAATCTAAAGTCCTAAGGACTGGGTTCCTACCTTTATTCTAAAAATAGGGGTTGGACTACTCTGTGGCCCCACCTATGGGTGGGTCAGGGCAGAGGGGTGGCTACACCCCTTTCCCTTTGTCCAGTTCGCGCCAAAGCAGGGGCTGCAAGCCCCTGATCCGGTTTGAACTGGGGTATGCACAGGGACACCAAATGTGCCCCCAGTGCAGGACTTCAAAGCACCAGAAGGTGCTCCCGCCCAGCCCCAATACACATTGTCCTGTCTGGGGAGGTGGTCACACCTCCCTGGGACAGGAAACCTATTGTCCAGGCCTCCCCTGCCGGAGTTTCGTCCAGCAGCAGGAGGCCAGACTCGTGTCTGTGGCAGCAGCATCCATTTTGTGATGCCAGGGCTCTGGAAAGAAGTTACCGGACTCGTCAGAGTTAACATGTCTTTCCCTCTAGAAGGGTGGAATGCTACCCCCGCCGCCAGGATTGGCGGGGGGGTAGTATTCCAAGATGTTTGACACCAAACACGACATGTTTAGGTGCAGCCATTCCAAAGTTAGCATTTTACCGCGAGGATATAATGCGCTTAAGAGTATATGGTCAGGCTGCACTACAAACAGCATCAGAGATGGTCTCCGAACGCTGCAGAGGGGCCCTGCTCATGCAGGGGCACCCTCTCACATAGGAACCATGCACTCTGCCTTTAGGATTGATAAGGCCTGCCTTAGGAGTGACTTATAGGTTTATATGTGTGTATGTATTTCGTGATATAGGTAACCTATATCACAGTAAGGGGTGCATGCACCACCTTACCCAGGCTGCAGTAGCAGACCTGTGGTGTCAGTTTGGATGGCCTTCCAGGGGTGGCATAATACATGCTGCAGCCCCTGGCAGGCCTCTGAGGTACCTATGCCCTTGGTACATAGTATACCATATACTAGGGACTTATAAGGGCACTCCAGATCCCAATCAGAGATGTGCCTAAGGCACATGGAAACCATTTTAGAGAGGAAGCAGCTAGGCTGGGGTTCTGATTAGCAGGGCCCCAGCCAGACTAATGTCGAAAAACAGTGAAGCATCAGCAAAAAGTGGGGGTACCCATGTGAAGCAGATCCTACTCTCCTACAGTGGGGAGACATGTTTGTGCTGCAGGCCCGGCCGAGCCCCGGAGCTGCTGCTGGTCCTTGAGGTAGCTGGCCGGGTCTTGTGGCCGTGCCGGCGCCTGCCCGTGAAGGGTCATCGCCTGCTCTCAGCCCGCTAATCGGACCCCTGGATTGAGTGCAGGTCCCCCCTGGGCTGCGGGCGGGGACCGTGCTGTTGCGTCGGAGCCTGTTCAGGCGAAGACACTGCCTGGGGCCGACCCACCTCACTGGATCCCAGAGGAGAGGGCAGGCCCACGGGACGCATCAGGCGGGGCCCTGGGGCCTTGGCAGTCCCTGCCCATGGAGTTGAGGCCGTGCTCCTGGGACTTTGCAGGTGAGACCGGAGCGGGCGAGGCTGGGCCTCATTGAATCAGGAGTGGTGGCCGCAAGAGGCCTGGCTGCTGGCGGGATCACGGGACTGGCGGGCGGCGCATGAGAGGAGTTCCCTGAAGGCCTGTTGTGGTGCCCCACAGAAAAGCCCCCCTCCCCCGCTGGGGACCGGCAAATGAATAAGGAGCACTGTGGGGGGCCTATGCAGCCTATATTGAAGGCCTCCATGTAGGCGACGTGGGAGGCCCTCACGTGATTAAGTACAGGGGTTGAGCTTGGTCAAGAGCAGGAGGCGTACGGCCCCCCTGAACGGAGCGGATGACACCGGGGCTGACCAGGGGCTAGGGCGGCACCCAATCCACATTGCCGTGCAGTGGAGCGGAGCACTGGGCCTGGCCTAGTGGACACAGGCCTTGTGGCTGCTTCGGCTCCCACCGTGGGATAGAATTAGCAGCCCCTTTGGCACTGCTCCGGCAAGAGAAGAGGTGAGGAGCTGTAGGGGGAAATCCCCGCCAAAGCTGAACACGAGCAGTGGCGCTTGGAGGTGGGCTGCTCGCAAGCGGCACTATGCAGACCTGCAAGACCCGCATTTGTTGCCTGGGGTGGCTGAAGTGTGGAGCCGGGTGGATTGCTCCCCCCGCCTGATTGAAGGAGGAAAGCTTCTTATATCGGACTGGCTTCTTGCGGAGAGCATTCGGAGCCCATTCTGGGAAGCATCCCGTGAAGTCTCCCTCCCCCCTCATAAGCGAGGACATAGGAAGGGGGTTTCCTGAGCCCCTCGGCCTGCTGATAGAGCCCTTTGAATGGGTGGTGGAGTGACCTGTGTTGCCCCTCTGAGGTCTGCTATGTTCTGAGTGATTGAGCCAAGCCCTGAGGTGAAGTGGAATCCTGTGCCGACAAGTGAAGGAGGGAGGGCCTTTGCCTCTGACTCTCTCGCTGCTTCCCCCCCCCCCGGAAGCATATCGACTCAACGCTCTACGAATCCTGATCAGAACAGCACCCAGACATGGCTGACAAGTTTGTAGCCTCACAGCCACCCGTGGGGCGACAGAAGATCAATAATGGCGTCAACCAAAGCAAAGAAAGACCGCTCAGTCTGCGATCTGCTCTTGAAGAGCACTGGGGAATCCCAGGGAGAGAAGGCTGCTCTGGGAGACCTGAAACTGCACAGTGGAGGAGAGGCAGCTGAAGGTGCAGTGACCCGAGAATTCCTGGAGCCTTTGTTTGCCTCCCTTCGAGAAGACCTCCAAGATGTGAAAACGGACCTGCAGATGGAGCTCAGAGATTCTGTTGCGGAATGCGTGGTGGCCCTTGAGGAAGGAACCGCAGCCAGGGACGAAGAAATTGCAGCTCTCCAACAGGAAGTAATTCGACTTCAAGATCAACAGATCGATCTGCAGGCCCACGCAGAAGATCTGGAAAACAGGTCCAGGTGGAACAACATCTGCATGCAGGGGTGTTCCTACCAACGCGGAGGGCTCGGATCTTGAGGGTTATGTCCAGGCCCTGTATAGCGCTGTCTTAGGCACCTCTGCTGAGAACAACGTGAAAATTGACCAATGCCATCGGGTGGGCCCCCGTCAGCCCACTCGCCCTCCTGCAGATATCCTGGTCTGTGTACACAACTTCAAGGTAAAAGAAGCTATACTCAAGGCAGTCCGAGATGCTCAGCAACTGCAATTCAGGGATCATACACCACAACTCTTCCAGGACCTTGCCGCCAGTACTCTGCAGAAGAGCTGAGACTTTCAGCTGGTGACTAATCCCCTGCGTTCAGCGGGGATCGCCTATTCTTGGGGCCACCCGTTTTGCCTTGTATTCCCCCATGAGGGCAAACTCCATCAATTGCGATCCATGTCTGAAGCCTGTAAGATGCTTGACATAAAGATTAGCGATGAGGCCCCCCGATGGTCCCCTGTGGAAGACAAGGCCCTAGTTAGAAACTGCAGAGGACCCGGACACTATCATCAAGGAGCGATCTGCGGTGCTGCGTTCCTCCTGCAGTGTGGGGGGAGAAGAGACTGAACCTCTTGCCTGAGGTATTTTGTAACCTGTTTGGTAGATTGGTCATTTTGCATGGTGGGGGCAGTGGGCACTGGGACTATTTGCGGTTCCATTACTCTTTCCATCTTGGCTGTCCCCTTATGCCCTGGCCTTCCTACAGTGATGGAATATGCCTGTTGTACCCATGTGAACATTTCCATTTGTTTTGTTGCATTGTAGGGGTTTTTGGTGTTATTTTGAGGTTCCCCTTCCGATGAGCCATTTCCACAAGAGACCTTCCACACACACCTTGATTGTAGAATCCTCTTCCTACTATGTATCACTGGCACTACACAGATGACGAGGGTGGCTCTTACTCAGTCTGCCAAGGCTGGTTTCTTCCTCTTTGACCCTGGAGACTAAGATAATTAGCCTCAATGTCCGAGGCATTAACAACCCTATTAAGAGATCGACAGTGCCTTCTCTGCTGGAGCAGGTGCAGGGAGATATATGTCTGCTGCAGGAGACACACCTACTCCCCAAAGATACTCACAGAATGCATACTAAGAGATTCCCACAGCAATTCTGGTCCTTGGGGAGGGGGAAGAAAGGGGGGGTGGCCATCCTCTTATCCAAACGCTTCACCGGTACAATCCTAGGTCTAATTGCAGACATCAAGGGGCGCCTGCTGGCCCTGCGGGTGCAACTGGGCTCACTTCATCTCACGGTGGCGTCGATTTATGCCCCAAATGAGCAGCAGGAGTCTTTTCTAACAGAGGCCTTCCTTGGCCAAAGGACTTCACACCCCAGATGCAGCGGTAGTGGTGGGTGGGTACCTAAACATAGTAATGGACGTGGAGCTGGACCGCTCAGGCCTTAGATCTGGTACTGCGGGGGCTCTCTCTGCAGGGGGACGAGAATGGTTGGAGGAGTGCGTGATTCGCAATGTGTGGAGCGCCTTTCACCCTGATAAACGGGACTACACGTTTTACTCCACGGCTCACAAAACATAAGCTCGGTTAGACCACTTCCTGGCCTCCCCGGCTGCTTGGGACCGTGCACTCGCCACCACCATTGAGGCCCGGACGTTGTCGGATCATGCATGTATCACGCTTACCCTATGCACCTCCCCCACCCCCAAGCAGCCCCCTCTCTGGCGCCTCCGGGACACAATGCTACAGTCGCCGGTGACGGTGGCAGCAATTAAAAGCACTATTCTAGATTATTTGGCTCTCAATGACAATGAATCTACCGCGCTGTCCTCGACCTGGGAAGCACAAAAAACTGGTGGTTCGGGGGGTGCTCATTGAAAAAGCAGCGCACGAAAACAAACTGAGGAAAGCTAAGAGGAAGGAATTGGAGTCCTCGGTTTTTGAACTGGAATCTATCAACAAATGCACTGGGGCCCCTCGGATCAGGAGGAAACTCGAGAGAGAGTGCATGCAACTTAAACGCCTTGATCTGGATAGAGCAGAGTACGCTATGCGCACCTAAAACATAAATATTACGTAGGGACCAACAAAAGTGGTCATATGCTCGCGCATCTCCACCGCAGTAAGCAACATGCTCAGGCGGTTAAATCGGTCCGGACAGCTGCTGGGATGGAGGTGACTGACTCAAACAACATCGCAGAGGCATTTCAGGCCTACTATACTGAATTGTACTCCTGTGACTCACTGAGCCTCTCGGATCCGCAGGTATACCTAGAGGCGGCAGCAATAACCCCTCTTCCCCAAACGGAAGCTGATGCATTAGACAGGCCCATTAGCATTGAAGAGGTGATTTCAGCGATTGCTCGTCTGAAGCCTCTGAAGTCCCCGGGACCGGACGGATTCAGTGTGTCATTTTACACAACTTTCTGCTCGGAACTCGCCCCCATACTCACTCACCTGTTCAATTACTTTGCCGAATCGGGCACATCTACAGAGTCAATGCTTCAAGCCTCGATCTCAGTCATCCCTAAGCCTGGGAAAGACCTATCGCACTAGAGCTCATACCGTCCTATATCGCTCCTGAATATCGATGCGAAACTGTTCGCTAGCATTCTAGCCCACCGCCTCAATCCTCTGATGCCTGGCCTTATAGATCCAGACCAGACGGGGTTTATCCCCAGTTGCCAGTGTGGGGACAACATTAAACGCATCTGTCATTTGATAGATAATGTTCAGCATTCTCAGGAATAAGCCTTGTTACTGGCGGTGGATGCTGAAAAAGCGTTCGATAGAGTGCACTGGCCCAATCTCTTCACGACTCTCAAGCACTTCGGCATGGGCACGCGCTTCAGGAACTGGATTTCGAGCATCTATAGTGACCCAAGGGCGGCAGTGCGAGTGAATGGTGTAAGGTCTAGCGGCTTTTCTATTGAACGGGGTACGAGGCAAGGCTGCCCCCTCTTGCCACTTCTCTTTGCTCTCTGCAGGGAGCCCTTGGTGCAGAGACTAAGAGACAACCCCAATGCCTGGGGCATCTCTTTTGGTCCGCACCAACACCTGGTCAGCCTCTACACTGATGACGTCATTTTCTCATTCACTAAACCATTAACGTCTCTCCTGGCTATCGTGGCTGAACTTGGGGTATTCAGTGAGGTTTCTGGCTTCCGTATAAATTTGCAAAATTCTCAAATCTTGAATCTCCACACGGAACCACACACAAACGCGCACTGCAATCTCAATTTGACTTCCAATGGGTCACTGAGGATCTCCCATATTTGAGTCTAGTCCTAAGCAAAAGTCTTCTGCAAACCACAGAGACCAATTACTCGAAGCTTCTTGCCCTAATTCGCAAAGATGTGGCACAGTGGCTTCGGCTCCCGCTCTCGTGGATTGGCAGAATTGCTGCGGTAAAAGTGAATGTTCTCCCTAGGGTCCTGTATGTCTTCCAGATGCTTCCTATAGCTCTTCCTGCGGGCGTGATTAATACTCTCCAGAGGGAGACAGAACAATTCATTTGGGGGAAAATGAAACCGAGGCTCCAGAAACAGCTTCTGCAGCGCTCGAAACAAGATGGGGGGAATTCGGTACCCAACATAGCCCGCTAGTACCAGGCCACCCAGCTTTGTTATTTGGTGGAGTGGAATTGTCCATTAACGGAGAAGCACTGGGTTTTCATGGACCAGATGGTCGCTGGATCACATATTTGAAGGGAGGTGTGGTTACCTTGTCCTTACAGAGCATGGGGGCTCTACTCCTCTCCTGTGACCCGTTCAATGCTCCAGCTCTGGGACAGGGTGCTGACTACGGCGGGTCTGACCACATTCCCTTCGCCCATGATGCCTCTTTTTTCTAACCCGGATTTCCCCCCTGGCATGAACCCAAGCGCCGTCAAAAGATGGGTGGAGGGCGTATGCACGCATATGGGTTGTCTCTTTGACCATAACGGCCCCATATCCTTTGAACAACTTAAAATGGATTATGACTTACTGGATACAGATCGTTTCACTCACAAGCAATTGACACACTGGGCGCTAGGCTTGGACACCTGAACTAAAGCTGGTAGACCGATGACCCCATTTGAGAAGTGGTTGCTTCTAAAGAAAGACGACAAGAAGATCATATCAGAAATCTATATCCACCTAGCGAAATTGACACAAAAATGCAGAACCCCAGGGCAGAGGCGGTGGGAGGATGAAATAGGCCGATCTTTGTCAGACAAGGAGTGGGAGGACATTTTCTATAGAGCGCACCACACGGCACACAATACGGGGCACACTGAAACTGCTTACAAGATTGCTTCCTATTGGTACTACACCCCCTCCCGGATACAGAAATAGAATCCCCAGTGAGATGGCCAGTGCTGGCAGGCCTGCGGCAATACACACACACTGATCCATCTGCTCTGGCACTGCCCGAAACTGACTAGATCCTGGGATCAGATTCTGGATGATATCGATTGAGTTTTTAACACTGCAATTCCTAGATTTCCTGCTTATATGCTCCTTGGCCTCCCCAATACACTCACGTTACCGCTCCGCTCCATCAAAGGAAGGCAGATGGACCGGGCACTCAATGCTGCACATAGACTTATGCTGGCTGGCTGGGGCACCAACAATGTCCCAGATCATCGTCAGTGGCTCTATCAATTCTGGTCACTATTGGGCATGGAGCGACTGTCAATGGCGGCCGATGCGGATAAATCGGCATATATTAAAATCTGGGCCCCCTTCATCACTATCCTTTCATCAGAGTTCCGGGAGCTGACATGTCCGAACTACCTTCGCATCTTGCGGTTGCTTCCAGATCCCCAGGCTGACGACAGGCCCCCCCGTAGGGACCTAGGCTATTGCAGGACTCATGGTATCGCTCCAGTTTACTATAATGCTTGCAGCTGGCTCATTCAGAAGGGGCGAGGATGGGGGTGGGATTTTAGATTTTTCCTTATTTTGGAATAGGTTTCCTTTATTTTTTCTTGTTTTGTTTGAAACCTAAGAGGCAGTTGCTTTAGCACCTAGGCACCTACATTCACACTTCATGAGTGGTATACTGAGACAGGGCTTGGCCCTCTTCATTATTAGACTTGAACAGGGTTACTTACTCTGTGTCTGCTCTCCCTCCTGAGACGCGGCCGGCCCATGATGGGTTGTAGGCGACATGCTGTGTAATCTTTAATCTACATGCTTGGTTCATTATAATGTTACTTGTATCTCTTTCATTTTACCAGACTCCGTGGCCGGCCCATCAAGGTTGTAGGAAAAATTATACTGTATTGCCAAATTGGGCGGTGCATCTGCATTTTCCTCGGGAATGTCCGTCACTCTTGGGTGGCTGTCTGAATTGGTCAGGTAGGTAAGCAGGAGTCTTGAGCTCAGCTTTCGCCTTTCGTTCATGCAGGAAAAGAGAAGGCCTGTGGCTTGTAAAACAGAAACTGTATTGTAGAGCCAAGGAGAAGGACAGAAGGAAGGAAAACTTCATGAGGAGTGCACAAAGAAGACTCAGAGACAGAGCAAAAAACAAGAGGACTTGGAGTTTCACTTTTGCCACCAGTGCAACACACACACTCAGTAGCATTTCCCAAATCAATGCACCTCTCTCCATTTCACATAGCTAAGTACTAGGCCACAGAGTCATGGTTTCCCTTTAAAGTCGATAACTTCCTTCTTTTAGCTGTTGATGAGGTAGTCCTGCCCTTAGTCCTTCCATCCTCCTCCTGACTCCGAGTAACTCCGTCCCAGTCCCAACCGAGCAAGATAGGCGTGTAGTGCACTGCTGTTGAAGAACAATTTGAGAAACAGAATTGCAGTATTTTGTATAGATTTGTGTTTGTTAACTAAAATAAATGGTCTGGTCTCTGAAGCACCCAAAAAAAGGAGTCAACCATGCAGGTAAAGATTCTCTAAGTAAGTTTGTAAAGGCTAATCACCTTCAGGCAAAATGATCACCCATCAGGCACCAAACATTGCAATTCATCAAAATCAAGTTTAATATTAATTGAACACCCTCCATCACTGTCTGTCTCCATATAAATCATCACTCACAATCACTCACTCATTGTTGCTATAGTTGTAGTTACCTCTTCCAATCCAAGCATGGGTAGGTTAGGTAATAGGTACACAATTGTATATTTGAGGCAGGCAACACATCAGCATTCTGCATTGGCACTCTTGTTAACCCACGATTTTCTGATACAGCATGCTAAGTGGTGCAAAAAAAGGATAGGCAAGCGAGGGAGGCAGGCATTGTCTCCAGTGTCATGAAGGAATTGTGGAGGATTCTTCATTTTTTTCTTTTGCAAAGAAAGAAGTTTACCGAGAAATAATTAAAAGTTCTATGGTGGCACTGTCATACTCAGCCCAGGGAGTTCATCCTCAAACTCAGGTGGTTCACCCAGAAGTTGGTCATCTAACACACTTGATTCTGACCAATCATCATCATCCTCCTGTGCTGTTTCAGGAACTGTGTAATTGTGTGGTATGAAATGTTGATTGATTTTGATCATGGTTAATCTCTCCACTTTGTGAGGCAAGAGACTGGTCCTTCTCACTGTAGAAACTGCGCCAGCTGCACTGAACACTTAACCCATGACAGGATTGCCAGACTGCTGAGCTCTGGCCATTGGCGGATTTTCCCATACCATTGATTCAAGGAGTTTTGATCCACATAAGCCTCTTTTAGATCATCCAGTTACTCTTGGAACATCCTTTAAAGGGTCATTGGTGTTGCCACTTGCTCAATCACTTTTGCCTTTGCCTCTGCACGGGACTTAAGACCTGCCACTTAAATCTAAGCCAATGAAGAGGTTGGGTCCGATTCTTCTGTTGGCGGTGTTCTTGTTGCTGGTATTGGCTGCTCTGAGACAAGACTGCCCTCTCTGGAAGTTGAAGGCGGCAACCCAGGATTGCAGAGTGGGACTCTAAGTTCCAGCCGTTCTTCTTCCAGGTCTCCGGCATGCTCAACAATCCACCTCTTTTATTTTGAAATATCCCCTTCAGAAAAAGGAATTAAAGTGGGCTGAATTTTTTTGTACCGTGGATAAAGTAGTGTGGCACAGATGTACTCTTTGGAAGAGATTATGTCATTTTGCAGTCTTGCATTACAAGCCAAGCGAAAGATTAAGGCAAGGCATGCTCTTCTGGGGTTTCGTTCACTCTTGCGAGTGCAAACCTTTCAGGGAACTTCTTTAGCTGGTCCTGTAGCAGATGCAACAATAGGATAGCTTGGCCCAATACACTGTCCACCGTGCTAATTTCCCATGTGAAAAGTTCAAAAGGGAATACCATCTGCGTCAGGAATTTGAATAGGCCCCATTTGTCCACATCCATGGTCATAGCTAGCCCAATTGCATCCCCTCTTCTTTGATTGACATAGTCATTGAGCTGTCTATTCTGCTCAAACAGACGTTGCAACATGTAATAGGTCAAATTCTAACATGTTGGCACCTTCTGCATCAGAGCTTTAACTGGTACCTTATTAGCACACTGAAGAATCTGCAACTGCTTCCTGGTTTTAAAAGAATGGCTGAAATGAGTGCAGATTCTTCTACAGGTGTTTAGTATGTTGCTGACTATGTCTTCTTTTTTGAGAAAGTCTTGCACAACCAGGTTGATGCAATGCGCCAAACACAGGACCCTGAAATAGCCACTTTGTGCCATGGCCTTGACTGTGTTACTGCCATTGTCCGTGGCAACAAATCCAATTCTGAGACCTCTGGGTCACAGCCATTCAGACACCTTGCTGTTAAATTTGTCCAAGATGTTTGCAGCTGTATGTGATTTCTCCATGCCAAACATGGCTACTGTTGCATGCCACCGAACACTCTTAAAACTTTCCTCAAGGCCAAGACCTGAAGATAGCTTTTGCTTTACCCCTGCAAAAGAGATCCAGTGTGCAGTGATGCACATGTAATCAGTCGCCTGACAGCTGGTCTACGTGTCTGTCAGGTGGATAGTGTGAACAAAACTTTGCTGCAAAGCTTGTCCAACCAATTGCAGCACATCGTGATGCAGCGCTTGAACAGCAGCTGTGGCAAAATAGGTCTGACTTGGAACCTTCCATTTCGGGCAGATGGTTGCCACAACTTGTAATAATCCCACTCCTTCCACAAAAGAAAAAGGGAGGAAGTCCAGCGCTAACTTTTTTTCCAGCTTCCCATTTTACAAACATGACATTGGGTGGTTGCCGTCGTAAAGCCCCTCCTGCCTAAACATGCCAATAATAGTAGCCTGTATTTTCTTCTTTTCTGGGGCCACTGACTCAGGAGACTTTTGAAAAGTAGGTAGTGGTAGACTCAGTGTGCGTTGTGGTGGGGCAGTCACTGTATGCCCTGGTGTCTCCATCTGACTCTGTGTCTTCTTGTGCCATTGGGAAGTCACTGAGGCATGTGATTCTGCTGGTGCACTGCTGGGGACAGGGCTGCTTTGCATGATTAGACTTGTAGCTGATGTTTCCCGACTCTCCTCACCTTCACCACCACAACCACGTTCAGCAGTTTTTTTAAGGTGTTCATCCCACCGGATTGTGCGATGTTTTTTCATATGGGTCGCTTGGCCACTAGTACCATAATGTGAACCAGGCTTTCCTTGATGAACACTTGTGTGACAAATGGTGCATGTTGTAATTTTCTCCACATGGTTGCTAATCGTAAAAAAGTGCCAAACTGGGGAGAAGTAGTTTCTTACTGTGCCACTGCCAATGACTGAAGAAGAACTGGAGGTAGGTGGGTGTGTCGTTGATTGCCTCTTTGCAGTGCATACTTCTACTGAGGTAGGGGTTGGTGCAAATCTTAGCTCGGGCTTTGCAAATATGGGAGCTGGTGGTGCTACCTGGGTCACATCCGTCAAAGCAGGTTGAATAGTGATGTTGGACTCCTCTGTGCCAGGTTTCACAATGACTAGTTCATCGTCATCATCATCCTCATCATCCCCTTCCATAATTCTAAGGCTTTCAGGAACTTTTCTTTCCCCTTGCCTCACCTAGCATCTCCCGGACTCAAGGTCAACTCCATGTCCCTGTCATCATCATCAGAAGTGGTGCTTGGAGAAGATTGTGGAGTCGTACCCCTCCTTTTCCTAGCTGGAGATCTGGGATACAATGATTCTAAAAGAGGAGGTTTTTGCTCAGCAGGAAGATCGAACTCTTGTTCATCTCAAACTTCAGGAATAGCTACTATTGCTGGCTGCTGCTGCAGTTCACTTTGATCTGTTTCCTGAAACGATTGGGTATTATTTTGCGAAAGGGACAAATCAAATTCAGCATCACTGCTCAACGGCGTTGACATGATTGCAGTGGCTGCCTCACTGACAGACATGGTCTTGGGCTTAGGTTGGAGTGGTGCTGTTGATGCAGGAGTTCTGCTCCCAGGTTCCTCCCCAGAGGCTGGTTTGCAGGCACATGGCTCCCGAAAAAGGTTGTGGTCGGCACGCCACTGGTGGAAAGCTGCTTCTTCTCACTGACCACTTATTTGGGAGCAACTTTCTTTGGGGCCATCTTAAAGCTCTCAGTTGGCAGTGACACTAAGATGCACAAGTGGAAGAGATTGGAGGACTGACATCACAGTACAGGCCTTCTGTTTGGCAGTACTGCGGGTGATGTCTCTTCTTCTCTTGTGCACCAAAAAGCAAACAAGCAAGAAAAGCATTTAGTGAAATGTGGCATTGTTGCACTTTGAATTAGTACAGGCAAAGGCAATATTAGTGTGGTTCGTTACTTAGGTAATAATAAATCAAACACTTTAAAGCCAAACCACATCACCATACCACAAAATCTAATTTCCAATCAAGATAACACAACATACAGATATAGCTCTTTCCTTTATGTCCATCTATTCTAAAGGAGACACATGTGGTATTCAGGGAATTGCAAGGGTAAATTGAATAATAATGTATAAAACAAGCATTGGTAAATGGATTAGGTTTCGCTTATGTGATTAATAAGCTGTTTTTTGTTATAAGTTGTAGTTTGCTGAGTAGTTGTGCAATATATGTTAAAAAAGTCTGTTACAGCGTTATGACTTGTTTATGTACAAAAAGGAAATATATTGTGCTGTTACTAGTGAGGGTATGTAATAGCAAAATTTTGAAAAATGAAAGAGGTAAAAAATAGAATTAATTGATGTAATAGCATTATTATTATGTGTTCAGAGAGTTCTGACAACTTTTGGGACCGGTGCCACTGCACCTGCTGAACCATTCAAATGTTGCCCCTAGTGCCTGCAAGATAACTGCATTTGTGACTGCCTGTTTAGTAGTAAAATATAGCAATATTTGGTGTTTAGAGGAGTTATGACAACTTTTGGCCCCGGTGCCACTGTACCTGCTGCACAATTCAAATCATGCCTCTAGTGCCTGGAAGATAACTGCATTTGTTACTGCCTGTTTAGTAGTAAAATATAGCAATATTTGGTGTTTAGAGGAGTTATGACAACTTTTGGCCCCGGTACCACTGCATCTGCTGCACCATTCAAATCATGCCCCTAGTGCCTGCAAGATAACTGCATTTGTTACTGCCTGTTTAGTAGTAAAATATAGCAATATTTGGTGTTTAGAGGAGGTAAGACAACTGTTGGCCCTGGTGCCACTGCACCTGCTGCACCATTCAATAGTTCAATAGTTCAAAAATTCTTTAGTCGGTTACATAATCAACAAAGGTACAGAACATCCATGTAGTACATGCAACAGTTTTGCTTCTTTCAAAATTCATAGTACATAAATATACTCTAATAAAACATTAAAATGTAATCATAAAACATCACAGCAGCCCAAGTGCAGTGCCATTCCAATGCAGCTGTTTTTGTCGGGATATCAAGAGAGTCCCTCAAATTAATAGTCCTGTCTCTATATATCTAATTTATTAATTACAACTAATCCTAGTTTCCAAGAATATAAAATTCATGATAATTTATCAAATATACTAGTGTAAAAAGTGCTTTAAAATTGGACTGACCAACTGATAATAACTGTATAAAACACAATTTACCAAGACAAATATAATTAAAATGGTTCCCACAGGGCTACCCATGTATTAAATACTGGATTTACAATAATTTCAGAAGCTTCTGACAAAAACCGGCTGATGGAAAAGACAACCGGGCAGGATGTGTCAGTCGTCAAGATTTGTTTCTCCTCTCTAAAGTGTGGTACCTCCAAGGCCGGGCAGATCGGACACAACCATTTCCAATGCCACCATGATATTCAGGACAGACAAACATAATACGGTCAAGAGTCTCAGAATTCATGCCACAAGCTGGACATGTGTCAGGCAAGGATGTATTATTCCAGTTTTTGCTGAACGATCAAGGGGCAAGCGGCCTGTTTTAAATTTGATAAACAAGCTCTTGTCCAATGGTGGCGTTATAACGTCCATGTAACTTTAAAAAATAGGAGTGGGTTTAAATGCCAGGAACTGCTCAGTAAGATGACGCGTAGTGCCTCTGGTAGTTATTTCTTGCCACACTAGTGATCAGTAAGATGATTTTGAGACCTGCTTGTTTGTCTTACACAGTAATTCGGGTGACTCTCACACTCTGCTCAAACCCAATTTTTTTATACCAATTGAGAACAAACCTTAACCAGGGTATCTCCAGGGCATGGTCCATATTCTTTACATCACTCAAGCAATCTCTATATTCAACTAATTCCGGGGTAGTCCATATACAGATCCAAAATAATAGTGGCTTTAAATGCACCAGATCAGATACTCTTTTCATCTCTGTGTCAAAATAAAGTGGGACCAGAGGGGTACTTACAAGGACTGAGAGCAATGATCTAACGAATATGTTGTCCATCACTGTGAGCCTCGCCAAGTCACTGTACCCCAGAATTCTGCGCCATATAATGCGATGCATTGAGCCTTCACTCGATAGGCTTCCAAGACTGGGGAAATAGAACGCGAGTATGTGTTCTACTGGATGTCTAAAATGGCTTTAGACCTATGAGACATCATAAGAGCTCCTTTATTTACTTCGTGAACCCACCGAAATCTTTCCGACAGTGTCACCCCCAAATAGTCAAAAATCAAGACCCTTTCCAAACGGTCCTTCCAAGTCATTACTGAACAGCTCTTCTTGACACGCTTACCAAGGACCATAAATTTAGTTTTTGCAGCGTTCAATTCCAAACACATGTGATCGCAGAACTCCAAAAATGTATTTAACAGATTTTGTAACCCCATCTGGGACTTGGAGATTAATAATGAATCGTCTGCAAACAGGAGTATTGGTGTTTTAGCCCTGTTAAGAGTAGGAGAATCTTTAACACACTTTGTCAGTTCCTCAACCACATCATTTGAATATAAGGTGAACAAGGTGGGGGCCAGAACGCACCCCTGTTGAACCCCTCTTGCTACTGGGATGCGCTTTGTCAACCCACCTCCCTCACCCCACCTGACCTGTGCATAATTATTTTCATGTAACCTAGCTAGTTGTTCATTTAACCCCCCTGGGATGCCCATGTCTGCTAGTACTCACTCTCCAAAGACTCTCCCTAGGTATCAAATCGAATGCATTATGCAGGTCCACAAATGCCACATAGAGTTTTTGGTTACCCAGCAGGACATATTTCCAATAAAGGAGGGCAAAATATTATATAGTTATTGGCCACAACAGGTTCAGGAACCACTGTGCTCTAAGTAAATCCGTATTTGTAAAGCGCGAACTACTCACCCTTACGGGTCTCAAGGCGCTGGGGGCCGTCGTGGAAATTAAGTGAGCTATTGCTCAGAGTCACATGGTGCTGAGCTGAGCTGCCGCCGGAGATCGAACCGTGAACCCTGTGCTCCGAAGTCAGCTGCCCTGGCCACTGCACCACACCTCTCCACAAGTAGATAGCGATCTCGAAAGGTCATTCCCTACAAGTTTAACAATCAGGGCATTATGGACGCTATCTGTACGCGGTAAAAGCACCATGTCGTAGAGCAGTAGCCAGAGACTGACCTCCAGAAAAATGTAGTCAATCACACTAGTAGAGGCTCCCTCTTGAATGTAGCAGCTCTCATTTGGTCAGAGCGGGTTCTCCCATTACAGGCTCTCAGACTTCGCCCCGCCGTCACTGATGCAATTTGTAGAGCAATATTGGAGGTACAGTGATAAGATTTACCCTCAAGACTTGGGATACCTCATTGCTCATCCTCCTTTTCTGTTATCATACTAAGACAATGAGAGGGTTCAAAAATGAAGAATTAAAATCACCAGCTACAATCACTTTAGCATTCTGCTGGAACTGTACAATCAAATCATCTAAAAGAGATACAATCGGTGATTCAATAGTTGAGGGCATAGACCTAGCATATACATTGAATAACATCAATTTCAGACCAATTGGGAATTCTAGCATAACCACCATTAAATCAGGTGAGACTACTTTCAGCAATTCATGGGTACACAAAATGTCGGTCTTTACTAATATCAGTACGCTACCCCACCTCCCGCGCGGACCTTCTTGGTGGTGAAGCTTCCACGCTGCATGAAACAAATCCATCGATGAAATTTTGCCCAGTGCCCAGGTCTCCTGAAATGACTAAACATCATGATGTCTAATAAAAGAGTGCCACTCTTGCTCGACGAGTTTAGATTTGACTCCAGCCAGATTCCAAGAAATCAATGAGAGATCTTCCTTACAGACAACATTCTGATGAGACACCATGCCTTCCACCCACATCATGGTAGCGTTAACTGGAATGGTGGTAGGTGCATTAGGAGAAATTATGGAGTGTGAATTAAAGAGCGGGTCTGACTCAGTGCCTGCCCCTCCTGGAGGAAGTGCACTTACACTGGGTGTCAATAAATTGGTCACCTGTAGTTGTCCCTGGGGTGCTTCTCCAAGTCAATCTATGAGGCTGAGGGGTGAAGCAGGGCCATTGTGCCTATAAAGTCTTGAGGTCTAGTATATTTGAACTCTATGTTTGACTTGCCTGGCGGGTTAGTTCTATGATCAAGGTCGACTAGATTGTCAGCCATAGCAGAGAAACCCAAAACTAAGTAAAGTACGTCAAGACCAGAATAAGGACAGCTAGATCTTTGAACACTAACTATGTCATTTCGTTTAACAGAGCGACACCCCTGAACATGACGAATCCAATGAATCATCTTATGTTTTAAACTATCTTGTATCTCTTCTATCAAGCATTATGGTAGCTTGGGATATTTATCATTGTAATAAAGCCATATACTGAATGATTCCCTCTGCTTCGTGGTAGATTGGTCTTTGCATAATTACCATGCGTGTTCCTTAAAACATGAGCCCGAATGCAAAGGGAACTGGAGCTGAAGCTACTCGTGGTCGGGACATCCCCTATAGTTCTACAAGACTGCACTTCAAAGGAGGGTAAGAATCTCTCTATATTGCGAATACAAAAACTGGTTAGTGGGTAATGTGCACGGTTTTGTGCAGGGAGTAAGGATCCAGAGGAAAGAGAGTAAGAAGAGAGAGAGCTCATTCACAGGTTAAGAGTTGCTGTGGACTTATTAGATGTTAGCAACATATTGACAATCGATGTCAACGATGTAACCAGCGATTATAGGGTGCCCACCTCATCCTTCAAGGATTGAACAAGGGAAATAAGAGATACTTCTTTAGTATTAATGTTGGTACTAGTGGAAACACCCAGAAACTGACAATTCGATAGAATACATTTAATGGTTTGTACCTTCAATGGCTTCAGTATTAACATTTACCCGCTCATCTTGTGAGTCGCTCAAAGGAGCAAAGCGATTACTACAAGGAAAATCAGCAACATCAAACACATCAACCACATTGTAATCAATATTTGAGATAGCAGAGGGGGCAGTGTAAACAGGTGATGCAATAATATTTGAGGGGGAGGAAGAACTTAGCGCTATCTGAGCAACAGTGGTCTGTTCTTCACCCTGACACCTGGGTCTCAAAAATATCCCTGGAATTGTCTGCTGGATCTCCGCTACACCAGGAGTTGGAAAAATAGGGGGGCAGGAAAAGGGGGCACAGTGGCACCTTGGGTCAGGATCTGTTCACATTCCACCAAAAGATCATCCATCCTATCAATCCAATCAAGAACACAATTGTCCCACGCAGATTTACGACTCTTCTTAGTTTTCTTCTGTTTCCCGACCCCCACACTCTGTGGCCTTTTGCTTTCCCATAGTCAATAGGCAAGTCAGCCAGAAAGCAAGCAAGCAAGGGAAGGTAAGGGACTAGGGAACAAAGGAGCAAAAGAGCAAGGGAGCAAGGGAGGTAATAATATATAACAAGAACAATCTAGTGCGAGCATAAGGCATGTGAGGCAAAAAAAACCAGAGCCCCAAAACCCTAGAACCCTCCCAACAGGTGTCCTGCCTAGTTGATCCCGTTAATTACAACCAAGGCAACACCCCCGATAAGCCCCGACGGGCCTGTGATTAATATCAGAGCTCAGGGTTCCGGGATGATGCAGTCAGATCCAGGATAAAGTCCATACAGGGTCCAATAAGGTCCAGATAGGGTCCAGATGAATGAACAATGTTGTGCACCAGGGGCTGGAGCAGGAACAGGAAACAGTACCAGGAGACAGTACCAGCAAGATACTCGACAATAACACCATGCAACACTCCAGTTCTCCCAAGAACCAGACCTTCCAAGTTCATTAGTCTGAATCCACAGCACAGCATGGCACAAGGTGCACAGCACACAACAGCAATGCCCACTTACCTCTTCCTAGTCTTGCAGCTGCTGCCTCCACCACCACAGCTGACCAGTGACCATCAACCGCAATCTGTAGAGAGCATTGGAGGGCAGGCAGTAGAGGCTGTAGAGGAGGCTGTAGAAGAGGCTGTAAAGGAGGCAGGCTATAGGGAAGGCTAAGAGTGGAGCATAGAGTGGCTGAGAGTGCCTGCAGCTGCAATAAACTGCAATTGGTTTGCAACAGCCTAGACCGGTAGCTGCTACAGACCTGGTTGATGGCCAAATTGCACAGGTAACGCAGCAGCAGCAACCAGCTAATCAGTCAGAGTCAACCCCCAGCTTGATGGCCACTCACAATTTATAACTGGCCCCTCAAGCAAAAAGCAAAGACAAGGACGGACTGTGTCTGCACCAGCCAAGGGAAAGCCTGTTACCGGCCTAATAACTGAAGGAGTCCTGTTGCCGGGATAAAAATGCCTGCAGAAAGCTGCACTCTGCTCAGGGCGCCCTGCAGCACACCCAAATCCCCTCACCTCCACGAGAGAGCGCAAGGACTAAGCACAGTGATGGGATGCGGGTACAGCACAGCAGTGGCAGTAACAATAAGGTTGCCTCTCCTGGGAAAATGGTTTCTGGGGTAGCCTAGCTTCGGCGATGGAGACTCACGACTCACAACCAACATCACCTTCCTTGCTTGCTGCTCCCGGGTGTGAAGTGTGATGCGCGCTGAGCGTGTGTGGGTGGTTACGACATGGCATCAGGGAAAGGCTCCAACCATCACCCTGTGCTGCACCATTCAAATCATGCCTCTGAGGCCTGCAAGATAACTGCATTTGTGGCTGCCTGCTTAGTAGTAATATATTGCAATATTTGGTGATTAGAGGGGTTCCTAGAGCTTTGGGCTTTGGGCCCGGTGCCACTGCACCTGCTGCACCATTCAAATTATGATCCTAAAGCATGCAAGGTAACTGCACTTGTGCCTGCTTATTTAGTAGTTAAATATAGCTATATTTGGTGTTTAGTGGGGTCCCTAGAGCTTTTGGCCCAATGGCACTGCACCTGCTGCACCATTCAAATCAAGCCCGTTTTAACTGCAAGATAACTGCAATTGTGTCTGCCTGTATAGTAGTAAAATAAAGCAATATTAGGTGTTTAGAGGAGTTCTGACAATGTTTGGGCCCGGTGCCACTGCATAGCTGCACCATTCAAATCGTGACCCTGTTGTCTGCCAGGTAACTTCACTTGTGACTGACTGTTTAGTAGTAAGATATGGCAATATTAGGTGTTTAGTGGAGTGCCTAGAGCTTTTGGTCCTGGTGCTACTGCACTTGCTGCACCTTTCGAATCATGACCCTATTGCCTGCTAGAAAAATGCACTTGTGACTGTCTTGTTTAGTAGTAAAATTTAGCAATAATCTGGGTTTAGTGGGGTCCCTAGAGCTTTTGGCCCCAGTACCACTGCACCTGCTGCACCATTCAAATCAAGTCCCTTTTACATGCAAGGTAACTGCAATTGTGACTGCCTGTTTAGTAGTTAAATATTGCAATATTATGTGTTTAGAGGAGTTGTGACAACTTTTTGGCCCTGTGCCACTGCACCATTCAAATCATGACCCTAGTGCCTGAAAGATAACTGCACTTGTGACTGCCTATTTAGTTGTAAAATATATCAATAATCAGTGTTTAATGGGGTGCCTGGAGCGTTTGGTCCTGGTGCTACTGCACTTGCTGCATTGTTGAAAGCATGACTAGATAGCTGCCACTTGTAACTGCCTGTTTATTTGTTACATTTAGCAATATTAGGTGTTGAGGAGTTCTGATAACTTTTGGGCCTGGTACCACTGCACCTGAATTGCTTTCTGCTTGTTCAACTGCCTCTATTTAACTGTCTTGATAGAAAACGACCAGTAGAGGTCTGTAAAATACCAGAATTGCTTTCTGCTGAGGGACTTTCTTTTTTTTATTTTTCTGGCAACTGCCTCTATGTAACTTTCTTGATAGAAAACAACCAGTAGAGGTCAGTAAAATACCAGAATCACTTTAGCATTCTCTAGATTCCAGTCCAAAGAAATTGTCTTCCACGAGCACCCGTAGGCAATAATATTTTTTCAAATCTTATATTTTGAGTGATATGACTCACCGAAGGCCCTGATTTTATATTAAAAACAGAGCTTTGGACTATATCATTTCCCATACCTGGCGTGTCACGCAGTTTGGTGCTTACTTTCCCTCCATGTTAAAGAACAGTAGATGTTTCAGCACACAGGCTAATGTGCTGCATAGCTAAATACATACAAGATCCCAAAGGGGAGACCGATTGCATTGCAAATGCTTGTTCTCTAACTTTTTCATTCTTGCCAATAACGTACCATGAAAATTTAAGGAGTGCTGGGGTAGTCTTGGCCGATGATTTATATTGCCATCCTGTCAATTCCAATTGTGATCAGATGCGACATATGGGGACATTTGTCAGGAAGTAGGTCGGGTTTGTGCCTACCGTATCGTATTGGGTCGGAACTACACTTCCGAGGAGGCCGTTGGTTGAAGGAGAGGCCTTTTTAACCACCTGACGCACACACGCAGGTGTGCGTAATTCTTGTTTCCTGTTTGTTCTCTCTCGACCGAGAGAGAATCGCGGCTGCTGGAAGCCGTTCCGTGTGTGCTTCTGGTTTGCGCTTATTGAAGCGCGGTTTTCCGGATCTCTAAAGGACTGTTTCCGCAAGACGGAGTCCGGGGTGAGTAAAGAACCAGGATTCCGGTTCTGGGACAAATACCCGTTGTTTTCACAAGTGACTCCGTGGGAGAGCAGCTGCTTCTGGTTCCCGCTGCCTCGCCGTTTGGTGCTATGGTGATACTTTCAATTGCTTCGCTTAGCTTAGTGAAGTAGTGGAGTAGCAGAGCGGAATGCGGTGGTGATTTGTAACCATGCAGTACCGTGTCTGCATTTTAAACCCGGTGCATCTTGATTGAGGTGGATGTCCAGAGCGGAATGCGGTGGTAAGTCACTACCAGGCATTACCATGTCTGTATTGTAAGCCCGGTGAACATTCATAGAGGTGGATGCTCAGAGCGGAATGCAGTGGTGAGTCGCAACCACGCATTACTGATTCTGTGTAGCACAACAGAGGGGCTTTCCATGTGAAGTCTTCATTTCTTTTTGTGTTGCTTATGACTTTTCTTTTTGAGAACTAACGAATTTGGGAATTGGATTCTCTCTTCTGTTATTACTCTATTTGGAGAAAAGACTTTGTACCTATATCAGCATATTATGCTTTTGTTCTTTATTTCTGGATTGGACGTCTTTTCATTGTTTTATGAGTGAGAAGGAACTGGTATGTATGGGGTTTGCCTAGAAATTTACTAATTAAGAAGGAGTGTTTTTGATGCTATTGTAGATCTTTGGTTTATGATGAGAGAGAGATACCCAATTCCATAAGAATGAGAAGGACTATCGTCAGCTGAGCAAGGTTCGTTAGTAACTAGCGAGAATCTATGAGAGTAGTCTTTTCATGTGATTCATTTATTTATGGTATTGTTCTTTGTGTTGCAGGTTCCTTTTTCCCCGCTGTTCCTTCCCTACCCTTCCCTCGCCTGATCGCCTTAACACTCTGTATTTATATTCAGAGTTGGGGATGTCGGGAGGTGGACCGCTTATTGCTTCACCTGGATCCTGCGGAGTTCTTATCTCATAGCAAAGAGATTTCTGACAACATTAAATATAATTGATTGTTATTCTTGGAAACAGTACTGACAAGAACACTGACATGTATGAGTCGGTGGGGCATTTCGGTCGTTTGAGTACACAGTCACAAGGTGGATGTTTAGGGTTATTGAGGATGCCAGATCTTATATGTTGAAGATAGTGCGACTCATCACAGGGATACCAAGTCGGTATCCACAAACTTGTTATATTGGTCAAACTGGATAATTGACACTTGAATTTTGTCCCCACAGCAAACATGATATTTGATCACCTAAACCTGATCGTATCTTTGTTCTGTAAGAAATGAGCGTGAGATGCAATCTGGTTGTTGAAGTATAATGCTTTGAGCTTAGGGGTAGTTGTGGTGGCTGGTGACATTTGAAAGTGGTGGGGCGTAAAGTTTGTGGGAGAGCACCGTGGCGAGCGAGCGCAGCGAGCCAGCCCGAACTTTTAAAGGGGGTTCAGGGGGTTCTACCCCCGAGAAACTTTTGAAAAAAGAGTGGGTAAATGGTGCATTTTCAAGCAAATTTGAGAAGCAAGAAGGTTAATAAAGCAATTGTGAAAGTGCAGTTATTACATTAATAAAGGGATGTCATATAACAACATGGTAGCTGCCTATTCAGTATAACCACAGAGCTTCATAACAGACTTCAAGATACAATGCTGAGAACCTCACAGATTTTTTTTATTTAAACTGCAAACAACTAAACAAACAACTAAACAGGTCACAAACTAGCAGCATTCAAGAAGAAATGTTCTGTGACAATCTGTCGTATGATGGGACATAAAGCAGACTTTCTTTACATTCTCGATGAGTATTTAGTAGTGCTCTGGCCTACATGTACAACAGTCGACAAGATGTTGTACTCTAGTTTCTTGTATATTACCTGCTAGAATAGTCTGTATAAAGCATTGCCACAGTAACTCGCTAAGCATCCTCAGTGCTTAATGACATCCATGGCCTCCCTGAGCCCAACGGCCACTTCAACATCCTGCAAAAATGACATGCTCAGGGCGCCACAGCTGAACTAGAATATTCCACATAACGATTGGACTTTTCTGCAAGACTCAGTTAAAAAGATTTAAATACCTTGATAAGTCCCATATGCCAACTATGCACCGTTTCAGTATGCATTACAGCAGCTCTCACAGACATCTGTGTCAGGCAGCGGTGCCGGTGGCGTGCTTTCAAAAGATAGCTGCCCTGCTGCTGACCAATTTGGTTCAAATGTACGGGCTCGTACCTCGTGCGGTGACATGGAAAATTCCTTTTTACTTTGTTTTCATCCCGCTGGTTGGAGCCATCTTGAGCAGGGTGTGTACAACCTTCCCCCCGGCCCCGTGCCCCACCCCCTGCTCAATAAAACAAACACGGCAAGTCCATTGCCACAGCCGTCCGTGCACGCAACTCTGCACATATTTTTTTAGTTGCTGCAGTTTTCTATAGCGCAAACTCGACCCAAAGGTATCGGAGCGCTTTATATGAGCGCCAGTTACATTACACTGATCTCTCTCGGAGTCAAACTCATTTTAATTTCAGGGTACCCCACACAAACTATTATTCAATGAAACAACCGAACACAACTAAACAACCATTCACAACTAATGGGTGGGGATTGCGGAACTGTGGGAAAAGTCACATTCTGTGAAGGGGGGAGGCATAATTTTCTGTTATGCCACTGGTGGTAACCGGATAAGCTGGTGCCTTGTCCCCGGTGTAGTGTGAAAACCTGGTCCCAATTAAGTTCGGTACTTACACTACACAGGTGGTGTGCGAAGCCCTAAAACACGTTCCCCAAATATTCTAGGGCTGTGATAAGAGTACCAAAGGATCACTGGATGCTGCTGAGAGAATACTGCTGCGTTTATGGCTGTTGGGGGTGAGGCGTATTTTTTATCAATACAGGTAAAAATAGGTTCAGTTCAGCAGGTAGGGTAGTACAAGGGTTTTATGCTGCGGCCGCTGTGTTTCATGGTCAAGGCCATGGCTCACGGCTCAGCGCCTTGAAGCCCGTGGGTGAGCCTTGACTTTGTAGTCAGCCAGGGAAGGCTTGTTGTGAACCAGCCCAGGCAGGCCTGAGTTGAACCGTGCTGCTGCACACTTTGTGTGACGTCGACGATAAAATGTTGAGCCAGGCAGAGCCATCGACGCCGAGGCTCTCAGCCTGAGTCTCGATGTCGATGGCTCCTCTGGCTCAACATTTTATCGTCGATGTCACAAAGTGTGCAGCAGCAGGGTTCATGGCCGTAATGGCCAGAGCACAGCTCCGCTGCCGACTTTGGTTGGAGAGTGAGACTAGTAGTAGCCTAGGGTGTGCAGTGACATGTGCACACTCACTGTGTCCTCCCTCCAGTTCTCATACACAAAAAGTCAAGCACTGACTGGCGCGCTCATGTAAAGTCAGCCGCACTAAAACATACTTTCGGGTCGCGTTCCCGCTATATAAAAAACCAGTAACATTAACACTTTTTGAAGCACTTCAAAGAGTGTGTGTGTGTTAACAAGTATGTAGTTCCAGTACTGTGTAGTTTGTTCCATCATGGACTTTGCGAACTCACTAACAGTGTTAATAGTGAGTTTGCAAAGTCCATGATGGAACGAACTACACAGGGACTGGAAAGAAAGAAGAACTACATACTTTTTTGTTAGACACGGGGAGATTAATGATTTTTTTTTCCCAATCCCCAGTATCACAGGATGTTGAGCCAACGACGCCATGCCGACCTGCTCGAACCTGGTTCCCTTCAGGTGAACCAGTCCAGGCCTGAGTGTCGGCGTCAATGGCTCTGGGTTGGCTCAACATTTTATTGTCGAATGGGGAGGAGAGGAGACTAGTAGTGCCAAATATAAACGAAACTCACTATGTGATGTGACGACGAGTCGACTATGAGGAATCTATCCTCCATCCGTTCTGACTCAGACAGCAGCGCTCAGCCGGATAGGGTTCAAGGCGGCAGGCCGGCAGCAGGCTCACTCTGTAGAATGTGTGTGCTCAAGCCGAGGCCTCGGGCCTACCGGGGCAACACAGGTCAAGCTGCAGCGGAGCTGTTAAAGACAAGCAGCGCTTGGATTGGCCTGGGGCAGGGCAACTCGCCGCTCCTTAGGAGACCGGGGGGCTGCGGCTTCGATCCCCCCGGCTCCTTCATTTTACAGCAGAGGCTGTTAACATTGCGCATGTCGGGCTGGCCAGGGAAAGGCACTCGGCCAATCCGACATGCGCATTGCTGCTAGCTACTCCTTGCTCCTAGCCCCACCCACCCCCCTCAGCCTCAGCCTGCCGTGGAGGCAGGCAGACTAAAGTGACGTCACCATCAGGACCCGCGGCTGAGACAGCTGACTGCCGCCGCGGGCTGAAATTTTTATTTAAGAGTAAAAGTAAGTACACGTCACGTACATAAAACACGGCAAAATAAATCAGTGGGGCGACGCCCAAACGCCCATATGCAGGAACCGCCACTGTGTTTCCGTTTTGTTTATGCTGCTTTTTTGAAGTTTATGCTTGAATTGTGTCCTGGCAGCAAAACTTGACATTACATCATCTAATTTTGATTGTGTCCTTGCCCTACAAGAAATGCGCGTGAGGTGCATTATGGTTGATGTTTTGAGCTTAGGTGGTAGTATCCTAATATTGCTGCATTTTTTATTTGATTATTTTAGCTTTTTTGGGGTTTATATTTTTAGTAATGCATTGCATGATCTGATATATGGTTTTGAATTGTGTTCGAGCAACAAGACTCAATACTTGATCATCTAATCCTGATTGTCTCTTTGTTCTATAACAAATGAGCGTGAGGTGTATTCTGGTTGTTGAAGTATAATGCTTAGGGCATAGGCTGTAGTATTTCCATATTGCCGTGTTTCTGTTTTGTTTATGTTGCTTTTTTTGATTTTACATTTGATTTGTGTCCCCGGCGCGTGAGGTGCATTCTGGTTGTTTGAGTACGTTTTGAGCTTAGGCGATAGTATTCTAATATTGCTGAGTTTTTGCGTTGATTATTTTTGATTTTTTGAGGTTTACATTTTTAGTAATGGACTGTATAATCCGATATTTGGTTATAAATGACTGAAGACAGCTTTATGACATTTACGCGGCCACCGATGCCGTGTTCAACAATGTAAGGGAGTATGGGATCTAAACGTTTGATTCATATTGTTGGAACTCTACGGAGGTCCTATTGGAGGGGATTGGGGGGGCTGCATTTACAGATACTCCCTGGTTCACTTCACACAGGTGTACCGCTGTTTGTAATCAAGCGCTTGTTAGGTGCGGTATATAAATGCACGCCAGGAATGTCTTCTTTTCTTTTGAACTTTCGTGAATCGAGACGCTATATTGGTGGCGAATGACACGGATTTAGATGAAAATTGATTTCATGCCGCAATGTGGCGAGATCTGGGCAAATAAGCTTATGCTTGCCAACAACGTTTGTGTTCTGATAGTGCTGTTTCAGTGTTACAATGTTAACAAGGCTCATGGGGTTATTGATACAATATGGTTATAAAGTAACCTCGTTCTCTCTTTTTTGAATGTATTTGTACGCAATGATACATAATGTATGCCGTGAATAGCTACATTACGCCTTGCAATAAAGCAACATGCTTTCTGATAATGAGCCTTCGGGTCTTTAGTGTGCGGCATGTGCGTTGGCGATAGATACTATGTTGCACAACGTGTATTTTGACTAATAGTATTTAACCATTTCAAATTATTGCTCAGGCTTCTAAATTGTAGTGCTTGAGTAGTTTTTGCATGTTATTCTGCTGGAGGCATTTGCGGCCAGGAGACTATGAGTTTAGAATAGATGCCGACAAATATTGGATTGTTGTTTTAATTGTGACCGCATTAGTTTTGGATTACAGACCAATACGTGCACAATAGACGGGGTGTGTGTTTTGGATGTAAATATACAAAGTCACCAAGCGTCTCTATGGGAGGGTTTTGTATCGCACCAGCGGGAGAGACTGTAAAGAAAAGACCGCTGATGAAAGTCATGATTTGAATTATTTATACAAACATGATGGTCAAATGTGTGTGTGTGGGGGGGGTGATGGGGAGGCATTGGACACATGCAATGCTTTTAATTTTGCTATAAATGTGTATCACTTTTTTTTATCTTAACGTGATATGGAAATGCTGGCATCTTGAGTTTAACCTTGGAGCATGGAGGCCAGTATGGACTTCTAGTCAAGTCATGTGAAATATTTTGATTGCAGGCAGCCTGCGACTAACATCCTAGAGATAGTGTGCAAATCTGAAATACTTTTTTGCTCATTTAACATCTGATGAGCATGTTTGCATGAAAATCAAATAATACAATATTTGTTCCCCTCAGGTATCTACATTGGGGTGGAATCCCCTCTTTTGGGATTTGGGAAGATTATCCCATCTGGCCATGACTCGTGATAATTGGTTTGTTGGACTGGATCACTGCATGAAATTTATAATTATCATAAAGATGTACATTGTGTACACAAACATATGGAGGTTTTAAATGTGAATCTCACTTTCTTCAACAGGTTTTGTTATCTTATCCTATTGGAATTTCAGATGTAATGTGATTGTTTCATCTTGATGACGGGTGTTTGTTTCGGGTTTAAACAAAATCTCAAGATATTCAGGATTATGAATTCTTTAGTGGTTGGGTGTACCTTTCCGTATTGTGTGTTTCTGCAAATTGTCTTATACTGAGGAAGGAGTGCACCAAATTCTGATTTACAGAACTGTGAGGGTGTTGTGGTTTGAAGTGTCCGCCGTTGTGTTTTGGTCTCTTCAAAAGTTCAAATAAATACTGGTGCATGCCCTCTATCAAACAAATAACACCGTTATGCAAGAGGTTTTGAACTTACTTGTGAAATATCAAATATAAAGTCCTTAAATCCAATGGTATATATGCAGCAGGCAAAGAGAGTGATCCTTCCAGCTCCAAATGAAAAGTGACCAGGAGATGGACAAAGCACTGGGAGGATAAATCACAACAGACACTTCTCCTGAATCAATACTTTAAAGTCAGGTAATGCATCCAAAAATACACATGTCCCACAGAACAATAGTTTTCAAAATATATTATCAAAAGATATAAATCATTTTAAAAATTAATTTTTGATATCACAAGTATACATCTAAGAATTTTGTTTTTAAAACATCAACATTGTACATCAATTGTTAAGGAGCCCCATTAACATGATGAAGAACAGTGAACGTAATATACACATCAAAAAATGCAACATAACAGAAGACAGTATCAATTTGTTAACACAAATGAACAGAAAAAACAACAACTGTGAAGACCCACAGTTACATACATACACCAAGTTTCAATACAAATACACTAAACTAAATACATATAAAACAAAAAAAAGCAAGAAAAATGCGCCGACTCGCATTTCGGAAGTGAAATGTACACAAAACAATCCTTCATCAGGGCGCTGAGAGAACAAATATTTCAGTGGCCGCACACCATCTGTATATCATGCACTATGGCTGGTTATAGAGTGCAGGGGGCTCTGTACCCATATGCAATAAGCACAGGTTTTCTGAATAGTATAGGAAGCTGATTCAAAAGGTTGGAGCGTCACGATATAGCGGAGGATGCACACAATCCAAGGCACGAGGCACAGTTAATTCAATTGCCAACAGTCCGAATAGGCCTGCTCCCAGATATAGAATAGAGTATCTCGGTCCCGTGCTACAAGCAGTTATGAACGTCCCAACCGGGACTCACACTGATATGAATAGCCCGAGATTTTTGGAAAATTAGCATCCAGCTCTGTAGCATTAAATATCCATTCAGGGTATTATATGTGAATCTTCAAGTTTCCTACGCAAGAATCCAAGGAGTAGCCGGTCTGCAGTATCAGTATGTCCGGTCTGCGGTATCCGTATGAAGCCGTAACGGATACCGCAGACCGGCAATACTGATACTGCAGACCGGCTACTCCTTGGATTCGTGCGTAGGAAACCTGAAGATTCACCTATAATATCCTGAATGGATATTTAATGCTACAGAGCTGGATGCTAATTTTCCCAAAATCTCGGGCTATTCATATCAGTGTGAGTCCCGGTTGGGATGTTCATAACTGCTTGTAGCACGTGACCGAGATACTCTATTCTATATCTGGGAGCAGGCCTATTCAGACTGTTGGCAATTGAATTAACTGCTCCTCGTGCCTTGGATTGTATGCATCCTCCGCTATATCGTGACGCTCCAACGTTTTGAATCAGCTTCCCATACTATTCAGAAAACCTGTGCTTAATGGATATGGTTACAGAGCCCCCTGCACTATATAACCAGCCATAGTGCATGATATACAGATGGTGTGCGGCCACTGAAATATTTGTTCTCTCAGCGCCCTGATGAAGGATGGTTTTGTGTACATTTCACTTCCGAAACGCGCGTCGGAACATTTTTCTTGCCTTTTTTTGTTTTCTATGTATTTAATTTAGTGTATTTGTATTGAAACTTGGTGTATGTATGTAATTGTGGGTCTTCACAGTTGTTGTTTTTTCTGTTCATTTGTGTTAAAAAATTGATACTGTCTTCTGTTATGTTGCTTTTTGATGTGTATATTATGTTCACTGTTCTTCATCATGTTAATGGGGCTCCTTAACAATTGATATACAATGTTGATGTTTTAAAAAAAAAAATCTTAGATGTATACTTGTGATATCAAAAATTAATTTATAAAATGATTTATATCTTTTGATAATAAATTTTGAAAACTATTGGTCTGTGGGACATGTGTATTTTTGGATGCATTACCTGACTTTAAAGTATTGATTCAGGAGAAGTGTCTGTTGTGATTTATTGTGTTTTCCCTGCTTTCTTCTCTTCATTACCTTTATTACCAGGGACCCTCTTCTGTTTTCTCAAAGTACTGGGAGGAGCCTGCCAGACAGGAACAGGAAGTTGGAGTCTAGAGTAGACTCCCATACTGTTGGAAAAAAGGCTTCTAGCACTAAAAAAAACTTGGAACAGTCTGTTGTGGAAGAAAATGCACTCGAAAACCTCTTTTGAGTAGATTAAGGTGCTTCTTGAACACAAAAGCTACTTGAGGGGTGCGTTTATGATCACGAGCGGTTCTATATTGCCACAGTCGCAGCCGGAAGAAGTATGAGTGGGCACTAAATTTCATGTGCGCTCGCTAGCAGCCCGAAAATATCATGATCTGAGCACCAAAAACAAATATCAAACACGCGAACGGAAACAGAAACTCCACATCACGCTGGAAGGTGGAATCCAGGAACGCCACGGTCCGCCGCAGAGTGCCCGAATTCCGCAAACTTCATGAGCAGAGCGGAATTTTCCACCCAGGCCAAATAAAAAAGTTGTGTGTTGTGAAGGAGTAAAATGGAGTAGTACCAATTTCCCAACAATGCTGTTATCAGAACAATAACATTAACAAGTTCATTAATAATGAAAGGTCACAGATGGGCATGAGCCGGGCGGTTGGGCAAAGTGCAGTTATTCAGTGAGCTCTCCACCGCCATAGACCATGGCGAGAATGGTAGTCCCTAGCATGTTTCAGTTAGCCTAGGTTAGCCTAGGTGCAGACTGTGGATAGAGTAAAAAATCATACATTAGACTTGCCAGTACCTGATACCAGACTGGCCAGAACCCCTTGGCATTCCTGAGCACATTCTTTAGGACCAGGGCTTGGGCGCTTCTTGCGTTTGCCGGACTTTTGCAATTGCGGCGGGGGAGACAGGCATGGAATGGAGAGGAGAGTCTCCTGGCAGATCAATGGTGGGCTTCTCTGAGTGTCTTCGTTTGGTAGTGTTGACACTCCCAATGGAAAACCAGTCTAGAGGGGTGCCCCCATCCATAGGACATATCCTTGGTATGCAGGAACTTGGTGACCATTTAGAAGTCCCTGCGGTGCTGGAGGGTGAGAAGCGAGATGTCTTGATAGAGTCCATTTCGATGTCTATGGAAGTGGAGAGGTTGCTTGGCCCTGGTGTTCTTCATGATGGATGTCTTCCTTGGTTTGAAAGTCATATATGCATGCTAGAATGTCTGGTGGTTTGGTGTTGGGGCCTGCTACGGCAGCCGACTCGCTGTATCCAATCCAGCCATAGATAAGAATCCTCAGCCCAGCCCAGGATCGAGTAAAACTAGGCCTGTATGAATCCCTGGATGTCAGAGCCCTTGGAGCCCTCGGGGATCCTCCTGAGGCATATGTTATTACAACAGGATCTATTTTCAAGGTCCTCAGCCTGTGCCTGGTGTTCCTCATGTTGTTCATGAAGATGGATTACCTCCTGTTGCAACATTTCCACCTCTTCACCTCTTGCCAGTTCATTATCTTCCAGAAAGGAGACCTGTTCGCTGATTGAGGACAGGTCCTGTCACACTTCAGGTAGATCCTGGGAGAGGTCTCTGTTGAGGTCTTGATTGTCCATCTTGAGAGAGTCGGGCAAGGAGGAAAAGAAGGCAAGGGTCACTGGGGCTTACTCTGAGTGCAGAGCCTCCTCTGCATCCATTTGCGGAGGCTGCTGTGAAGCCAGGACCAGGTCCCTGGAAGCAGTCAGTGTGGAATGGGTGAACATGTCCCATACCAATTGGTTGTGTTTGCCTTTTGCTGCAGCCAGGGCCTGAAAAGTGGAGTACGAGTTAGAAGTCTCTGACCTTCATAGAGCAATGTCCTGGTAGATTCGCATTCAAGCTGGCCTCTCCGGTGGCAAGTCTTCTTCCAGATGTCCATCAGTGGGCCCAGGGGTACCGGGGGGGGCAATCCCACCCCCAACAGGAGTATCACCTGGAGGGGCAGAGATCTGACACAGGAGTGTGGGAGCAGCACGGCCCACAGAATGCCTAGAAAGCTCGCCCGCTCCACCCCATAGAGTCCAACCTCTGGGTGCTCCTTTCAGTCCCTTAGCCTCTGTACTCACTGTGTCATGGGGTGTAGGCCTGTGCCTGCCCATGGGTGAGTAAGCAGGACCTGGGAATTGTCACGGCCATAACAGCAGGCACTCCCTCGTCGAGCAGGGGGGATCGACACCCATCACTGTCACCAGCAGCACCGTCCACCCTGCAGATCCCACAGACTATTGGCCCGAGGTCTCAGGGAGCTCTCCGGGGCCAACACGGCCCCCTAAGATGGGAGGGGCCCCCTCCAGACCTTAGTGGGTCAGCTGTCATGGCCGTCAATGTAGGAGCATGTCTCCCCCGGCGTCCTGGCTCAATGTTGCCTACCTCCTCCCATCTGCTGCACAGGAGGCCGGGTGCAGCAGTCCTGGGTCTGTGTGCTGCAAGGTGTCAGGCCTTATGTGCAGGGAAGCACTATCTTGTGACTTCTGAGACCGCCGTCCATATTCTGCGGGAGTTGGTTGGTAGCCCCAGGACTGTGTAACAGGCCTCTGACAAGTCCCTGAGGGCCGTACATTGCTGGTCTGATCCCCAGAAGGATAACCTGCTGGGAGAGGCAATGTGGCATGGTCAGCAGTCCCGTTGTTCAGGCAGGTTCATCTTGCCAATTTTGCACCACTGGAGTCGGCAGCAGACTTTGGGGGGGTCCTGATAGTCACCGCCTCACAGAGGAAAGACTGAACGGCAAATACCTGCTCAGCAACACCTCAGCCATGTCTTTAGCTGGTCTGAGCGGTGGAGAAGCGGAGAGCACGTCCTATTATGCTGCCATCTTGGCCATGCCCCCTTACAGCCTCTTTTTTGACAGTTCACAATACCAATTCAATTTAAAATTACTTTATTCAAATTCATGAGGACCATGAAAGTACATACAAAATAAAAGCATCAAAAACAATCTATCACAGTACCCCTAGCAACCATTAAAATAACAACAAAGTAAAAACCAGTCATTCTTTCTGCAAATATCTCTGGTACATAACGGATGTTAAAAAAACAGTTAACTTTCCGCATATAGCAAAACAGGAAGCGGATGATTGCCTACCTAGGGGCAGTCAGCCTTAGACTCCAACAGAGGCTGCTTGAGGCTACTGAAATATAGAGTAATAAAAACAGGGACCAAACTGCACCCTTGCCTAACCCCTCTTTCTGTTTTAAAACAGTCAGTATGGGCTGCTAGGCTAGTAGACCTAACAGGTGCGGTCATATTTGCATGGAGATCCGACAGGTAGTGTAGAATATAGGCCCCCATCCTCTAAAAGATACCCCGAGTTTTTCATGGTTGACCCTGTCAAAGACCGATGTGAGATCCATAAAAGCCAGGAGGAGGGATTCATGATGGGTTACAGTATAATTGTTAATCACCAAGTATAGGTTTAGGCGATGGTCAATAGTAGACTTCCCTTGCCTGAAACCATACTGCACGTCGGATGTGATGTTATTCTCCTCTACCCAGTTGGTGAGTCTAGACAGCAGAAAATGCCCCATAACCTTTACAACAGAATCAATGAGGGAAATTGGGCAATAACATTGTGGGTTATCCTTAGCCCCCTTTTTAAAAACTGGGACCATTTCAGAGGAGGAGGGCCAAGAGCGGTGGGGACCCTCTCTACCTGAGGCATTTGAAATCTGGGTTAAAACTGGGGCCCAAACCTCCACCTCTCTAAGGAGCAGATCCAGAGGTATACCATCTGTGTCTGTAACCTTATTTCTTATTAAACCTTGAACGCCCCGAGTAACTTCCTCTAAGTTGAAGGCTAGCTTAGACCTACCACTGGGAGGCAGCATGTGAAAGACTGCCTGCACAGAGGGCTCTTGATAATTATATATGCCTTTAAAGTGAGTCACCCATTGATCAGCAGCAATGTGATAGCACATTGCAAGATTGTTTCCCTGAGCGTAACACGGCTCGTTCACTATGCACCAAAAGCTTGAACTGTTTTTCCATGGAGTTGCTTGAGCTAGGTCATCCCAAGCTTGCTCTCTCCGTTCTTCTTTATGTCTCCTTGACTCAAGCTGATAATTTTTATGAGAGACTGAAATCAGATTTCTGTTTCTAGGTATAGCTTTAAGTGCAGATTTTAGAGTCCTCATGGTCTTAGAGCACCTTGTCTCAAACCATCTGGGGCCAGGAGGAGTGGAGTTAGTATCCGGGTACGATAAAAATGCCCAAAAGCATCTATGAGTGATGAATCAATGGCATTGGTTTCTAGACAGGTGTCAAATTCCTGAGGACAGTTATGAAACAGGGAGTGTTTAAACCTTTCAGGCTCAACCATTGCCCACCTGATGTTCCTTCCTTGATCAGAAAGGAAAAGATGACCAAGAGGCCCCTGAGTGTGAGTTAAGATAGGCTGCCTCCAACTCGTGGTAATAGAAACTGGGTTATGGTCACTGTAGACACTCTAAAATATTAAAACAAGACATCAACAGAAAAAGAGAGGCTAAAACAAAAATAACATCTGTAACAGAAGAGCAGCCCCTGCCAGTAAACGTGGGGAGAATAAGCAGGTTTGGAGCATAGATCAGTTTATCCAACACAAAAAACAAATTATTTCCATTTACAATTTTATTCAGCTCAGAGCCTTCTCTTGTGTGCACCATGTATAGCGCCTTCCGGAGCGTACATGGAGGCTTTGTCCTGCTTCCAACAAGCGGACACTCACACAAGTGAATATTAAAATCCCCTGCAATGATTAGGCTAGGAGAACCACCCCCATTATTGGTTAGAGAATCAATGAAAATTCCCAGAAGGGGTATAATGGATGAATTGTGGGGAGAACAGGCAGTGTTATAAAAGTGGAAAAGATAAAATTAAGTAGAACCCGAAATTGACAGTCTTAATGCTTGGAGTACAGAGGAGCCTGAAGGCAAAACATTGACTTGAGCCTCAATTGTAATGCAATATAAATGACTAGACCCTCTATAGCCCTTCTGGAGACTGAGGCAATTGCTGGAACAAGATAAACTTTATACCCCTCCAGAAAAAAATAATTTGAGGTCACCCAGGTTTCCTGAAGACAAATTTCCTGATAAAAGTATGCCAATTAAGGTCACTTAATTTTAAGGTAAGTCTAGCAATGTTCCAGCTGACTAAGTTCAAATTGTTACATTGACATATAGCAAGACCAGCTCCAGGAGGGATGAGAGAGCTACTACCAGGGGAACTGACTGAATTCACAAGAAGAGCTTGAGGAGTTAGCCAATCATAAAAGTCCAGTGCACTCAAAGGGCCAAAACGGTTCACAATCTCCAGGGAAGAAATTACAGAGAGGTCTGTGAGCAGACCAAGACCCTGGTGCCTTGCTGGGACACGTGTTGCCACACCGACAACCTCAGGTTGATCGAAAAAGCCTAGCAGAAGAGCTTGAATGGAAGACGGGAAACTGCATCTTTGTGAACTGATTGCAGCCAAATCTTGCACAGCACCCTGAGTTTGATTAAAGTTCAAAACCACCGAATCCCCCTCATAAGCTTTGGCATCCTACCCCAGCCAGCTGACTCTTCTCACCATGTTAATCCATTTGTGAATGTGGAAGCCAAGATTTGAACGAAGGTCTAATCCAATGATTCATCTTGTTTTTTAGCTGGGCAAAATATTCACTCACCCCTGTGTCAGAGTGGGGACATTCCACAGCACCACAACGTAAGGTGTAGCCACTGGAGGTAAGTCAATAATGACCTCATTCTTGGTAGTTGTGGGACAATCCAGTCAAGTATGTGGAAGGTCATCACCCCTCGTAACCATGGCCCCAGAGACTTGCAGCAAGGAGCTGGAGTCAGTAGAAAGTACAGGTGGATACACAACTTGTCTGCCAGAGAGAGAGAGAGATCAGAGACTGTGGAAGCCAACATAGGACCAAACCAATTGGGAGCAACCAGAGCCAGGTCAGTAGAAGGAGACTTCAAAAGAGGATGAGACTTGGTGATTTTGCTGACCTGCTCAGCGAACTTGTCAAGTCTCTTCTTAACTGGGATCAGGCAGTCATTTATAAAAGCTGCATATCTAGTCATTATGGGCAACCAGGCCAAGTCATTGTTAACATCTGTATAGTTTCCTGTTAGAGCGGGCAGGTTGCCCACACTGATACCATGCATGGCCTCCAGTCTCGGGGTTAGGAGCCTAGACTTGCGAGTACGACTACTCGGGTTGATTGGGCCACTGCTTCCATGGGGGAAGTATTGGCAGGGATAGTGACAGAAGGCTCCCCAATAACTAGAGGGGATACATGAGCCTTCGAAGGCTCTGTGCTATCATCAATAGGCGAAGGTGATGGCAAGGCTGGATTTCCAGCATGATCCAGAGACAGACGATGCACCGCCAGGTCAATTTCCTTAGAGATGACACCCACAACTCTCGCTAAAAAGCATCTATGGTCGTGCCTATAGGGCCCAACGTGGGTTTGGGGATAATCACCTTCTTCTTCCCCATCTTGATAATGCAGAACCCCAGCAGCCTACAGGGCGGTAGTAAGGACAAAGCACACAATTTAGCTGAACCCAGGCGGGGGTAACCTTGTGAGGAAAAAGCAAGACAGGGAGGCAGGGTCACTTACTTCCTTAGAGGTTAGTGGTAAAGAGCATTCATGGGACATCCTTGATGGACTGCCCAAAAGAGCAAGGAGCCAAGAGACTAGGCCTAGCCGCGGCAGTGCCTGGGTGTGACCTGTGCGCATCCTGTTCTGCAGGTCCTCAGAATGCACTACATAGCGCTGTGGCAGAGTCAAACTGGCAGGAGGTGCAGTGCTGAAAGAGGCCACCTTCCTAGCCCCTGTAAAATTTTGGGGCAGGAAATCCCAGCTGGAATATTCCCCAATAGACACTGGAGACAAAGGGTTTGGACAAGACTCTGTGTTGTAGCTGTTGCGAATGATGGTGTAACCTCTCAGAGAAGGCCCTATTTGGAAATGCTTAGAATGCTAGGGATCTATCTGTAAAATTAGCAAGCCTGCTCCTGATCCTACTGAGGGGATTAGACTGAGCACTGCAGTGTTGCTGAAAGTTACAGAGGGAAAGGTCCCATTGGGTCTCTCCAGCTGCATTCACCATATTGAATATTTTTGCAAAGAAGCTCTTCTTGCCCAGGAATCCTTTGATCTCAAGAGCCTTCTCATTGGCATCCGTACTGACATCTTCCATATCAGCAGGTCTCCCTTTCATTCTCCTTACTACAAAGCCATTTGTTGCTGAGTGGTGAGTTTTGTAAATCTGTTAGCTTTTACTCTCTTAAGGGTGGTTACCATGCTGACATATCAAAACTTCTCTTGCTACCTGTTGGCCCACGATTTACTAATGAGAAATTACTGATGAGAATGTTTAAGTGGAGCCTTCATGCGTCATCCGATGGAGGAGAGATAGTTGTCTGGTGCTGATGCCATTGGTTCATAATCAGCATCTCTGTGATCTTCCTTTGACCTTGTCTTACGTACACAGATGACTTTAAGCAACAGCTATGATGACAGGATTGGAATCCATCTTGACCTGGAGAGTGGGAGTTCATGGAGAGGTGGAGGGGAGATGGGAGAGGGGAAAGGACTTACTGGAATGTTTTCAGGCAGGTTTTTATATGGATCAGCTGTAGCTACAGGAAACAACAAAGTTTTCCTCAGCTATGGCCCTTAGAGGGGTTCTAATGGAATATCGAGGGCCAATCATCTTCAAACATAAATATATCAACCTAAATATCAAGTACAAAAATATTGCAATGGTAAGTATATATAGACAAATATGCTAAGCTTTACCAAACTTCACTCCATATACATACACCATTACAATATATATGTATAGGTATATATATATATGTATATTTAACTCTACATCTACATACCTTGTATGTATATATATATATATGTGTATATATATATATATATATATATATATATATATTCACTGAAAAAACCATAGGTTTCAGGGACGTGGAAATTATCATTTAAAAAACCTTAGAAATTCACAGAAAAAACCACAAGTTTCAGGGACGTTATAGTTAGTTGGACATTTCACTCGTACAAAACCAGAGAAATTCGGCCGTTATAGTTAGTTGAGCTAACTATAACTCACGCCCCCGCAATGCACTGCTGATGACGTCACATATTACATCATTCATGACATGGCCAGTGACATCACTGATGACATCATTCATGACATCTCAAATGACATCACTGATGACATCATCCAGTCACTGTGTGTTTCTGTAAAGTTTAAATATGTTTTATATATATAAATGCCAAGGTGATTTGAAGAATGAGTGGGTGTCAGAATGGATGATTTAGTAGGTGCGTGACTGACTGTATAAGTGAGTGATTAAACGTGTCTTACTGAATGCATGGGTTAGTGACTAAACTGTGTGAATGTCTGTATCAGTCTGTTAGTTGGTGTGTAAGCGGCTGCATGGGTTGGTGAGTAGCTACATGAGTGTCTATATGGGTTATTGAATGGTTGTCTGAGTATCTGTACGGGTGTCTGAGTGTCTGTAAGGGTGGGTTGGGGTGTTTGACTCTGTGCATAGATGTGTGAGTGGGTGTATGGGTTCAACAGTGCATCTGTAGGGCTGTATGGGTGGGTGAGTGTGTGTATGGGTGTGTTGGTGAGTGAATGTATATCTCAGTGGTACATGTGTGAGTAACTACATATGTGAAAGGCAGTATATGTGAGTGTTGGAGTATATAAATGACTATATGTGAGAGTGAGTGATTGTGAGAGGGGCTGTATGGATGAGTGTGAGCTTGTATCAGTGGTTGTATAAGAGAGTAAGTATGTGTTAGTATCTGTAAGAATAAGTGAGGTGGTGTGTGTATAACTGTATAGGTGAGTAAATGGGAGTGTGATTGATTCTTTGCATGACTGACTAGGTGTGTGAGTAACTCTATGGATGAGTGGTGGTGTGTCAGTGTCTGTATAGGTGTATGAGTGCATATGATAGTGCTGTATTGATGAGTGACTGCATGTATGAGTGGCTATATGGGTGAATAAGTAGATGTGTGTGTAGACCTAGGAATCAGTGAGTGGGTATGTAGTAACTGGTATTAGTGTGTCTATGGTTTCGAAAATGGTAGTCTGTATTTTAGAGTGGGTGTATCAAAGGTTATATTAGGGTGTGAGGAGGTGCATCAGATTATCACGTGGATGATGTCATCAGTGATGTCATTTGAGATGTCATCAGTGATGTCATCAGTGATGTCACTGACCATGTCATGAATTATGTAATATGTGACTTCATCAGCAGTGCATTGCGGGGGCGCGAGTTATAGTTAGCTCAACGAACTATAACGTCCGAATTTCTCTGGTTTTGTATGAGTGAAATGTCCAACTAACTATAACGTCCCTGAAACCTGTGGTTTTTCAGTGAATTTCTAAGGTTTTTAAATTATAATTTCTAACTATAACGTCCCTGAAACCTATGGTTTTTTCAGTGAATTTCAAAGATTTTTTAAATGCTAATTTCTAACTATAATGTCCCTGAAACCTATGGTTTTTTCAGTGAATTTCAAAGGTTTTTTAAATGCTAATTTCTAACTATGCCTACAGAGGTAGGACATGTGCAGAAAGAGGAAGAAAGGCGCAGAAAGAAGCAAGAGAAATGCAGAAAGAGGCAACAGAAGTCCAGAAAGACGAAGAAAAGTGCAGAAAGAAGCAAGAGATATGCAGAAAGAACCAACAGAGGTACAGAAAGAGGCCTTGTTGCAAAGTCATCCTGTGCCCCCAAATTTTTGCTGACTGGTACTGGTGGTAACTGACTCTGACTAACCAGGCCTGGAGCCAGTGCTATGCTGAAAGACACTTAGAATACAGTTGAAACACCTACATACACTAGGGTACACTATGGGTTGGGGTACTCCGGTGATTGGCATGACCTCCCCTGTAAGGCCCTAGTACATAATAGGGCAGGGTGATTAAAACTACCTCTAACTCAGAGGTGCAGAAAGAGGCAAGAGAAGTGCAGAAAGAAGCAACAGAGGTACAGAAAGAGGCAAGAGTTGTGCAGAAAGAGGGAAGAGAGGTGTAGAAAGAGGCAAGAGAGTTGCACAAAGAGGGAAGAGGGGTACAGAAAGAGGCAGGAGAGGTGCAGAAAGAAGCAACAGAGGTGCCAAAAGAGGCAAGAGAGGTGCAGAAAGAAGCAAGTGAAATGCAGAAAGAGGCAATAGAGGTGCAGAAAGACGCAAGAAAAGTGCAGAAAGAACCAACAGAGGTGCAAAAAGAGGCAAGAGGGGTGCACAAAGAGGTAGGAGAGGTGCACAAAGAGGCAAGAGAGGTACAGAAAGAGGCAGGAGGGGTGCAGAAAGAAGCAAGTGAGGTGCAGAAAGAGGCAAGAGAGGTGCAGAAAGAGGCAAGAGAGGTGCAGAAACAGGCAAGAGAAGTGCAGAAAGAGGCAAGAGAATTGCTGAAAGAAGCAACAGAGGTGTAGAAAGAAGCAAGAAAAGTGCAGAAAGAAGCACGTGAGATGCAGAAACAGGCACGAAAGGTACAGAAAGAGGGAAGACGAGTGCAGAAAGAGACAACAGGGGTGCAGAAAGAAGCAAGACAGGTGCAGAAAGAAGCATGGAAAGTGCAGAATGAAGCAACAGGGGTACAGAAGGAGGCAAGAGAACTGCAGAAAGAGGCAAGAGAGTTGCAGAAACAGGCAAATGAGGTACAGGAAGAGGGAACAGAGGTGCAGACAGAGGCAAGAGAGGTGCAGAAACAGGTAAAAGGGGTGCAGAATGAGGCAAGAGGGGTGCAGAAATTTGTAAGAGAGGTGCAGAAAGAAGCAAGAGCAGTGCAAAAGAACCAAGAGGTTCAAAAAGAGGCAAGTGAGGTGCAGAAGGAGGCAAGAAAACTGCAGAAACAGGCAAAAGGGGTGCAGAAAGAGGGAACAGGTGGGCAGATTGAGGCAAGAGAGGTGCAGAAAGAGGGAAGAGGGGTGCAGAAAAAGGCAAGAGGGATGCAGAAATTTGGAACAGAGGTGCAGGAAGAAGCCAGAGCAGTGCAGAAAGAACCAACAGGGGTGCAGAAAGAGGCAAGAGGGGTACAGAAAGAGGCAAGTAAAGTGCAGAACGAAGCAAAAGAGGTGCAGAAAGAACCAACAGAGGTGGAAAAAGAGGCAAGAGGGATACAGAAAGAGGCAGGAGGGGTGCAGAAAGAGGAAGAGAACTGCAGAAAGAAGCAACAGTGGTGCTGAAAGAGGCACAAAGGGTGCAGAAAGAGACAAGACAGGTGAAGAAAGAAGGAACAGAGGTACAGAAAGAGGCAAGAGTGGTGCAGAAAGAGGAAAGAGAGGTGTAGAAAGAGGCAAGAGAGTTGCACAAAGAGGGAAGAGGGGTTCAGAAACAGGCAAAAGGGGTGCAGAAAGAAGCAAGTGAGGTGCAGAAACAAGCAAGAGAAGTGCAGTAAGAGGCAAGAGAATTGCTGAAAGAAACAACAGAGGTTTAGAAAGAACCAAGAGAAGTACAAAAAGAGGCAAGTGAGGTGCAGAAAGAAGCAAGAGCAGTGCAGAAAGAACCAACAGAGGTACAAAAAGAGGCAAGAGGGGTGCAGAAAGAGGTAAGATAGGTGCACAAAGAGGCAAGAGAGGTACAGAAAGAGACAGGAGGGGTGCAGAAAGAAGCAAGTGAGGTGCAGAAAGAGGCAAGAGAGGTGCAGAAAGAGGCAAGAGAGGTGCAGAAACAGACAAGAGAAGTGCAGAAAGAGGCAAGAGAATTGCTGAAAGAAGTAACAGAGGTGTAGAAAGAAGCAAGAAAAGTGCAGAAAGAGGCACGTGAGATGCAGAAACAGGGAAGAAAGGTACAGAAAGAGGGAAGACGAGTGCAGAAAGAGACAACAGGGGTGCAGAAAGAAGCAAGACAGGTGCAGAAAGAAGCATGGAAAGTGCAGAATGAAGCAACAGGGGTGCTGAAAGAGGCACGAAGGGTGTAGAAAGAGACAAGACAGGTGAAGAAAGAAGGAACAGAGGTACAGAAAGAGGCAAGAGTGGTGCAGAAAGAGGAAAGAGGTGTAGAAAGAGGCAAGAGAGTTGCACAAAGAGGGAAGAGGGGTTCAGAAACAGGCAAAAGGGTGCAGAAAGAAGCAAGTGAGGTGCAGAAACAAGCAAGAGAAGTGCAGTAAGAGGCAAGAGAATTGCTGAAAGAAGCAACAGAGGTTTAGAAAGAACCAAGAGAAGTGCAAAAAGAGGCAAGTGAGGTGCAGAAAGAAGCAAGAGCAGTGCCGAAAGAACCAACAGAGGTGCAAAAAGAGGCAAGAGGGGTACAGAAAGAGGTAGGAGAGGTGCACAAAGAGGCAAGAGGGGTACAGAAAGAGGCAGGAGGGGTGCAGAAAGAAGCAAGTGAGGTGCAGAAAGAGGCAAGAGTATTGCTGAAAGAAGCAACAGAGGTGTAGAAAGAAGCAAGAAAAGTGCAGAAAGAGGCACGTGAGATGCAGAAACAGGCAAGAAAGGTACAGAAAGAGGGAAGACGAGTGCAGAAGGAGACAACAGGGGTGCAGAAAGAAGCAAGACAGGTGCAGAAAGAAGCATGGAAAGTGCAGAATGAAGCAACAGGGGTGCAGAAAGAGGCAAGAGAAGTGCAGAAAGAAGCAACAAAGGTGCAGAAGGAGGCAAGAGAACTGCAGAAAGAGGCAAGAGAGTTGCAGAAACAGGCAAAAGAGGTACAGAAAGAGGGAACAGAGGTGCAGACAGAGGCAAGAGAGGTGCAGAAAAAGGTAAAAGGGGTGCAGAAAGAGGCGAGGGGTGCAGAAATTTGCAAGAGAGGTGCAGAAAGAAGCAAGAGCAGTACAAAAGAACCAACAGAGGTTCAAAAAGAGGCAAGTGAGGTGCAGAAGGAGGCAAGAGAACTGCAGAAAGAGGGAAGAGAGTTGCAGAAACAGGCAAAAGGGGTGCAGAAAGAGGGAACAGGTGGGCAGACTGAGGCAAGAGAGGTGCCGAAAGAGGGAAGAGGGGTGCAGAAAAAGGCAAGAGAGATGCAGAAATTTGGAACAGAGGTGCAGGAAGAGGCCAGAGCAGTGCAGAAAGAACCAACAGAGGTGCAGAAAGAGGCAAGAGGGGTACAGAAAGAGGCACGTGAAGTGCAGAATGAAGCAAAAGAGGTGCAGAAAGAACCTACAGAGGTGGAAAAAGAGGCAAGAGGGGTGCAGAAATGGGTAGGAGATGTGCACAAAGAGGCAAGAGGGGTACAGAAAGAGGCAAGAGTGGTGCAGAAAGAGGAAAGAGAGGTGTAGAAAGAGGCAAGAGAGTTGCACAAAGAGGGAAGAGGGGTGCAGAAACAGGCAAAAGGGGTGCAGAAAGAAGCAAGTGAGGTGCAGAAAGAGGCAAGAGAGGTGCAGAAAGAAGCAAGAGAGTTACAGAAAGAGGCAAGTGAAGTGCAGAAGGAGGCAAGAGAACTGCAGAAAGAGGCAATAGAGTTGCAGAAAGAGGCAAGTGAGGTGCAGAAAGAAGCAAAACAGGTGCAGAAAGAAGTGCAGAAAGAAGGAACAGAGGTGCAGAAAGAGGCAAAAGGGGTACAGAAAGACATAAGAGTGGTACAGAAAAAGGCAAGAGAGGTGCATAAAGAGGGAAGAAGGGTGCAGAAAGAGGCAAGAGGGGTACAGAAAGAAGCAAATGAGGTGCAGAAAGAGGCAACAGACGTGCAGAAATAGGGAAGAGAGGTGCAGAAAGTAGAAGAGATTTGCAGAAAGAGGCAAGAGAAGTGCAGAAAAAGAAAGAAATGTGCAGAAAGAAGCAACAGAAATGCAAAAAGAGGCAAGAGAGGCGCAGAAGGAAGCAAGAGTGGCTTGCACACCATTAGTACCAATTTAACACCCACATTTAGCAATAAGTAACAGGTGACCGTTCTAGGTTTGCACAGGGCCTTCCACCTCGCTGTAACACTTGTCGCTGCATTTTTGGTAACGTTTGAGCCGTTTGAGCTAGAAACAAGGCTTTTTCTGTTCAAATCTGCAGATTAGGGAGCAGATGATGAATTATGTGGCTAAAGCAGAAAATGTATAATTGTGCGAAAATCGGTGCAGCCAAACAGTCGCATAATTCCAGTGGCCCTGCTCATACCTCTGACTAGGTCCACAAGTGCTCCTCAGTGATTCTTTCTTTTTTTTGTCTCACTGAGTACATAGTTGAGCTTCTACGGAAACGAGGAAGACTAAACCTGACATTACCACTCCACAACACAGACTACCATACCACATAATTACTCTCCATAACACATAATCCCACTCTGCATAATTCCTATAGACTAAATACCACATACTTTCTATCCACATAATTTCACTGCACAACATACCACATAATTCCACTACACACAACGTGCATCCACTCCACTCCAAAAAACATTAGTAAAAAACTTTTACATTTACAACGCCAAAAGCTGTAACTCTCGCAAATGCGAAGCCTATTACATTGCAAAGACTTTAACTAGTAGTCGCGTTTGCAGAGTGGTGGAGAAAGGGTGCTGGGCCTCCGACCAGCGATCAGGAATTCCGCTGCGTAGGACTTACAGGAGGTACAAGGAGGGCTTCTTGGCCCCCAAAGTCCCTCAGGAGTAAATTGGACTTCATCCCCCATCCCGTAGTCTGCCAGGAGGCACGTTTGCAGAGTGGAGGAGAAAGGGGGGCATGGCCTCCAAAGTTTTCTTAGCAATCCCACTGTGTGGGACTTACTGGAGGTAACAAAAATGTAGTTGGCCCTTAAGGACATCCTTGGGGGCCAACTACCCCTCCTATTACCTCCAGTAAGTCCCACATAGCAGGATTGCTAAGTTCTCGTAGCAGGCCACGCCCCCTTTGCCCACCACTATGCAAACACACTCCCTGGCGCGCTCTTGGATGGGGATTGAAGTCCCCTTCGCTGCTGGGGGTCCTTTAGGGGCCAACTAGCCTACCTCTTACCTCCAGTAAGCCCCACACAGCTAGATTGTTGAGAGTGCTCAAAGGCCACGCCCTCTTTTTACACAACTCTGCAAACGCAACTCCTGGCACACTGCTGCTCGGGAGATGAAGTCCACTTAAGTCCTGAGGTCCTCAGGACACAAGAGGACCTCATCGCCACACCATCAATGTGCCAAGAGGCGCGTTTGCAGAGTGTTGTAAAAAGGGTCATGGCCTCGGACCACCTCTCAGCAATCCCACTGTGTGGGGCTTACTGAAGGTACCTGGTGGGCTAGTTGGCCCCTAAGGACCCATAAGATTCTAGGGGACTTCATCCCCCAACCCAAAACGCGCCAGGAGGCACGTTTGCAGAGTGGTGCATGGAGGGGGCGGGACCTCCGGTGAGATGCCGGCTGCTGTTTTTTTTTACTTTGTTAGAAGGGGGCTGAGTGACCCCCCTTCTCTTAACATTTTCTTGGCCCTTGGGACCCCATCCCCCAGGGCCTGAGCATTTTTTAATAAAAAAAAAAAAAAGGAAGGGGGCTGCGTGGCCCCCCTTCCCGGGGCCACTATTGGCCCCAAGGATCCTATCACCCGGGGCCTGGCCTTGTTATTTTCATTAATTTTTGCCGGGAGGGGGGCGGTGTGGCCCCCCTCCTGGGCCACTTCTGGCCCCGGGAACCCCATCCCCCGGGGCCAGCCCTCAAGTTGGGGACTGTGGGGGGAGCCCCAATGCCCCCACGGTACCTGCTGGCTCCCCGGCTCCTGCGGGAGCCGACATTGCTTTTGGGCAAGGGGAGCTGCTGACATGCAGCTCCCCTTGCCCAAAAGCAATTCTGCTGCTTCGTTGAAGCGAGAGCAGGTTTCCTGCTCTCGCCTCAATGAAGCAAAGCAGAGTTTGCTATGGCAGGGTGGGAGCTGTGCTCCCGCCATGCCATAGCAAACGGCAATGTCCTGGGGTGGGCGCGACCCCCCTCCCAACTCTTTAAAGCCCCGGGGAGGTGGTGGTACCCGGGGTCCGCAACAGACCCACGCACTTCAATTATGTATGCCCCGGGGAGGTGGTGGTCTCCGGGGCAGTGTGGGGGGGCTCGAGCCCCCCCCACAATAATTATTTTTAATTCCCCGGGGGAGGTGGCAGTTCCCAGGGCTTGGGAGGGCCCGTGAGGCCCCCCCACCCTTATTTGTCAAAGCCCCGGGGAGCTGGCGGTCCCCGGGGCTTGGGGAGGCCCGCGAGGCCCCCCACCCTTATTTGAATAAAGCCCCAGGGAGGTGGCAGTCCCCGGGGTTTGGGGGGGCCCGCGAGGCCCCCCCACCCTTATTTGAATTAAGCCCTGGGGAGGTGGCAGTCCCTGGGGCTTGGGGGGGCCCGTGAGGCCCCCGTCAATATTTAAATTATGCCCCGGGGAGGTGGTGGTCCACGGGGCTGCGGGGGGGCTGCGTGCCACCCCCGTACATTATGGATAAAGCCCCAGGGAGCTGGCGGTCCCCGGGGTTGCGGGGGCCCCCGCTGGCCCCCGCATACATTATAAATATTGTCCCCAGGACCTGGCCCACCCAAAGGCTTAAGTACAACGAAGCGCTGGAGCCCGCGCTTCGTTTAAAAAAAATTTTGGGGCCAGATTCGCGCACCCAGCGCGAATTCGGCCGTTTAAAAAAATAAGAAATTCTTTTTTTGGGCCTGGGGGTCCTTGTGGGACCCCCTGAGCAGGCCTAAGGGGTCCCCCTTTTCTTGTTTTTAGCTTTGTCTAAAGTTTCCTATGTAAATTAACATGGAGAAAACGCGTTTTGGGACCCCCCTTTTTTCTCGGCCCCTGCTTGACGAATCACCCTGAAACTTTCAAGACAGGAGCTGACCGAAGTGCCCCATTAGTTTTGAAAATTTCACGAAGATATTGGCAAATCAAAAAACGCTTTTCCTATGGAAACTAGGTCCTAACTATAAGTAGGTAATATATATATATATATATATATATATATATATTCACTGAAAAAACCACAGGTTTCAGGGACGTTATAGTTAGTTGGACATTTCACTTGTACAAAACCAGAGAAATTCGGCCGTTATAGTTAGTAGAGCTAACTATAACTCGCACCCCGCAATGCACTACTGATGACGTCACATATTAAATCACTCATGACATGGTCAGTGACATCACTGATGACATCACTGATGACATCACTGATGACATCATCCAGTGAATGTGTGTTTCTTTAAAGTTTAAATATGTTTTATATATATATATGCCAAGGAGTATTGAAGAATGAGTGTGTGTATAAGTGTCTGAATGGATGATTTAGTAGGTGCGTGACTTCTTGTATATCTGACTGATTAAGCGCATCTTACTGAATGCATGGGTTAGTGAGTAAACTGTGTAAATGTCTGTATCAGTCTGTCAGTTGGTGTATAAGCGGCTGCATGGGTTGGTGAGTAGCTACATGACTGTCTATATGGGTTATTGATTGGTTGTCTGAGTATCTGTATGGGTGCCTGAGTGTCTGTGTGAGTGGGTGGGGGTGGGTGACTCTGTGCATAGATGTGTGAGTGGGTGATTCACTGGATTAATGGGTTCACAAGTGCATCTGTGAAGGTCTGTTTGGGTGGGTGAGTGTGTGTATGGGTGTGTTGGTGAGTGAATGGATGCCTCAGTGGTATATGTGTGAGTAACTACATATGTGAAAGGCAGTATATGTGAGTGTTGGAGTATATAAATGATTATACGTGAGAGTGAGTGATTGTGAGAGTGGCTGTATGGATGAGTGTGTGCTTGTATCAGTGATTGTATAAGACAGTAAGTATGTGTTAGTATTTGTATAAAGAAGTGAGGTGGTCTGTGTATAACTGTATAGGTGAGTAAATGGGTGTGATTGATTCTTTGCATGACTGAAGAGGTGTGTGAGTAATTCTATGGATGAGTGGCGGTGTGTGAGTGTATGTATAGGTGTTATGAGTGCATATGATAGTGCTGTATTGATAAGTGACTGCATGTATGAGTTACTGTATGGGTGAATGAGTGGATGTGTGTGTGTGTAGACCTAGGAATCACTGAGCGGGTATGTACTAACTGCTATTGGTCTGTCTATGGTTTCGATATTGGTAGTCTGTGTTTTAGAGTGGGTGTACAAAAGGTTTTATTAGGGTGTGAGGAGGTGCATCAGATTATCACATGGATGATGTCATCAGTGATGTCATTTGAGATGTCATCAGTGATGTCACTGACCATGTCATGAGTGATGTAATATGTGACGTCATCAGCAGTGCATTGCGGGGCGCGAGTTATAGTTAGCTCTACTAACTATAACGGCCGAATTTCTCTGGTTTTGTACGAGTGAAATGTCCAACTAACTACAACGTCCCTGAAACCTGTGGTTTTTTCAGTGAATTTCTAAGGTTTTTTAAATGCTAATTTCTAACTATAACGTCCCTGAAACCTGTGGTTTTTTCAGTGAATTCCTAAGGTTTTTTAAATGCTAATTTCTAACTATAACGTCCCTGAAACCTGTGGTTTTTTCAGTGAATTTCTAAGGTTTTTAAATGCTAATTTCTAACTATAACGTCCCTAAAACCTATGGTTTTTTCAGTGAATTTCTAAGGTTTTTTAAATGCTAATTTCTAACTATAACGTCCCTATTAAGTCCCCTTGAATCCTGAGGGTCCCTGGGGGCCAACTAGCCCACCAGGTACCTCCAGTAAGCACCACAGAGCTGCGTTGCAGAGAGGTGTTCCGAGGTCACGCCCCTTTTTACACCATGCTGCAAACGCGGCTTCTGGCGCACTGCTGCTCGGAGGATGAAGTCCACTTGTGTCCTGAGGTCCTCAGGACACAAGAGGACCTCATCGCCCCACCAGCAGTGCACCAGAAGCCGCGTTTGTAGAGTGGTGTAAAAGGGCGTGGCCTCGGACCACCTCTCTGCAACACAGCTCTGTGGCGCTTACTGGAGGTACTTGGTGGGCTAGTTGGCCTCAGGACCCTCAGGATTGAAGGAGACTTAATCCCCCAATTACAACGCGCCAGGGGCGGTTTGCACACTTGTTATATCAGGCCCGCCCCTTCCCTGCACCACTGTGCAAACTCGCCCCCTGGTGCATTGTAAGTTGGGGGATTAAGTCCCCTTGAATCCTGAGGTTCCCTGGGGCCAACTAGCCCACCAGGTACCTCCAGTAAGCGCCACAGAGCTGCGTTGCAGAGAGGTGTAAAAATGGGCGTGGCCTCAGCCCACCTCTCTGCAACGCAGCTCTGTGGCGCTTACTGAAGGTACCTGGTGGGCTAGTTGGCCCCAGGGACCCTCAGTATTCAAGGGGACTTAATCCCCCAACTTAGAACGCGCCAGGGGGCGCGTTTGCAGAGTGCTGCAGGGAGGGGGCGGGGCCTCCGGCGAGTTGCTGGTTTCTTTTTTCTTTTTTTTTTTATTAAAATTTTATGGGAGAGGGGCTGCATGGCCCCCCTTCCCTGGGCCACTCTTGGCCCCGGTGACCCCATCCCCCGGGGTCTGAGCACCTTACTTTTTTTTTTTTTTAATTTTCCCTGGGCCACTATTGGCTCCGGGGACCCCATCCCCTGGGGCAGGCCCTTTGTGTTGGGGACTGTGGGGGGAGTCCCAATGCCCCCATGGTCCCGCCGGCTCCCCGCCTCCTGCAAGAGCCGGCATTGCTTTTGAGCAAGGGGAGCTGCTGACATGCAGCGCCCCTTGCTCAAAAGCAATCCTGCTTTGCTTGATTGAAGCGAGAGCAGGTTTTCCTGCTTTCGCTTCAATGCAGCAAAGCAGGGTTTGCTATGACTATGGGGGGTGGCGGTCCCCAGGGCCCTCAAGGGCTCCTAGAGGGGGGCCGCGCGGCCCCCCTCCCTCAATTTGCATAGCCCCGGGGAGGTGGTGGTCCCCGGGGCTTGGGGGGCCCTCGAGGCCCCCCCTAATTTACTTTGAAGCCCCAGGGAGGTGGTGGTCCCCGGGGCTTGGGGGGGCCTGCGAGGCCCCCCTTATAATTATTATAAGCCCTGGGGATGTGGCGGTCCCCGGTGCAGCGTGGGGGGGTTGGGACCCCCCCACACATTTATTAACAAAGCCCCGCATATAATTTGCATAACCCCGGGGAGGTGGCGGTCCCCGGGGCTGCGGGGGCCCCCCGCTATTTAATTTTGTCATTGCCCCAGGGACCTGGCCCACCCGGGGGCTCATTAAAATGAAGCACGGGAGCCCACGCTTCATTTTTTTAATTTTCTCGTGAGGATTCGCGACCCCAGCGCGAATTCTGATGATTTTGTTTTTTAAAAAAAATGTTTTTTTTTGCCCTGAGAGTCCTTGTGGGACCCCCTGATTAGGCCTAGGGGGTCAGGTTGTTTCTAACCTGCCCCCTTTTCTTGTTTTTCATCTTGTTTTTTCTCTTTTCTTGTGACTCGGTTCTACTGAGTCACAAGATGGCTGCCAACACTTCCTGGTTTGGAGTGTTGGCAGCCAATCAGATTGAAGCTCATGCCCGGGAGGGTTCGCGAACCCTCCTCGGTGCTCAGATATCAATATTTTTCTTTTTTTAATTTCTCAGGAACTACTGAACGGATTTACACCATTTAAAAAAAAGGTCTCTTTCTGAACCAAGGGCTACCTTCTTGCCAAATTTGGTGTAATTCCATTCAGCAGTTCGGGCTGTAGCTTTGTCTAAAATTCCTATGGAAATTAACATGGGGATAACGCGTTTTGGGACCCCCCTTTTTTCTCGGCCCCCGCTTGACGAATCACCCCGAAACATTCAAGACAGGAGCTGACCGGGTGCTCCACAGTTGGTGAAATAATATATATATATAGTAACGCCATTTAAACCTTGGTCAAGAACAACTCCAACCACCTTAAGGGACAACATCGATACATTCCACAAATTAATTATTGATGGTCTCAAAGTAATTAATAAGGAAATTAATGCGAAAGAGACAAAACGCACCGCTAAAGATTGGAAATATCATGAACTAGTGGCTAAACTCAGAAAAACAAACAGGTTGTGGTACGCAATTCAGATAAAGGTGGCAATGTGGTCTTATGGCCCATGAAAATGTACCTGCAAGAGGCCCGCAATGAACTCAATCAAAAAGATTTCTACAGAAAGTGCAAGCAAGAAATAATGACCAAAACGCAAGCTGATTTCACCATGGACCTGGAATAATGGTTTGGAGACAACCTGCTCTCTCATGATGAATACAAATTTTTGCGGAATGAAACCCCAAGAACCCCTGTGTTTTACCAAATCCTGAAGGTACACAAAAACATATCTTGCCCACCTGGTCGCCCAATCATCTCGGCCAACGGAAGCATGATGGAGAACTGTTCAAAATATATTGACTTTTTTCTTAAGCCCTATGTTGAGAAGCTTCCATCATATGTAAGAGATAGCAGTGACTTTCTCAAAATGATATATGACATACCAATGGAGCAGGACTATGTTTTAATTGCATTAGATATCGCTACCCTTTACACAAGCATCACCCACAACGATGGTCTGAGGGCTATGGAATTCATCCTGAGTGACAGACCAGTAAGCCTGTGGAGACATACACAGATGCTGATGAGCATGGCAAAAAGATGCTTGGAGGACAATTTATTTCTGTTTGATGGGACTCTATATCAACAGAAGAGAGGGACTGCGATGGGCACTTGCTTTGCCCCCAGCTATGTGTGCTTGCCTGTAGGTTGGTGGGAGGAGCAAGTGCTCCGAAAAGAATATGCACAAAACTGGGAAAACATCATACTGTGGACCAGGTTTATTGACAATTTATTTGTAATATGGAAGGGAACAACAGAATCGGCAGAACTCTTTGTAAATCATCTAAGCTGTAACAATATAAACTTAAAGTTCACACATACAATAAGCACACAGCAGGTGACATTCCTAGATGTGGAGCGATATGTAGAGTCAGGCAAACTAGAAACCAGACTTTTCAGGAAGTCAACAGCGGGCAATACTACGTTGCACGCCTCGAGCTTTCATCCCACCCACACCAAGCAAAGTATCCCTTATGGTGAAATGCTACGAGCCAAGAGGAATTGTAGTACACTTAAGGAGTTGTCAAGTTGTCAGCAGGAAATGAGCAAAAGATTCCATGAGAGAGGCTACAGTGAAGCAACAGTCGAGGCAGCAAGAGAGGCGGCGAACAAAAAGAAACACGAGGAACTTCTATTTCTTAACAAAAGCACTAAAAAAGAGAAGACAGAGCCTCAGATGCGTTTTCCAACTACGTATAGTCGCCAGAACAAGGAATTTAGAGATCTGCTCAATAAAAACTGGCACATCCTTAAGACTGACCCAGTGATTGGGCAGTTGATCCCCAATTACCTACCACTCACATATCGCAGGGCACCTTCACTGAAAGATGCGGTGATCAAGGCAAGCCCAGAAAGTGATAAGGACCCGGGATGACTAAGACCTTCCCTTGGATTCAAAAAGTGCAGCAAGTGCAGAGCTTGTAGTATAAGCAAAAACACAACAGCATACTCCACCCCCTTTAACAGCAGGGAGATAAAGATTAGAGGCACATACATCTGCAAGACGGAATTTGCAGTGTATGTTCTGACATGCACCTGTAATCTTCAGTACGTAGGCAGTACTACGCTACAAGTACATAAGAGTGTAGTGTAGCTCCTATTTCCCTAATAGGCTCTGCACATTGGAATAATATATCCTATAGGTTTGACATAGGACTAAGGTCAGTATGTCCCTATCGAGTATATTAAACTTAATTACTTGTGCCAGCTAGCTCAGAGGCCACTAGAAACTCCTTGACAACAAGAAGGGAGTAGTTTCTGGCAGCCGCAAGACATGACCAATATGTTTCCCTTTTAGAATCAGAACGTGTCCCAGAGTCGTGGAAACACTAGATAACTATTTCACTCAGCTCAATCGTGCATGCTTAGTTTTCCTCAGAGTTACACAGAAATAATAGACGGGCGTTTTCAATAAAAGATTTATTGAACACTCTTGTTTCTGGTGTAAGTTTAATGTGCTGTTACGATCACAAGACAGTATGCGAGATAAATAATGTACAGGGTGAGCAGTAGAAATAAATAATACTGCGATAGCATTATCTTTTAGTATAAATGCTGTTGCATAAATAACATAGACTAAAAATGCGAGTACTCATACGATGCGGTGCTAAGCTAGTTCTACCCCAATGTACCTAACCTAACCTAGGTGTAGGACAAGGTATGAAGTAGGTGAAGTATTCCTTACTATGGTATACTAAGAGTATGTTAAGCCTAGTATGCCTAGTATGCCAAGAGTCCCTCTAGGTTCTTATCAGCTCCATAGCTGAGGAATGAGAGAGGTTGGAATCTCTTTGCCAGACTCGAACTCCAACACCCCGCAAGGGAAGTCAGATCACTGGAAGCTGGAAGCTGGGCTCTCTGCGTGCAGGGAATGGCAGCGTCTTCTCAGTGCATCAGGCCGGGATACGGGCTCCTCTGAAGTCGAGATCTCCTCTAGTTTACAGGGGCTAGGGAAGGTATATTTATACCTGAGAGTACCTTAGGAATGTTAGCATTGACGTGAATTGGACAGCGAAAGACGTCATGAATGAACCCCTAAGGAATAATGGTTCATGCATAATAGATGAGGCCTTGAAGAAATCAATAGTCCTGGGCTAGGGAAACTCCCGCAGCCTAAGGGTCTGTTCTTCATGAACTCGTTGTGACGTTAGGGTGGACGGATGTCAGAGACCATGCCTGTATTTGGAGTGCACGGTTTAATGCCTAAATAAGGCCTGGGATTCTATGCCTATATAAGGGCAGGGCGAATTGTGCCTATATAAAGACATGATATTGGAAAGCCCGTTATGGACACCCTAAGAGGAATACAACACCCACTCCACTTTCGTGTATACGATAATACATAAATGCTAAACATTAAAAATGCTAAACATAAAAATGGAGTACCGCATATTTCTAAAATATTTCATAAAACCATTTAAAAAGGCATTTAAAAAAAACATATTAGAATGCAAAAAGGTACTGTACATTCGAAGCATTGCTTATCATTTCAGGCATAAAGTTCGAAAATAAATGCAATTGGAAAGAAATAAGCAGTAATATTTACATTTGACAAAAATGATCGATAAGTTTCTCAAAAATCAAGGTCATTTCATGTCATGAAAATTAATGAACTGTTTTAGACACACAAGATGACTAAGTGTCTTTGGAAGGACCGCCAAGTCTGTACTATATGGCTAGTTCTACTTTAAGCAGATTGAAGTTCCATTTTCCTTCGAAAAAATGGGAAAAAGTTCAATTTTTGGTAGCGTTCAAGTTTTTGAAAAATGAAGGCCAAATTGTTGCTGTATTTCTGGAACACTGTATGCTGAATCAGAGTCAGTTTACGGATCTGGTGTAAACATTAGATCATCTATTTCTATAGACAAAACATCATCCACTGTAGTTGGTGTGAGTTGGAACACCTCGTGAAGCAGGTTAATCGCACAGAGATGTGAAGCATTGCTTTCAATTGTCGCAATGTTCACGTCCGTTGTTACCTGTGTGCCTGTAGTTCTTTCTCGTACCTCAGCAGCTGCCGGAAGCGTCTGTGAGATCTCAATGAATGCTGTCATCAGGATAGGAAGCCGCTGGGGACAACACATAGCATGGGCCGTTATCTGGTCCATCAGAGTATCGACGTCCGTTGGCGCATCCGATGGAAATGTTAGACAGGTGTCCAACACGCATTCTACACCGCATAGCAGGCATCGTAGAACAGGTAAGATGCAATCTTTCCAGATTGGTCTAAAGGACAGGAACCATGTGGTATTAAGGTCCCGTAGACGATTTATGCCCAAAAGCTGTACTATTTGCTCACAGCACTTTCGTTCAAGGAGAGCTTTCTCCATGTCGCTCGGAGTGATGTCGGCGAATTGGCTGGCCATAGCGAAATAGCAGGAAGAGAAATTGAATTCCGGCAACATGTGCTAGAATTAATGTTATGCCACCAAACACCGAATGTGCAAAGTTCGGGATGATTCCGAGTATTGCCTGGAAAGGTGCTAACAGACCCGAGCAGATGCCCTTAAATACATGTACAATTCCTGTTGTATCAGACATGTTGAAAATTCGTCCTATCATTTCCACGAAATGTATAGGGCAGTTTGTACGTATTAAAGTCTGTATCTCAGCCGAAGTCCTTGCAATTTTCAGATCATAGGTTTCTTTGGCCGAGGTCAAAGGCACTGTTTGTTGTAAAAGCATGGCTTTCATTCTGCTTAAAGTATCAAATCTTATAAAAGAGACGTTCAGCGAAGGCCATAGAGTCGACTCCCTGACTGTGTCTATTGGGGCAAACAATACTTGCATACAGCAAGTGACCCTGGAGTTGACCGTTACTAGATATGGGATACCTGGCAGCATGCCACAGCAACTCTGATCATTCAACATGAGGTAACTCCCATTTGAAAGTTGTCCGAACGTTGGATTAATCACAGCAGCTGGTGTACCCTGCTGATGGCAAGACAAATTTGCCACTGAACCATTACAAGCTCCGTGCAAGGAAATGTCCTGACATATAAGTGAACCGCTTAGTGCACGTTTACAGTTTTTACCGCTTAAAAACACTTCACGATCCCCGCTCCAACATCTATATGTATACGGTAAATCCCAAGATGTCTTAATGTATTCCTTACCCAACCTTTCATATTTGCCTGCTTGCATTTGTCTGAGGCAATACTGAAACTGAAAAGTAGTCACAGGTAGTGTAATTTTGCCATGAAAAGCCATTCTGTAGCTGGTTTTTCTGCCACTGTGTATGGTAACTTTTCCAGTTTTTCAATGCTCAGCACTGTATACTTTGCTCCTCTTTGCGCCATTTCGATCTGTTTATCAGTTAGATTGTATTCTGCAAACAGAGCCGTTGTGTTGATGAAACGCCAAGGCACATAGCCCGCTCGCAATGATTGCAGCGTCCAGCATAATAACATAATAGAACGTAATTGAGATTGGCCTTGTTGTAACATCGCCAAATCTTGTTCTAGAATGTCGATAGCAGAGGATACAATGCCATCCAATGAATATATTCTGGAGGACAAAGTTGTTAACCCATTGTCGACCACAGAGAGTGTTTTCTCTAAATTAATACGATCAAGTTCATGTATTCGTTCTGCGGCCTCTATCTGTGATACCTTCCAAGCTTCATTATAAGCAGCATAAATACCGGCATATATGAAACGTTTTTGACGCGGTTTTCTTGGTCCAAGCAAGAAATCCCTAAGATCTGCGTCTTATGCAAGTAAGGATAAGTGTTGTTTTACATCCTGTAGTGTAGATGTATGCAGCCAATCGAGGCATAATTTCCCTACACTGTATGTTGTTACTACCCCCGGATGTTGTCTTTGGACGTATCTTGGGTCTGGCCTATGAATGGTAAGACCCTGAGCTTTATTCAGGAATCTTTCCTGACAGTTATTCGTGTCTGTGGGCCTGATCAACCATTTTTTCCAATCAGGATTAGATCTGTTGAGTTGTAGTATATTCTCTACTGTCACCACTGCCTGTGTTTCATTATTTTTTGCAGGAGTTGGTACAGAAGGTGTGTTCATCTCTTTTATCTTGGCTAATCCAAGACAAGATGTTTGTTGGATAGTTTCATTCAAAAACATTATTTGTTCAGGGATGATGCAGGCTGTAAATAAAGCTTCTATCCCCTGTACTTGCCATTCTTTAGTACCCCACAATGTTTTTGTGTCTATTGTGTCTTTCCAAAAGTCGAAACCCTGTCTAGACATTTGGGTATTAAATATTGCAGAATAAATCTGTTTTGTATTTGTTAACATAATTTTCAGTCCTGTTTTGTTTACATTTTTATAGTAAAACATTTCTGGATCAGATGTATTGTAACCTGAAAAATATGGAAATTTACTGGCAAATGTTTTTGAAATACCTTTAGGTGGTGTAGGACAATGTTCCCATTGGTTAAACATAAACACATTTCTTGGATATGCAGATTAATGCAAATAATGATGACCATAGTGGTTATAACAATACAGTTGTTCATAGTCTGATAAACCCTCTAAATATTCATTTTTAGAAAATGCAGCAGATTTTTCTAGGTCAAACATAATGTCAGTCACAGTTTCAAAGTCCCAATCATCAGAATAGGTACTGGACGTGATTAGATCACTTAGTGAAATTTTAAACAAATGTGGAATGTTCAACTCTTCCGTCGGTCCGAATATATCAAAATCTATTTTGTCCCACACTATACCATTGTGTATAGGAACAGCTGTGATGTTCACTGATGATAAGTCTCTTGCTTCACGATGGGAAGATTTATGAGGTCTCAAAAGTACGTTTACGTCTTTTCCTTCAGTGTTCACATGGATGTATCTGCCACTTATAAGCACGCTTATAGTTGTTACCAAAGCTAGCCAGAGCAGGAAAACAAAAAGTCCAGATGTAATCCAGAGTTCAATCCATGGAGAAACCAAATAAGTCTTTTTCAGAAAGTGAAGAAAGTCTTGTACTTGCTGCTTGAATTTGAATGATGCTGACGTCGTTTCAGGTTCACTTGGATCTTCTGAGAACGTATCAAAGTTAATGAAATAGTCAGAAGCAGTTCTGTCAATTGTTGGAATTGCATCAGGATTTGTAGAAATCACTGGAACCAGTTCATCACTTGTTACGTTGGTGTAGACAGGTGTATTTGGACAAACTGTTACTTGTTCTTCAAGAGGGATGATTTCCATAGCATTGTTGCATAGTCCTCCATCTGTTTCAGCTGACGTCTCGATTGTTATCAGTCTTTCAGTTTGAACCTCTTGGATAGTAGCGAGAGGAGTGTGTCTGTTACTAGGTCAGAGTCCACGAGGCCTACTATTTAGTATTGGCCACATACTGTGGTTTGATCAGGTCGATGGACACAAATCTTTTCTCCTTTCTTCCAGCAAGGGGCGGCAGTAGTACTGTTCTTATTCCTTGAACTGCTAGGACAGGTACTGGTTGTCTGTAAGAAGGTCCAAATTCCTTCTTGTCCGCAATTTTTTCTCTGACTAGATCCCCAACTTTTGGAATCCAGACAGGCCTTGCTGGGACAGCCGGTTGATCCACAGTGGTGGTTGACTGTAGGAGTACGTTGCTTTGTTTGGTTCTTAATTTGTTTTAAGTCCTGTAAAACAGCCAAACGATCTTTGATATCAAAGGGTTTATTTTCCACCACTGTGCCTATGTTTTCTAAGTCTGGTACCCACATTCTTGTCCCAAATAGGACCTCATATGGAGTGACCCCCCCTAGAGAACTTCTTGGCAGGTTGTTTAGTGCACGTTGAACTCCACTAAGGTGTTTGACACACCCGTCACCCGAACCTAATACTCTAGCTGTTATAGACTGCTTTATGTCCCGGTTTTTCCTTTCCACAACCGAATTTCCCTCAGGATGGAATGGAGAGGAGTACCGCAATGCAACGCCCAGACTGGCCATGGCGTCTTTGTAAGCCCTAGAGCTAAACGCAGGACCCTGGTCAGAATGTAGCGTGCCTATTGCGTATATGCCGATAAAGACTCGCAAATCTTTTATAACAGTTCGAGCGTCAGCTGAGCGCTGAGGCCATAACCATAGGAACCTAGATTCAGTATTTGTGGGAATGCCTTTGTCCAGTAGGACGCAGGTGCGTAGAAAGTCTAATGCTGTCTAACAATGGTGTCTGCACTGGGTTGCCGCATTTGCAGCATGGTGTCTGGTGGCTCTCTCGCTGTAATTTACAGTCTAAGCAGTTGTTGATGAATATGTGAATTTCTGCATTCATTCCAGGCCACCAGTACATCTCTTTTAACGTCAAAATTGTTTTAGAGATCCCTTGATGTGACAGACCTTCCCCCAAATGTGTTTCATAAATCAAGGCTGCTCTACGTTCCAAGTTTGGAATTACCCTATCCCCACTCCAGGGATTCGAGCAAAAGGAACGTTGTTCGCATCAATTACATAAGAGTACTTGAGTGGAAACTTTTTTGGTAACACTGCACTGCTGCCTTTGCTTGATGCATTGACAGCCAACATTATCTCACCGTCTATTTTTGTTTTTGAACGAGTGATCGCAGCTACGGAAGCCATTTGCACAGCCCCCTTTGCGGCTTCGTCAGCCAATGAATTCCCTGCAACGTGAACGCCATCACGTTGATGACTCAGTGTGTGGATCACGTGAGCCTTTGGTAGTTCGTTTTTCAACTGAACTACTTGTTCCCAAAGCATTTTATGCTTTATTGTGCCACCTTTCGCATCTCTGAAACCATTTTCAAGCCAGTTTTGTATATATTCATTATACGACTGCACACAATAAAAGGAATCGCACACGATTAGTGTGGGGAATTCTCGATCTGTACTTTCAAGTGCCAGTTTGAATGCTTGTAGTTCAGCTCGCTGAGCTGTACAATCTCCTAGAGACTGCGTTTTTGTGACCATAGGTCTGAAGATGCCATTTCGCATGCGACCTTTAACGATAGCACACGCTGCACTGTAAGCTTGCTTACCCCTATTGCGGGTTGTGCGGATCCGTCAGTGTAAATTATGAATTCGTACTGATCGAGAGGCAGAATTTCAGTAGGCAGGGGACATTCATGTTCATACTGCAGGAATGCTTGTGTTTTTAAATCTTGATCAAAAACATATTCAACATCTGTTGCAGCAAGAGAATTAACCCATTGTATCCATCTTGGATGCAATGCTTTAGCATTTGGAATGCTTGCTTTTGTAACCGCTTCTAAAGCAGGTACTGGGGTTACGATAATAATGCGTTTCCCTTGGGCTAAGGCTCTTTCTTTTGCTACAGCGGTTTGAACTGCTGTTAGAATTTTTTCAGTAGAACTGAAGCGCATTTCCGCTTGTGTGTACAAGTGTGATTTATACGCTATTGGTATTTTTTCACCCTCATTGAAAGTTAAGTAGGTGAATCCGCATTGACCCGAAATTATTCGGATCACCAAATTGCGTTCACTTACGCGTGTTTGTAAGTGATTTGTTGCTAACATGTTAGCCTGGAGTGAACGCAAAATTTCTCTGTGTTCCTGTGTCCAGTTTTTGATTGAAAAATCAGGTTTGATTAATGCGTAGAGAGGTTTAACCCTTTCTGCATAATTTAGTATGTATGTTCTTCCAAAATTTAGGAAACCCAGGATGGATTGTAAGTTTTTTAGCATTTTTGGAGGTTGGAGCAGCGCACACTTTTCTAAAAAGTTAGCTGCCAAGCTCTTGCTTTCACTTGAAAGCTCATATCCTAGAAATAGGACATTGAGATGGGCAATTCTAGACTTCTTAAAGTTGAATTTGTAACCCTCAGAGGCGAATCCCAGTATAATGGTGCTCACCCTGTTCAAGTGTTTTTCCAGGTCATCGTCTGTCAGATAAATGTCATCGACATAGGACAATGCCTCATTGTCATAAATTTGTAGTAACTCCATTACCCTCACTGAGAATAAACCTGGGCTATTCTTGAACCCTTGTGGGAGTCGACAAAAGTGACGCTGGGTCCCCATTATGGAGAATGCTGTTAAGTACCTGCTTTCAGGTGCTATGTTTTGACAAAAGAAACCATTTGAGATGTGTAATGTTGTTTTATATTTTTTACGCACAATGTTATTCATTAATGCTGTGCTATGTGCATTTTGCACTGCAAAAGTTTTAGAACAAGTGTTTAGGTGTCTGTAATCCAAAACTAGACGATATGTTTTGTCTGGTTTGGAGACAGGAAACAAAGGATTGTTCATTGAGGAGGTGCATGTTTCAATCACCCCTTGGTATTCAAGTTGATCTAAGATCTCCCTGACCTGTTTTTTAGCTTCTTGCTTTATTGGGTACTGCCGTTGTGCAGTTGGTTCATGTTTCAGATGTATTTTATGGTGAGGTGAATCCTCATCCCATCCTACATGATTTTTATATAATGCTGGGGCCTGGGCCACTGCCCATTTCCTGGCATATGTATATCTTAGATGCATTGGTATATGGTTGGAGAAGGCAGGCATAATAATGTCCTCGCCATGTGGGCACTCCCTGACAAATTGTGGTGGCCAGTCTTTTTCTGCTAGAAGTATGTCATAGCCCTTTGATAGTCTTTCCCAAAAAAGTGCTTTCATCTGTCTAGGTTTGTCTCCCTCCATCCGGAGTGTTATTTCAAATAACCTTTGTGGAGTACTAACCCTGGTGTCTACAGTCTCAACTGTGATGTACTCATTCAAGTCCACTATCTCCAGAAGTTCCCTCAGGTTCTGGCGAACTATTGTGACTTCTGCTGCACTGTCCAGCATGGTCTGAGCCCATTCTCCGTTCTTGAGTTGTGTTCTCAGTATTCTCGGCATGTCTAATCTTTAGACCTGCCACTTTCTTTTGGAGAATTGAGGTTTAGCCTTAGTTTTTGGAGCGTGTTTGTCGTCTTTCGATGTCACGCGTTCTTCTCTGTGTTCCGTCCGTCCTCTTCTTTCCGAAGTCTGTGGTGAGATCTGAAAGGGACGAGAGGAACGTGTATCAGTATCATGATACCTATCAGGTTTTCTCAAATTATCCCTATTCCTGAGGTTATACCTCCTTTCAGAGGGCTCCTTTTGAGGAGACCTACCTCGGGATTGAGAACGTTTCTCGTTTGATTTTTGTTTAGTAGACTCCCACCTCTTTTTAGAAGATGTAGGAGTTTGTTTTATTGAGTCCTTCTCAGGACTTTCAGATAGTTTTGGCTTCAGTGGTCTTCCACCCAAACTATCTCTGCCTAATTCTGCATAAGATTGTTCTATAATTCTGGGTAGCTCAGTTTGATGTTCTGTAACATCGAATTCCCTCAATTTTTGGCGGATCGCCACTGCTGCTGCCTCCCCTTTAATATTAGATAATATTATTGTTGAGACCTGGTCGAAATTTTTCAGTAATTTCATACCTAAATTTAGAGCAGGCTCTGCCCCATATTCGTTTTGAATTTGTTTTAGGACATCAGGTATTACCGCAATTGACGGAATGCCATGTGTTTTGGTATAGATGGCAGCAAAGACTGAGCCCCAAGTGGTGCAGTCTTCCAATTGTGGTGTGATCCCCATTGGTAAACTGATTGTTAGGATTCTATGTTTCTCATGCGGGCTAGTATTTGGAAATACTGCTTCGATTTGAGTAATTTTTTGAGCTATCCAAAACGGAATTTGCTCACTTTTTGTGGGCATTTTACCCATGACTGAGTTGAGAGTCTGTGGTGTAATTTTTAGTATATTCCCCTGTTGGGGAGTTGGATTTGGATATGTCAATGGTGGTCGGACTGTAAAAGTCCGCATGACATATTGGACTAATTGTCTGTAAATTTTTATTAACTCTTTTATTTGAGTATGTAATTCCTCATCTGTCATTATATCCAGTTCAGGATGAGGTGTGTAGCCGGCTAAAATCGGCCATGTTGCTCCTGGTCTACCTAGTGGACCGAGCCTGGTAATGTTTTTGTGATGTTTTAGGGCGCCTTTAAACCAGAGCTGATGCTCCTGGTATGTTAATGGAATTTCAATATCCTCGAAAGGAATGTATTCCTCTGGTAGATCATCTTCTTTGTAGAAGTGAAATGTTTGTGATGTTGGATTGCATTCAGGAAGTAGTACCCATGAATAGAATACCTCTGTCTGAAATGATTCATGTGCCTCTATCACGAGAACTGCTCTACCTCCTCTTGGCGATAGGCCATGTTTTATAAGTTTTAGAGTTATGGCTCTTCTTAAGTTTTGAGGGATGTGTACAACACCCTCCTCAGTTTCATTTAAACCTGTAAGGTTAAAAGCTGTTACGACTGGGTCAGCCGCAGCTCCACCGTTTTCGGTGTTATTGTCTCCGTCAGGCATTTTGTTTTTTGAAAAATGTAGAACAAGTTTCAAGGAAACAAAGATAAGGTGCACAATATTTTGGAACACTGTATCCTTCAACGTTGAGCAAACCAAACAGCTAATATATAGGGTACTGCCCTATGTAGCCGTGGTGGATACTTAACCCTGCCCACTCCAGACGTCTTTTGGAGTATATGGGTAGGGGTCTATGAGAGAAAAATAGCACGGCTGAGTTACTCAGTATCTAACGTTGAATTACCGCCTTACCAAACTGTTGGGCGCCATGTAGTGTAGCTCCTATTTCCCTAATAGGCTCTGCGCATTGGAATAATATATCCTATAGGTTTGACATAGGACTAAGGTCAGTATGTCCCTATCGAGTATATTAAACTTAATTACTTGTGCCAGCTAGCTCAGAGGCCACTAGAAACTCCTTGACAACAAGAAGGGAGTAGTTTCTGGCAGCCGCAAAACATGACCAATATGTTTCCCTTTTAGAATCAGAACGTGTCCCAGAGTTGTGGAAACACTAGATAACTATTTCACTCAGCTCAATCATGCATGCTTAGTTTTCCTCAGAGTTACACAGAAATAATAGACGGGCGTTTTCAATAAAAGATTTATTGAACAGTCTTGTTTCTGGTGTAAGTATAATGTGCTGTTACGATCACAAGACAGTATGCGAGATAAATAATGTACAGGGTGAGCAGTAGAAATAAATAATACTGCGATAGCATTATCTTTTAGTATAAATGCTGTTGCATAAATAACATAGACTAAAAATGCGAGTACTCATACGATGCGGTGCTAAGCTAGTTCTACCCCAATGTACCTAACCTAACCTAGGTGAAGGACAAGAAATGAAGTAGGTGAAGTATTCCTTACTATGGTATACTAAGAGTATGTTAAACCTAGTATGCCTAGTATGCCAAGAGTCCCTCTAGGTTCTTATCAGCTCCATACCTGAGGAATGAGAGAGGTTGGAATCTCTTTGCCAGACTCGAACTCCAACACCCCGCAAGGGAAGTCAGATCACTGGAAGCTGGAAGCTGGGCTCTCTGCGTGCAGGGAATGGCAGCGTCTTCTTAGTGCGTCAGGCCGGGATACGGGCTCCTCTGAAGTTGAGGTCTCCTCTAGTTTACAGGGGCTAGGAAAGGTATATTTATACCTGAGAGTACCTTAAGAATGTTAGCATTGACGTGAATTGGACAGCGAAAGACGTCATGAATGAACCCCTAAGGAATAATGGTTCATGCCTAATAGATGAGGCCTTGAAGAAATCAATAGTCCTGGGCTAGGGAAACTCCCGCAGCCTAAGGGTCTGTTCTTCATGAACTCGTTGTGACGTTAGGGTGGACGGATGTCAGAGACCATGCCTGTATTTGGAGTGCACGGTTTAATGCCTAAATAAGGCCTGGGATTCTATGCCTATATAAGGGCAGGGCGAATTGTGCCTATATAAGGACATGATATTGGAAAGCCCGTTATGGACACCCTAAGAGGAATACAACAAGAGGATCTTACAACACATGAGAGCTATAACAAACGCGGATAGATCATATCCCGTAGCCTGCCACTGTGAAAATATACACCAAAAAGATCCCACACAAGTCACCTACTTTGTAATAGAAGCAATTGCACCAAACAGAAGACGGGGAAACAGAGTCAGGGCGCTCCGTGAACTCGAGACAAGGTATATCCTTTTACTCAACAGTAAAACACCCCACGGGCTTAACCATGATGAAGAATTTCACTCATGCCTGTGAATTTACACTGGTTAGTGAAAAAAAGTGAGAAAGGGCTCGTAGCAGGAAGAAGGAACAGAAATGTACTGTGGACCTGTAATGATTTTAAAAATCACCAAATCCAAAAATGAGAAAGAAATGACTTGTTGTATAGTTAGCATATATCATGTAGCAGTTGGGCAATTGTTATTATTCAGGGACTTGCTGATTTATGTGATGGATGGAGGGTTTGTACAAAAAATAAGTTGTGTGACTCAATAGGCCCTTGCCATTATATAAACTGATTTGAAATAGAGATGCGCCATTACTCAGGAAAAGGTAATGCTTAGACACTTGTCTAAAAACAATTATGTGGTTTTAAGTATGTAATGTACCCTTACTGCGCATGGGAAATACATATCCCTGAAAAAACAATGACACTAGTCTGAAGTGTAACAGTATCAGCGTGATGTCAAACAATAGCGTGTAAAGCATGAGGAAAGGGTGTAACAAGCGCGACTCCTTTACAGTTTAGTCACAAAATATCAAATCTCCCTCCACACTTATGAGTTATTATTTAACTCGTAGGACACATTGTTAAATCTAATGAAATGTAAGTAGCGTAAAACTTACGCGAGTCTGTCCTCGTTGCCATTCAAGCACATGATGTAAAAGAGCCACTGACATTGATGCTGCAAAACTGTGTGAACAAGGCTGCTGTGTCGGCTGAAACGCGTCATGGCTGACATGCTCGAAATAAAGTAAAGAATGAAGAGTCGCATTAGAAGTTGGCTCCGTTTGCCTCTCGGGATTTAACAAGCTTTTTGATCGATATATATATATATATGCCACCAATCCTGTTAATACCAAAATAACAGGCGCTGACTCTGTGGAGATTTGACACAGGAATTTTAATCCAAAACGAAAGCCTTGACGCGTTTTGACGATATATATATATATACGGAGACACAATCCTGATACCACAGCACAACGGCACATAGAAAGCAGGTATGGACCACCAAATGGATTTTCCAACTTGCAGTGCTTTATTGCTCAAAAAATCATCACACAGCAACCAGTCAGTTATGGCCAGTGCCCAGCATGACGCCTTTTGACCGTGTTGCCACGGTCTTGATCACATTCATATATATATATCACCAATGCTCCACAGTTGGTGAAATAATATATATATATATATATATATATATATATATGTATGTATATATATATATATATATATATATATATATATATATATATATATATATATATATATATATATATATATATATATATATATATATATATATATATCTACTGGCGGTCGCCAGTAGATAGTTATAGTTAGGACCACGTTTCTATAGGAAAAGCATTTTCCCAAAAAAGTCTCTTTTCAGATCAGTTCCTATGTTGAAAGTTTGGGGGTGATTCGTCAAGGGGGGGCTGAGAAAAAAGGGGGTCCCAAAGCGTGTTTACTCCATGCAATTTCCATAGGAAACTTTAGACAAGGCTACAGGTCAAACTGCTGAACGGAATTACGTCAAATTTGTCAGGGAGAAAGATCTTGGTCCAGAAAGCACGCTTTTGTTTAAATGGGGTAAGTCCGTTCAGTAGTTTTAGAGAAATATCAAAATTTACAGATATCGATATTTGAGAATTCTGACATCGATTGGCTGAGGCGTTACGAGCACGAGCGTGCGGCTCATTGGCTGCAAACTGTTGAAACTAGGAAGTGTTGGCAGCCATTTTGTGACTGAGTTGAAAGGCGTAGGGTGAAAAATAAGAGAATAATTGTATAAGAGGGTATAGTAGGAACACTGTGGTCTTAGTTTAAGCAGTCTGTATGGTGCAGAGGCAGGGAGTTTGAATGTTGCGTAGGCCGTGGAAATCACGTCCGCAGAACAACGGTGTGCGGTATTGCGGCAAGGTTGCGTAGGCTCTGGAAATCCCGTCGGGAAAACAATGCGCCGTATTGCGGCAAGCAGTGTGTAGGGTGCACACACAGGTAGTGTGAATGTTGCGTAGGCTGTGGAAATCACGTCCGCAAAACAACGATGCGCGGTATTGCGGCAATGTTCAGTAGGCTGCGGAAATCATATCGGGAAAATAATGCGCCGTATTGCCGCCTTCCTTTACCTTCCTTTAATATAATGTGCAGTAATGTTTACTTATAATGCGGTGTTCACTTTTATCACGGACAGTGAACAAAATTAACGTTTAATTGTCTGAGGTGTTCCAACAACGAGCTCAATGTTCATTGGCTGCGAACCATTAAAAGTAAAAGTGTTGCCAGCCATTCCCTCCCCCTGCGCGCAGTAGCAAGGACATCTGATTGGCTGACATGTTCCAAGCAGGACCTTCCAGAGGTTAATGTTCATTGGCTGCGAACCATTGAAAGTAGAAGTGTTGCCAGTCATTTCCTCCCCGTCTGCGGAGTAGCAGGGACATCTGATTGGTTGACGTGTTCCAAGCAGGACCTTCCCAAGCTTAATGTTCATTGGCTGTAAACCATTGAAAGTAGAAGTGTTGCCAGCCATTCCCTCCCCTCCGCGGAGCATCAGGGACATCTGATTGGGTAATGTGTTCCAAGCAGGACCTTCCCAAGCTTAATGTTCATTGGCTGTGAAGCATTAAAAGTAGAAGTGTTGGGAGCGATTCCCTCCCCCTCTGCGGAACACCATGGACATTTTATTGGCTAAAGTGTTCCGAGTACAAGTTTGCTCATTATTTGCTGGGAACGTTTCACTGTTGTGAAGCGTTTTGTGACGCACTTCAATGGAGTACGGGAAAACAAAGTAATAGCGGGGAGGGTAGGAACACTATTAACTCTGTAAAGTGGTCACAAGGTGGTGAATAGGGATTGTGAAGGTAAAAATTGTTTTTTATATATTTTAAGGGCCATTTATATAATTGGCGTGGGGTGTACAAATCACGGCGGGAAAATAACAGAGTGTGTTGGGGTCTTCTTTTTATTAAGTTTGCGGGTGGGATACTTCCCAGTAGCACTATTTACCTAGAATGTGGTGTTTGCTTTTCAGACGGGGAGGTGTGGTTGCGTAGCAAAAATTTCAGTCTAGGTTTGAAACAGTTTTTATTAAGCAATTACAAATAAACTTTCTTCGAAAACTGAAGCTGTATATATCAAAGAGGTGACAAATAAAAACGCAATTCATAAAATATCCCTTAAGCGTGGCCACACCCTCCCTTTTTTTCTGCTATAGTTTGTAAAAGTGTTGCCCCATATTCTTGATAATATAAGAGGGCATGAGTTACTTTTAGATAAAGTAGAAAAGAAGTGCTACAAGAAACACTCCCGCACTACATCATCTCAGGTCACAAGAACAATAACAAGTAAAAAACTGTTAAACACAAATGACTTTATATTACATAGAAATGTACGCTTCATCATTTTTTACAATTTCTATTCTGTAGAACTCTGGAAAGTTCAGTCGTAGTGCTTAGAGGTCGCTCACTGCTCCGCTAACAGATCACGGACTCCTTTAAGAACATGTAGGATAGTAGTAATATATACAGTGCTATTCCTATCAATTCTATAGGGAGAACGAAAATAGGAACCACAACAGAGAAAAAGAGAAATACCAAAAAATCATTCAAAAATGTAAGGTTTATCAAAGGCATTCAGTAAGAAAGTGTCTATGTAAACAATCTTTTTTTAAACTGCAATTTCCAAAAATCTTCTCACTGTAAAAATATCTGATCAAGTAAGTTATAAAGGTCAGTAAGCTCTATTTGAGTTGGTTTACTCCTGGCGGCCACAAATCTCCAATTCCTGTTGTGTGAAAATATGACACTCTACTACAATATAGAGAGTGACACTGATTGCACACAAAAAGGAAAAGGAAAAGAAAGTCATGAACACAAAACAAGATCAATAACGAAATACTTTCCAGCGGTGAATATGTTCAGAGCTTCTTTTATCCAAGACTTCGAAATCTCTCAACTTCGCGCCGACGGGTCATAAACTCCTCTGAGATCATAATGACTGTGAATATTACAATATACATACTCACACTATATGATCCCAAGGGGGAAACAGAGTAAGAACCAGAAGCTGCTGACGTTACATATAAATCTTTAGTCTTCGCGCCGACGGGTCATAAACTCCTCTGAGATCACAATGACTGTTAATATTTTAATATACATATTGACAGTATATGATCCCAAGGGGGAAACATAGTAAGAACCAGAAGCTGCTGACGTTACATATAAATCTTTAGTCTTTGCGCCAACGGGTCATAAACTTCTCTGAGATCATAATGGGTGGTTATTATAATATACATAATCACACTATATGATCCCAAGGGGGAAACAGAGTAAGAACCAGAAGCTGCTGACGTTACATATAAATCTTTAGTCTTCGCGCCGACGGGCCACCAACACCTCTGAGGTCAAGTACAGTGTCAATATTATAATATACAAAGTCACACTATATGATCTCAAAGGAGCCAGAAAAGGAACAATGTTTGCTGTATTCTGTCTGTTTCTGAAAACAAGCTGCTGACGTTACATATAAATGGTAAAAACAACCAATAACACTTTTTTCTAAATACAAATGTTTAAATATTGACAAATAGCTACGTATTATAAATATCTACTATGCCATAATCAAACAACTTACAACTCTGTAATATGTTTTGTTGCCGCAAAACAAGAATCCAACGCTAGAAAAGGGAATGTGCATCACAGAATGGACACGCGTAAATAACTTGCATAAACGAAACTAATCAAACAACGGGTGTGGTTTATATACTTTTTGGTTATTGAGTAGTCTATGGAAGGAAGATGCGGCTCCGCCCATTTAGATGTCACGTTTTACAGTTGACACGTGCTCACGTTTTCACTGTTTAACTTGTGCACGTGTTGGGAAAAGTTACAAAATGTGAAGCGGTAAAGGTTTCGATTTCGATCCTAACACGTATAAGGTCCTTAATATGTACATACGTTGGAGAGCTTAAAAACTGTTACCCGGCAAACCGTGTCATTTCCATTCTCATGACTACAAACATCTATTAATTGCCGTAATTCTAAATAGAAGACATAAAAAAAAATATCGTTCACAATAGAAAAAAGAAAAATATGTGCTAATATTTCTCATCACTATGGTTTTAAATTAAAAAAATGCCAGCATTTGTAAAGCGTACAGCTTCCCCCGGAAAGGTGTGCCGGCGCTCGCAAGGATTAAGCAAGGTGTTGCCCACAGTGACATAGTGGTGAGCTAACGTGCCGCTGGAGCCGGGAATCGAACTGTGAACGCTGTTGTTCGAAGTCGTTATCATAGCTGCTGCGTCACACATTTTCCACACTTAAATGTTAATTAGTGCTAATTAAGTTTTAAACATTGTTAAATTATAACTTATAACAGACTACTGTTACAGTTAGTTTTTCACTAAAAAAGTATGCACGTCTTTTTAAAATTTACTTAAAAACAATATAGGTTTCAGGGACATTGTAGTTAGAAATGAGCATTTATAAAACCTTTGAAATTCACAGAAAAAACCATAGGTTTTACAGACGTTATAGTTAGAAATTAGCATTTAAAAAACTTTAGAAATTCACTGAAAAAACCCATAGGTTTTAGGAACGTTATAGTTAGTTGGACATTTCACTCATATAAAACCAGAGAAATTCCACCGTTATAGTTAGTTCAGCTAACTATAACTCGCGCACCCGCAATGCACTGCTGATGACGTCACATATTACATCATTCATAACATGGTCAGTGACATCACTGATGACATCACTGATGACATCTCAAATGACATCTCAAATGACATCACTGATGACATCATCCACGTGAAAAACTGATGCATCTCCTCACACTCACCATGCAGGCACACATACAGCCACTCAGTCAGTCATATATGCACTTACACTCTGATTCACAAGCCCATCCAACCAATAATTTTTCCTCTCACTCACCCATAGACACACTTACCTACATGTTCACTGACCCATACAGGCACTAATGCACCATCTTATTCCACATTTACAGTCACTAACACTCCTGCACAATCACACATAGAGCCCTTCATTCACCCACTCTTTCACCATTGTACCCTCTTTCACAGACACTCACTCACCCATGTACACCGACTCATAATCCTACTAAGACACCACTAATTCATCCAATTCAAAAACTCACAAATAGATACTCACTCATGTTTATAGTCTCCAACATACATACTCACTCTTCTATGCTCCATATACACACCCACTGACTCACCCATAAAGACACTCTTTCAGCCACTTACCTTACTATCTATATTTAACACTCAGTAAGTTTTGGGAAACACTTTCAATTTCTGGATAATGTCTTTGAGATGTCATCAGTGATATCACTGACTATGTCATGAGTGATGTAATATGTGAGGTCATAAGCAGTGCATTGTGAGGGCGTGAGTTATAGTTAGCTCAGGTAACTATAACTGCTGAATTTCTCAGGTTTTGTATGAGAGAAATCTGAGCCAAACTATAGCATCCCTGTAACCTTTGTTTTCTTTAGTGAATATATATATATACTTTATAAACCAAATTCAGAACATACCTTGGAAGGACTCGTATCTGATGGCTATGATTGATGTAGTTTTAATGTATACCTCCATAAGGCATTAGGATGGAATAAAAGCGGTTCAGCATTTCCTACGTGACAGATCAGTCAACCATTTGGAGCACTCAAATCTACTGATTGATATCTTGAATTTCTATATGACACACAATACTTTTCTATTCAATGGAAGCCATTATTTACAGCAACAAGCCACAGCAATGGGGACCTCTTTTGCTCCAACATACACAAATCTTCTCATGGGCTATTGGGAATCAGAAGTGATTTGAAGAGCAACCAAGCAAAACTGGAAAAAGTTGGATGCATTTTATTGACAATCTTTTTATTATATGGGAGGGGGACAGTAAAGAACTGGAACTTTTTATTTTGTCCCCAAATGAAAATGATCTTAACCTGGCTTTTATTTACACCATGAGCTCTGAACAAATCACATTTTTAGATATTGAGGTCCACATAAATGATATGCATATTTGCACAAAGGTACACAGGAAGAAAACATCATGCAACAGCATCCTCCAAGGCAACAGTGGACATCCAAAAAAGTTGAGATGGAGTGTCCCCTATGGGGAAATGTTAAGAGCTAGAAGGAACTGTTCAGAAGATGAGGACTTTAAGACTGAAATGAAAAACAGATTCCTTGCGAGGGGATATCCACTGGCAGTGTTACAAGAAACCATGGAAAGAACACTGAAGAAACCTAGAAGTGAACTTCTAATACCAAAGAAAGCCTCCCTTGGAAGTGAAGAGAAAATTGGATTTATTATGGATTATAATGTTCAACACAAGGAAACAAAACAAATAATTAAAAGAAATTGGAGGATATTACAATTCAATGAAACACTCACTAAAGCTCTGTTGGACCATCCAAATATCACTTACAGGAAAGTTGCTTCACTCTGAGACATCTTAACCCAAAGACATTACTCCACTGAAGCGGGAAGGAAAATGAATTGGCTCAGTCAACCAGGTTTCTGAAAGTGTTTCAAATGCAAAGCCTGTGAACATGGCATCAACCAAAAGGATTACAAATTACATAATGGAACAACTGAGAAAATAAAAGAACACCTCACCTGTAATACAGACTTTGTAGTGTATGCCTTGATGTGTCCCTGCAGAAAATATTATGTAGGCAGCACTATAAATAAAGTCAGACTGAGAATTTTACAACATCCTCGAGCAGCGAAAAACAGAGATTATTAGTATACAATTGCAAAACACTTCTGGGAAGAACATCAAGGTAACATCAAGGATTTGCAGTACTTTGGGGTTAAGCATATAAAGAAAAATGAAAGAGGTGGAGGAAGACTGTAATTGTTAAGAAGAATGGAATCAAGATTGATAATTCAAATGGGATCAGAAAAACCTATGGGTTATAATCTGGATGCAGAATTTCATGTACACCTTTAATACTGTTCCCAACTGCCTCAGCTAGAATACTGAACTCATATTGATCTCCAGGATTTTATGTAGAGGATGTATATATCATATCACAGAAAGTGCTTGTGATTTGTATTAATCAATGGGGTGTTTAGTAAGAAAAACTTGGAGGGGATATATCTTTTTTAATTTGGATGCATTTAAAAAAGAAAGGCTTAATATCCATGTTACAAAAAACTGTTGATGCACATACACTTTAGGGGATGATTTGAGATTTCCTGAGAATGAATAAGAATTGTAAAATTTAAATTAACTGTGTGGAAGAAAAAAGAAAGAAATCTTCAGCACACTTGCTCATTGCATTAATTCTCAAGGAATCGTAAAAAGCAATTCATAGAAGCTGCCCATGCACATGCACTTTATAATATAATAGGCTATGTTGTTATTTAAAAAGTTGTATTGAATAGTTAATAAAACACTAGTATTTAGTTCAGGACACTTAGCGGTCCACATCAAACATATGAATTGATGTTTGAGGACTTTTTTTATCAGGTGCTGCTTTATTGCTTATTGCTTATAACTTATACAAATTAGCTGCTAATGCACTTGCACTTTATTTCAAATGGAGAAATGCTGCTTTCTGAAATGAAATCTATAAAGCTTTCAGAATGCACTTTAATATAACCATCTCCTTTTCCTCATTTTTCCCTGTAACTTATCTTCCTATGCTCTCTCCCCTCACCTTCTGAATTATATAAGAAGCCCTTTACTACAAATCAGTAAATTTGAATATTAACAAATACAACTGCACTGTACAAGAAGATTCTTTATCATCAACAGTACTTTACTGTAACTTGAAATTGAAACAAAGAGGAATGCGTTTGTAAAAAGGAAAAAGGAAAATTTAAATCCGCTGCCAACTTTTTGCGCAGTATGTGAAAATTAAGTCAAGTAATATATTTAATCTAATCTACTTTACATGAAATTCAGTTTTCATTATGGGGAAAATTACTTGACAAGGAGAAAAAGGAAATAATAATGTGAAGTCTAGTTATGTTTTTTAAATGAAAGAATTGATGATGGACTCATGTCTTGGGCACTTGTAAAACGACAAACTAGATGGCAGGACTCTGTGGTCCTGTGGAAGGCAAGCGCTGAAACACGTCAACTGTCCCTTTGTGTTATGCACTGGTGATCAAATAATAAAATCAAAAGAATACCAACCTCGCGGTGCCGTTTTTGGTTCCTGTCGACACCATAAGTTGAATAATGGCGTAGTGACAAACATATATATTTTTTAACTTCTTATAGCATTCTTGTTGCTCGTCTTGAGAACTGTAAGCTTAAGAAAATCCTTGCTTTTGCTTAATTATACAGCCTTGAAAAAGTCGTCGAAAACGACGAAACACGTGTCGGCTGTTTCTCAATATCAGACTGTACAAGAAAGTGAAGAATTTAATAAAGCAACTGGAACCATCGGTCTCTCGTAGTACTTCGCTTTATTTGGATTTCAGCTGTACAAATTTGGACCTGTCAAATTGGGGGACTGCTGTATATATATATATATATATATATATATATATATATATATATATATATATATATACCACAAATTTCCTCTTTTGGAGAAAGAATCCACACGCACTCACTGGCAATTTGATGGCACGCTCTTAGATTTTATTAAAGCGGCAACATTCTCCAACCAGCCAACAACCCAACGCATTTCAGTCTGCCCTCAGACCTTGCTCACGGGTAACCAGCGCTTCAATTACAACTCTATTTGAATCAATCACATGACATTATGTCACATCCTGTTTTTTTGAGCGCTTGGTGTTCTGGTAGATGTAGTTTTTTGCATTTATAAAGTGAAAATAGTGAGGTGGGCAAGATGGCGCCTGAGTAACAGTGACCCGGCAAGCTCCGCCGGTCTGGCCCCAGAAAAGCGCTAGAAAATCCTACCGAACCGCGGCTCCCGTACCTGAAGTACTGCGGGGAAAATAGCCAAAATCTACCTATATGCCACGCAGCTTATCGTGTGGCTTGGAAGATCTGCATGACTGCTACTTTCATATTGTTCACCTCGCCGCGCTGGGATCGGAATGGGCGCCGAGGAGCAGAGCGTCTGACTGCATTGCGGTCAGGGAGTCGTTCCACTCCTGCTCCGGCTCAAGCATCCTCGCACCACGCTGCCCTGCGGCTGCTCACAGTGACGTGTCGCCTAATCAAGAAGCTATCGGCTTTCTTTGAGTGCCTGATGGCTTTGCAGAACTTTGGGAAAGCAGGGAGATACGGTCTCCGGTTTCAGTGGAGGATACTTTGTTACCAGAACTTCTATGTAACAAAGAGAAAACAAGTAAGGATGTCGGCGCGAGGGGGGGGGGAAAGCATCAAAGTTAAAAACCATCACTTAGTAGCCCCCGCAAGTAGTAAAACAATGCTGGCGAATCGACCAGAGAGTTCACAGAGACGCCCTGAAACACGGGGACAGAAAAATAAGGAGCAAATCGAGCAAGCGATCCCAGAAGGGATCCCAGGAGATAAGGCAGATCGTGTAGCTAAACAGAGTAAAAAGCTACAGGCAAAAAACGTTAAATCTTTGAACACTGCTCAATCGCATAATCATCAACCCTTAATTTCTAATATGTTTAGCCCATTAGAACCGGGAAGATCTCAGAACGAATCTGCAGATGGGGATATGCCGGATGCTCAACATGTGTCAACCACTCCAGAGCTACCCCTTGCAGTCGGGAGCGCCCCTCAAGACTCTCCTGCCTCTCCATTATTGGTAACAGCAATAGCGGCATCAGACTTTCCCATTCTCCACGGAAATACAAGTGCAGCCTCTGGGCCAGGAGCGAATACTGGGATCATGCAAGCGAAGAATACAGTCTTAGCCGCTCTCTCAGACCCGGACCTGAGAACTTCAAAGGCGGTATCCGGCACAGCGAATAATCGGCCTGAAAACTTTGGAAGCTTTGATACCCTGGAAATTCGAGAGGATCATGAGAAACCTTATCCAGTCACAGATGAGTCAGAACTCTATGAGACAGGCATATCTACGTCTAGTGAAGGGGATGATAATGGAAGAAAGCACGATTGGGGAAGCAGTACTGACTCTGAGACCTCATTTCAAACTGCAGCACAAAGAAAGAAGCTGGAAAAGAAGAAGAAAAAAAGACTAAGTGGACATACAAATGGGGAGACTACAGACCAAGGGAGCAATGTCGAGCTTAGATGGGACTACTCATCCTCTCAGTTTGCGACTCCATCAGACTGTACTGTTCGTTCAGGTTGCAACATCTCAGCAATGGCCGATCTGGGGAGTGGGAATTCAAAAAACAAAGAAGAACCTACCCTCGCAGAAGTATTACATTCAATCAAGGGGTTCCATGAAGAGGTGAAGATTGATAATCGGAAAAATCGACAAGCCACACAGAAACTGCAAGGCGCGATTAGGAAAGTGGGCCGCACGTGCACCGATATCGCAGATAGAATGTCGTCGGTTGAAGTGCGCACCGAGAACTTAGAGAAAGATGTCTCTTCACTAAGAACACAGGGGGATGCCCATGAGGGCATAGTTAAAGACCTAATGATGAAGATTGAGGAGCAGGAAAACAGATTGCGTCGCAACAATCTTCGCATTCTTGGGGTCCCGGAAGGCTTGGAAGGAAGTGACCCCAGAACCTATATAATTTCGCTCTTCAAAGGTGCATTTCCTGAATTGCAATCGTGGGACTGGGATAAGGAGATACAGCGCGCACATCGATTTCCTCTAACACTCTCAAAACGTCCCTCAACTCAAAATCAATACCCCCGTGCAATACTAGTTTACTTTGGCAACTTTCTCTTACGCCAGGCCCTTTTTGATCTAGCAAGACCCACAAGCAAGAAACAATTCAGTGACGTAACTTTTTTTACCAGGCCTGATTTTGCACACGCCACAGTTGAGCGTAGATGGAGACTGAAGCAATTATTCGCACCCTTTCAACAAATTGGCGCTACGGTATATTTACAGAACCCAGCACGTCTAAAAATTGTTCTTAATGGGGTCACCCGTAGCTTTACTTCCGAAATTCAGGCTCAAGCCTATTTGCAAGAGATTACAGAGACAAGAAGAGATAGAATCAAGGACTAATAACTATGGGCTCAAGACAATGGCTAGATAATGATGTAAAGTTGTGATGTAGGGACCTAACAAAGTGAATTGATAAAGAGCGGTTAGGGTTGGTTAGGGGAGGGGCAAGACCGGGGGGGAGACACGGGATTCTGACTGCTCAGATGACCTCACCCTGGTTCCGTTGGAACCAGGTTGCCTTAATGGTTGGTGGTGGGTGGGGGGGGCTTGGGGGGTGGGAAGGGTGGGGGAGAGGGTGGGGGAAGGGGTTGACATCAAGAGCTTTGGTTTGATATCGTTTCTCATACCCTGTCCCGGTATTGGTGAACGGGTAAAACACTATGTAATGAAATGAGCAAGTTACGCATAGTAACAATTAATGTATGCGGCTTAAACGACCCAAAGAAACGCCGAAATACTGCTGTAGCGCTTAGATTACTTAGAGCTGATATCCTATGTCTACAGGAAACACATATTGACAGGACACAGATTCATCTTTTAGGCACACTTGGATTTACAGTAATAGGGGCTACTACACAGAGTGCCAGGACACGGGGGGTCGCAATATTATCTGCCAAAGGTTCACTTCAATTCTCACGTACATCTGTTGATCAGAACGGGAGGTGGGTTATCACCGAATGCCGTAGGGAGAACGGTGATATAATCACGATATGTACGGTTTATGGCAGTATAGCTGACGACCCTGCAATTTTTGATTATTTAAATAATGAATTGGCTGAGTGGCCCCTACCCATTATCATCTGTGGTGATTTTAATATAAATTTGCCGGCCAACCAAAGTATATCTTCAGATACAAACTGGAATTACAGCGGTAGGAAACCCAAGGTCTTTAAGGCCTTGAGGACTTTAAGTCAGGAACAGGCACTAATGGTTATTTGGCAATCATACCATCCTACAGATCCCGGTCACACTTTCTATTCTTTTCCGCACAATAAACCGATGAGATTAGATTATATCTTTACATCTCACTCTATTTTTCATAAGTGCACAATAGAAAAGACTCCACGCATTGTGTCGGATCACAATCCCTTAGTTCTGGAAATTAGAGGGGAAATAATGGTTAAACGAGAAATGATCAGTTGGACTTTTGACCGCTCTTTACTTTCAAACGATGAGTACTGTAAGCATATGAGGCACTGGATCCCCCAATTTATTAAGGAAAATGTTGGCAGTACCGGGATTGAAGTGGTCTGGGACACATTTAAAGCAGCAATAAGGGGAGAGACAATGAGTTTTTCGATAGCTTTTAATAGGAAAAAACGTCAACTATTGGACACTTTGCAAACGCAACTGGCAGCTGCAGAAGAAAACTTAATCTCTGTACACAGGGATGGCGATGACCCGACAGAAGCACTGGCTAAAATAATGTCAGCTAAATCAGCGGTTATGGAAGTAATAGCTAAAAGGGCAGCAGACAGATTGGAGACCTGGAGAAAGGAAGCGTATGAGTGTAGTGAACAAGTTGGACATCATCTTGCGATCAGGGCCAGACAAAAAGCCACAAGGAATATTATCACTGCAGTGAAAGATGCCACTCAGGCCATAGTTACAGATCCAGAAGGCATTCGCAAAGAGTTCTAACCTATTATCAAGATCTATATCATGAAACCACTAAAATTCATGCAAATGATATTATGGCTTACTTCAATCAAATTCCAGTAGAACAACTATCCTTAGACGACCAGGCCCAACTTGAAGAGCCTCCCCAATGGGTTGATGCTTTGCTGTGTATTAATAGTCTCCCTAATGGCAAAGCAACTGGTTTAGATAGTATCCCAGCTGAATACTATAAAAAAAATTCTACAGAAATAAGAGAAGCCATGTTTCCCTTGATTGTACATGTTTTTAAGGGGGAGACCACCGGAATCATGGTCACAAGCAAAAATAATTGTTTTTTGAAAAAACACAAATCAGCACTAGATCCCACTTCTTATCGCCCCATTACATTAATAAACGCGGATAGTAAAATCTACTCCAAAATATTAGTGGCTCGATTAGCAGGGGTAATCCATAAAATTATATCACCAAAGCAGCATGGGTTCATCCCTGAACGCGGTACTATAGATCATATAAGGAGAACCATCTCACTTTTTGATGCTGCACATATCTCCGGAGACCCCATGGCACTCATTTTACTTGATGCCGAGAAAGCCTTCGACAGAGTCTCCTGGCCGTTTCTTTGGGAGTCTCTGTCGAGGGTCGGGATAGGCCAGCAATTTATACAGGCATTTAAGATGCTATATTTTCAACCCACTGCGAAATTATTTATAAATGGTGCACTCACCGACACTTTAAAAATAACTCGAGGCACACGCCAGGGATGTCCTAGCTCACCTCTGCTATTCGCCATATATATATCGACCCTTTCTTACGCGTTCTGGAAGGCAATCAAAGGATTAGCCCGATTATTACTCAAGGCTGGGAAACGAAAGTATTGGCATATGCCGATGACATTGCGCTTTTAATATCTAATCCGGAAGCGTCTATGGTGGAGGTTGAACGAGAGGCGAAGAGATTCGGACTCTTGTCAGGGTATTCCCTTAATCGAACTAAAACCCAGATTATTTGCAAAAATGTCAGCATGGTTAACGACATTAGGCAGGTAGAAAGCACCACATATTTGGGTGTAGACATTACTGCCAGTGTTGAAAAACTAGTGGATTCTAATATCAACCCCATGATCGATAAAATTAAACCAGAACTGAGGCGATTGCATAATTTGCATCTTTCAATAATTGGGAGATGCAATATAATTAAAATGCTCTTCTTTCCTAAGATCCTCTACCTTATAAGGGCCATTCCATTAGAATTTAATACCAAATGTTTAAAAAAGATCAAAGACATGTTTTCACGGTTCATTTGGTCCTATGGAAAACCCAGAAGAGCATACAAGTTTCTTTCTTTAGCAAAGGATAGGGGTGGATTGGCTCTCCCAAATATTAGACTTTATTATTGGGCAACTACTCTTCTGCACAATAACACTCTTTTTTCCGACAAGCCACTAGACGACCTCCCAGGAAACATTCCTACACCTATAGAACTTATAATGGGCAATGATGCCTGGGGATGGGCCTGGAGGTTTTTGAATGATTCCCATTACAAAAAGGTACGCTATAAGACGCTGGCCGCGGGATATAAAACCATGAAAGCAGTCCGGAAAATGCTAGGATTGGGCCGCCTGAACCATTACACCCCGATCAATAACAACTTTAATTTGCCTGAACTTTTTAGAGATTCAATAATCAAGAGATGGCTAGATAAAGGCCTATCTAAACTCGGTGATTTCTACTCTCTCTCAGATATAATTTCCTTCGAAAACCTTAAGACACAATATGAACTAGATTGGAGGGATTTTTTTAAGTATTTACAAATACGCGACTTTTTAAGCAAGAAATGCGGTGGTCCAATAGGATTTATGAATAATTCTATTATAGATAAACTGAGGCAGATACATCAATCTATAGGAATGGTGTATAATTTTCTTAATTCTTTGATGACTGATGATTTAGGACCGCGGGCCAGTAAATGGAAAGCGGAAATCAATATTTCAGAGGGTTTATTTCATTATTCCACCGAATTAGCACAAAAGCTATTAATACCAGCACGGCTTCAGGCGCAGTACTATAAAACTTGCTTCTCGCTCTATTATACGCCGAAAAGGATTGCTAAATGGGGAACAGGGAAGGGGACCTTATGCCCCCGATGTTCGCTATTTGAGGCGGATCTAGATCACATGCTGGCTTCTTGCGTTATGCTAAACACTTTAAAATTAGACATAAGAATTTTTTTTAAAGAGGTCCTAGGCAGGGATATAAACCTTTCATCAGGCTTGATCTGTCTAGGGGTGGACCAGGAGATTCAAGGGAAGCCTGGAGAGCAGCTGATCTTCATAGGTATGGCAATATATCGCCTCTCCCTAACATCAGCCTGGTTAGATCCATCTCCCCCCGGTTACTGTCAATGGTTAACACGATTAATTGCGAACTACAACTTCGAAAAAGCAATATACGGAAAAAGAGGGATCCGAACCCGCTCGAAAGGTTTAAAAATTTGGGAACCATTGACTAGATGGCTCGAGAGATAAAAGCAGGGGAGTATGACAATTCAGGCATAGTATAGTATATTTTTGTTTCCCCTTTACAAAATTACATTTAGACAGATGGTCAAACCCGGGGAGGGAGGGGTGGGGGGGGGTTAAAAATGCTATAAAAATGTGCATGAGGTAATACTACAGAAATGTTACAGATATAACTTAACTGTTTTCCTTCGTTTTTCTTTTTGCTACAAGGAAATTGGCCCTAAAGGCATGTAATGTCATGAGAGATGAATCTGTAACTATATTAGTTTTTTTTTCTTTTCTTATCTTTACAATTTGACTTTGTTCGAAACTGAAAATTATAATGTCTTTTATAACATTGTAATCATGCACTAATAAATATACAAAAAAAATATATATATAAAGTGAAAATAGTGAATGAATTGTGAATCAAACAAAATTCAGTGATTGTGACTCAAAATACAGTGAACACAGTGAATACAGTACCCGTTACCATTTTCGCGATCGTATATAATTCACATTATTATGCTTTTACTTTGGCATAAAACCATCCATTTGGTTGTATCTTGCCCTATGGTGGGCACACCTCCCAAATCAGTTCTTATCAATGTATTTTGGTATTGTACCAATATCTTTATCATTTTGCCCTCTAGTGGGCTTTTGAGGAGGTGAATTATAAACACAATTGGCCTATTTCAAATCACCCATCCTTGTAACTGGTAACGTGCATGTGTGATTAAAATCAGGTATCTAATTTTTACTTTTTCTTTTACTTAATAAAAACATTTTTATAACCAAAACCTATGTATATAGAGAAAGCCTTAATCAATACAGTTTAAGGAACAAAGGTTTCATAATTACAATTTTCCCTTCCAGTTTTTTAAGAATTTGCACTTGTACATATTATTTACAAACGGTATCGTTTTCCTTCTGATATCATTACAGATGTGAGTACATCTCTTCATCCTTATTGAGGCCAAAAGGGGCCAGGGTCCTGAAAGATAAAATATGACATGATTCCCTTTGTCTCAAGGTCTTTTCCCGATTGCCACCTCTCACATGGCAATCAACCATTTCCACGGCATAAAATTTTAGTTTCTTCCAGTCCCCATCATGGCATTTCTCCATGTGTTCAGCCACGGCGTAACTGCGATCCTTGTTAACTGTGGCCCTTACGTAAGGATAAGGAGCATTATGTCGAGGAAGCCTACTCACAGTTAAATGACACAAGACATATGAAAAGCTCATAGAAAACCCAACATTGCTATACAAAGAAAATCTGGATAAAAAACTACAGCAATGGTGGGAAAAGAAACTAATTGATCATGATGAGAAAAAGTATCTCACGACCAATCATCCTATTACAGCAACAATGTATTTTCTCCCAAAAATACACAAAGACCCCATAAGGCCACCAGGGAGACCAATCATCTCAGCGAAGGGGTCACTCTTGGAGCCAATCGCTAACTTTGTGGATGGGTATCTATTACCATATGTTAAAGGTCTAACATCATACCTTAGAGACACAAGCAACCTTCTAAGAATTGTACAAGGATTAAATTGGGAACCAACTTATAAATTGATCACCATGGATGTGATTGGGTTATACACTAACATCGAAAATACAATCGGAATGGCAGCTTGTGAATACTTTTTAAAGGATCGTAACATTCAATTTGCCAACCACAATGCCATGGTAATGGAGATGATTGGTTTATGTTTGACTCAAAATATTTTTATGTTTGGAGATGATATCTTTTTGCAAAAAGACGGAACAGCGATGGGTTTTTCGTTCAGTCCTAGTTATGCGTGTTTGACAATGGGTTGGTGGGAGCAAAAGGTGGCATGGAATTCAAATAATGACTTGCATGTTGAAAAAATAATATCTTGGTTGAGGTATATAGACGACCTTTTAATCATCTGGGATGGTTATATGGAAGAATTTAAAACTTACTTTGACATCCTCAACAACACAAACACCAACCTACATTTCACGTATAACATCAGCAAAACTCGAGTGGTATTCCTGGACACTGAAATTTACATTATGGAAAACAAAGTACATACCACTCTACATCGTAAAGCAACAGCAAGCAATGCAACATTGCATGCAGAAAGCTTCCACCAATCCTCATTGATCAGAAACATACCATATGGTGAGTTATTGAGGATAAGACGGATATGCTCTGAAGACCATGAATGGAAAAAACACAGTAAACAATCAATGCTCAGATTCAGAAACAGAAAGTATAACAAAAACGTATTAAAAGATTGTCTCGAAAGAACTGAAAAACAACCAAGGTCTGAAATAATAAGACAGAAACAGCCCCAAATAGACAATGACAAAGATGCTATAAGACTAATCACAACTTTCTCAACGGAGTCCAAACAAATTGAGAACATCCTTCGTAAAAATTGGAATATTTTATGTCTGGATAGAACTATGACGAACATTGTCGGAAGTCATCCAAAAATTATGTACCGGAGAGCAAGAAATCTTAAAGATGAACTAGTCCATAGTCATTTTGGCACGAAAAAACACAAAACTTGGATGAATGTAAAGGGTTTCTTCAAATTCTCAACGTGCAAAGTGTGTCAAATTGCACAAAATACGAAGGAAATTATAATGGCAAACCGGAAGAAATGGAGAATCAATCAACTAATCAACTGTAAAAGTCAGTTTGTGATTTATATCATTGAGTGTCCCTGCAAACTGAAGTATGTAGGGAGTACGGTTTGCGAACTCAAAAAATGAATACTGGAGCACGTAAGGGCCACAGTTAACAAGGATCGCAGTTACGCCGTGGCTGAACACATGGAGAAATGCCATGATGGGGACTGGAAGAAACTAAAATTTTATGCCGTGGAAATGGTTGATTGCCATGTGAGAGGTGGCAATCGGGAAAAGACCTTGAGACAAAGGGAATCATGTCATATTTTATCTTTCAGGACCCTGGCCCCTTTTGGCCTCAATAAGGATGAAGAGATGTACTCACATCTGTAATGATATCAGAAGGAAAATGATACCGTTTGTAAATAATATGTACAAGTGCGAATTCTTAAAAAACTGGAAGGGAAAATTGTAATTATGAAACCTTTGTTCCTTAAACTGTATTGATTAAGGCTTTCTCTATATACATAGGTTTTGGTTATAAAAATGTTTTTATTAAGTAAAAGAAAAAGAAAAAATTAGATACCTGATTTTAATCGCACATGCACGTAACCAGTTACAAGGATGGGTGATTTGAAATAGGCCAATTGTGTTGATGATTCACCTCCTCCAAAGCCCACTAGAGGGCAAAATGATAAAGATATTGGTACAATACCAAAATACATTGATAAGAACTGATTTGGGAGGTGTGCCCACCATAGGGCAAGATACAACCAAATGGATGGTTTTATGCCAAAGTGAAAGCTTAATAATGTGAATTATATACGATCGCGAAAATGGTAACGGGTACTGTATTCACTGTGTTCACTGTATTTTGAGTCACAATCACTGAATTTTGTTTGATTCACAATTCATTCACTATTTTCACTTTATAAATGCAAAAAACTACATCTACCAGAACACCAAGCGCTCCAAAAAACAGGATGTGACATAATGTCATGTGATTGATTCAAATAGAGTTGTAATTGAAGCGCTGGTTACCCGTGAGCAAGGTCTGAGGGCAGACTGAAACGTGTTGGGTTGTTGGCTGGTTGGAGAATGTTGCCGCTTTAATAAAATCTAAGAGCGTGCCATCAAATTGCCCGTGAGTGCGTGTGGATTCTTTCTCCAAAAGAGGAAATTTGTGGTGATTTATTACGGCTGCGCTCCGCCGTTTCCACGGACCGCACCGCCATAGAGCGCCGAAAATGCCGTAAAAACGAGCCCTTCGTTGTGGAATATATATATGTATATATATATATATATAGAGAGAGAGAGAGAGAGAGAGAGAGAGTGAGAGAGAGAGAGAAAGAGTTAAAATTGGTTACTCTATACTTACCAATATAGACTTATCTCAAAAATATTTTTGACATTCAACAATGCAATTTGTTTCAGTGTGGTATAATGTAACATAATTGTAGTATTTTTTTTTAGATGAAATGTGCAAAATTTGTGCAATGTTATACTGTGCAAAATTTAACCTGGTGTTTGTCTGTGGGGGACTAGTTTGGCACAAAATGTCGAATTGGGAGACATTTTTTCTTAAAACGAGGCATTTTCTAGTTAAACCTGTCTGCTGCAGGTATTGTGTGTGACTTTTTGTATCAGGTATACTCTCGCAGCAGAAAGCTGCTTGTGATGGCAGCAAAATAGTGCATATTTCATGAAAAACATTCATAAATTTTGCACAGCCTCAGGTTATTTACAGTCACAACTTCAGGGCTCAGAGATTCTCCATAAACTGGAGGTGGGTGTGTATTTAAGAATTCTGTAAATGTTCCCAGTGGACAGCATTTTCCATACATGTTCATGTCTCATAGCTTTCAGTCCGAATACCCAGTATAGAAGTTATGACCTATGGGGTCAGATCATATTCCCTGAAGAAGACCACCAGAGGCCTAAACAAATAATGCATATGCTGACTGCCAGTTCTATCAAATAAATATATATTGCTCTCATATTCCCATCTAATTTCCTGCTTTTTTCTTGGCAACATACTGCTGTACTAGCCCACATTTATCTATGACATCATTCTATCATGTTGTAGGCTGCACAGGATTCCCCTCATGAAGAGATAATGGAAGATTATGACCACTGAGTTGGCGGTCATCATGTAGGTGATCAATACCAAAATGGCATGTGGACGCATTCGACTTTGTTCAGTATCTGCTTAGCATCATGCATATATGTAAGTCAGAAACATGGTTTTCAGGAAGTTAAGTAATGGGATGCACATGCATGAATTGCTAATGTGTTTGTAATGAGGATGGCCACACAAATAAGGGAATGATCCAACTTAAATATTTTATTTAAGTAAGCAGGATTCAAGAAATGTCCCAGCCACCGCATCAGCCAGGAACCAATTGTCACTTCAATTATCCCCCTAACATTCTACCTACTGGGTTCTACATTCCTTAAAGAACATTCACTACTCTAGACATTACACTAAGCATTTATTCATACAAACATACATAGATACCACACATCTTCCCCCTTTAGATTTTTTTTAAAAACTCATTGTCAAGAGGAAAAACAAAATAACTTTATACAACAAAAATCTTACTCAAAATTTTTATAAAACTTTTGGTGAAACCACAAGCCACCCACTACGCCTTGGTACATTGTGATCTTGCACATCCTTGCAAGGTTTCTCACCATCAGGGCAATGAGTTACCACCACAATTCTGTTTAAGTTCCAAATCTAGTTGTCAGTAAGTTTCACAAAACTAAGAAATAATTTATCAACTGGGGGCATATTTACAAGGAAACTGTCAGAGCGCGGCGTTAAGCCAACATTGCTAACGCCACGCTGCAACAGTTTCCAAACGCAGGGATGCACCTTATTTACAAAAAAGCGGCACATCCCTGCATTTCCCCTAGCACAGATACTAAATTTAGCTGCCGAGTGCCAACGCAGGCACACTTGCACCATAGTGCAAGGGTGCCTGCATTGCAGGAAATTATTGTTCATGTGGCGGAAGGTGTCCCATCCTACACATAAACAATCAGTAATGGCGATTTGTAACTTCTATGTGTGCTGCTTTATGCAGCACACATAGAAGTTGCAACTCGTCATTTTTTAGTGATTGTTTATGTGCAGGAGGAGACACCTTCCTGCACATGAACAATTACTATTGGGAATTTGAAGTTTCTATGTGTGCTGCAGAATGCAGCACACATAGAAACAGCAAAAACAAGGAGAAATGAATCATTTCTCCTCATTTCGCCAGGTTGAGACCAGGGTTTCACTAGTCATATTTTTGGTGCTGCCCCATATTTACACCAACCTTGTAAATAGGGGCAGCATCAGCAAACAATAGGTGTTGCAGCGGATCGCCCACTGCAACATTCATTGCCCTCCCCTTTCACTCTAAGTGTTGTGTGAAAGGGGGCCTTATTCACAAGGCGCCGTTAAGCCACGTTAAGTGACTTAACGGCGCCTTGTAAATAAGGTGAAGGGCTTATCCCCACCAGAATGTCGAAAGATCTTGTAAATATGCCCCTTTAAACGGTGAAGAAAACTTTGAAACCCTATTTTTTTTAGGGAGTTTGACTTTCACCATGTCACTCACTTTTACCATTGTATGACATACCTCTTTCTTTTTATCAAAGTTTTGTGTCCTTTTCTAAACTTTTTCTTGCTGGGTTTGTGCCCAATTTTCCACATCAGGTAAAACACTCACAGACAATTTACCCTCCATCCAGGATGGTTTAGTCATAGTGTTATGTTTTCTGCCCCAAAATGAGTCAAAGGGACCCTACCTGTGATTGAGTGAGGTGTTAGACGATAAATTTTAACAATCTCAGTTAACTCTTCTTTACAATCCTTATTTTGAGATTTCAAAATTTGAATAGATTCTTTCAAAACTCCCTTAGGATAGGATAGGATAGTATTTACAAAGCGCACTTATACCAAGTGGTGTCAAGGCGCTAAGCGAACAGGGAGGAGTGAGAACACCAACAACCAACTAGGAGCAAAGAGCCAGGTCTTCAAAAGTTTCCTGAAGACCGGAAGCGAGTCCGCCTTGGAAATAGGAAGGGGCAAAGAGTTCCAAAGTTTAGCGGGTGCCACACAGAATGTGCGGCCACTCCATTTGGACCTGCGAAATCTGCGAGAAACCAGTTTTTTTAGAGAAGAGGATCTCAAGGCCCTCCCTGGAGTATACCACTGAAACATGGTTTTAAGATATTGTGAGCCGTTGCTATGCATTGCCTTGTACACCAAGTTCAGAACCTTGAAGGAGATGCGCTTCCAGATGGGAAGCCAGTGCAAGGCTCGGATGTCTTCCCTGGCCGTCTGATACTTCGGGATGTTAAGAATCAGCCTTGCTGCAGCGTTTTGTACCACCTGAAGCTTGTTCAGGGAACCTGCAGTGATGTTAAGGTACAGAGGGTTGCAGTAGTCCAGCCGGGAGGTGAGTAGTGCAATGATAGTGGGCTGATGTAGCTCCAAAGGGATGTACGGCAATACTTTCCTCAAGATTTTGAGGATGTAAAAGCAGGTGCTGACTGTTCGGTTCACCTGGGCGTCAAAAGACAAGCCCTCGTCAAAGAGGACCCCCAGATTTTTAGCAGTTTTAACTGGAACAGGAAGGGGACTGCAATCTACGGGCCACCAGGCAGTAGACCAGATGGAAGTCTGTGGGCCAAAGACTAGTACCTCGATTTTGTCTGCATTGATTGTTAATGAATTGTCCTTCATCCAGCATATAATGCTGGACATACAATGATTGAACTTTTGGGCAACCGATTGCAAATCATTAGATATGGAAACAATGATTTGTGTGTCATCTGCATAGGAGAGCGCCTGGAACCCGAACGATCTCACCAATTTTGCCAAGGGGGTCACAAAGAGGTTAAAAAGAGTGGGGCTGAGCGAAGATCCCTGGGGGACCCCACAAGGAAGGCCAAAGGCCTTTGCTTTAAAGCTTCAACAGCTGACGATGTGGGTTCTACTGATCATAAAAGAGTGGAGAAGCTGCAGGGCCCTCCCAGTGACTCCTGCTTCCTGCAGTCGCTGAGTCATGCGAGCTGGGGAGATGGTATTGAATGCCGCCGAGAGGTCAAGCAGAATCAACACTGCAGATCCGCCTTGGTCAACCTGCATGCGGATACAGTCAGAGGCTGCTACCAAGGCGGATTCAGTGCAGTGACCGGCACAAAATCCATTCTGAGAGCTGTCCAGGATTTCCTGGGATTCAATATGTTTCTTCAGCTCAACATTAATGAATTTTTCCAGGATTTTGGCCGGGGCGGGGAGAAGGGAGATAGGTCGAAAGTTCTTGAACTCTGAGGGATCGGTGTTGGGTTTTTTAAGGAGAGGTGAGACAATTGCTTCCTTCCAGGTGACAGGATAGTGCCCGGACATAAGTGTGTTATTGAAGACCTTGCACAGGAAGTTAGCTATTGAGTCGGGAGCAAGTCTGAGTGTGGACACCATGCAGGGATCAGAGGGTGCTCCGTACTTCAGGCCAAGTAAAAGATCCTTGGTTCGAGGAGCTGTGATAGAAGGAAAAGAAGACAGAACAAGCTACCCGGGAACCTAGCTAGGCTTCCCCTTGGGTGGGTCTGCTGATAGATTGAACATTTTTATGTTTAATACCTCTAAGAGAAAAAATTCTTCCATCTCTTTTGAAACTAGCTAAACACTAGTCATTCAAAATGCAGTTCGGAATTTTTTCCCTGCTGAAACCATCCTTGAAAAAAGTAATCACACTGAGTGTCTCAATGTTCTGTGTGATGCGTATTTCCGTCCATTGTGAAAACATATCCCTCAATACTAGGACATATGACTGACCTGGTCTATTTGTAACGGGACCTAGAATATCCAATGCCACCTCCTCCCATACTCTTTCTGGGGCATCCCTTACAATCATTTGCTGAACTCTTGTTTTGCACACTTTGCCATTTGAACAACAATCCATACATTTTCTATCAATAATCTCAATTTGAGTGTCCATTCCCTGCCACCAGAAATGTAACCTGATCCTCTCCTTGGTTTTCGAGATACCCAATTGACCTTGGTGACCCAGCTGAATCAATTTTGCCCTGATCTTATCTCGAGGAACTAATTTGGCACCTCTCCATAACAACCCATCACTCTCAGATAGCTCCTCTCTCACATTGCAAAACGTTTGACCACCTTCGCTTACACCATTTTTTGAATTCCGCCCTCTGTTGACTAAACTGGTCACCTCCTTCAGCACTACATCTTCACTTAACAAGGACTTAAATTCACATTCACTGACAACACTTCCAGTGACTTCACAAACTTTGTAATCTCTTAAACTCCAGAGATCATCTTCACTTTCCAGCTTAGAACCTGCCTAATCAGGAACCAAACATGACAGAAAATCTGCAACTTTATTTTCTGCCCCGGGGATGTATTCCACTTCGAACATGTAATCTTATAAATACACTACCCATTTGCAGATTCGCCCGTAGATCACATCTAAATTTGTCATACAAAACACATCCTTCAGTGGCTTATGGTCTGTCTTTTTCATAAAATCTATTCCCCTGAGACATTTTTGAAGTTTTCTAATGGCCCAGTGAATACACTATGTCTCACGTTCAATCACCGAGGACCTATTTTCAGCTCCCACCAAAGCCCTTGAAATGAACATAATAGTTCTCTCCACTCCATCTTTCTCCTGTTTGAGTACAGCACCCAACACTTTGGAGCTTGCATCAGTGTCTGAGACATCAAAGCGCCTCAAAAACAGGGCATTTAAATATCGAAATTCACTATCACATTGAGAAGTCCAAACAAACTTCACACCCTTTCTCACAAAATACCTTAGATTATGTGCATGGCTGGCAAAGCTTGGCACAAACTTATTATAATACTCAGCCATGCCAAGGAATTTTATTAATTCCTCCTTACAACTGGGAACACACAGATCTTCTATGTTCCGAACTAACTGTTCTCTAGGCTGCACACAATCTTTGGACAACTTGTAGCCCAAATACGCAATTTCAGATGGATTAAACTTACATTGACTCTCTCTTAGACTTAGGCCTCTCTCTCTGAATCTCTCTAAGACAAATCTTAGCCTACTGTCATGTTCATGTTGATTGGACCCATATATTAATACATCATCTGATAAATTTTCACTCCAGTGATATTCTATAAGACATCCTCCATCGCTATTTGAAAAACGGATGCTGCGAAGTTAAGACCGAGCGGCAAACTGGTGAATTTGTACACCCCAAATGGCGAGATAAAAGACGTCAGGCCCATTGGATCTTTTTCCAATTGAATTTGGTGATGAGCTGCTTTCAAATCCAAAGTGGAGGAAACTGCAGCACATTCCAACTGAGTTAACATCTCTGAGATATTAGGGAGCGGGTACCTATCTGCCACCACTGCCCTGTTCAAACTTCTTAAATCTAAATACAAACGAACATCACCAGAAGACTTGCGTGTTATTACCACTGGGGCAAGCCAATCAGTCACTTCTGTTTTAACTATAATCCCTTCATTCTCTAATTTATTAAGCTCAGCTTGCTATGCTTGCACTAAGGCTAACGGAACACGGCGTTGTTTACATACTACTGGAGAAGCATCATTTTTCAATACAATTTTGTGGAAGTAGTTATTTATTTATTATTTATTATTATTTATTAGAAAGTTTTGTATAGCGCGAACATGACCCTAGAGGGTATCAGAGCGCTTTACAGAGGGATGCGACACAGATGAGAGGGGGCAATCGCTGAAGAGTCATAGCAATAGACAAAAATAACAATAGTTGCGTGATGACAAGCTAGACAAAAATAGCAGTAGTTACAAAAGAATAGCAATAGTTACATAACGACGTAATAGTGGGCAAAAGAATAGGACATTAGGATAAGGCGAGAAAGTCGTCAGCGTGATAGTATATGAGGTGACTCAGGACCCCCACTGGACTTTAGGACAGGCAAGTATTCATCAGTAGCGCTTTCATTTCCTTTTTGAAGGACACTGTTGATGGAATCAGTCTCATTTCCGTTGGGAGGGCGTTCCAGATTCTTGGAGCGATTCCTGAGAAGGAACGGTTGTAGGTTTTTGTTTTTTTTAATTTCTTTGGTTTAAGAAGGAGGGTGCTGGAGCTCCTGGAGGTACGGGCACCACCCGACAGCTCAAGTTTCTTTGCGAGGTAGAGAGGTGTGTTAATGTGAAGGGCTTTGTGGGTCATGCAGGCAAGTTTTAGGTGTATCCTTGCTTCGAAAGATAGCCAATTGAGTGTTTTCAGGTCCGGGGAGATGTGATTGTTCTTCTTGGAGCCTGTGATGAGCCTGGCGGCCGCATTCAATGACGCTCTGAGGGGGGCCAGTCTGTACTTAGGCAGACCGCAGAGTGTTGCACTGCTATATTCCAGTCTTGAGATGACTAGTGCTTGTACTGCGGACTTGAGGTCATCGGGGGGAAGGAAAGCTTTTAGTTTCCTTAGGATGCTCAGTTTGAAGTTCGCACCTTTGGTAGAAGCACTAATGTGATCCTGCATGCTCAAGTTCCTATCCAACACTATACCCAGGGATTTCGTAGAGTTTATGATGTGTGGTGTGCAGTTGAGAGCAGACAGATTTTTCATGTATTCCTCAATGATGGGTGCTTGCTTGGGCGGGGAAATAAGGAGGAATACCGTTTTGAGGGCGTTTAGTTTGAGATGGTTGAGGGTAAGCCAGTTAAGGGTTTTGTGTAAGGTTCCGTTGAGTGACTTGATATCGTCAGGCAATGAGATTTTCATGTACAGCTGGGTGTCGTCTGCATACATGTGGTATTGGATGAAAGGTGCTTTGAGGACTTCGGTGAGGGGTTCAATGAATAGTTTAAAAAGTGTGGGTGAGAGCGAGGAGCCTTGGGGCACCCCCAAGGTGCAGGGACTGGGATGGGAGAGAGATTGGTTGGATTTAATTCTCTGTGTTCTATTATGGAGAAAGGAAGCAAACCATTTTAGTACTGTGCCAGACAGCCCCATCCTATGTTCCAGAAGGCTCAGGAGGTTGTCATGTTTGACCGTATCGAAGACTGATGAGAGGTCGAGTAGGATTAATAGGCAGGATTCTTTCCGGTCAAGTAGGGTAAGCGCGTCATCAACTATGTGAGTGATGGCTGTTTCGGTGCTGTGGCCTTGACGGAAGCCCAATTGAAATTGATCTAGTAGCTGGAATTCCTCAATGTGGTTACATAGTTGTACCTGTACACATTTCTCAATGAGCTTTGCGAGAGTAGGGGTGTTAGTGATTGGTCGGAAGTTATTCAGATCCTCAGGGTCCGCCGTAGGTTTCTTAAGGATGGGGAGAACTAGCCCGGACTTTAGGCAGTCAGGGATCTCACCCTGAAGTAGGGAGGCATTAACGATCTTGGTCCAGAGCGGAACAAGAGGCCTTATCATTTCTTTAAAGAAATACGAGGGAAGGGGATCGTTGAAGTGATTCGAGGGTTTCAGAGTAGAGAGAATGTTGAGAATGGAAGTGTCATTGTAGGTTGAGAATTGATTCCAATGTGCATTGTTTTTATGGGAGTGGAAGATAGGAAGAAGGGACTGGGGAGTTAGGTGAGAGTCTGGTAAGGATGATAATTTGAGCAAGGGCGACCTTAGATCAGATTCAATGTTGTTGGATTTTTCGATGAAGAAGGCAGTAAAGTCCTTGCAATTAGGTTGGGGACTGGTGGTGATTGTCGATTGAGTGGGTGTGTTGTTGGATTGCCATTTGATCAGTTCAAACAGCATTTTGGGGCGATTTCTGGCTTTGTCTAGTTGGCTTCTGAAGAAGGTCGATTTTGCAGTTCTGATGTGTTTGTTGTACAGACTGTTTCTTACTCTCAAAAGTTTGAGGAGTTCGGTAGATGGAGAAGATCTCCAAGCTCGTTCTGCTAGTCTAAAGTTGCGCCTGTCTGAGTTTACGCCGTCATTGAACCAAGGATTGGAGTCTTTGTTAGATTTTCTTTTTAGTTGAAGGGGAGCAATTGCATCCAGAACATTTTGCATGGTGTTGTTGTAATGATCGGTGAGTTCATGTACATCTGCCATGAGCATGGTTGGAGACAGGGACAGATTGCTGCGTGATATGAGTTCGTCCATGTTAGCGTTTTGCATCGATCTTTTCCAGTGTTTCAATTTCTTGGGTTGAAGTCTTTGGGTGTTCCATCTTTCAAGTATGAGGAAGGTGATAGAGTGGTGATATGACCAGTCACAGGGAGCTATCGATTCAATCTGAATGATGTCGGGGTTGGAGATGATTAGATCAAGGGTCGAGCCCAAGTTGTGTGTTGGGCTGTCGCAGAATTGAGTCAGGTTCAGGTCAAGTAGGAATTTTTTAGGACTGTTCACGGCTAGGTCATTCAAATCATTCCAATGTAGATTGAAGTCTCCCAGGAAGATCTGGGGGCAATGAAGACCTAGATTGGATGAGATGGGTTCCATAGTTTCTTCAATCAGAAGGAGATTTTCGCCTGGTGGATGGTAGAAGATGTGTAGATTGCATAGGGGTCTTTGTTTGCTGAAGATGTTGATGCTTAGGTATTCACAAGATGATAGAGAAGCGGACAGAGATTGTTTCGTTGAGAGACTGTTATGGTAAATACACGCGATGCCTCCCCGTGCTCTTAGCTCTGTCAAGTCTGATAATGTTGTGAGTGGTAGGAACTAGGATGTCCACGACAGGACCTGAGGAGTCTTTGAGCCAAGTTTCAGTGAGAATCAGGAGGTCAAGTTCCTGATCCAGGATGAGGTCAGCGATATCTGCGGCATGTTTCACTGCGGATCTGCAGTTGAGAAGCATGCATTTCAGGTGAGTTTTGAAATCAGTGGGACCAGACTGTGCAATGTGAACTTGCATGAGGTTCGCGGTACTGAGTGCATTGGAGTTAAATGTGGGGGTTCTATGCGGGTTAAGTGTAATGGTTTGAATGGTCTCCGGAGTGACTGTCAGATTACTAGGATCTTTAAAAGGGGCTAGCGGCATAGCTTGGATAGGTCTGGATGTGACTGGGGTGTCAGGTTGAGTGGTGTTGTAAGTTAGAAGAAGGGAGAGGATGTCCGGGCCCGAGAGGTGGTTCTTAAATCTGATGGGTCTGGAAGTGGCATTGGGGTAGGGAGTAGTGTTTCAGGACCAGAAGGGGGATGTGTGCTTAGGGTCCCTCCTCGTCTCAGCAGGAGGAGTGGGTGTCTTAGGGTAATGGTTGGGAATTTGCGGGTACGACTGCGGGGCCATGTTGGGCGATAGGTCTGAGGCCAGCTCTGAGGTGATGGTTATGAGCTTTTGTATGTCATTTTTGAGTTTTTGTAGCTCCCGGTTGATTTCCTTTAGTCTGGAGGCAGCATAGGGCTGAGCGTCAGTGAGCGTGGGGGGGCGGGAGAGGGGTCAGTCCCGGGTGTGGTAGTAGTAGGGGAAATTATATGAGGATGGTAAGGAGAGGGGACGATCCCGGAAGGGGAGGTCTGTCGGAGTTGGTCAGGTGGGAAAGGAGGGGGGTAGATATTTTGGGGTGGTTAGGAGGCTTGGGAGGCAGAGGGGTTTGGTTTGTGGGGAGTGAACTGTACAAGGTGGCAGGTGGGTGAGGGAGGGGGGTAGATGTTTTGGAGTGGTTAGGAGGCTTGGGAGGCAGAGGGGTTCAGTTCAGGGGGTGTGAGCTGTTCAAGGTAGCAGGAGAAGTCGTTAGGTGATGTGGGAGGATTCCTTGAGGGGCCGGAGGTGTGGGCAAAGGGCTGGAGTCCCAAGATGGTTTGGGAGGGACATTGTTAGTGGGAGGAATGTTTATTTCGGCATTGGGCAAGAGAGTGTTGTTCGAGGTCCCAGGTGGAGTATTGTGGTGCTTGGGATTTAGAATGCCGGCTTCATGGTGGTCCTGCGCAATGGGTGAGGGATTAGAGTTCTCTGGAGTTTTGTGATGGGCACTGTTGTTAAGGGAGTTCTTAATGACGGTGAAACATTCATCAAAGATTTCTAGGTTGCGATTTGCGGCTTGTATGAGGATAATCCCATTATTATAGATGGCTATGGTAGCGGTCGCTTTGAATGTGGGTGAGGTGACTACAGAGAGTCTTAGGCCATGAGGAGTTTCCTTAGAGGAGGAGATACTGAGTAGTGAGTAGAATGCATTTCTCCATTGTGCCCTTCTTTTAGAGTAAAAGATCAGGTCATTTGTGATAGTTACTTTTTTATGGCAGTAGTAAGGGTCAGAGATTAGAGTTTCTGGGTTCGATTTAAGGAGTCTGTGTTTAAGGGATTTGGCTGCATTTTTAGATAGGTTCGGTGGGTAGTTGATTGTGTAGCTATTCTGACCTAGCCTCATAAGACTGGAGTCCGGATTGCTCCGTGTATAGGAGGCCATGGTTCGTTAAGATGTCGAAGGGGCCTGCGTTGAAGAGACTCAGGAGTAGGGTAGCAGAGGGGTGGTGGAGTTTAGTGTGAGTCCATATTGGCATACGTGGGCGTTGGTAATGTCTGAATAAATGGATCTACAGGCAGTGAGAGGCGAATTAGGGAGTAGGAATATGAGCAAATCTCTAGGATGGTCATATAGTACGAGCAGTGTGAGGGGCTGAGGGAGAGGGTTGAGATGGGAAAGCTGAAATGCGAGAGCTGAGATGGCCACCTCTTGAGAGCAGTGTGAGGTAGGTAGGGAGCAAGAAGCTGAGCAGTTTGCAGTGATGCAGGAGGTTCAAAGATGGCCGTCGCAAAGGGAGAAACAGTGATGGAGGGACAGGTCTAAAATGGCCGCAGTGTGAGGGCAGTATGAGAATCAGTATTAGAGGGACAGGTCTAAAATGGCCGCAGTGTGAGGGCAGTATGAGGGAGTGAGGGAGGAAGGAGTGGAAAACTTAATCCGAGATCTAGAAGGGCAGTCTAGAGTGAGCAAAGTTAGGGGAGGTAGTGAGCAAAGGTCAGGCAATGATTAGAAAAACAAGCAACATGGCGCCTCCATATAGATTGGATAGATCCCATGATGAGGCGATGGCAGGGCTGAACTTTGCCCTTGGTGCGGTCGGGCCTCTTCTAGAGGCGAGAAACCCATCCGAGGTGCTTTTTGTGGTAACGGGCTGGGCGAGGGCACACCCTTACCTTTGAAGAGCTTTGCCGCGAACAGGAGTATTGTGGTGGTCAGGCCCCACCGGGAGGCGGCACGGCAGCTCGCAGCACCGTGGGAGCCCTCCCCAGGGCCGAACTTGATGCCACTTTCGGGTACGAGCGGGACGAAAAGGTTCCCCCACCAAGCCCCGGAGTCGGACCTCGAGCGGGGGGTGGGGTGGGGTTCAGCGTACAGAGGACATCCCCGTGAAGGTCGTCGACCTTCGAAACAGGCGGGATGTTAGTTAGTTAGACAACTTACTTTCTCATTAAAGACTTCCTTACATTCTTGATGTAGGCCAAGAGAAATACTGCTATCGCACTTCTCAACATAGTTATCAATTGATTTAACTTTAGCAGGTATTTGTTTTAAAATAATACATGGCTCACTATTCGGATCTAGCATAACATTCCAATTTTTTTGATTAAACCAGTTGATTATACTGTCACCCTTGCAGGAAATATAGATTTACCAGTCGTCATACGGCCTTTGTACTCCATCCTCATTGCCAATGCGATGAAGATGGCCACACACATAGGAGAATGATCCAACTTAAATATCTTATTGAAGTAAGTAGGATAAAAGAAATGTCTCTGTCACCACATCAACCAGGAACCAACTGTGACCTCAATTCTCCCCCTAATATCCTACCTACTGTGTTCTACATTCCTTAAAGAGCATTCACTACTCTAGAAATTACACTAAACATTGGTTTATACAAGAGTACATAGATACCACAGTGTTGTAGAGTTGTAAAGGCAAAAAGTATATCTATGGGAAAGGAAAATTTACCCTTCAGTGCTGAGCCTGGGGTTTCTCAAAGCTTCCCATTGGAAGCCTGTCACTTGACACTGAGCAGCATGATGGTCCCTGGTTTTGCTAGTTGCAAAGCAGTTACTGCAGCAGGTCCTGTGAGGCTTGGATCAGTGATGATGGAGCAGGTGTTGCTGATGATAATGTCAGTGACTGTAGTAATGGGGCACTTGTAGGGACCTGTCTCCACACCATGTCTTTGGGATCAGAGTGATATAATCCAAGAGGAGTGTCATGTGTACAACCATCTGTAGTGCTACAATGGGGCCTTCAGGAAACTTGTTAATAATTTATAACCAACATGGAACTAGCAGAATGACCATGAGGGACCCCATCTGATAAATGTGAAAATAATCTACTCCAAGACTGCACAAGGCACTCCTCCATCCTCGGTCCTCGAATAATGCTGCATGGCGCAAGGGTGCCTGTGTAGAGCACACAGTGTGCCAGCAAAAGGAGAGAGCGGAAATCTTCCATATATTTGTAAATATGGAGTATTCTGCTTTCTCTCTTTCATGCAATGCAGCACAGCAAGTTCCCTTGCTGCACCACGTTGCATGAAATGATAGCAAACGTGTCCCCTGGCCTTCTAACAAGTTAGTTAAGCCATAGCTTCAAGTGTCTGATGTCTTTGATTGGCAATTCTCTCAGGTATAGCTTGGTGTCTTGCTTTTTATTTATTTATGTGTTCTTTTTAAATGAGTTCATTTTCTTTTATTTTGTTGTTTATAAAGACTCAGTTGTCATTTCGGTATACCTTCAGAGCATCATCATCCTGCTATTTGTGCTCAGAGTCAACTGACAAACGAAAATGGTTGAACACCCAATACCAACCAGCACACTCTTCACCTTTAGCTCTGATTAGAAGTTCAGATCTAAATTCTAGTTCCTACCCAAAGTGAAGTCTGCACAGGGATTGGAATTCAAAGGCTGAGTTGTATGATATTTATCAGACTCTACCTGTTTTATGGGGGGCAGATACTGGCAGATCAAACGCTGAAATTTCAGGAGGAAAATAGCCAAGAAAATAAGAAAACCATGCAGAATTTGGGATTTTAAATACATATTCTGCAAGTTGTGCCTCATTTTCCATGTTGAAAAATCTGAATAGCGGGTGCTTACAAATCTGGTAATACCACTGCTAATGGTAATCCACATTATTGTCATGAGTTTATGCATTCTAGGCCAGTGAAACCTGGGTGAAGAGATGCAACAGTCATAGAACTGGAAATCCAACTCCTAGTCGAGAAGTTGGTGCATGGTTCAAGAGCCAGCATGAAGACACAGCTCCCAGCAAGAAGGTGGTACATGGTTCAGGAGCCCGCACAAGACACAGTGGGATATTTCAAAGTGCATTTAGGGACTGTAGCAGGAGAAATATTTTGACCATTAACCGATAAAGTCTAAGGCAGGCCCAGAATGATGTTGAGAACATCACAGAAAGCACCATGAGTTTGTAGAGCACCATATATTGATAACTAAGATAGCAGAGTATGTTGGCTTGTGCAGCACATTGGAAAGGATTCGGGAAGAAGTGAGCGTCCTAAAATACTTGCGGTCTTGATAGAGTATCATAATTATAAATATTAAATAAATATTTAATACATTTTAGTAGACATGTTGTTAACATGGATTCAAGTCCAGTAATAGAACCTGTAACATTGCTTAACCTAATTGTTAACACACTAGCAGTGATAGGTAAGTGAAACAAGTGCCAAGCAAGAGGAGTAGAGCGCAGAGAATCTTGCATGGCGCAAAATGCTGGTAAGTAGGGTTTCAATACCCTAGCTAACCCTAAACATGAAGTGCATATATGTAAAATGATTTTACCCTTAGAAAATAGCGCTTAATATAGGTTTAGTTGAGTTAGCATAACCAGGCTACACTAGACCGCCTTACTAAAAGTGCATGTTTAAATGTTGTGTACTGGCATTTGTTTTCATTTGCTTTTTAGAAAATCATCAAAATTCAGCTGCAGCCACTGTGTTTCTGTCTGCAAAGGTATCATTTTTTGCTTCATTAGCCGCGGAGATGTATTTGAAACAGTATAAAGCTTTATGTGCTAAATCTCCTTTGCTATGTTCGTTGTTATGAATGTGCAGAGCAATGCAACACATTAATTTGCATTTCTTATGTCTCTGTCCAATGAAAATCATTTGCAGGTAGGTGGTCTCGAAATTAACAGTTTGATTGGTTTGCTGCGCAAGTAACATTTTAGTACCATTGTTCTACGTAATAACTTGCCATGAAACTGTGCGCTGTATTTGTCTAAAACATTATAAAGTATCTCAAAACATTGTGGGGCATATTAGCAAGACCGGCGATAAAATTATCGCCGTTTTAGCGGCAGGAAACTGCCGCTAAAACGGCGATAATGGGTTTGCTAATATGCGTTATGGAATCCAATAGAAGCCCAGGTTAGATGTGCAGGACATCTAACCTGGGCTTCTATTGGTATTCTATAACGCATATTAGCAAGCCCATTATCGCCGTTTTAGCGGCAGTTTCCTGCCGCTAAAACGGCGATAATTTTATCGCTGGTCTTGCTAATATGCCCCTATGTTATTATAATTTAGATTTTTGTTTTTGATTTTTGCTTTAGACATTTTCGACATTATGCTTTAGACATTTTCTTTAGACGTTTTCCTTAGACATTCAAACATTTCAGACTTTACACATTTTTACATATTGCATTGCACATTTTAACAGAGGCTTTGCTCACATTATTATTCGATTCTGATAGCTCTGTTCAGAATACAGAGAACTGCTGTTTATTTTTATGTAGAACGGGTTAGTCACACATGGTCCTTTTGTATTTATGATTTAATTTATGCCAATTACCTGATTCTGATTAACTTTTGCTTTCTATAATTATGACTTTGATATTTGAATAAATCGGCAAAATTGAGAATTGGAGAAACCTAGTCGTGCATATTTTTTCTTTAATGGTCTTCGCTGAGTTTTAGAGCGCCGGATTTCTCTTTCCTGAGAATTGACCCTCCTTACTGATAATTATGTTGAAACATCAACTCATATGCCCGGAATTATCAGCTTTTCTGTGGTATGTGCAAAGCCTCGGTATTCATTTGATGTGCAGTCCTAAGAGAAGGAACAAGAGTTATAACCACCTACAGACGCATCCTTTTCAGGAGGCCTGATTTATCGGCCTCCGGGTCACAGCGCCACTTTCACTGACTCGCTAGGGGATACCCTAAGTCACCTCCTACTTAGATATGCTAACTTCACATTATTAGGTGATTTTAATCTACATCTAGAAGACAACAAGCATTGGCATAGCCAATAGGTCTCGCCTTTGGGACCTTATAAGTATTTAGTTATGCAGCACAATATCATTGGCGCAACAACATCAACTGTTGCATGGCTAAACACTTATAAGGTCCCAAAGCGAGACCTATTGGCTATGCCAATGCTTGTTGTTCTCCTTTACGCATCTATTTTTATTAAAGAGAAGGACGCACAGTTTTGCTCGGAGAATAATTTCCATCTGGCAGCAAGCACTGGAAAGAGTGGCATTTCGAGTAGAGTGTAAGTGCTAGCGGTATTTTATTTTTAAAATATGAATGTTGCAGCAGAGAAATGTTGGTGTATGCTGCCTGTGCAAGCAAAATGTGTAGTTTACACTCGTCCTTAAAGGAAAATCATGTAACATCTGTGATAAATTAAGGCATGGCTTGCTGCCTGCTTATTGTAGGATCATGTCCTTGAAACGTGACGCTACTAAGTTCAACACATGTAATATATTAAATTGTTCACGGAAAATCCTGACAAACACTGCTTGCGACAAGCACTCCTGGAGAAAAAATATGAAAGGATTCAAATTTTTGCTAATCTCTCACAGCATCACCACACGCATTTAACTACTTAATTTATTTCTGGAATTCATCAAATCCTTTCGGAGCGCTTTACAGAAAGAAAAAAACACAAAACCGTAACAACAGCATAGCCGAGTAACAAAAGCTGGCTTAATTCCGAACTGCAAGGGCACACTGGTAAGTGAACAAGTAGTTATGGTATTGGTTGTGTGGGTGAGTAAATTGATCAATGTTAACGGTGTAGGTACTTTCGCCACTTTGATAAATGTCATTGCATTTTTTGCGCTCTATTTTGTTACTTGTTTGAATCCGCGCTCTTGCAGTCTGTGGATGGAGTCGTTTGTACTCTCTAGCATCTTCCGAGAAATAAATAGTCAGACCAAAATAAAGAGGCGATGAAACATTAATAATTTCCTTCTGCGTGTCTTAGCGTTTTACTGTTGTTTTTAAAAATACATTATAAAACGCAGATGTACACATGTCGCTTAGTAATGAAAGCAACATGTACAGATTTCAGAAAAATCTTATTGAATAGCAAGTAGTACATGATTCAGAAAGAATGGCGTTTTGAAAACCCAGCTGCATTTGTTTTGTGCTCTAAAGTTTGCCACAGTTTGAAAGAACAAGCATTGGCCGCGCGGCCGTGAAACTGACACGGCCGCGCGGCCGCAAAAGTGAGAGTAATCGCGAGCGATAAAAGCCGCTGCGAGTTATCAGGTGTGAAGCCACATGGCGAGGGAAGCCATATGGCGCCTGATCGCGCGTGCACGCTCGTGTGAACGCAAGCTGGTCACCAGCAAAAGCCTCTGGCAGGACTTCCAAAAGCCCCTTACTAAATGTCTGCAGAGCAGCGCATGCGCGCTGGCTCAGCGAGACCTAAAAAAGAGCCAGGCATAGACAACTTCCTTCAAATAACAGAAATGCTAGGGCTAATCCAGATGGTAGACGCTGCTACACATCGAGCTGGCCACACATTGGACGGGGTCTGCTCTAACTTCACCCTCCTCTCTGCCGACCCACCCATCCCTCAAATATGGTCAGACCACAATTTTGTGCCCCTTACGTTGAAGATCCCTTTGACAAATCATCGGGACAAACAACCAATTAGCCTGCAGCCCATGCGTAATTGGACACAACTAGCACACAATCCCAAGCTGGCTACTACCGCACAGGCTCTGGTGCCTACCCTGATAGGAAACACTGCAGCAGACTCACGGCTCTTCCATAATTGGATGACTACTGTCAGTGATGAGCTCATTCCACAAGCTAAAACCAAGGTAAATAAAAAAAATAAAAAAAATGATGAAAAGAAAACGTCCCAGCAAACCCCCTGGTTTACGCCCACTCTCAAACAAGCACATATCCAATGCAAACAACAAGAGCGTAAATGGAGAAGATGTTATGACGCAGCAGAAAAACAAGCATACAAAGTAAGCAGAAAACTTTACCATACACAGATCAAACTAGCCAAAAAAGAATACTACTTAAACAAAATATTAGAAGCTAATTTAGACCCAAAAACAATTTTTTCAGTCGTACAGTCCTATACCAATCCTAAAGCGCTCCAAAAAGAAATACCCCCGTCCCAGAGGCTATGCGATCAAATATCAATCTTTTTTGAAGAAAAGATTATGAATATTCAAAAGGACTTCACTACGGACCCTGTCCCGACCAAATACACCGTCCATGAATGTGAACCTGAAGCCACCAAACAATCCTTGTGCTCATTTAAACCCGTGTCACTGGACCAAACTCGAGAAGCAATCTTAGCATGCAAATCAGGTTCTCCCCTAGATGCCTGTCCCCCCGTAATTCTCCACCGAATCGTAGACATAATTAACCCAGTCATAAATCAGATTGTCAACTCATCCTTAAGCTCAGGGACCGTGCCTGATGACTGGAAGCTAGCGATAGTGAAACCCTTGAAAAAGAAGCCAAATATAGATTCAGTTGTACTCTCTAACCTTCGCCCTATATCATTACTTCCTTCATTAGGTAAAATCACGGAAAAATTTGTTCATAAAGAATTATCCAATTTTATAGAGACGGCCAACATCCTCCACCCCCAACAATCTGGCTTCCGTCCCAAACACTCTACTGAGTCTTCACTTCTGGAAATCACCGACATTTTAAAAATGATAGCAGACAAAGGTAGGAAGGCTGTGTTGATCCTACTCGACCTATCGGCCGCGTTTGATACCATATCACACAGCATTCTCCTATCAAGACTCAAATCCAGCGGTATCTCGAATACCGTCTTGGAATGGATAAAATCCTTCCTTTCCAAACGCAGACAAGTCGTGTCCCTGGGAACTTTCTTGTCTGCTGAACGCACCATCACAACTGGGGTGCCTCAAGGGTCCACGCTAAGCCCATTGTTATTCAACATTTACATGGCCTCACTCATTGCACTGATCGCATCATGTGGGATCGAAGTTACTTCCTACGCAGACGATACCCAAATGATACTATCGCTAGATCAAAACTCCAAGGACGCAGAACTCAACTTCAAAAGATGTTTGACCAAGGTCCTTCAGTGGATGAAGGACAACCACCTTAGGTGCAACACCAACAAGACTGAGATCCTACCTATAGGGAAAGAAGTCTAATTTCTACCAAGCGATTGGTGGCCAGAGGGTACATCACCCCCACCTGAGACTGTGAAGGTAGCAAGAAATCTAGGAGTGCAGTTTGACTCCGCCCTCACCTTCCAACCACACGCAGTGAAGGTAGCAGGGACCTGTTTCAGCCGTATAAGATCCTTGAGAAAATTTTTCGATCTACTGCCACTCGCAGCAAGGAAATCAGTAGCAGTCGCCTTAATTCTTTCGCGACTTGACTATTGCAACAGCCTCCTGGCAGGAGCCAGCAAAAAAATATTAAAAAGACTCCAAGTAGTCCAACATGCAGCAGCACGGCTTGTTCTAAAACTTCCTCGAAGGTCTTCCGCATCTGCAGCCCTCAAAACTCTTCATTGGCTCCCATTACATAAGAGAATACTGTTTAAAATCCTTCTAATCACCTTCAGAGCGTCACTCAAGATAGGACCAAAATACCTCTCATCTAGATTCACCCCCTACGTTACAAACAGAACTCTCAGGTCCTCGTCAGCCAACCTGCTCAAACCTCCCAATTTTAGATGCAAAACAAAAGGAGGTAAAACATTGGCAGTATTAGGTTCCAGAGCTTGGAACCTACTGCCTTTGTAACTGAGAATGCTAAAAACTGAAACTCAATACAGAAAGGCTCTAAAAACTTGGATCTTCGGAGCAACAGACGAAATCTGCCTCTCTCTCATTTAAGATCCTCAGAGCTGCATCTCACCTCAGTATCAGTGCCAGGATGCTCCTTTCGGAGTGACAGTTAGCGCTTTACAAATGCCACCTTTCATTTCATTTCATTTCATAGACTCAAGACAAGTAGCAGAATGAATCGCATTTGCACACTATCTGGAGTCTTCCTAAACATCACACCTTTATTAATGTTCCCTTAAAAATGCTCTTGCTCTTTTGATGACTCCCTAGACATTAGTCATGGCTCTATACTGTGACATTCGAGAGACTGGGTAGCTTCTACCTGGATCTAGGAGAGTAGTGTCTTGGTTTTGCTGGTCTTCCCCCCCCATGTTCTACTGTTTGTAAAGTTCCATCAATGTTCAATTAGTCATTGGTTGCTGGCTCTATTAGTCTGCGATTGCAGCTCTCCTTTGACATCTTCAGTCCACTAGACCCTTACGAAAGAACAGGGTTATTAGACTCATGTTTTCATAGGGGGTACTCACTTTCCTATTGAATATCAGTGGCATCTTCCAAATCTCCAGGCAGGGATGGAGCTGACTTGTAAGTTACAACTGTTGACCCCTGTAACATCGCAGAAAGTAATATCAATGGCAGTGACATAACCAGAAGTGACATCACCAGAAGTGACAGACTCTATGGGGCATATTCTCAAGAACGTGCGATAATCATCGCCAAAAAAGGCTGACGCACGTTTTCATATCGCCGTCTATCGGGGGAAAATAACTCTGTGTCAACGTTGTATTCTCAACACGGCAGTAACATGCGATAGTCTCCCGATAACGCGTCAAATGTCCGCGATACAACTACCGCGACGGCTATAAAAAAGGAAATCCGAACGTGAAAAAAGTTGCGATGGGCCCAACCGCGAAAGAAAAATCGGCGACAAGCAGCGGCAGGCTTGCAATTCCCACGTCAGGTGGGAAAAATCACTACAAAAGCAGAAAAAAAAACCACAAACAAAAACAAAACAACTGCGAAGCACAATGGAGGTAGCCGGAGCAGGAACAGAGTACGAGCAGAACCCCACAAGCCCCCCGGAGGACCAGGCCGGGACCTCGGGGTCAGGGAAGGGCAAGGACAGGAAGAAGAGGAAGACGCGGTTCAGTCCGCAGGAAAACAGGATCCTGATAACGGAGGTGATGAAATACCATCAACAACTGTTTGTCACCTCCAATGTGTCATTGGCGTCAAAAAATGGAATATGGCAGTCCATCGTGGACAAGGTGAATGCAATCAGGGTGCTGAGGAGGACAATGGAAGAGGTCAAGAGGCGCTGGAATGACGTGAAGCGCAAAACCAAGCAGAAACTCGCCAACAACCAGAAGGCAGCAATGCAGACTGGAGGTGGGAGTCCAGCGCCACAGGAGGGGCTGGACGAGATGGAGGAAATGGTCTCCACAGTCATCAGTGTGGAGACGGTGGCAGGAGTTGGGGGACCGGACACTGCTCGACAGGAGCCGACACAACAGCAACAGGGTGAGTAACGACCAGGGGCTGGGGGGACGGGGGGAGATGGGCACAATGGCACACATGCACAATTAAGCATAGCACAGTGCACACCCACAATGACTCTGGAGCATGTCCCTGATCCCCCAGGCACACTGCAGCACACCTAGAAACTGCAAGTAGGCCCCCGTCGACTATGTGCCCAGAGGGGGCCCTCCCCACACATCACTAATCTCACAACAAACCCATGCCCAAGTACAAACACACATCCGTGATGTTGTCGAAATGTCTACTGTCCCGCATCAAATAGGCAGCTCCTCCCAAACAGTCACAATGTACATTGTCATGCAGTTTGTATGTAAACCTGTACAATGTGTCAACATACATGTGAAAACAATGTTAAACTGCATCTCCCCTTTACATTGCAGAGGGTGAATCAACACCTCCTGCAGAGCAGGCAGTACACCTCTTCACTGATGATGAAGAGGACCTCCCCTCCATCGACACCGACACCCTCCAACGGCTCATGGACAGCTTCGGCACCCCACCTCCAGGAGCAGGGCAGCCCAGCTGCATCAAGGAAACCCCACCCCCTGCACAGACCACACAGCAGGAAGCACCCACCACTACGGCTGTCTCCCTGGACCCCCACGAACAACACATGGCCTTCCAACGCCGTGTGTTAGGGTGCCAGGAGAAGATGGCTGATCAGGTGCGGGTGGGGTTCGACCTCATGGCAGCCAAACTAGATGCCATACGTGGGTGTCTAAGTCCCATCAGGGACCACTTACAGTCCCTAATGGACACCCACAGTCCACTCCATGCTCTCCAACGGTCCATGGCTAACATTGCTGGAGTCCTGACTCTGAGACAAGAACAACTGTCTAGTCAGAGTGGCTCCAGCGATGTCAGCCGTGAGTTGGAACACATGCAGAGGATCATGGGGAACAGGGAGCGGATGCAGGCAGAAAGAATGGCTGCCACAGCTGCACACCAGCGAGATGTAGCTGGGATCTTCCATGCCCTGCAGACCCTCATCATGGCATTGCTGCCACAAGGCCTGGCGCAGATGAATGCTGCTGCTGCTGCTTCGACATCCACATCTCCGCCCCCTGATGTGTCAGTGCCTCACAGTGCAGCAGCCAATTCAATTCCGGCCCCTGATGTGTCAGTGCCACACAGTGCGGCAGCCAATCCCCCTCCGGCCCCTGATGTGTCAGTGCCACACAGTGCGGCAGCCAATCCACCTCTGGCCCCTGATCTGTCAGTGCCACACAGTGCTGCAGAGAAAACACCACCACCTACATGTGATGCACATGAGACATCAGAGGACGAAGATGCGGATGAATCTGCCTTACTGGTAGTAAGGAAGCGGTAGCATTCTTCTCCGCCATATGGCCTGTTTCTGCTTGGTTCTGCCCTCTGCATCATCACCTTCCACTGTCCCCCGATGCACTCTGCGACACTCACCTTGGACCTCGACATGACTGCCATATTCTGTTTGGTCACCAATGACACAGCTATCAGACTGCGGACTGAACTCTTCCTCTTCCGATGTACTTGTCATTCCCTGAAGGACTCTGGCTGGCCCTCCATGGGCCAACAATGTAAAGTGGGGTTTGCATGGCCCTGTACTGCTCCAGCTACAACACTCCACTGAATGTGCATTAAACAATCAAATTCACACAGATGTGTCATGTCTATGATCATTCAAGTACGGAAGTATGGATGGATGTCAGGTCAGTGATTCCCCCTTACGTCCATGTTGCACATGTTGTGGGACTTGAGTCACAGGGTGCAACATTATACCGATTGCGGACCGGGTGGTGATGACACCACATCAGAGACACACGCATTAGTCACCTTCTTGTCCAGCCCAGAACGGAACCACGCCCAGAGCGCCAGGGTCATCGTTCACACCCCTACGCTGGACTGGCATACGCCAGGCCAGCCCACTCCGATTACGCTTGCAGGGGGGGACGACAACGCTACATGTCCCAGGTCTTCCCTGTAGTGATCTGCTGATCACAGGTCTAGTTGTCAGCATGCCACAGCCACTCCCTGAGGGCTGGTTCACACCCACACCACACCCATCCAGCACATGTATCACAGGACATGTGACCCTGCCAATAAAAGGGGCCGGGCGCACGTGCCCGAGGCCATTTCCACTATCTAGCTGAGTGTGTCCGTGTGGTCATTATTTATGCATGAGGGCCTAGGGCCCTACCACATCACATTCCCCACTGCCGGAGGTGACATGATGGCGTCCGCACGACGAGACTCAATCATAAAGGGCCCATGACTTGAGGTGCGCAGAGTTGGTGGCATCCGAGGCACTTAGGCCGGCACGGGCCTACCGCCACAGGACGGTGACTTGAGGTGCACAGAGTTGGTGGCATCCGAGGCACTTAGGCCGGCACGGGCCTACCGCCACAGGACGGTGACTTGAGGTGCACAGAGTTGGTGGCATCCGAGGCACTTAGGCCGGCACGTGGCGATGACTTGCGGTGCACCGAGTTAGTGGCACCAGAGCTGAGCGGGTGTGCAGCCTGCGATGATGCGTTGGCCTCGATATGCCGTCCTGCCAATCAAGATTCGATTTGAATTGTGAGCCCAGCTGGACCGCAGTGTACGCCGAGGGCAGCAGGCTGCACAGACATGACTCCGCGGCGCGGTGCTGCAGGGTGCGCTGGGGGCCTGTGGCGCGGAATCCAGCGATCGGCTGAGGAGGTTGCACCGGCACGTGGGGGGCCCTCTTGGAGACACGCCGGTAGCGGCAGGTGAGCATTGAGGCCTGGGTGCGCAGGGGCGGGCACTCATCGCATTTTGGCGGACTGGTCTGGGGACCAGGGCTGGGGTGCAGCAGGCGCACAGGATCGCGTAGGCACCACGGATCGCGTAGGCACCACGGGTCACGGCGGCGCCCTCGTGGCTGGGTGGGTGGGTGAAGGTGCAGGGATATCAAGCTGATACTAACCGTGATGCTTACAGGTATGAGTAATCCTGCATCATGAGACCGTAACAGAAGTTAGTGTGACCGTAACCTTCCTTTTCTTTCCTACGAAGGTTACGACCACACATACTTCTTTTACGGTCGTTTTGTGCAGGGTTTGTCTTTCCTGTGAGCATTCCGGTTTGTCCAAGTGCTATACACTGTACCAGATTAGGTCTGTGACTATGCGGACGCTTGACCATTGTCACCATTTGTCCAACAGGTTTCTGGATACTGACTTCCGGAGTATGGAATGGTATTGGGGAGTTCCTGCAGCATATGCAGTTACTTGAATCCACACGTTGCCCTGATGAAGTTCCCCGTTGGGCGTTGGCTGTGCTTTTCATATTGTTTATTGTTGTATTTGTAATAAAGGACTGTTTTTACACTACTGTTGACTACTGGACTTCATGACCGTGTGCACCCCCATTTCAGTTACTACAGTTTTGATTCTGGGGCACAGTGGTGTCTGGCAACGGCTGGCATTGGGGTTGGTTGCGCAGGAACCCTACGAATTAGTACTGTCGTGTGGTGCGGTGACAGGGGCCCGCCATTGCTATTGTGGACATGCATCCATGACATGGGTGAGGACGTATGATAGGGCTGGCCGTGAGACTCCTTTGACTCTGGCAGTTGTTGTTTGGGAGGTACCAGGGGCCAACAGGTGCAGCACAGCCAGCAGCTTCGTCTGCCGAGGGATGGTGGTTGTCCGCCGTGTTGGTACCGTCAGCCTGTGGGCAATGTGGGTCAGGATGCGGAGGATGGTTGTCCTTTTGTGCCTGTAGTGGGCAATGACTGCCTCTGGCGTTGAGTCTCTGAGGCTGGTGGGTTTTGGGAATGTCCGCTGTCCTGTTCTGCGCTGTCTCTGTGGTAGTCAGGGGGGGGCCTGGGGGTGGTTGCGGTGGGTGTTGTGGCCCTCTTGGGTCTCCAGGCTGCACGATCATTGTCTCCATGGCATCTGTTGGTCTTCAGATGTGGCTCTGGGCTGGGCTCCCTTTCTACTGCAGTTTGTCGTCCTGCTTAACACCAGTAAAAGGCAGGTGTTAAATCCCTGCTGCTAACGCGCCTTATCGCCTGTTTTTGGATCGCATCGCAGATCTGGCTGGTCGTTGTGAATGTTGCGAAGTGGTGTTTTTGTGTGTTTTTGCACGGGAACGCCTACTCTGCATATCATTAGCGTTAGTTGTCTCTCTCATCCGTGGCAATGTTTTTTGAGGCAGCTATCGCTGGAAAACTGGCGATGTGGTCAGTTTGCACCAGCTTGGGAATGGGGCGATAATTCTTTCGCCACTTTTGCTGCGCTAAAATGCCAATTACTCGGCGATAAGTCCTTGAGAATATGCCCCTATGTGTCCCTGAAGAAGGCACTAAACAGAAGGAAAAGGGTGATTAAAGCCTAGCACAAAATACTAGAGTAGCCACAACACGCACACTCAGTTACTCCTTGTTAAGTTCAGTGCTTAACTCTTAAGAAGTGACGAGGAATTCAGGAGCAATGCACAATTAAATGCTCTTAGGATATGACGAACACAGGTTCCTGACAAAGATATTGGAATTGAGACACAGTGAAATGTTTAGCATAAGATCACACAATTTTGCTAAATCCGGAAGGAGACATCCGGCCTTCAGAGTCGCAGTCACACAGTATATAATGTAGCAACGAGACCCATTTTATCTTGTGTTTAGTTCTACATAAATGTTAGATCTTAACACAGACAAACTCCGTGTACATTTTAGTAACGCTCAGTGGGATAAGCACTGGTCACAGTTTTACTTTCCAGCATTTTCAATTCATCTTTTAATACCCCCAAATCACTGACATGAGTAAAATGTGCAATTGCATTGGTTTATAACTGCACAGAAAAGCGTTCAATGTAAAGCGTGAAGGTGGTACATGAAAAGCTATTACTATTGTAATAGAGAGAGTTATTCTCTCTACCAGAAAATTATAATGCCTTTTCATGTGGGTATTTTTTTGTTTAGTCAAACAACAGACTTCCATCCCTCAAACCACAATGGAGACATTCATACATTTCTGAGGCCTGGAAGGGTGCAGGCGGTGCTCATAGAGTAAATGATTGTCCGTATTTTGAAAGCCTTAATACATCAGCATGCACACTCTTTGAGAAAGCCATGACACAGGCAGTGTTTACTAGTTGGCATAAGAAAACTGCACGAGCCCATGCTCCCTGCATTTATTGCATCTTGTAATGCCATTACCTTAACCGGAATCACAACTACAGGGTAAAATAAGAACCACTAACCATCAGACCATAATGTGGCTGTTTAATGTGGACGCAAATTTCCTACAGAAGAAAGAGTTCATTGAAATAGTGATGCAGCACAATTTTGCCCATCCTTTACATGTCACAAATATGTCACAACTTCATTACAGATACATGACATGATTGTGTGGATAGCACATGACTCATATGGTCAGACAATATTGAAATTAAGTGTTGCATTTGATGTTATTACTAAACTGCATTTACTGTAGGACTAGTGAATTAACTCAAACTATGTGTTTAACTGTATTAAATGAGAATTAATAAACAATCCGTACTCAGTAGACATGTACTCACTTTCAAGATGAAATTTGACTTTCATAATGTGTGCCTTAACACATTGAATAACATTTACTGTTTAGATAACTGGATAAAACCATCCTCATGAATGTAGAATGTGATTACACTGGAAACAAGAAAGGGACCTATTACGATGTTGAGCGGATCGCCACCGACTGGCTGTTGGTGGCAGTCCATCTGACAATCGAACTTAGCTGTCTGACCCCCGCATTGGGGCAAAAACCAATGCCTCAGACAGGATCGGAGATCCGGTTGGGGCGTCGGTCAGACAGATAATCCTCAAATGGCGGGGTGCCTCCTTCTCAGGGACCGTCATCAGGATTATGATGTCCGTTTCCAACAGCCTTTCCATGTTGGCCTTTCTGACATTGAAAGGCTGTTGGAAAGTGACTTTGGGGGGCATTTAGCAGGATCCCCCGTCCCCCTGCAGCCTCCACTACGAGGCCTGGAAACATCCATGCATCGTGTGGCAGGCACCGCATGGTGCCTGTCACACGGTGCATGGATGTTTTAAAAGTGTATTTTTTCTATTCCGGCTGGTGCTGCAGCCCGCAGCACAAGCCGCAATAGAAAAAAAAATATTTCAGACCGCAGTGAAAGTGGTCGCATCGTAATATTGGAAGCAGGACCGCAGACTCCTTGTCGGGAGGTCCCGTTTCCACTACGAAGTCAGTCGTACGCTCGTCCGACCAACATCGTAATGGGTCCCAAAGAGTTTATGTAATGCGAGTCATTAACGTTTCCTATATTTCTTTTAAATTTAGTTCTTATCCATACTTACAAATGATTATTCAAAGCATTTACTGTATGCTTTATTTAACATGAACCTAATGTACTGATCATTCATATTAGTTGGTGTTTAAATGTGTACATGTATATTAAATGTGCACTCTTGCTAATACTTTAAGTTGACAATTTAGGCCTATAATTTTTCATGCTGCATAAATGCTGGTTTCCATTTTCTACTAACATGACATTTCTTGCAGACATTCATACACATTGTTAGTTGAAGAATAGATACATTAATGTACTAGTGATAGAGAGAAAAAGCCTGAGAGGAAGACCTTGATGAAAGAACATGGAGAGTGAGAGCGTTAACTGAAAGGCCTATTCAGCAATGTTTCAGCCTGGCTTGTATGTCAGAAGACGATGTCCTTTCCATGTTTGATGTGGGATATTTAGAAATTGTTGCAGTCTACAACATGAGAAGTAGAGAAAGATAATAGATCTCTGATGATGACTGCAAAGGGGTGCTGCCCAAGAAGACTCTTGTGTGATGTAACTTAGGGGCTTATTTACAAGCCCAGTGCGCCACTAGAACATCACTTTTTTTGATGTTCCGGCGGCGCACAGTGCAGACACTTATCTATGCGGCCACAGAAAGCCACGCTGCATGGCTTTTCATGGCCTTGTAGATATGCTGTAAGGCAACACAGCGCAAGTGGCTGCGTTGCCTCAACTGCCTCAGGGAGGTGAGCCATGGGCGTTGCGGTGGGTGTTCCTATACAACGCCCATGGTTTTTAACACATTCCCAGATTTACAGCATAGGGTAAATCTGGGAATGTTTAAAAACCCTGCGCCTACCCAGGGGTGGCGTAACCATTGTTTTTGTGAAGGAAGGTGCCCCTGCTTGCACAAAATAACCTGATTTCAATGCAGGCACCCTTGCACCATGGTGCATGGGTGCCTGCTTTGGCGCTAGGCAGCCATTTGTGTGCCAACGCATTGTAAGAGGACAGGAATGTGTCGTATCTCATAGGTACAGCACATTCCTGCCCTTTTCTTTAGATGCAGGGCAATGCAGTGACAGTGCAGCCCTTACTCAAATTGTTGTAAATTAGGCCCTTAGTGTTCACACCGTTGGAGATTCAGATTCTTTGCAGATGCCTTTTATAATCCTTGCAGATCCCTTAAGAGGCTTTCCCCTGAATGCTTGGAGCAACTTGTTTCCAGGGCAGGTTTTATGCCTCTTTGATTTTTAAATTATTTTCTGAGTGCGGCTTAGGCTTACACTTATATACCTGACCCAAGCTTCTGAAATGCTGACACCTTTCCTACTTATTTTTCTTTGCCTGGTTCTTATTTCCTTTATGGAAATTTCTGATTTATGAGATCCTTTAGATTTTTTTAAACCATCCCTTTAGTTTGGACTTACTTTAGAAAATTAGTCTTACTCATGTATAGAAAACCAAATCTGTGATTTTTCTCAGAGTATCAGATACTCTTACTGATCTTTTGTATTACTGGGACTGAATTGCTTGTTTTCCTAATATTGGTCTGCCTCAATTTCTTCTGTTTGTTGGGCCTGCCTGTTGTTATTCTGTATCTTTATAACATGATGTTAAGAGCAGTGTATTATAACTTGATTCTGAATTTGTAATAAACCTTCTTAACCCTAGCTACTTAATCCTGGTCCTCACTGTGTAGCCAATGGGTTGCACTGTTAATTCAATTTGATGGATGTAAATGTTAACTCCCATCACCTCTCATACCGGATAGCAAGGTCCATCAGAATGACCAATAGTAAGTGAGTGGGTCCAGAAAACGCTAGTGTGTGACATGGCATGCAAAGTGTATGCACTCAGCATACCAATCTCTTCTCTGGTTTATCATTACATGTTTGCTGCAAGGAGACCTTTCTGTAGGCTCCTGGTTAACATTGCACACTCTCCTGCCTACTATACCAAGACATGGGAAGTTTGTACAGGCCACTCCCCCATTAATTAATATCACGCTACCATTACTCGGCAACAGTACCTCTTCCCGTTGGGTTCGTATTTTGTAATTATCGCATACCACCTAATGGCTGGGCCACCCGCCAAAACGCCAACAATCGCCTCTTGGTTGTACCACTATATGATCCCTGTAGGAATACTCTAAGCAGAAAACATTGCACATACCATCACTTTTATCTTTTCTGCTAGGAGACCTACTTTTAGGCTCAGTGGCGGCTCCTCCGCAATGGTGGAGGAACGTCACCCCACTTCCTGGTTTAGAGCCAGCAAATGAAAAAATAAAACAATGTTCGAGGATCTTTTTATGTTTCATTTACCAGCTCTGAGCCAGCTTGTGCAGGGAGGGGTGGGGCATGGGAGGAGGAGTGCTATGTTTACTCCCTAAGTGCACATATGTGTTTGGCCGGCCATCTCAGGCTGACCAAAACACATATGCACACTTAGGTTTCTCCAGCACGCCTGCATTGAACAGCCGGGCTGGAGAAACCCCCACAAACTCGCTAGCCTGAGCGGAGCGTCTTTTCAGCCCGCTCAGGCCAATCCCTACGCTGCTCTCCTACCAGGAGAGCAGCATGGGTATTGGATGCGAGTCTGTCCCAGGGGCTGCCGGGACCAGGAAGAGAAGAGTATACGCGAGACGTGAGGTGGCCGGTGGTTTCAGGTAAGTTCTTTTATTTTTATATATCCTAACACCCCCGTGCGCTTCCCAACCGCACTCCTCCTCCTGGCGCACCACCCTTTGTTTATGGCGGCCGCCACTGTTTAGGCTCCTAGATAACATTGCAGGTTCTCCTGCCTACTATATCAAGACATTGGAAGCGTGTGCAGGCTACCCCTCCATTAATTTATGCCAAGCTACCGCTACTCACTAACAATAGGTGCCTGTTTTGTAAATATCGCCTCTTGGGTGTACCACTATAAGATCCCTTATGGAATAACTCCTACCATCGCTGGCTACTCTATTTACCACAATGACGTCATGATGCATATTATACTTCCCAGAAATATTCAAATCATGGCAGCACCAACAGCCATAGTTCTGTCTATTAGGTTAATCCCATTACATGCAAATTATACACTAACCCTGCCACTTTGAAATCAAGGAATTTTTCATAGCCCTTTAGTGGTCTATCGGTGTCGTTATAAGGACCTCATTCTGATCTCCGACACAATCATAAACAGTTTGATATAACAGTCTTCACCATTTTTTTAAAAACACGATTGTTTTTCATCTGTTTTTTTCATGTCAAAATACAGTTCTTTTTATACAACCGGATCTTTTTTCCAGTTCCATTTTTTTCAATACAGAGATGTTTGTACACTTGTACGCCACGTTCAACACTGCTGCTCACAATTAGGAGTAATAATTCCTCCTAATAAAGGTCATTCAGAGAGTGTAAATACTCCACTCCCCCACCATCATACTAACATTATGGGCTAGGAAGACCGGCAGGATTTCTGGTGGAGATGTACATTCTATCAGGTAACAGAACTTTTAATTTCGCTTAAAACAGAGAAACTAACTCTAACTGCAAGGGACATGCTACTTTCTTTGTGTAAATTTCCCCTTTCTCCTTCAATTATTGCAGGCTTCATGTATCGGCTATTTCTTCCTACGTCCCATGGGGCATAAGAAACTTCTATTTGAGGTGACTTCTGCTGTGTGCTCAAACACTTTCTTCATTAGACTTAGAGCCATTGAGGCGTGCATTACAGCCAATTTCTTCTGGCACTTTCTGTCACTAAATGTAACATTAAGCCTTATATTGTAGAAACTTTATGAATATCCTCATAGCATGCCATCACCCACATGTGAGACGGACACTGCCTGCTCTTGGGGCACTAAAACCTCTAGTGAAGGTGGCCACTGTTCTGTGCTCAAACACTTTTGGCACAGTACCTAGACCTATAGAGGCTTGTCTTAGAACTGATTCCTCTGTCACTCTTTGTCATTTTGTTGTAACATCAAGCCAAACACTACTTAATCGACATAATTACCGACACATAAGGGGAACACTGCCTGCTCATGGGGCACAGAAAACCTCTATTCTTGGTATCTATTGTTGTGTGCCTTAGTCATTTTTCATAGTACTTCAATCCATAGAGGCCAGCATTAAATATATAAATTATTATAATCTTAAATGCTATATAAAGTGTAATTTCCAACATATAAGGCAAACACTGCCTACACAGTTTACTTCTGTGAGACCCCATAATAATTCTGTATCCAAATTTTCTCTGTGTGTTTGTAGGAGCAACATCTGATCCACAAAAGTGAACATTTTTTTCACTTTTTTACTTACCTTCACCTTACAAGAAAGAGCGTACTCATTCCTTGGTCCTCCCTGTTATTAGTTAATGTTTTGTGGGGGTGTATAGCTGATAGGGATCACGTGCAACCAGTCAAGACCCTAAATCGTCATGCGAATGCAGGATAATCACATCCCAAGGTCCACAAAAAATCAGAAACTCTTGGATTGTAGAGACACCCGTAGACTAGTACCTTTCTGACAGGACCGAGCCTTGAGAAAGCCCTTTGCTGGATAGCCACTTGGGCGAAACACATGTCAGCTGTTTATTTGCAGCACCATCCCGATCACTTTGTTAGAAATAAAATCATGGCTTTTTGGGCATGATCTCTGGAATCTTGGGAGTTTATTCCAAGAACCTACTTATAACAAGCAGGATCTATCTCCTTACTGACAATTGTTTCCTCCCTGTTATTAGCTCACTCTATTTATAAACGGAATAGCCGTCTTCTTTATCATAGTCTATTGAAGGCGCAAATGCAGCTATCTGGACATATTTTGATGAAACATTGACTCTACAACACCGTAGTCCATCATACCGTATTACCACTGTACTACTCATACATCTAGCATCTTAGATCAGTGTTGTAAATTACAACTTATGTATTATGTGCCATGTTGAATCAAATAGGGAATCATTCTATCACTATTTTGTCTGTATTAGTTCACCTAGTTTTCTGTTTTTTGTTTTCCCTATAGTTATGGGCCAAAGCCTGCGCCTATAACACTAGTCAAGCTCGAGAAAATGTGTTCACTGGCGAAGAGCGGTAAGTGAGTTAACTGACCTACATTACACATAGAGGGTCCAAACTCCAGCCGTCACCCATACTGGTCTTGATGAAGGCCACCAGACTCATAAGGGCATTTCCTGGCTGAAACATGTCAACCACAAACCGCTAAATGTGTGGACCAATAACTCATCCACTTTAACACTGCTGTTTTTTTAACCTTGGCCATCTCCTGGTCAAATAAACAGTTGTAAGCAGGAAAGGAGGTAATTTGAACCTTTCACTCATGCCATTACCCAGACAGTCTCCATCCTGATGGAGGATAGTAAGTCACTTGGAAAACGGAACACTTAGGTGAAAGACCCGATGATGACACTATCCACCAAACCGCACGAGTGGAGATAAAACATACACTGCATCCTGTGAAAGTGTGGTTGAGGGTCTCTGATACAACTTTCTTGAGACTCTGGCACATTGACAAGTGATTCATTCTCCCCTCCTTAACTACCGTTATGAAGAAGGGCCAACAGTAAAGGGATCAAAGAGAGCTAGAGTACCTTGTCGGAGGTATTCCTCACCTGAATGGATATATCTATCTGTGACTGGAAGAGAGCATTTTGCACCTTTTCTTATAACAATTCGCATCCAATTGAGACTCCTTGAACTGAATTTTGTGGCTGAACTGAGTTTTGAAATTGAATGCCACTAAACAGGCTGAGTCAATTTATTCTGGAAGTGATCATTAGCGAGTTTGAACAGAGAATTTATTAGAAAGAGCTTAATAGATTTGCCCAAACTACAAAGAAGAATTCCATGGCCCATGTCCACTGTAGGATCATAAGGCTATCCCTTAGAAGAACACAGAGTAGGGCTAAGGAAGTCTCACGAAGATCATTGTACATATTTTCACTGGAAAATACGTTTGAACTTTATTTGCTGTTTATGCAAGTGGAAACTAACTAAAAGGACCATGCTGCAATCTTCTAGGTAAAATGTCTGACATCAGAAGAACTCATGGAATCTAATCCAAACACTAGTAGACGTAGACGCTTATTTGTAGGAGTATTTGTCATTATGACATTAGTACTAATTGCTTTACTTGTAATTTTGAGTTTGCCCCATTCTTTACAGGTAGAGGAACATAGATCTACACACACTCCTCAAACACCACTTCCTACTGACAAGCGTTTGCCTGCAATTGATGAGAAAGACTTACATGTAGATGCTTCTATAGAAGATTATTCATTGAATGTTTATTCAAAATTGCTTTATGAATATGTTGACATTATGGATGCTAGGGATTGCTACATTTGCATGCAATTGCCTGCATCAGTTGCTGAGGGGATTGCATATCATCATCTTCCCTTGCATATGGAGTTACCTGTAGCTTATTGCTGAGCTTATTCTATGGAAAGGGTCACTTTCAATACTATTACTCAAATCATGACTTTTTTTTTCAGAAGTTCCCGTGCTGTAGCACTTGATTCGACAGACTGATGCAAAAAATATCTGAGATAGTGGAACATTTCTTTAGACCCACCATGATATTAGACAGAGCTTATGCACATAGACATACCTTAACTTGTTTCCTAACACGTGTAAAAAAGAAATTCACAGCTTCAGTAGAAGACAAAGAGACATATTAGCTAAAGCGACAAATCCTTCAAAAGTGCCACAATGGACAAAAGACTAAAGTGAGCTTCGATAAGTGGGAAATATGGCAGCATTACCTTTAGATTGGCAACATAAAGGGAGATTATGCATATTCATTAGAAAATCCACAACTGACAAAAATTTCGTAGGTAATAGTGAATGTGATCATACTTTTGAAATTCAAGGGAACCAAAGATTATACTTAGATGGAGCTGATCCTGTTTTTCCTGGAGTTTGTTTCATTTGTGAGAAAAATGCATTTTACTGTTTACCTTAGAGATGGAATGGAACATGTTACATTTCAATAGTTTTTCCAAAGATTTATAATGTGGGACAACTTGATTGTTCATCAAGGGAACAACACATGAGCACAAAAAAAGGTGTTAGTGCTAGTGAACTTGTAGGTGACATTTTTGTTGCTCTGATACCATCTGTAGGAGTGATACTCAACTCACACAAGATTGGAAAGCTTTCTACTGTAGTTGATGAGTTACCCACTAGTACAGCTTGAGGATTTTTAGTTATAAATACAGAAATGGTTGCAATCAGATCAATGGTTTTGCAGAATTGACTTGCATTAGACGTCCTCACAAAAGATGGGGGATTCTGCCAGATGTTAAAAGCTCAACAATGTTGCACTTACATTCCAGACAACAGTAAGGACTTGAAGAAACATCTACAGAACATTACAGACTTCCCTGAAATATATGTTTCTTCTAGGACAACGCTGCAACTTTCGCCAGCATTTTGGTAACTGCATTATGGAGGGGAGACAAGAGCCTCTCCAGGGGTGAGCATGCCCCAAGAGCAGTACGAACCATTTACTGTTCTGGGTTGGCTTCGTCCAATATCTAAGGGGCCACTGGAGTTGGGCTGCAGTGTAATAGAACTCGTAGTTGGGAGCTCCCAACCCACCATCCTCTATCGTGGCATATAATATCTCTAGTTTCACCCTGTGCCTTTTATTTGCCCAGATCAAAAAGGCCAACAACTGCCACAAATCCATGAAGAAGGGTCTCCTCAGCATCACCAGCAATGCAGCAAAGAAGTACAAGAGATGTGGAAGAACTAGCATCTTAGAGTTGGACACCCTCCCCATAGGTGATGGATGTAGTTGCGTCCAGAAGGGCAATGATTGCCGCATAAAAGATAGTGCCCTACCCAAGTTCCTCTCCACCAGCTCCCGCTCAGTGTGGTATATCTGTACCCCTAGATATTTGAAGGTGTCGTGTTTCCATAACAACGGGGCATCCCCAACGGGATGATACGAAGATCAGGGTTCTGCAATAATGGGAACAGGCATGACTTCCCCTAGTCAATTCGTAATCCAGACATGCATCCAAAGATATCTAACATCGATATAATCCCTGGGAGAATGGAAAGGTATATTAGCGTATCGTCCGTATGCATGGAGACTATGTTAGGGTGATCTCCCATTGTATATCCCCAGTCACGTACTCGCGTACAGAGCATACACACCAGTGGCTCCATGGCCAGGGCAAACAGCAAGGGGACATGGCACACTCCGGTCTAGTGCCTCTTTCAATCCAGAAACTGCCAGAAACTAGCTTTCCAGTGCATACTGTAGCGATGGGGAATTCACACATCACCTGTATCCAGTAACAAAACTCCCTGCCCAGGCCTATTTGACCAGAAACGCCTGTAGGTAGTTCCAGTCCAGGGTGTTGAATGCCTTCTCTATTTCAAGAGAGGCCACCCAACCCTGAGTATTTGTCTGGTGTGCCCAGCCCATAATCCCAAATAACAAACGTAAGTTGAGAAAAGTGTTCCTGCCCAGGATAAACCCATTCTGGGCCGAGTGGATTACTGTAGGTACCATAGGCGTAAGTCCAGTTGATAGTGCTTTACTCAATACCTTATAGTTGAGATTGAGTAAGGAGAGGGGTCTATCTTATGTTACCTCCAGGGGGTCTCTACCAAGTTTCGGGAGCACCACTATTGAAGCTTCTCTCATGCTGTCCAGCAGCCTACCCTGTTCCTTATCTCCATTACACAGTTTCAACAGACAGGGGTCAAGCCAGGCCCTGTATGTGGAGTAAAACTCAATTGGTAACCCATCTGTGCCAGGAGTTTTCCCTCTAGCTATCTGTTTAATCGCAAAGGTAATCTCTTCCAGTGTCAGTGGGGCATTTAGTTCCTGCTTTAAGAGTGGGACGAGTATCGGCCTATCAAGGGGTGGAGATATGTCGCTATATCACTGGGATGCACTCGCATTGGGGCCCAGTAGAGAGTTGTATAAAATGCCTCAAATTCCCTGTTGATAGCTGATTGGGAATTCACTACTGTCCCTGACTCCATCTGGAGAGCCCCTATGACGGTTTGGGGTCACTCATACTGAAGCAACCAAGCCAATAAGCCACCAGCCTTATCGCCCAGGTCATGTTGCCTTTTAGTGTATTCCCTGTAGTCAAAGATAGAGAGGCTCTGCAATGTCTGCCTGTGTGAGCGCCTAATGTCCTGTAATGCATGGATTCACCCCTGGTCCGACGCCCAATGTTGCTTTGCCTCCCTCAATTGCCCCTCCAGTTCCTCTTAATGCCAAAATGTAATGCCGTACATTACCCCCGTATCGTCACCTTAAATGCATCCCATTCAACCCCCCACATCCGTAGCTGTGCCTTCGTATTTGGTGAAGTAATGAGTAATCAGTTCCCCCACCCGTGTCCTGTATAGTATATCATCTAGTGCCCTAGGCTGGAGTCACCACATAGGTATTGGTGGTGAGGCATGGCCCCAGCCAAAGGTCACCCACAGTGGGCAGTGATCCGATAGTGTGCTTGCTATGTATTCAGCCCCCGTATAGGCAGACATTAGTCCCCCACTAGTATACATCAAATCAATACGCGTGTGGAGTACATGCAGGTGAGAGTAATAAGAATACTCATGTTGCAGAAGATAGAGGGAACGCCACACACCCTCGATGTGCCTGTCATGTGCCCACTGCCCCATCTGTCTGGAGTTCACCTTTGATTGTGCACCTAGTACCGGGGGAGTCAATCTATCCAATATCAGGTCTGGAACACAATTGAAATCCCCACACCACAATGTCAGTGTTGTGGGTCACTGCAGGAGTGCAAGAGTGAGCGAGTTAAAAAACATGGGTTGTCCCACATTAGGGGCATACACCACCACCAATGTGAGGGGTTGGCCATCCAACATGCCCTCTGCAATGAAATAGTGGCCCTCTGGCTCAGTTAAACTGTGCCCTAGGACAAATGGGACCCCCGGTGCCACCCACAATAGCATCCCACTGGCATATGCAGAATATGCGGTGCCCAACACCAATCCCCGCCACCTTTTACGTAGCCTGGTAAGTTCCTCTTTAGCCAAGTGAGTTTCTTGGAGGCAAGCAAACTGTGCATTGCGCCTCCGCAAGTATGAGTAGATTCTGTGACACTTACCAAAATTTTCCATGCCCCTCACATTTCAGGACAAAACCGTGTATTCTCTGGAGGTCATGTTATTCCCATTAAGTGCAGTAATGATGTTACACAGCATGATTCAAGAAGTGGACAAGGCCATAGGGGACCTGAGCAGTAAAGCAAATAAGCACCCATAAACAAACTTTCAACCATTTCAAACAGTTACCCACAGCTCCCAATCCCTGGCCACACCCTCAATCAGTCACAGCCACTTAACGCTGGTAAGGATTCGGCTATCACTAATGAGTCTCTGCCGTGCCGGGGGTGATCCAGCACAAATAAAAACAAATCCATAAGCCCCCGCCACTCCTTCACCCGCTGTCATCCTCATATCAAAGCCCACCCTCGCACACAATCCCTGGTGCAGGACTGCAAGAGTCAGCCCACTAATCGCTGCCTCCCTGCATCCCCAACCCAACTCCTACATGCACGCTGCTGCATGCTATGCTCCAGGGCTAGGGAAAGTCTTCCCAAGGTGGCCTGCTCCTTGGATGGCCTGCATCAGGCAGTACCGACTCTTTCAGTGGCGCATCTCCTGCACCCCCAATGCTGCCAACCACCTTCATTATCCGATGGAGGTGTGCGCTGGTGATCCACCCTAGACTCAAGCCAAGACCAAGTTTCCTCTGGAGTGGTGAAAAAAATGTCTCAGTGCGAAATACCACCCTCAGCCTTGTCGGAAACAACAACGCATACTTAATATTCAGGGTACGGAGCCGGTGTTTCACTTTACTGATTGCATCATGTAACTTGCTGACATCCATTGTGTAATCTGGGAAAATGGTAACCCTGTTGTTCTGCACCATCCAGGGGCCTTTAGCACAAGCAATTTGCAATTTATTGTCCTGATCGTTGAAATTGAAGAGTCGCACCACCACCAGTCTCAGAGATGCCCCCGGTGCTGGAAGGCAGTCCAGTACTCTATGCGAGCCTTCCACTGTGAAGAATTTAGACATTCTTCCACCAAGTACTTCCTCCGATAGCCATGCTTGGTCCTTCTGCTCCCTCTGGCAGACCAACTACCCTAATGTTATTACGATGTGATCGGCCTTCAGAATCATCTGCTCTGGACCGTAATTGCGACATCTTCTTTTGCAACACATCGATCCGTGCTTGATGATCTGTGACCATGGGCTGTACTGTCTCAATTGCCTGTTTCACATACTGCACTCAGTCTTTTAGTTTTCTGTGATCGTCTTTTAAGAGCCCCATGCCAATTATCAGAGAGTCCAGTTTTGGTTCGATGGATGCCTTAAGGCTGCTGACCAACGCCATCAATTTCGAGAACATCTAGGTGTGATCTTGAAGGAGGAGCTCCACTGCGGATGGCGCACGGTCTGCCATGGGCCAGATCTGTGAGCCATTATCGTCTCTCCCCTACTGGGCTTTAGCCATTTGCAAACGATAATTAAGAAGTCCAGGAAACAGATCTAGTTAGAGCGGCCTGCAAGTTTTGGGTCCCCCTCTCAGACCTTTGACACACAAGGAGGGGGTCTAGTTATGGCTTCTATTCAATCCCCACGGCTATAACGACAAGGTGGTATATGCAGTCTCGCAGACAGTGCACCAGCCACAGCACCACTGGTTATGCGCGGCCCGCACCTCACAAGTCGCTGTATAACCAGGCAGTGGGAAAAATGTATCCCAAACAACGCACACCAGCATCAATGCTTAGGCGACAGTACCTAAGTCTCCACAGTCATCCAGGCAGCTAAGTGGGGGATCCTGTGATACATTGTGCAAAACCGCCTTAAAACATGCAGGGGAAGAAATGAGGGGATCCCCTCCTCAGAGATACAGGAGAATCGCCGCCATCCGCACCCACTTCACAATGCGCTCAGATTCCTTCGGGGAGGCGGTCTGCTCTTTCCTCTGCCATCCCTGTCGGGTTCTCCTTCAGAGCCTCAGTGAGCCGGGTGGGCCGCTCCAGCTGGCAGCGGGCAGCTGTCCATCATGGGGCTTCTTGCCGGGCATGCGATGTCCCTGGCCGCGTACACTAGCACAGCGTGTGCTGCTCGAAGCAGATCCCAGGGAGGGGGTTCCACCAGTCAAAGGGCCCGCTCTGCCACCTCCGTCCACCTTCCAGGGCTCGGCCTACTCACAGTGCTTTCGGTTGTGGCCAGAGGCCTTTGCACTTCCGTGGTCCAGGGCGGTCGAACAATCAGTCATCGCTGCTGTCTTCAGTATGTCGTTCAGGAGTCCCACTCCAACTTCAACCACATACTGCTCCCTCACTAGTGTGGCGGGGGGTTTTACAGCAGGAGAATTGAAGAAGGGGATCGGAGCTCGTGTTTAAGCGACCACCCCGTCCGCCATCTCGGACACACCACCACAGAACATTACAGACTTAAAGAAGAATTTGAAAGGGTTAACAGCAACAGGTGCTTAGGAAGCAACAGGGAAATTATTTTCTGCTATAGGCAGATGGTTTGGAGACCTAGGTAGTGGAATTGTTGGAAGCAGTTTGAAACCCTTAGTGAAAATTGCTCTTAGTGGACTACTCTTGTTTGTAAAATATAAGGGATACAAACGTGCACAAATGAAGAAAGGGGTGAAGACAAAGAGAGGAGATATAGAAGTAGAAAATAGACAGAGCAAATATTATGATGACATGAAATTTCTGGAGGATCTAGAAGAAAGGTGTTGAAAACAACCAGATTGTGATTTGTCCATCTTATAAGACATTGATGTGATGCCATCAGTGAGGGTATTGGTGCAACGCAATTGTGCCCATCCTCTACACATCACAAATATGTCACAGTTTCACAACAGATACATAACATGGATGTGCAGTTAGCACTAGATTCTTATACTGTCTAACAATATTAAAACTAAGTGTTGCATTTGACATTATTACCAAAGTGCATTTACTATAGGACTAGGAAATGTACTCAAACTATGTGTTTAACTGTATTAAATAAGAAATAATAAACAATCTGTACTTAGTAGGCATGTGCTCACTTTAAAGATGAAATTCGACTTTCACAATGTGTTCCTTAATACTTTGAATAACATTTACTGTTTAGATAACTGGATAAGAACCATCCTCACATATGTAGAATGTGATTACATTAGAAACGACGAAAAGTTTATGCAATGCGTGCATTACCGTTGAATATATTTCATTTAAATGTAGTTCTTATCCATACTTACAAATGATTATTCAAAGCATTTACTGTATGCTTTATGTAACTTGAACCTAATGTACTGATCATTCATATTCTTTGGTGTTTAAATGTGCACACTGTAATTCTCCACTGTCGCTTCCGCAGGGGCGAGATGCAAGATCTGAAGCAAGGTCCCAACTTCCCACACCCACCCGTACAAGCCTAACAGCGTCAAAGCCAACACAGTGGAAATGGGGGAAGAAAAACAAGGAAAGAAAAAGGGAGACAAGTCACCAACGCACTTCAGGTATGGATATTCTCGTTGAGTGGTCTTTATTTGGTTCCTGTAGTGAAAATAAGATTATAGGTATTACTACTTGCATGTAATCTGGTGATAACACTAAAAAACTGTCACATGGCCCATGGGGACATTGTCGACTTCTCTAGGTTAGCATGAGAGCGCTGCAGCTTGCCCGCTGCTTTGCATACGTTACTACACGACTTTATTTTTGCAATAATTTCTATGGCTGTTTTCACATGAGAACTCATCGCTATGTTCACTCTCTGCAGGTTCCTGGGATTTTGACTCAACATTGTGAGCAAGGTCGAACAACAATGCCCCTTGTTATTTTGTTCTGGCCAGGCCTTAGCACTTACACAAAACATACTGATGCAGCTGGTGTTTGGACAACCTACTTTGGTTTTATTGGAATACAAGAATAGGTAGAACACACTTGGAGAAGGACCTTTCCAGGGAGAAGAGCGAGACAGCACCTATGATGTAGATCTACCATCTATAGGCTAAGGTATGGGGTCTGCTGACAAAGCCCAGAGATCTTCTAATATATAATAATACTGCTTCTTAGCAAGGGGAGGGAGGGAGGTTAGGCTCTATGGTCTTTTCAAGATGACATCTCCCTTCATGATTTATGGACTAGCTGCTATGCTGACTGTATTTGTACTATGCATTTTCCTGCTTGTTGTGGCACGTATACTGCTTCCATTTCTAACGATAATGGCATTACTCCTAGTCCTACTCCCTCGCCTTCCTTCAATACAAATGAGGCCCCGCCTCCCACCCAGACCCACCCCCAGCATAAAAACTCTGCCCGCCCCCACCTCCACCTGTACGTAAACAAGCCGAGCTAGCACTCAGATGAACCGCACCGGGAGGGAGGGAGGGTCCTTGAAGGAAGGCGAGGGAGTAGGACTAGGAGTAATGCCATTATCGTTAGAAATGGAAGCATTACCTCCCGTCCCTCCCTCGCCTTCCTTCAATACAAATGAGGACATAGCAAGCAGAAGAAAACAGAGACGGACAGCTGAGTGCGAGAGAACACCAAAACAGAAACAGTGCCCCAAACACAGCAGATCAACATCCCAGGAACCCAGCGGCCCAGAACAGCAGACAAGCGTTCCAGACACGCAAACGGACAGCGACAGTCAAACGGAGAGGGAGAAGACCAGGACGCAGTCCAACAGATCCCACAGAGGAGCCCACCCGACAGGACACCACAACCGGCAGGGACCACAGCAAAGCACGCCGGACAGCAAGCAACGCAGCCACCGAAATCGCCAAACAGCGAGAGGAACACCCCCAATTCCCCACAGGAGGAACCACCCCCAAAAGACGGACAGTCAGCAAGACCGGGGACCAAAGCCAACGACCCAACAGAGCAGAGGAAGGCCAAACAACCACCGCAACCGGATCAAAGCAAAACGAGAACCCACAGCCGATCCAACACCCCCAAGCGCCGCGCAGAGGGGATGGCAACCAAAAAACAAGGCCCAAAAGACAAGAGCCGCAACCCGAGACCCCCAAGGGGACCAAAGGGAGGACAGCCAATACCAGCAGCCAAGACCCCGAAGGGAAGGATCAGACAGGGCGAGGGGGCAACAGACCCCCCGCCAACCCGCAAGAATGCCAGGAGCATCAAGAAGCCAGAGAGCCGCCCACAGCACCCGCAGAGGAGACTCCGACAAACCCAGAAGAGCCCCACCAGGAAGGAATCACCACGCCAAACATAGGCCAGCCACCGAGGTAACAACCCCAGAGCAGAACACCAGGCCGAAAAGGTCCGCCCATGCCAAGCACAGGACAGCAGAGAGGAGGACCGACGGGAAGGCAGCCAAGCAACCGCCAAATGGACAGGAGCCCCCAACCCAGCAAAGCCCAGCCGCACCACCACCAGGCAGCAGGCGAAACCCCTGCACAGAACCCAGGGGAAGGGCCAGAAACATCAAGAGAACGGAACCACCGGAAGGACCCACACCCGAACGCAACAGAAGGCGGACAGGAGAGGAGACCAAGGCACCCCAGGCCAACGGGGAGCAACCAACAACCCCGAGCACAGAGCCACCCGACCAGAACCAGAAAGGCCCGGAGCAGTGGAAAAAAAGGGGGGGGAGGAAGGCACCTAGAAGACCCCGAGGCACAGGAGAGGGAAGGCCAACGACCCCCGAGCCCCGGGACCCCATCCCAGAGACCAGAACCGGGCCACCAAGGCCCACCCCGGATCCGCAACAGGACCACCACAGGGAGGCCCCAACGACCCACCAACAGGCAGGCCACACGGGGAAGAAGAGAGAAAACGCGGGAAGAAGGAATGACCCAGCAAAAACAGAGCCGCCAGCCCAGAGGCCACTCGCCGAAGGAGAGAGCCGACAGCCCCAGCCCCCAGACCGGAGCCAGGGAAACAGGACGCAGGCAAACAAGGAACAGAACCGGGACCCACCCAGAGGGCGGACAGAGGACCACCTCCCCAGAACGCCAGACTGAACCAACACCGCATGGGCCCCGCAGAGAGCCACGAAAGAGCACCAGGGCAAGCCTCCAACAAGCGGCAGCAGGAGGAACTCCGGGAGACCAGCAGGGACCAGCACCCCTGAACCCAAATAAACCGCAGCCAACCCCGCACCCGGACAGGCCGGTGACCAAAGCCACCACAAGCGGAGCCGGAGGAGGCAGCAAACAGCCAGCCAGAAAGCGACGGCGGGAGAGCCACCAGGACAGCTCCCCCCCCAGACACGGACCAACACGGGCAGCGGGGACAACAGACCCCGGAGACCAACCCAACAGGATCCAGACGGTCAGGCGGAGAAGTAGAAACGAGCCCCGGAACCTGAAAACACCCCAGAAGCCACGAGCCCCCGCAGCCACAGGACCGCCGGAGGAGCCCCGGGACAACAAGGCCCGATCCAGAGAAGGAAGAGAGACCAGGTGCAGGCAGGACAAGGGAACAGGGCCATGCAAAGGCCACAACGAGCCTCAACGAACACCAAGCCCCGAGAGGGGACCAGAGAAGACACACCCCAGGCCACCAACAACCCCGATCCCCAGAAGAACCACCAAGGTCCCCCGAACAGACCGAGCAAAAAAGACACTCCGGCCGCACACAGCCAGAGGCCGACCGACAGAGAAGGACGAAGGAAAAACCCCCGCACGAAGGAGAGCCACAGGAGGCACCAGGACCCGCGGGAAGACCCAGGGCGAGGGCCGGAGGCCGAAGGGAAGGACTCAAAACCGAAACGGGCCTCACCCACAGCGAACCGCAGAAAAGAAGCTGCGACTGGGAAGCGGAGAGAGGCGTCCCCGAGACCCACGGCATGCCAAAAGATGCCAGGCAGAACCAGAGGAACGACGGCCGAAAGGACCAACACACGGAAGGGAAGGGGCCGAACCCAGGAGCAGACCCACAGGAGAGCCAGTACAGGCCGAAGCCACCGGACACCCCGAACCCCAGAAACAGAACGGAGAGGGGCCCAGGCCCGGGCACCATGACAGGAACCCAGCAGACCGACCACCTGGCAACCAAACTGGACACCCAGTCCAGCAGAGCCACCCCGCGGGGACCGGAGACAGGCAGTGGAGGCAACCGAACCCCTGAATCCGGAGGAACCCGCACCAAGACGACCCTGTACACAAGAACCAAAGTACACAGGACCCAACCACCAGAAATGGGCCGCCGCCACCGAGGAAGAAAAGGCCGAAGACGACCACCCACCGGAGGGAACCGAACAGAGAGCAGCGACAGGGACCCAGCCGGGCAGGGCCCGCAGGAGAGGAGGCAGGGAGCCAGGGCGAAAAAACAGGCCAAACCGCACCCACCGTAAAGGCGGAGGAGAAGCCCACAACGGGGACAAAGGAGAGACCTCAGGACAAGGCACCCCAGAAAGGCAGGACGCCCCACACAAGTAAAGGCACACAGAAGCCTCAAGGCGGCCAGAAGGACAGAGGACCTGCAGCCCACAGCACCGAATAGTCCCAGGCAGCCACCCAGCCAGGCACGAACCAGGCCAGACTCCACCAAACAGCAGAGATCCGAAAAGAGCAGGGGCCCACCAGGCGCCAAGGCCGGAGGCTCGAACAGCTGCCGCCAAAGCCACGAAACCCCACACCAAGGAGGGCCTAGAAGAAGCCGAGAACAGGCCAGCGCCACAGCAACAGCCAAGGAGAACAGCCGACCCATCAAGCAGAGCGGCCAGGACAGAGACCAACAGCCCAACGGGAGGAAAGGGGCGAACACCCCCAACAAGCAAAGCCGCCGGAGGAAGCAAGGGACCCGCAGCACCGCAGGAAAAACCCACTGATGCAAAAGAGGGCGTAAAGGAACCTGAAACCAAACAGGACCAACACAGCACAGAAGGAACGCCCAGGGCGGAGGAAAAGAGACCGCACACAGCAGGCTCCGCAGGCAACCGACAAACAGTCGCCAGCCGGGCGGCCCACAGTGGACAAAGCAGCAAGCACAATGTACACAAAAGCGGAAACAGCAAGCACGGGCAACGCACGCCACTCCCACAGCACCTATCCCCACACCGGGACAGAAGGGCAAGCCCAACCAGGCGGGCCAGGAACACCATGAATCCCACAGGGCCCGTCCAGCAGGGAAGAGGAAAGCCCAGCCGACCAGCACAGGAGCCCAAGCGACCCTCCACACCCTCCAGAGCCAAAGGCAACGCCAGAGGCGGGAGAAGGCCCAGCACCCCAGGACCCAGACGGAAACCATCCGCCCACAGGATCCGCCGGACGAGGACGGGACAGACCAGAAGGCAGCGGCGGAGCCCGAAGCACCGGACAGAGCAGCCACAGCCAAGTTCCGCACCAGGCTCAGACAGGAGAGGCACCAACACCCCCGCGAAGTCCATGCAGCCAGGGCGCCCCAGGGGGACCGGTGACCAAGCAGCAGAGGAAGAAGACCCCAGAAGGCCCCCCAACAACCTCAAACGACCCAGGGCAGCAAGTGGAAAACAGCCCCCAGCAGCCCCCAAGACAAGGCGGACAGACCCCCACGCCAGTCAAGGGAAAACAGCAAGCCACAGCACCCGGTACCCCCATACAGCGTAAAGGAACAAACCACGGGTCAAAAACCCGTCCTACCAGGACACCGTGAAGAGTGCAGTCCGGGAGCAGAGGCAGCCAAGCAGGCCCGACGCGGAAACACAGCCCCAGCCACAGGAGGACCGCCAAACAACACAGCGGCTTCCTGAGCCACCGCTCCGCCCCCAGCCACGAGGGAGACGAGGAGAGGAGGCAGCGCCAGGAGAACTCCATCGAGGGCACCGCCGTCGCAGAGAACCAACACGAAGACTCCCCGGCACCGCCACAGGGAGGAACTGAAGGTAAGTCTCACTAGGGAGACAGAAAAAAACAGGTGGAGGTGGGGGCGGGCAGAGTTTTTATGCTGGGGGTGGGTCTGGGTGGGAGGCGGGGCCTCATTTGTATTGAAGGAAGGCGAGGGAGGGACGGGAGGTAATGCATGTTAGGGCACGTTAGCTAAAATAAATATTTTAAACTGTTTCATGTCTATGTCAGATCTTATTGTGGACAAGTACAAGAGTGCAAGCGAAAGGGTGTGTCTTGCTACCGCGATTCCTGAGAGATCTGGGAGTGTTGTGTTCTGGGGTGTCTAATCATTTGTTTATCTGTGAGTGAGTAGGAGAGCAAGTGAGACGTTATAGCTAGTCGGTCCTGGGCTCATGGGTACTAAGGTGGTAAGATGACTTAGTCCTTATAAACCAAGGTTGTATAATCCTGCGCATAGTTCTGTTTTTGGGCAGAATCCCTGCAACAAAACAATTAGTGTGATACTACTTGATATAACTACCTGTGTAAGGTCCCTCTTCTGCTTAGGTATATATGATATCAGAGAGCAGAATCAGCTGTATCATCTATGAGGAAGATTAAATCTTTAGGTGTTTTCTACTTAGAACAATGGGACAGTATAGTTAAGTATGTGTATGGTATAACTAACCTAAGAAATGATCAGCATGGAATCCATTTAAAGCCCAACTTATTCATATCCATTTTAAAACCAGGAAAAAGCAAAAAACATATTCTCCCAAAATGGATAAGGTTAAAGAAAATAAAATAAAAAATACCCAAAAATGTGCAGGGCTATGATACAATGAAAAATCAGCCCCCTAAATAATCAGGAGACAAATTTATATTTATATTGTTCTTACACCCATCAAGCAGTGTCAGCAAGGAATCAGAATCTTCATACACCGTGGAGACATACATCAGATAAGTACATTACATACTATTCACAGCAAATCAAATGTTACCGCCTTAGGAGCGTGGATTCTTTGTGAACTGTTTTGTCTTTTTCTTTTTTATATTTCATGAGCCATCGTGAAGACCCCGCAGTGCCAGACAAGGAGCTGAGATGCAGAAAGTGGAGCCCAACGATGAAACGCCAAAAACCATTTAGGAGCAGTGTGAAGGTCCCCGTGGTGCCGGACGAGCAACAGAGATGCAGGAAGGGGAGCACGATGAGGGAACACCAATGAGCACCTGACCAACCCGGAGGAAATCAGGTTAGTGTTTAGAGGGGCAGGACGAAAGACCCACACCCGCATATTAGAGTAGAATAGGCTTGGCTGTGCTGGCAGCAGCACTGCCAGCATATTCGTGCCGGCTGCAGACCTCCGCCCAGCAGGATCCTTGATCCAGGCAGAGCCAGCGGTCTCCTGGCGGTCTGACTGCCACACTCATAATACTGTCAGCGGGCCCGCAGTGTGGCGGTGGTCGGACCGCCGCCACGAGAACTGCATCCATTTGCGCGGCCGTACTCGTAATCAGGCCCTTAGTGTTCGCATCGTTGGAGATTCAGATTCTTTGCAGATGCCTTTTAGATTTCTTGCAGATCCCTTCAGAGACTTTCCCTGAATGCTTAGAGCACCTTTTTCCCTGGACTTTGAGAGGTTTAGACCTCTATGCTTTTTGATTAGCTTAGGCTAATACTAACATACCTGACCCAAGATGACTCTTGAATAAGCTTCTGAAATGCTGACACCTTTCTTACCTACTTTTTTTTCTTGCCTAGTTCTTATTTCCTTTATGGAAATTCCTGATTTATGAGATCCTTTAGATTTTTAGAACCATCCTTTTAGTTGGGACTTATTTTAGGAGAGTAGACTTACCCATGTATAGACAACCAAATCTGAGATTTTTCTCTGAGCATCAGATACTCTTACTGATTTTTCTGTATTGCTGTGACGGAATTGCTTGGTCCCCCTCAATTTCTTCAGTAGGTTGGGTCTGTTTGTTGTTATTTTGTATCTTTATAGCATGGTTAAGAGTGATGTATCTTAACTCGATTCTTAATTTGTAATAAACCTTCTTAACCCTAGCTACAGATTCCTGGTTTTCATTGTGTAGCCAACGGGTTGCACTGTTAATTTAATTTGATTGCTGTAAATGTTAACCCCCATCACCTGTAAGTCAGATAGAAAGGTCCATCAGAGGAGCAATGGTAAGCGAGTGGCCCAGAAAAAGAAGTACCAATAGGAATCTAAAAATAGTATAATAATTATAGTAATTTCCATCCAAACTAAGAGTTAATGGCACTCAAACAGGCTGTATTCTTGTATGTATTCGAGTGACAATAACAAGGGCCAACGACTTTTGACTGCATAAGTTCTAGATCACGGCTCCAACAAAGTTCTTTTTCTATGTTGCCTTTATATACTTTCAATCCCATGAGACCATTAGGTGGGGCTCATGGATCTGTTTATTATCCATTGCAACATAAAAAAATACCATTCTGACAATTCATTATTGCTTCTGAATGAATGTATAATAATATAAATCATTTAGCAATCCATGATGCAATTTACATTTTTCAATTTACAACCCTCAGTGGGTATATGTCACAATATTAATGTTCGTAATTTTGACTATGGTCATATTCTCTAATTCCACATATGGCTAATTGTTAGACTTGGCATCTTTTGGCGTGTTTCCCCTGACTTTTTGCTTTCTGACCTCCCGGTTTTGACTCTGTTTTTGCTGGTGTAATGATTCTGCGCACTTTTCTCACTGCGGTCCAGTGGGAAAGTGCAAGTGCTCCTGTATAAAATGCGTTATGGATTGGTGTTTCCATGATTGGCCTATTTGGTTTATGTGTCAGTCCCTTGTAAAGTGCACTGCGAGTGCCAGGGCCTATAGACCAAATGCTGTTGGTGGGCTGCAGCACTGGATTGTGCCACCCACGCAAACAGCCCGTAAAGTGTAACTCGGGCCTGCCATCGCAGAGCCTGTGCGCAGCCTGGGGCTGCCATGTCGACTTGGCAAGTGCACACACTTGCAAGTCCCGAAACCTTCCCTTTGCTACATGTTAGTCACCCCTAAGGTAGGCCCAAGGTACCCCTGTGGGCAGGGTGCGTTGTACGCGAAAGGTAGGACATGCCCGGGTGTGTGCGGCATGTCCTGATAGTGAATTACAGCCTAGTTCGTTTTTCACTATTGCAAGGCTACCTGTTCCCCCTAGGCCAGAACGGGCAGTTTTGATTATTACAGCTTATAATCCTAACTGACCCCGGGAACATGGTAGAAATTCGAGTTTAGTATGCCTGGACTCAGAATGATAAAATGCATCTTTTAGTGAAGTTGGTTTTAACATTCTGTGTTTGAAAATACCACTTTTAGAAAGTGGGTATTTTCTTGTCTAACCATCCAAGCCTGCCTCTGCGAGGTTGTGTATTCCTTGTCTGGAATGTGAGTGACAGGGGCTGGGGGATGCCAGGAGACAGGGTGAGACAGCACAGGGCTGAATAGCAAGATCTACATGTAGATGGGTGGGAGGGGTCGCACCTGGGCCCTGAATAGGACAGTGCCTTCCCTCCACAATGCTGGCTCCACCTCCTGTGGTGCGTCTAATGTCCCTGGCCTACTCACTGAAAGAAGGGACGGAGACTTGTCAACAAAGTGCTCCAGAACTGGTTTGGACTAGGCAAAGGCCTCTCTGCCTTCAGAGAACAAAGGAATTTGGGATATAAATATTGGGGCCCTGACCCCATGAATTTAGATCTCGCTGGAATCAAGGAACCTGCCAAGACGAAGAGCTGGAAGAGCTGCCAGGAGGAGTACTGCCCCTTTGCTGTGTTGTTGCTTTGTTGGGTTGGCCTGCAGTTGCTGCTTCTGTCTTGGGCAGTGAAAGGACTGGAATGAACTTTCTACAAACTTGTGCTGAGTATCTCCAAGGGCCTGAAACCGAGCTGGCCTCCTGTTAAGAAGTCTCAGGGACTACAAAGACTTCACAAGCCTCTGGGTACCGCTTCTGGAACGCTGTTTCAGTTGCCACAGAGGAAGGGAACCGCAACCGACTCCGTCAACCGAATCCATCCCTGGCCGGTGACCTGTTTGCACCGCAGACCGCATCGCCCCGCTTCACATCACAACCCTGGTCTCACCGTGGGCGACGTCCGACGCCGCCAACATCGAGCCGCTGCTTGCACCGTGACCTGTGGGCACCGCAGTTCGCATCGCATCGCTTCACTGAACCAACCGGACCCGACCGACGTGGTCGCTGCAACTGGCTCAAGAGTCGTGACCGCACCGCATTTGGGGCACTGCTCGCACGTTTGCGACGCACGGCTCCGACTCGCACCGCTGTCCGACGCCAGCTCCCGCACTCCGGCTAGGTCGCCTGCATCGCAACCTGTCAGCACCGCATCGAGCATCGTCTCACCCTGCATCGCACGCCTTGGACTCACCGACTCCGTCTGCACGACGCTCATCGAGCCGCTGCCTGCACCGCATCGAGGGACACCGCACCTTGCATCGCTCCGTCTTGCACCGCAACCGCGACGAACGCCGACCGGCTCGTACACTCCGTACCAGCCACAACGAGAAAGGTACTGTAACCGAGTCTGTTCATGACTCTGCTGGCCCGTATCGACGCGGTCAGCTGGAACTGTTAGACTCTGTGGTTTTCAGCATCACGGTAGGCTCGGACGGAGCTACCGACTCGTACGAACTTTGCTTTTATGCTATTCCTGCAAAGAAGAAGTTAACGTATCAAGTATTCATTCGTAAAGTACAGTATTGTGGATTTTTGTCGTAATTGGTCTTGTCTTGAGTATATAAAATATTGGTTATTTTTCTAAACTGGTGTGGTGTCCGTTTGTAGTGCTTACACTGTATTACTGTTGGTTATGTGCAAATGCTTTACACACTGCCTCTGAATTAAGCCTGACTGCTCGTGCCAAGCTACCACGAGGGTGAGCAGGGGTTACTTCACGAGTGTAACAACCCTTACCCTGACTAGGAAGAAGGGTCCCTACTTGGACAAAGGTGCAAGCCCTTGCCAACTAGAGATCCCATTTCTAACATTGGTTGTCAGCGGTGAGGATAGGACTTGTGTTTGCACTTGACTTACAGTGATTGGTGTGCACTACTACCATATCGCAGACCATTACGTACCACATACTGGTTCTTTTTCTTTTGGCCTATTTTTGATCTTGCCAGTTTTCAACTCACGACTTTTGTCATGCCTGAATCAATTGCATCATCCGTTGCATCTCTGGAAGTTATCTTTGAGGAGGACAGGTTGGAATCCTACGCCGTAAAGGAGTTACGAGCGATTTGTAAAAACCTGAAAGTCCAAATTAAAGGCCTCACAAGGAAGGAGGAGCTACAGAAGGCGCTGAGGGCCTGGGTAGCAGCCAGACATGCCAATGGGCAGCCTGGTGATCTCAGTGAGGAGGTGGAGGAGCCTATTTCCAGGGTGGATGTGCTTTTGGGTAGGGGGAATCCGCCAGGTCAGGCAGCAGCAGTCTGTCCCCAGAGGAGCTGGAGGACAGGCGAGAGGCAAGGCAGTTTGAGCTGCAGAAGCTCAGGCTGGAGAGTGAGCGGGAGGAGAAGAGATTGGCCATAGAAGAGAGGAAGATGCTCTTAGAGCATGAGAGAGAACTGAAGGAACTAGAACTTAGGAGTAAGTCAGGCTCAGATGGTGGCAGCAATTCGTCCAGAAAGGCAGACAGGATTGTGCACATTCCCAAGAACGTAGGCAAGGAGTTCAAGAAGGGGGATGACATACAAAGGTGGTTTCAGGGTTATGAGGCAGCCATACACATGAATGGGGTCCCTGAGGAGAATTGGGGAGCAGGATTGTGGCCACTTTTCCCGGAAGAAGCAAGGGATGCTCTGATAGCTTTGGGTAAGGGGTATCACCTCACCTATGCTGACATGAAGGATGCCCTTCTCACGAAGTATGGTCTTACTCCTGAAAAGTACAGGGATCAGTTCAGGTCCAGTAAGAAGTCTGATGTCAACACTTGGTTGGAATGTGTGGATGTGTTCTGCAGGTCTCTGGATGGTTGGGTGAAGGGCAGTAGTGTAACAGATTTTCAGGGGCTCTACAACTTGATTGCATGGGAGCACTTGTCTAGTCTATGTTTTGCAGATCTGCGCCAGCACCTAGTTGATAGTAAGCTAACTGACCCCAGGAAGCTTGCTATGGAAGCGGACCGCTGGGTGAGTACCAGGGTCCACAAGAAAGCGTTTGGGGGAGACTCAACCAAAGGTGGGCAGGGTCCCCAGCAGAAAGGTGGGGGGGACAAGGGTAAAGCACAGGAGTTCTCTAAAGGGCCCCAAACTAGTACCCAGGGTAAAGGTTCCCAGCCCCCCGGTGATAAGAAGAAAGGGGTCTCCACAGGGAAGCCTGGTGAGACCGGCCCCCGCAAGTGTTATGCATGTGACCAGGTAGGTCACTTTAAGGGGGACCCCAAGTGCCCGAAGGGGACACAGCCACCCACTGGTGGACAGTCCAAAGTGTTGGCTAGTGTAGCGCTTGGGGAGGAGGGGTGCCCACAGGAGGGTGGGGATCCCGCAGAAATGACCCTTGTCTCACTAGGGGACAGTGAGATGGTCCCAGGAAACCAGGTGCCCCCTAACACAAAGAAATATAGCACCTGGGTGACCATTAATGGGAACAGGGTAGAGGCTCTCAGAGATACTGGAGCCAGTGTGACCTCAGTCCGGTGTCACCTGGTGTCTGAGAAGCAAGTAGTCCCAGGAGCATTCCACCAAGTAGTTGCTGTCGACAACTCTGAGCGCCAGTGTATGGTGGCGCAGGTTCCCTTTGAATGGGGGGGGTCTCAGGTCCCTTGAGGGTGGTTGTGAGCCCTACCATGCCTGTAGATTGTCTGCTAGGAAACGACCTGGAGCAGTCCTCATGGAAGGAGGTTGAGCTCAGGTCTCACTTGGAGATGCTTGGGTTGCCAGAGTGGGCATGCGTGTCTACTCGGTCAATGGCAGCCAGAAAGGGTGATCAAGAGGACTTGGAGCCTGAAACAGTGGCCCAAGTCCCTGCCAAGAGAAAGGGCAGGGGCGCGGGAAACCGGCCCCCGAAGTTCCCACGGACCGGGAGGAGGCGGACCTCGAGGGGGACGCCCGGTGCCTACAGGGGAGCAAGTAGCCGAACTGGGAGACATCTCTGAGCTGACCCATTGGCAGCAAGAAGGGGGTCCCACCAGGGAGGAGTTCTGCAGGGAGCAGAACGAGTGCCCTACTCTGGAGGGTCTGCGGCGGCAGGCTGCAGACCAGGCAGCTGGTAATCAGTCCGGGTCACATCTGATCTACTGGGAGAGTGGTCTCCTATACAGTGAGCCTAAGGTTGCTGAGCCTGGGTCAGCCCGTGTGCTGGTGGTACCCCAGCGCTTCAGGACCTTCCTACTGGGTCTGGCTCATGACGTGCCTTTGGCAGGACATTTGGGGCAGGACAAGACCTTTGACAGGCTTGTTACCCACTTCTTTTGGCCCCAAATGCGAAGGCAGTCAGATGCACACTGTAGGTCTTGCCAAACTTGCCAGGCAAGTGGTAAGAGTGGGAGGAAGGTCAAAGCTCCTCTCCAACCTTTTCCTGTTGTTGGAACACCCTTTGAAAGGGTAGGGATGGATATTGTGGGGCCACTGGATCCCAAGACAGCCATGGGCAACAGGTACATCCTGGTCTTGGTGGACCATGCCACCCGGTACCTGGAGGCAATCCCTCTCAGGACAACGACGGCGCCAGTGGTGGGCCGGGCGTTAATGGGGATCTTTTCCCGTGTGGGATTCCCCAGAGAGGTGGTTTCTGATAGGGGGACCAATTTCATATCGAAGTATATGACATCCCTGTGGAAGGAGTGTGGTGTAACTTACAAGTTCACCACTCCTTACCACCCACAAGGAAACGGTCTGGTGGAGAGATTCAACCAGACCTTGAAAGGCATGATCAAGGGTCTAACAGAACCCATGAGGCGTAAGTTGGACGTCCTCTTGCCATGCCTACTCTTTGCGTACAGGGAGGTGCCTCAGAAGTCTCTTGGGTACAGCCCCTTTGAGCTCCTGTATGGCCACCCTGTCAGAGGACCTCTGAGTTTGGTAAAGGAAGGCTGGGAGGCAGCTCCCAGGAAAACTCCCCAGGATGTATTTAGCTACATGCTGGCCTTTAGAAACCAAACTGCCCGCTTCAGGAAACTCGCTCAGGCGAACCTAGAAGCAAGCCAGGAAGAAATGAAGAGATGGTATGACCAGAATGCCACTCTGGTCGATTTTCAACCTGGGCAAAAAGTGTGGGTCATGGCCCCAGTAGCACCTTGTGCCTTGCAGGACAAGTGGACTGGGCCATATGAGGTAAAGGAGCGCAAAAGTGACGTCACCTACCTGGTGGATTTGCAGGCTCCAAGGAACCCTTTGAGGGTCCTTCACGTGAACCGCCTCAAGCCCCACTTCGAGAGGTCCGAAGTGAGTATGCTCTTGGCGACAGATGATGGGGTGGAAGAGGAGAGTGAGCCTCTCCCTGACCTCCTGTCTACCAAGGAGCATGATGGGTCAGTAGAGGGTGTGATCCTCTCCCCTACTCTGACTCAGGAGCAGCAGGGGGACTGTCGCCAGTTGTTGGGACAGTTCGCCCCACTGTTCTCTCTGACCCCCGGTGTTACTCACTGGTGTACCCATGACGTGGACACCGGTGACAGCCCTCCTGTGAAGCACAAGATTTACAGGTTGACTGACCGGGTCAGAGCAGCATCAAGGAGGAGGTCTCTAAGATGTTGGCGTTAGGGGTGATTGAGCCCTCCCACAGTCCTTGGGCCAGCCCAGTGGTCTTGGTCCCAAAGGCTGCGGCGCCCGGTGCCACTCCAGAACTCCGGTTTTGTGTGGACTACCGTGGGCTCAATGCCGTCACCAGGACTGACGCGCACCCCATCCCCAGAGCTGATGAGCTCATTGATCGGTTGGGAGCTGCCCGGTTCCTCAGCACGTTTGATTTAACGTCTGGGTACTGGCAGATTGCCTTAACCGATGGGGCCAAGGAGAGATCAGCGTTCTCAACCCCAGAAGGTCATTACCAATTCCGGGTGATGCCCTTTGGGTTGAAGAATGCCCCTGCCACCTTTCAGAGGTTGGTCAATCAGGTGTTGGCCGGGCTGGAGGATTTCAGTGCCGCCTACCTGGATGACATTGCTGTGTTCAGTTCCAGCTGGGAAGAACATTTACAGTACCTTGAGAAAGTGTTGAGGGCTCTGCAAGGTGCGGGCCTCACGATCAAGGCCAGTAAGTGCCAGATCGGGCAGGGTTCTGTGGTGTACTTGGGGCACCAGGTAGGAAGCGGCCAGGTGGCGCCCTACAACCCAAGATTGACACCATTCTGGCTTGGGAGCCCCCAAGACCCAGACAGAGGTGAGAGCCTTCTTAGGTCTCACCGGCTACTATAGGAGATTTGTTAAGGGCTATGGCACCATCGTTGCCCCCTTAACAGAGCTGACCTCTAAGAGGCAGCCCAGGAAAGTGATCTGGACTGAGTCCTGCCAGAAAGCTTTTGATGCCCTGAAGGCGGCCATGTGCACGGCGCCCGTGCTCAAGGCACCTGACTTCTCCAAGGAATTCGTCGTGCAGACTGACGCTTCAGAGCATGGTGTGGGAGCGGTGCTCTCACAACTGAATGAAGAGGGCCTGGATCAGCCTGTAGTCTTCCTTAGCAGGAGACTACTTCCCAGGGAACAGAGGTGGAGTGCCATAGAAAGGAAGCTTTTGCTGTGGTCTGGGCACTGAAGAAGTTGAGACCATACCTGTTTGGGACTCACTTCCGGGTTCAGACAGACCACAGGCCCCTCAGATGGTTGATGCAAATGAGGGGTGAGAATCCAAAACTGCTGAGGTGGTCCATCTCCCTACAGGGAATGGACTTTACGGTGGAACACCGTCCTGGTACAGAACACGCCAACGCAGATGGTCTGTCCAGGTTCTTCCGCCTTAGTGAAGAGAACTCCAATGGGGTTGGGTAGTTCTCCCTACTTTCAGCTGGAGGGGACATGTGTTAGACTTGGCATCTTTTGGCGTGTTTCCCCTGACTTTTTGCTTTCTGACCTCCCGGTTTTGACTCTGTTTTTGCTGGTGTAATGATTCTGCGCACTTTCCTCACTGCGGTCCAGTGGGAAAGTGCAAGTGCTCCTGTATAAAATGCGTTATGGATTGGTGTTTCCATGATTGGCCTATTTGGTTTATGTGTCAGTCCCTTGTAAAGTGCACTGCGAGTGCCAGGGCCTATAGACCAAATGCTGTTGGTGGGCTGCAGCACTGGATTGTGCCACCCACGCAAACAGCCCGTAAAGTGTAACTCGGGCCTGCCATCGCAGAGCCTGTGCGCAGCCTGGGGCTGCCATGTCGACTTGGCAAGTGCACACACTTGCAAGTCCCGAAACCTTCCCTTTGCTACATGTTAGTCACCCCTAAGGTAGGCCCAAGGTACCCCTGTGGGCAGGGTGCGTTGTACGCGAAAGGTAGGACATGCCCGGGTGTGTGCGGCATGTCCTGATAGTGAATTACAGCCTAGTTCGTTTTTCACTATTGCAAGGCTACCTGTTCCCCCTAGGCCAGAACGGGCAGTTTTGATTATTACAGCTTATAATCCTAACTGACCCCGGGAACATGGTAGAAATTCGAGTTTAGTATGCCTGGACTCAGAATGATAAAATGCATCTTTTAGTGAAGTTGGTTTTAACATTCTGTGTTTGAAAATACCACTTTTAGAAAGTGGGTATTTTCTTGTCTAACCATCCAAGCCTGCCTCTGCGAGGTTGTGTATTCCTTGTCTGGAATGTGAGTGACAGGGGCTGGGGGATGCCAGGAGACAGGGTGAGTCAGCACAGGGCTGAATAGCAAGATCTACATGTAGATGGGTGGGAGGGGTCGCACCTGGGCCCTGAATAGGACAGTGCCTTCCCTCCACAATGCTGGCTCCACCTCCTGTGGTGCGTCTGATGTCCCTGGCCTACTCACTGAAAGAAGGGACGGAGACTTGTCAACAAAGTGCTCCAGAACTGGTTTGGACTAGGCAAAGGCCTCTCTGCCTTCAGAGAACAAAGGAATTTGGGATATAAATATTGGGGCCCTGACCCCATGAATTTAGATCTCGCTGGAATCAAGGAACCTGCCAAGACGAAGAGCTGGAAGAGCTGCCAGGAGGAGTACTGCCCCTTTGCTGTGTTGTTGCTTTGTTGGGTTGGCCTGCAGTTGCTGCTTCTGTCTTGGGCAGTGAAAGGACTGGAATGAACTTTCTACAAACTTGTGCTGAGTATCTCCAAGGGCCTGAAACCGAGCTGGCCTCCTGTTAAGAAGTCTCAGGGACTACAAAGACTTCACAAGCCTCTGGGTACCGCTTCTGGAACGCTGTTTCAGTTGCCACAGAGGAAGGGAACCGCAACCGACTCCGTCAACCGAATCCATCCCTGGCCGGTGACCTGTTTGCACCGCAGACCGCATCGCCCCGCTTCGCATCGCAACCCTGGTCTCACCGTGGGCGACGTCCGACGCCGCCAACATCGAGCCGCTGCTTGCACCGTGACCTGTGGGCACCGCAGTTCGCATCGCATCGCTTCACTGAACCAACCGGACCCGACCGACGCGGTCGCTGCAACTGGCTCAAGAGTCGTGACCGCACCGCATTTGGGGCACCGCTCGCACGTTTGCGACGCACCGCTCCGACTCGCACCGCTGTCCGACGCCAGCTCCCGCACTCCGGCTAGGTCGCCTGCATCGCAACCTGTCAGCACCGCATCGAGCATCGTCTCACCCTGCATCGCACGCCTTGGACTCACCGACTCCGTCTGCACGACGCTCATCGAGCCGCTGCCTGCACCGCATCGAGGGACACCGCACCTTGCATCGCTCCGTCTTGCACCGCAACCGCGACGAACGCCGACCGGCTCGTACACTCCGTACCAGCCACAACGAGAAAGGTACTGTAACCGAGTCTGTTCATGACTCTGCTGGCCCGTATCGACGCGGTCAGCTGGAACTGTTAGACTCTGTAGTTTTCAGCATCACAGTAGGCTCGGACGGAGCTACCGACTCGTACGAACTTTGCTTTTATGCTATTCCTGCAAAGAAGAAGTTAACGTATCAAGTATTCATTCGTAAAGTACAGTATTGTGGATTTTTGTCGTAATTGGTCTTGTCTTGAGTATATAAAATATTGGTTATTTTTCTAAACTGGTGTGGTGTCCGTTTGTAGTGCTTACACTGTATTACTGTTGGTTATGTGCAAATGCTTTACACACTGCCTCTGAATTAAGCCTGACTGCTCGTGCCAAGCTACCACGAGGGTGAGCAGGGGTTACTTCACGAGTGTAACAACCCTTACCCTGACTAGGAAGAAGGGTCCCTACTTGGACAAAGGTGCAAGCCCTTGCCAACTAGAGATCCCATTTCTAACACTAATGCATTCCATTTTAAAATTTACTAGTACCACTCTTCTTATGAGAAACCACATCTTCATGTCATTTATATTTATAACCTCTAAGTTGGTGTTTTTGTTAGAATTATCATCAGTTTGTATTAATCTCATGTTATCCTTTTGTTTTTTAAATCAGACAGACCCTTTTGAATGTGGTGAGTTTGTGATCCTTCCTTTATTGTATCTCAGTCTGTAAGCCTTGTTAGTGGATTGCTATTCTTTTTCTCATCTATCCATGATTCTTCTCCCTAGAAGTTGTATGTGTAGTTCCTCATCTTTGTTTATTCATATGGTATGTACATTTGTAATATAATGATATATTTTGATTCCAACTCTCAACTGTAAAGTTCTATCCCCACCTCTCTCACTCATGGAGAATGTATTAAGTGCCAAATAGCTTAGTGATGTTCAATCTTCCACATGTTGTTTCATTTAGGGGCCGATTCCGATCTCGGCCGGTAGGGCTCCGAATCGGATTCGGCTTAACCGGATCCGATTCGGAGCCCTATTTCCCGACCGATCCGTACGCGCGTCCGGGCGAGCGAGTACGATGCGTATTCGCCGACCGACTCGTCCGGGCGTCCCGACCGCTCCGACCGACTCGATCCCGGGTCGAACCGCACCGACCGACTCGCACGGACACAACTCGCACCGCGCAATGGAGACGTTCCCCGGCCGGGTAAGTACGATGCGCGCCGCGAGCAATCCGACCGAGCCGCGCACTCCGGCTCAAAAGAGCTGTCGGAGCCGTACTTTGGGGGTCCGTGTCGGACCCCCTTGTACGCGTAGCCGCGCGAGTCGCACACAGGGGGGACCCATGGGTCCCCTCTACCTGTGCGTGTACGGCGCAAATCGCTTCGCCGCGTACACGCTGTAGGGGGCGCACTTGTCCGCCTTGCACCCATTGAGTCAATGGGAGCCCGAGTACGCGTTGTACGACAGGCTCCCATTGACTTCAATGGGAGTCCGACCGACTCGAGTCCGATGGCATACGTGCGCATCGTACTCGTTCGGTCGGACTGCATGGGTCCGATTCGGTCGGAAATCTCTCCGGGTCGGCTCGGTCGGGGAGATTTCCGGCCCGAATCAGAATCGGCCCCTTAGTGTTTTGTGATGCCATAAGTCGGATTTTTTTTATTCACTGATCTGAGGTGTTCGGCTATTCTCTTTCGCAATGTACAGGTTGTGGTCCCCACATATCTCATTCCACACTTACATTCCAAGATGTAAATTTCATATGGTGTGGTACATATTACTTTTTTTTTATGTCCTCATTTACCTCAGGTTCTAGTGTCTGTTGCCTCAGCCCAAAAATGCGAAAAAACAAGACAGACCACATAAGGGCATCCGTAAATGGACATTTCCTTCCTGCAGGTACATCTCTCTCAGAATGTCCGAATTATGGCGGCTGCGTCAAATGTAAACGGGAGGCATTGCAGCGAGACCGGAGAGTTTTACAGGTGTAATCATTGGACAGATCTATAACTTATAAGTCCTCATTACCCATTACTTCCCTCTACACACTTGGTCCCCAAGCTTGTAACAGGGCCCAAAATCTTTTTCTCTTAGAGTCTTTCCCTAATAAGTTCATTTTAGACATGTAAAAAAGGGAGTCTAACCACTACGAATGCTGAGGTCGGGTACCTCCCACCCATTTACGACAGATTTCTCTTCTGGCCAATAAGAATGCATAAAACAACAGCTCTCTGGCAATGCCTAGAACTACTTCCATTGCTCCAAAAATAATCAGTGATAGGCGTACCTTAATTTGTAGGCCCAAAATACCTGTGACTGTCGTTTCCACATCATCCCAAAACCTCCTGATTTCTGGGCATTGGTAAAACATATGAACATCCGTCGCTTTTTCTAGACTACATTTTGCGCATATGGTAGTTCTTCCTTTCCCCATCTTTGACAACTTTTCGGGTATTAAGTATGCCCTGTGGAGTGAAAAAAGGTGGTTTCTTCTTAACTGCTTCGACGCGGCTGGAATTCCCCCGCTGTGCGGGAGAATTCCACGCGTGCGCGATTCGGACGGCCCCCGGCCGTCCTCCGCACACGCCCACCGTGACGTCAGACGGCCAGGGGCCGTCCGACGCATGGAAGGGGTTAAAAAAGCAGGCCTGACAATAAGATATAATGTACGCATCGATACTTGCCACATATTTTGTAACTGCTCCCTCGGCAAGAATCTTCCCCACAGCTCTTCTGCCAAACTGAAATCTCCATCCATGGTGTCTTGTAATTATCAATACCAAAATGAGACTTCCTTGTTTCCTGGGGGTTTTCCAATCAGCTGCTCTTCCAATACCCATACCCAAGGACAGTTTCCAGGTTTGTTCCCAACTTTTCAACTGTATATATTGAAATCTTGAAAGTTTGCCCCCCAACAGTGCATTTAATTCATTCCATGGCATAAGGTTACCATCTTGGGCGAGATCTCCCCTGACCCCTACGCCTGCATTTCTTATAAGTAGTGCCAGTTTGTCTTTAAGACACTCCAGGGTCCCTGGTGATTCCCATATAGGGGCAAAATGGGAATAATAATCTAATGTTGACCGTCGTCTGATATTGTGCCGCATTCTCGCCATTGCTTGAAGCACTTTTAATTTGATTTTTTAAAGTATTTTGGGCCTCCAAATTTAAACGGGAACCCATTTACGCCCACTTTGTTTCCTTTTAACATTCTGAAAGCATAGTTCCTGTTTCTGATCCATCTGGAGTGTTAAAAGGTATTCTGAAGTCAGTCAGTTGGAAGGCCCAAGCATACTATTGTATGTCTGGTAGGGCTAGTCCCCCTTTCGCCCTTTTTCTCTGCAGCTTTTATCAAGAGATCCTGATCCCCTTATATGCCCAAATACAAGCGTTTATTGCCTGCTGGACTTTATCTATTAAGGATTTCTCGAAGTGCAGGGTGATCGTATTAAATAAGAAAGAGATTTTTGGCAATATCGCCATCTTGATCAGATTAACCCGTCCAAGAATCGTTAGGGGAAGATGTGCCCATCCCTTCATTAGCTGCACAATTTCACTTGATATTTTACCTAGGTTTATTTCTGAAATTGTATTTATATCTTGTACGATTTTTAAACTGAGGTATCGCATTTCCTTTTTAATCATCCGATTCTCCATTCACTGATTCCATACCATAACCTCTGTTTTCCCCTCATTTACTAGGTAACCTGACAACTTGCCGAACTCTGAAGCCAAATGTATTGTGGCCGGCAGAGCCACTGCAAGGTCCGAGGAGAAGATCATGAGATCATCTGCATATAATGCTACCTTCCTCACCCATTCCCCTTGGGAGAAAGGAGGAAAGTTGTCTACTGTTCTAGGTTTATGTGGAAGGGGCTCTGTATTAGGCATGGGCGGAATTTGCGTAGTCGCGCTACGCAAAAATCTGCGAAGATGTAAAAAATCTCCACGAGCTACGCCGAATTCCGCAAGCATGCGGAATTGCTTGTTCCGCCCGTTCGCGATGCGTTTTTCCTGTTCGGGGACGCTGTTTGCGTGCTCAACGGGGAAATATCTCGTGAACTTGCCCATGCGGTCGCCAATTGGCGTGGCCATCTTGTTTCACTTGTCCCGCCCGTTCGCGATGCGTGTTTCCTGTTCGCGAACGCGGATGTCCGATGGCGCGTCCGAATGACGTGTTCGCGATCGCACACTCTCGCGGGATCGCGCGGCCGGCTAACAAAATCTTGTGGTGCATGCAAACGGATAGGAAAACTCGTCGGCGAACGCAGGGATCCCGGTAAGTCGCTACCACGTGCGCGAACACGCATTTTGAAAGCCCGAACAAGGAAAAAATTCCACTATGCCACGGATCGTGGAATTTTTGCCAATTCCGCGTTCTCCGCGGAACTGCCAAAATTCCACAAATTCCGCGAGCGGAGCGGATTTTACCGCCCAGGCCTACTCTGTATAGAGGTTAAACAAGAGGGGGATAGGGGGTAACCCTGTCTTGTGCCTCTAAGTATTTTTAAAGATGAGGATAGGTTCCCATTCACCAAAATTCTTGCTGAGGGATCTTGGATTATTAGTTGAATTGATCTACAAAATTTACACCCAAGCTCATATCGTTTCAAAGCAGAAAACAAATATGACCACCTTACCCTATCAAAGGCTTTTGAGGCGTCTAAAGTTATTACTGCTAAGGGGGCCGAATAAGTTGTTGCGAAATCAATAGCTCCTATTAACCCATGTGTTAGCTCGTGTAAATATCTTCCTTCAATAAACCCCTTCTGGTCTTTATGTATCACATCTCTAGCTATCTTACTTAATCTCCCTGCCAGGATTTTTTTAAAGATTTTATAATCCGTATTCAGGAGAGATATCGGTCTATACGATTCGCACCTAGTAGGGTCCTTTCCTGGTTTCAAAATAAGAGTAATTATCACCTCATTCCAGGAGTTTGGTAGTTGTGCCACTTGATCTAATATCTCTCTGATCATTATTGTCAAATATGGGTTTAACACCTCCCCAAGGATTTTATAAAGCTCCGCTGGTCTACCATCGGAGAAAAAATAGCGTACAAAAATAGCAGAAAGCTCTATCACCATCAGATTAAACTCGCTAAAAAAGAGTACTACTCAAAGAAAATACAGGAGGCAAACCAAGACCAAAAAGTCATCTTCTCGGTCATAAAGTCCTTTACAAACCCCAAAGCAGTACAGAAAGAATTACCCCCGTCGCAAAAACTGTGTGATGATATTTCAGTGTTCTTCGAAGAAAAATTCAAAAAATCCAAAAGGACTTTGTAACGGTTCCTCTCCATGCCCAGGATGTTACTTACGAGCAAGTTCCCGTTGCCACTGCTCACTGTATTCGAACTTTTGAACCAGTATCACTAGAAAAGACTCGTGAGGCTATAGGAGCATGTAAATCAGGTTCACCCTTGGATGCCTGGCCCCCCATGATCCTCCATAAAATCATAGATACAGTCAATCCAATTATAAATCAGATAGTTAATTCTTCTTTAAGCTCAGGTATAGTTCCAGATGAATGGAAGCTTGCACTGGTAAAACCACTGAGAAAGAATCAAAACATCGACCCCTCTGTGCTCTCAAACCTTCGCCCCTATTTCCCTACTTCCCCTGCTAGGCAAAGTCACAGAAAAATTCATACAGAAAGAACTAACCAAATTTATTGAAGCCACTAATATCCTCCACCCTCAATAGAATGGCTTTCGCCCCAAGCATTCCACAGAATCGGCTCTCCTGGAAATAACTGACGCGCTAAAAACTATAGCTGACAAAGGCAGGAAAGCGGTTCTGATCCTACTCGACTTGTCTGCCGCGTTCAATACCATTTCACACAGTATCCTCCTGAAGCGACTCGAACGCGGCGGCATCTCAGGTATCGCTCTGGAATGGATAAAATCCTTTCTCACCAACCGCAGACAAGCGGTTACTCTTGGTACTTTCCTCTCGGTGGAATGCAACATAACAACAGGAGTCCCACAGGGCTCATCATTGAGCCCACTGTTATTCAACATTTATATGACCCCGCTCATCTCTTTGATAGGATCTTTTGGGATTGAAGTTACGTCCTATGCAGACGATACCCAAATGATCCTTTCTCTGGATAACAATTCTACAGACGCCGAACTTAACTTTAAACGCTGCCTATCTGAAGTCATCCAGTGGATGAAGGACAACCACCTTAGATGTAACACCGAAAAAACCGAAATCCTCCCCATAGGGAAAGATGTCTTATTCCAGCCTTGTAAATGGTGGCCTGAGGGAACAACACCTCCGCCTGACATGGTCAAGGTAGCCAAAAATTTGGGAGTACAGTTCGATACTGCTCTTTCCTTTCTCCCACACGCAACAGCTGTAGCAGGGACCTGCTTTAGCCTCATTAAATCGCTAAAAAAAAATTTGATTTGATTCCACTTGCCGCAAGGAAATCAGTTGCAGTGGCCTTGATTCTTTCGCGCCTTGACTACTGCAACAGCCTTTCGGCAGGTGTCAACAAATCTGCACTAAAGAAACTACAAGTGGTCCAACAGGCTGCGGCACGTCTAGTTTTAAAACTTCCACGAAGATCCTCGGCATCGGCGGCACTAAAAGTCCTTCATTGGCTTCCGCTACACAAGAGAATTCTCTTTAAAATCCTCCTAATCACCTATAGAGCCAAACTTAAATTGGGACCTAAGTACCTTTCAGCACGGTTCACTCCCTACATTACAACTAGGACTCTCAGGTCCTCATCAGCCAACCTCCTTAACCCACCCATTTTTAGATGTAAAACAAAAGGAGGAAAAACAGTGGCCGCCTTGGGGACTAAAGCATGGAACCTTCTACTAACCCACCTAAGACTGCAAAAAACAGAAACACACTTCAGGAAGGCCCTGAAAACTTGGGTATTTAGCACCTCAGACGAATTATGCCTTTCTCTCATTTAACATCCCTGGGGCCCCCCTTTCACCTCCATTCAACCAGCGCCAGGATGCTCCTTTCGGAGTGGCAGTTAGCGCTTTACAAATACCAATTTACATTACATTACATCGGGCCCAGCAGCTTTGCCCCCTTACTTAACTGTATGGCCATACTAACTTCCTCCTGTGTGATACCCTGATTTAAAACCTTTTTCTGGGCAGTATCTAAGGGTTTAATAGAGTCTGCTAACAAACCATTAACCTCCTGTTCTGCTGCTATTCCCTCCTCTGAGTATAAAACGCGAAGGTAATCTTTAAATGCCTCTTCTATCGCCGTCTCGCTGCTCAAAATATCACTGGGCTGCTCCTCCTTGATTTCCTTAATCTGATTCCTATTCTGGTCCACCTTGATCTTCCAAGCTAAAAGCTTCCCTGCTCCCTCCCTATACTCAAAATGGACTAGCTTGCTAGCGTCCCATCTTTTTTTATCCGGGTTTGGAGGATTTCTTCCATTTGGTTTTTCAATAAATGCAGTTTTTTCCCTACTGCAGTCCTACCATCATCTGCTAGACTTATTTTTATTTCGGCCTCTAACTTTTCCATTTCATACTCTAACCGAGACACTTCATTCCTGTACTGTTTATTTCTTTAGTAGACTGCGCTCGTAATTTTACCTCTACTAAATGCTTTTAGTGTGTCCCTTACTATACCAGTGGAAGCTGACCCACTGTTAGTCTTAAGGAATTCTCTTACTTCTACCTTCAAATTTTCCATTACTTCTGTATCTGCCAGTATGGTAAGATCTAGCATCCACCTCCTTTCCATAAACCTGCTAGTGCCCCTAATTGTTATTGTCACTACTGAATGATCTGACAGATGGGCCGTCTTCTATCCAATGTCTAGGATATCCTCCTTATGGCTCCAATCTACAAAAAATTAGTCAATCCTTGATCTATGCCCATATTTCTTCTTATGGAATGAGGCACCCTGCAGACTTCCGACCCTCTCTCTACATAGGTCACAAAGTTTCATCATAGCTTTCAAAAAGGCTTGAGATTTAGGAGTTAGGTAGAACTCTACTTTTATTTGATTTATCTAAGTTTAGGTCCATTATCACGTTAAAATCTCCAGCCATGATTACAGGGTCAGGAAAATCTAACAACTTTGAAAACATGGTTTTTAGTGGCTCACAATCATCGTGGTTTGGACCATAAAATCCTACTAATGTTAATGGCCTATCACTTATCTTTATATTTGCTGTGATCCACTTGCCCCCCTTAACCACCCTCATATCCAATATCCATATTTTTGCCAGTTTTTTCACTGCTATTGCTACCCTTCTTATATTCGCACTCTGATATGTACATACCATCTGTTGTACCCATCTTTGCTTTCTGAATAGCTCAACACATTCCCTTTTCCCAGATGTGTCTCCTGTAGGATCAAAATCTGTGCAGCAGAATCTCTAAGGTGCTGTAATATCTTGTCCCTTCTCCCCTTTGTGCGTAAACCATTAATATTCCACGTTAAAATCTGAATAGACATTCCCCTATTCTTCTAAATACCTTGGGCCCGACTCACAGAACTAATCTGAGACAAAATCCTAAACTTACTACTTTTGGTATTCACAGAAGGTATTTAGTAGTAGTAAAGTTAGGATTTTGTCTTAAGTTTGTCTTAAGTTTGTCTTAAGTTTGTCTTAAGTCTGTCTTAAGTCTGTCTTAAGTCTGTCTTACGTCTGTCTTACGTCTGTCTTAAGTCTGTCTTAAGTCTGTCTTACGTTTGTCTTAAGTTTGTCTTAAGTCTGTCTTAAGTCTGTCTTAAGTTTGTCTTAAGTCAAACTTAAGACAAAATCCTAACTTTACTACTACTAAATGCCTTCTGTGAATACCAAAAGTAGTAAGTTTAGGATTTTGTCTCAGATTAGTTCTGTGAATCAGGCCCCTTATGTCTCTCTGAGGTTTTTGAGAAAATTGTAATCATTTTTTCCCACATTCTCCCCACCCAGTGCACCCCCGTCTTTCCCCCACCCTTCCCCTGGTGAACCCACCAATTCTTTTTCCTGGACCTGATGTTAGTCCAAATTTTCTTTTTTGCGCCACAAGGACCCACCACCGAGAAACAATATACATACATATCTATACACCCCCTTATACCTCACCATTAACCCTGAAGAAAAGAAAAATACAACGGTCATTCTAACCTCTAGCTCTACTTGTATGTATATCATCCTCTAGTTTCCCGCTCCTCCCTTCTTAATAGCCTCCAATAGATCATCTACTTCTTTTGGGCTTCTTAACATATGCATTTTATTATTGTGCATTACTCTCAGGGATGCAGGGCATTTGAACTGTGCTGTCGCCCCTACTTTTTTAAATTCGTCTAATCGCTTTCCCAACTCCCATTCTCTATCTAAGGTGACCCGAGATAGATCTGATCTAATTTCAAATGGGAACTCTTTACCCCTTCGTGTCTTCAATTTCAATGCGCATAGAAGGATTTTTTCCTTTAGGGCGTACGTTTGAAAGTTAATGAGGATCTTCATTGGCGTAACCTTATTTGGGTTTTTTCTGAAAGAGTCTCTATGTACCTGTTGGATATCTTTTGCAATGTCCGCCTCACTCATCGATCTGAACCGATACCTTTATAAGCGAAACCACGTAAGCTTTTAGATCATCACCTTCCTTCCCCTCCGGGACGTTCAGTACCCTCAAGTTATTCATTCTTGAATTGTTTTCCAGCTGTTCCAATTTCTCCTGCAATCCCTGCTCATCACGTCGTAGCACCTGTAACTCCATTTTACTAATATTTTGGTCTTTTTTCAGCTCCCCCACCGTAGTTTCAAGCATTTGCCTCCTTACAGACAGAATGTCAATCTTTTTTTCCAAGGCCTCACAGAAACCATGTATCTCCCCCTGATTTGCTTCTGATACTGCAAAACCCTTCCTAATATCAGCAGTGAGTGACGAAAGCATAGTCTCTAAGGAGCTGACTAAGGTCTCTACATTATTTTTTTCTTCTCCTAGTTTTTTTGAGGTTATATTTAGTGGGAGTTTCCCCCCATCCTTGTCTTGTGTAGGATCATCCACCTGGGGCCCCGCTTCCTCTGTATTAACACCATTTAAAGCTATATCTTGATTAATCCACTCTGGTCTAGAGTGAGTCCCCCCCGCCGCCATCATTGTCATAACTAGTTTATCCCCCATTTCCCTACAGCAGCTTGCTCCTGGTCTTGGAGAGTTACTACGTGCGGTAAAACCTTAAAGAAGGACCTCAAGGAGGGGGTAATTTTTACCGTACGCTCGAAAAAATAATTTCTTCTCTGCGTTCTCCCTATCCTTTGCACCTCTCTCCTGGGCTTTTCTTTAGGTCTACACACATGTGGTTGGGAGTAAGGTCCTCTGTACTATGAGTGGCAGGCAAACCAATTGGGGGAGTATTTAATGGATGCTCAAAGAGATGATTTTTACCTCCCTCAGTTAAGTTAATAGCCTTTTTAAAAAAAAATATTTTGCCAATATTATATTTTCCCCCACCAGGGCTAGCCCCCCTACCTCTTGTGTGTGAGGTTTCTTTGCCGCTAAGGTGTTTTTCCGATCTTTCCTCCTCTTCCTCCGTGCCCTCCCCAGCAGTCAGTGAGCCTTTCAGCCCTCCGGGTGCCGTGGGCGCAGCGTATGTGCTGACACTGCTCCTGTTGACCCAGAGGAGACCTCACGCTGCTGCCCTGCGGTTCTTCCTGAGCTCCAGGGCGGCCCTCAGTCAGGGCAAGTTCCAATGTCTGTTTCCCGGCTCCACTGCCTCTCCACAGCCTCCACCAATGCAGAAGGCACGGTAAGGCACATCAATCCGTTGTGGCGGGAGGGGGGTTCAATTAGCCTTGTGGTAGATGCCTTACGGCGCTCTAGCACCCTGCACGCAGCACGGCCGCCATGTTCTCCCAAACAATCGTGTGGTACATATTATTGTCTTTGTGATATTGATCCATTGGTTATTCTTATCTTTATACCATTTCGTTTTGTGGACAATCCTGCATGCTTTACAATTTTCACATCCTGTAAAAGCATGCTTTTTTTTATGGACACATTTTTTGAGTGAATAGTATTCAAAATGACTATGAACAATTTTTTTGTTTAGTGATAGTGCCTTCTAAATGTCAGTACTGAAGATTCTAAAAAATTGTTGTCAATATCAGGATCTTCTTTTATCACATGCCAATATTTTTGTAATATTCTTCGAATTTGATAATGTTCCTTGCTGTATGGAAGTAGCCGTTTGATTATGTCATCCGGAGTCTTCTCTGCTGAAATTCGATTTTACCGGCATCATATTTGATTTCTCCTTAGATCTAATTTTTCAGCTTCCATCACTTCATGACTGTATCCTCTTTTCTTAGAATGTATTTTTCATCAATACAATTTCTTTCGTATTCCACAGTTTATTTTAAGTCTCAGAAATACTCCACATGGGATGCTATTGATCTGTGATTTTTGAGGAAAATGTTTACCATGCAATATACTGTAGTTGCTGTTTCTTTCTGATGTGACGTTGCCTCAATTTTTTCCTCTTTCACATAGAACCGGATACCCCAAAAAGTCTAAATTGGTGAAAATAATTATAGTAATTATAGTAATATAATTAGTAATATAAATTTCAGAAAATGGTAAATAAAAAAATCGATATGTGATACAACAGAAGACACCAATAGACAGTATCTGCAATAGCTGTCATCACATTGTAAAGTCTCCATATTTCTTACAGGGAGGTGGGCACTGTTGTAAATGATACCGTAATCCTGTGGCTCTAGTGTGAGATACTGAAGAGCTTCAAGTGGATGTCTATGCTTACCTGAATTGGCATTAGGTTATTGACGTCAAAATCAGGGAAAGAAAAAGACAGAAGATCATCAACGTACTCATCTTCAGGATGCTCATTATTAGCCCACTCATCAGGCTCTAATGTTTCCATGCCAAGTTTCTTTGAGGTGTGAAAAAGTTCGGGACATATCCCTAATTTTTCTCAACCCATATCACAGGTCCTTTTTACAAGCTATAACAATTTATGAGACTGGCTCAAATGGAGAGTGAAACTTGTCAGTAGGGTATTGAGCTCACATAACTTCTTTATTTTTTTAAGTCTTAATTCTACCTCCTTTGGAATATCTCTGGTTAGTCATTTGCTGGTTCCTTTCCTTGACCAAATGTCTCAAATATTTCTTTGGGAATGATTGGAGCAGGCGGATCTCCTGATCCTGTTGATTGGCATGGGCTACAACTGACCTTCAAATTTCCCACTCACATCTCAATGTCAGAGAAACAGACTTTTTGGCAAACTTTCATCTTAGTCTTGATGACTCCTTGGTAGCCAGCATATGGTAGTTTGATAACGCTAGTTATAATGGTGATAGGGATTATGCTTCGATTTCTTCATTGGAGAAATCCTTTCAGAGGTCACTGATAATTGTTTGCGCGCATAGTGGAGTGCATTGAGGGCCTTTCTGCCCACTTCAGTTCTCTTCAACTGTCCATGGAGAATTTTTTCCATTCACTTTGTCCTGTGGTATTTTTTGCAATTGAAAGGCATTTATCAAGTTGGTAGAAGAAATCTATTTATCCAGATTTTGATGTGTGGATCTGGAATCATCCACTTCCAAGTGCACATATTCTCCTGTTTCAAATCCACCAAGTTTAATCACACATTGATATGAATGCTCCTGCAGCAGCCAAATCTTTTTTTCTAATCTGGGTAGAACTTTGGATCTAAACCCTGTAATAAAGGAAGAAGTGAATTTTGGACTGCGAAAACCCTGAACTGGTTGCTATATAAAACGAGATAGAAGTGGCAACAACTCCAGAGGATTGCAGTAGGCTCCTTCTCAAATGTGAACTCTGTTGTTCAGTTGCTGTGAGTGCACAATTCACATACGCAACTTGTTAGAAATGGTGGTATATAGTTGGCAGAGGTAGGTACCTTTGTCCAAATAGGGACCCTTGCTTCTAGTGAGGGTAAGAGGATACACACTTTAGATAACCCCTGCTCACCCCCTTGTTAGCTTGGTACGAGCAGATAGGCTTATCCTAAAAGCAATGTGTAAAGTATTTGTACTCAAAACACACAGTAATACAGTGATAATACCACATATGGACACCACACCAGTTTAGAAAAAGAAAGTATCTTTATCTAAACTCAGCAAGACCAAAAACAACAAATATTCAACATACAGGTAATAAGATATGACTTTAGAACAGTTATTGCAAAAATAAAGCTTGTAGAAAATAAATAGCTCCACCTTGGGCTATTGCGACATTGTGACATCAAAAAATCCAAAGTATGGTGCCAACCGCGAGGAGCACGGCGTCAGGCACGGAGTCACATGGACCCCCAAACAAACAGTACCTTGGAAACAAAGTCTATGACGATGTATGGCGTGGCGGTGAGGCGTCGGTGCCGAGGTCGAGGCCGGCTCCCTGGTTGCAACCGGGGAGGCGAGGTGTTGTGTCCACGAGGAGGCGACGTGTCTAGTCCAGGACAGAGGAAGACGGTTGAGTCGGTGGTGAGGCATCAGTTCTGGTGATGATGCGAAGTTGGCGAGTTTGTGGAGTCAACCTCGGCGGTTATCAGCGCCCCGATAACAGAATGCAGGTGCAATGACAGAGTTGGTGCGAGTGCTGGCATCGGGCAAGGCAAATAACTGCAGGCGTCGGCAGGTATTGGAGGGTGGCGGGTCTGTGGTGCAGGCCGGGCGGTGCGTCGTCCACTTCTTGAGCAGTGCCCCCTGGCCTCGGTACAAGTTGTGGCATCACAGCGGCATTGGTGATAGGTTTTCTTGCTTCTCTTAGGTTTCTTCCAGCTCCCAATGGCAGGAACAACCTCCAGAGGCCCAAAATTGGAATAGGCACTGCCTGGCAGGCCAGAACTCTCAGTAATAGAGTTCAGGGGAGCTGGGGGTGAAGTCTTTGTGTCCCTGAGGCTTCAGAACTGGTGGCCAGCACACACTGCTTCTTCTTCAAGCAGGTTCAAATCAAAGTTCCAGTCCTTGTCCTTTCCTTGGCAGAAGCAGCAACTGCAGGCCAACCCCACACAGCACACAGCAAAGGGGCAGTACTCCTCCTAACAGCTCTTCAGCTCTTCTCCTTGGCAAAGATTCCTCTTGGGTCCAGAAGTGATCTAAAGTTCTGGGTTTAAGGTCTACTACTTGTTTCACATTTTGTCTTTGTTCTCTTTGTGCAAGGGTCTCTGAGCCCAGTCCAAACCAGTTCTGTCCTCACTGGTGCAGTATGACCACAGGGGGTGGAGACAGCATTGTGCAAGGGAGACAGGCCCCATTCAGGTGCAAGGAAATCTCCTCCCACTACTCTAAATGCAGCCGATCCCCATTCAGCTCAGCTCTGAGTCATCCAGGAAGGGCCAGGCACACCTCTACCCCCCCCGAGGCTGTCTACAGTGAATGCACATCCCCAGCCCCTGTCACTCCTAAACCAGACAGTCAATCCACAAACAGGCAAAGGCACACAGAATGGTTGAACAAGAAAATACCTATTTCCTAAAAGTGGCATTTTCAAACACACAATTCAAAAACCATATTTACTAAAATATGTGTTATTAAATTCTAAGTTCAGAGAGCCTAAACTTTATTTTTCTATCTTGTTCCAATGGGAAGTTAGATGTAAGATGTTAGATGTTACAAAGTATTTCCTATTCTATCCTATGGGGCAGATAGCCTTTCAACAGTGAAAAACGAATTTGGCAGTATTTCACTATCAGAACATGTCACACCCACCAGTACATGTCCTACCTTTCACATACACTTGCCCATGGGGGTACCTTGGGCCTGCCATAGGGGTGACTTACATGTAAGAAAAGGGAAGGTTAGGGCCTGGCAAGTGGGTGTACTTGCCAGGTCGACATGCCATTTTAAACTGCGCACAGACACTGCAGTGGCAGGTCTGGGATACCTTTTCAGGGCTACTCATGTGGGTGGCACAATCAGTGCTGCAGGTCCACTAGTAGCATTTGATTTACAGGCCCAGGCACATTTAGTGCACTTTACTAGGGACTTACCAGTAAATCAAATAGGCAAATCAGGGAGAACCAATTGTAATAGCAATATACACAGAGAGCATATGCACTTTAGCACTGATTACCCAGAGTTCTACAGCTAACAACGACAGGTCAGGAAAAAATAGGAGGAAGAAGCAAAAAGTTTAGGGATAACCCTGCAAAAAGGGCCAAGTCCAAAACAACTTGAGCCCAGACATCGTGAATTTGTAGTTGCAGTGTTGTTTTAGCTAACTTAGCATATTTGGTGTTTTATAATGCTATGCTATATTCTTTTGACATTTTCACAGAGTATCAGTCTTAAGATGCTTTGGCTTGATTCTTAAGTTCTTGATAAACCAGCTATCATATGTAACCATCCACAGGGAACTCCAGATCTCAGACACAGATTGTGGTGCTGCAGCTGTTTTGATATTCTGAACTTTCTGTGGATCATTGGCTGCACATGTGTTTGAGAAATGAGAGATACAGTTTCAATGGAGGATTAAAATCAATTTTCATAGATTTACTTAACACTTAGGTTAATATGATGTTGTGTTACAGATGGGGCAAGGTATACCACATCATCACTGACATTAATCACTCCAGTCATCCTAAACAGCACTTAACAGATCCAGTTTTGGAAAATGTCAGTGAAATGGAGATTCCAAAATTCAAATCTTTATATTGATGAATCTTTATATTTATAAGTAGAAACAGTGTTCATGTTCCTCGGCTCCAACCCCTCAGCCTGGGACGACTCCTGGTGGCCAACGACGCTGGGAGCAGCCCCGACACCCACCGACCACGCACGCAACCTGGGAGTCATCCTCGACTCAACGCTCTCCATGGCCAAGCAAGTCAACGCAGTCTCCTCCTCCTGCTTCAACACCCTCCGCATGCTTCGCAAGATCTACAGGTGGATCCCGACAGACACAAGAAGAACAGTCACCCAGGCCCTCGTCAGTAGCAGACTTGACTATGGTAACGCCCTCTATGCGGGAGCCCCGGCCAAGCTCATCAAGCGACTGCAACGCAGACAAAACGCCTCTGCACGCCTGATCCTCGACGTACCACGCCACAGCCACATCACCCCCCACCTGAGGAACCTGCACTGGCTCCCCGTCGACAGGAGGATCACCTTCAAACTCCTCATCCACGCACACAAGGCACTCCACAAAACTGGCCCAGCCTACCTCAACAGACGACTCTTCTTCTACGTCCCCAACCGCCAGCTCCGCTCCGCCGACCTCTCCCTCGCCACCGTCCCTCGCATTCGAAGAACAACCACCGGCGGCAGATCCTTCTCACACCTCGCCGCCAAGACCTGGAACACCCTTCCACTAAGCCTACGACAGACCCAAGACCTGCTGACCTTCAGGAGGCTACTCAAGACCTGGCTGTTCGACCAGTAGCAGCACCCCCCTTCCCTCTCCCCAGCGCCTTGAGACCCTAGCGGGTAAGTAGTGCGCTCTACAAATTCTGTGATTGATTGATTGATTGATTGATTTAATGATTTATCAAGAAGGTGCAACTGTTCTTAACCAGCATATAAGCTCTTTAATGTGCCACTTACATTTGATAGCATTAGTGGACATTCTCATATCAACACATACACACAGCGTACTAGGCAGCTTTAGGCAATCACAATGGGAGAGATCTTTGACATGGGGCCATCAACCTTCTTAAGTATGTCAGTTTTTTCTAATTTTCTCTAGTTCTGCCTTCACCTGTCATCACACGAGAAACTGAACTCTCTGAAACCGCTAAGCTGCTAGTTGAACAGATTTGTTGATATATAGTTTAACAGTATTTTTCTTGATGTAGCCAATTCTATGAAAGAGGTCATCATATTGCCCCAATGTGTCAAATTCACAAATTGGGATACTGAATACAAAAGTGACAAGTTTCAGTCCCTCTTGCACCTGGTGAGAGTGCTACCATTAGTTTTGGTGACACAGACCTCATGTGATTTTGCTGATAAAAAACCTGGCATTTAGCAGAGGCAAAGTACGCCCAAATGAACAGATTTTTGCTTTATTAGCTAACAACTTTGGTCAGGCTAAATAGAGGTAAAGTATTTTCTAGTGTTGATGAGCACAATCATTGGTTTTTCCAGCATGATCAAATGGCACTTGGGATGTGACTTCTTCTTGGACTTTGCACCCACAGTACTGAGATTACATTGACATGACATTCTTCCTCTTTATCATCTAGAGCATCGTGCTTTTTCATCACTGATTCAGTCTCATCACATAGTCTCTCATCTTTGCACAGAATGCAGGGGCGTCAAAGCTTTATAAGATTTGTGGTAAGGGAGTGGAGGGATGTACTTTATTGAAATGATTAACTAGCTGAACATGTCTTCCTTTGTGCTGGGCATATTGTTGCATGTGGGTAGGTTTCTCCATGCATACCACAGTAACGGTGAGGTAGTTACACTTTTATTTTGGTGATTCTCAATTCTCAGCCAATTTTGTGTTGACTGTATGACTTTAAAAAGCAGGGTCCATGTATGATGTCTGGACTTCTGAAAGTTGATGTTAGTGACCTAGTGTTAACATGTTGAAGACTGGCATCCTTGCACACCTTGGATGAATTACACCCTTGTATGATCTGTGGCCTAAATTTCCTCACTTTGATTCCTGAACTTGTACATATTATTGACTTTGGGTAACGGTGCATGAAAAATGGCAATGGTTTCTTTTGACCCTTGTTTGGTCTGTCTGAAAATAAAATATTCATAGTCAGTTTGGATTGTGTGCCAAACTATTGATTACGGTATGTTGGGATTGGAATGTCCCCTGCATGACCAATCAGTGTGCACCCCTGCTCCGAGTGCCCCACTTCTAGTGAAACTGGTAAAATGACTTTTTGTTTGCCCCTAGCATCACTATTAAGACAGCGTTTGCACAGAAGCCTTGATCTGTCTCTCGTACTGCAAGATTCAGATCCTGTTCTGTCATCTGGAGACACATAAAGAACCCCTGCTAGTGGGCATAGGACTGTTCGTCATGCCCTGAGCAAGTCCGATAAATTTGTTATGGTAATGTACCACATTGTGGTGACTCATTATTGCAACCAGACCATTTTCTCTGTGTAACAGAGACTATAGTCTACTGACCCCTCTCATGTAATGGCCTGCTGATATATGAAACAAGGTCCCTGAGCTGATATTCCATGTGCATATCGAGTGCATTTATGTGCATGGAGTGTATGACAAATGTACGGTATTAGAACACTATCTGGTAAGAGTCTAAGTACTGGGAACAGTGTGATCAATATTGGTTATCCCCTGTTTAGAATGACCCACAATGAGGAATAAATACAGCTTCCCCAGACAGTGGAAGTACATTTACTGCATATCTGTGTCTGCAGGATGGAAACAAAGGCACTGAAGTGAACAATGGAGACAGGGCTCCCTTAGAAATTCAATGAGGACCTTCTTAGCCAAGGACTGGTGATTTGTTCTTCCAGATAACTACCATTTGGTAGGTGGTAGGGATTAGGGATGGGACTGCAGTTTCTGTTATTCAAACTGAAGAAGTTTCGAGAAAAGGTCTGTCCTTTTGTCTCTCTCTGATAACAGCTTCAGGAAAACTGATGACAGCCAGGTGCAGAGATCTCACACTTCACTGCGCCATTATGTATCAAAGGGTGCCTAAATATAGCAAACAGAATTCCAACCCTGTGCCATATTCCCCAAATTGTGCTGTTTAGTATTATATGCTTCTGTGGGTGGACAACAGGTTATTGTATCTGTTGGTTGAATGTTGATTTTTGAGCTCTTTTCCCCTAGACTACCAACCTGAAAAGCCTCAGACTGCTTGCCCTTGCTACCCTGAGAGTTAAATGTGGAAAGGGCTGTATCTTGTAGAGCCGTAGTTTGCAGAGCCAAAGTACGACGGACCACATGACACCAGTGGCATGCGACCATAACCACCACGGTTGGGTCCAGAAGCCATATCTGCCCTGTGCCCCCTTCAGCCCTAATGGGTCTGACAGATGTCAATCGAAACAAGCCAAGAGTACAAGACCCAGAATACATTGGGTTTTCATGGGAAGCCCAGTCCTGGTAACTGTCCTTTATGACATGGAGTGGTTTGGAAACCCTGGAATCAACAGAAAATGCAGGACCATGTTGAATCGTGACAATTTTTTTAAGGGGAAAGTCTGAGAGGTTTCCCCCACTCTCCTTCTTCAGTGCTTTGTAGGTTTCAATATATCAAATGCATACGTTCAGAAAAAAACAAGACGCAGGTGAAGGACGTGGTCCTCTAAGGCTACGCGGGTCTTTCACAACCACCTGCTATGCCTTCCCCAAAATGAAGAGTCGGTCAGACAGTAGAGAAATACAAACTTACTTTATTTGATATATACTCTGCAGAGGAGCCCAGTCAGACCTTCACCCTAAGATGTCTGCCGAGGGGACTGACGCCCCAGGGTACGCTAATACATAATAAACCCTTCTGGAAACTTCGGCCACGCCTCTAATGGAAAGTTACCGGCTTGAGCCGGGCATGAACAAAGGGGGTACAGAGAGATGAGCTAACACCTGCCAGATGGGTGCATTATCAATACTCCAAGGCCACTGTGCCGAGTCTCAGCATCTCCTAACGTGGGAGCAGAGCTACATGTAGAGATTGGAATGCGCAAACAGAATAACAGTGTATTAGCAAGTCAAGTTACAGCCTTGAACAGGAGAAAGAAAAAATATTAACGAAGTACAGCGTTCTGCTGAGGCAAGCGGGTTAGGAAATAAGGCCTAGTACGAGCACAGCCCAAGCAGTCTTCTAGTGATTGCGAAATACAAAATGGAGTCACACTGGCTAACTAAGGTTCACATGCGGCAAGGATAACTCAGTGGGTTATATAGCGTGAATACAAATGGTGTCTATTTAGCCACACGTGGCTAACCTAATATAGCATAATGAGTGCATCATGGGAAGGGGAAAATTTCCAACCTAACAGACCCTCCTTTTAGCATGTGTGGCTAAAATGTTTTATTGCTTTCCGGCAGGGTCTTTACAATTCTAGGTGAGGAGAGATATATTACCTAGCCATCCATTAGTCAAGGTGAAAACAAAGCAAATGCGAACATCAAAGAAATGTTATTCAGTATTCAAATATTCCCTCGTCTATTAACATTATTGACTGAATTTCTTGCATCATCATTCGGAGAGCACTTATTGTCACGTTTGGGCTACGAAACACTAGGAGTAAGTTTGCTTATGCAATAGGTGCAGCAGGCTGGGAGACAATTTATGCATAGACAACATGTGAAGATGACTCCTGCAATGGCTATCAGGACAAGAAGTATCTTCCAAACCCATGACGTCAATAGACCCCAGAGCCATCCCGAGAGGGACCATGAGCCATTGTCTTCGTGAATTTCTGAAGCAAGTCTATGCAATTTCTGTATTGCAGAGTATACAGTCGGGGCACTGTCAGGTATGTAAACACAACAACTGCTGCCGATGACGCGGCAGGCTCCACCCCTGTCAGCTAAGATAACATCTAAAACCATCCGGTTTTGAAGCAAGACAAGTCTAATACCTGGAGCTCGACTGTAATATTGGTCAGTATACCTGCAGTAGTATTAATGACTCCCTCGACTACTCTGGCTAGACGTCGAATATTGCGGGCATTGAACATGGAACCCCAGAACGGTATGAAACCCTTCATTATGGCAGTAAACTGCTGCAAGGAAGTATCTGTCTGGTCAATATCGTCGGTATTGACAACCCTCTTCACTCGGAGAACTGGGACATCCCTACGCTGTAAACGATGATTTTTGTGATAGTTGGGAGGAGCTAAATAGACTGGGGGAAGGAGGTAAGAAAGGTAGCATCGCCCGGACCATCCCTCAGGTAACCAAACATAACCACGATCACCACAAACAAAATAAACATTGGGTGGTGGGATCAATGGTGGACTTTTGGGCGTTCTCAAGATGGTGGTGGCGTTACATCGACTGTTCCCCCCCTCTGTATCCCCCATCCCTTGGACACAAAAGGGAACCAGTACATCTTTGACCGCCAGGGCAATGGGCTTATCCTCAGTAACATTGCGACTTTGGAAGGATTGGTAATATTCAGATACATTAAACTGCGAGAACCTGTCTCTATTCATTCCTGTTCTGTTTGTCTTTCTACCTCGATCTGCCGCTCTAAGGCATGAACTCATGAATACTCGATCAAATCGCCCATCTCCAGGGGAAACACCATGTGGGGGCCTATGCTGAGGATACACATTCATTGTCAGAAAACGGGAACTAGTACTCCTGTGTTCCAAAGAGTCAGGCTGGGTGAATGAGCGGACCAGACTAAGTAAGGTGAACCAACCCTCACAGCTATTAATGTAGGACAGAGGCATAGGCAGCAATTTCTCACTTTTATGTGTAACAGAAGGTAACAACCCACATACCCAACATTTCATTGTGTTATAAACAGCATGTGTTTGATGCAGCATCTGAATAAAAACATTATCTTTATAGGACTTCCGGTGTTCTTCCTTGTGAGGTGCTAAGGTATCAATAATATGCTCAGGAGGTGTCGGTGTAGTACATATCCAAGCATGCACAGGATATTTCTCCTCTAGGAAGAACAGCACCCCAAATACAAATATCAGAGAGAGCAAAATTATTACCACAAACACTATTTTAGTCTTGGGGGACCAGGAGGACCAAACGGGGCCGTGTGGAGTGGGGCACGGAGCCGCAAAGGGCTGCTCCTCGTCAGGAATGGAATGACCAAAGGGATACATTTTTAGAAAATACCTTTAGGAATTGGAGCCACAATACAACTGGCCAGAGTGGTATTCTTCTTTCCTGTGTCCGTTATGAGCCTCACAGGCAGGCTCCTATCGTTCATCAAACGATCCCACGGAGGAGCTGCACAATCGCAGCCCTTGCTGGAAAACAATCGCGGCCCTTAATGGGAAACAAATCCTTCTTCTCTCAGGATAGGGCAACCTCCCTCCTGGGCAAATACCCTCAGCGATCCTGTCCAGTGTCCAGGGCAGTGCACCAGTGTTCTCCACTCTAATCTAAAGCAGACACCAGAGACACAGCGCCTACACCCTAAACTCAAGTTCTTCCCTAACTCCTGTGTTGCCCTGCTGGTGCACCGTCCTTCCGTCGGGGCCGCAGATTGTACCTGGTACGCCCAGGCTCCTCGTCATTCACAAACAGGGGCAAGAACTCAGATTCAGCTGGGGATCGGGACTCAGGTTGTTGTACCCCAGGAGCTGGAGTATCCGGGGCGGCCCTTATCTCAGGGGGAATTGCCTCGAATAAGGCCTCATCACTCTCCTTGTCTATCTGCGCCCCTCTCATCTGGGCGTCAGAAAAAGGGACGAAGCAGGGAACCAGCTCCCCTTCCTGATCAGCGATCCCGTCTCGCACCCAGGCGTCGTATGGAAGCGGAAGGGGCACCCTCTTCACATGGGAGGCATGGACCCAGTGCTTTCGGCCGCTGATCTTTACTGCAGTGCGGGTGGCCAAAAGCACCTGGGCAGGCCCCTTCCACCTCGGCTCCAAACAAGTTTTGCGCTGGAACTGCCGAACCATGACAAAATCCCCGGGCTTGATCTGGTGCCCGGGGCCCTCTGGCACTGGTTATAGAGCGGCGTATATCTGTTGGTGGAGAGAACGGAGATCTTTAGACAAGGCATACAAACAGTCAATCAAAAGAGGGTACCTTATCTCAGAAAAACGCTTGGGACTTGGGACGCCCCAGACATTGGCAGGGCATCCGAAGACGACCTCATAGGGTGACAGCCCTGTCCTAGAATGCGCTGTCACCCTTGTGGACAACAATGCTAAGGGCAACGCATCTGGCCATTGCAATCCTGTGCTTTCATGAATCTTTGCTAACTTCAGTTTGAGAGTACCATTGTACTTTTCAACAAAACCTGCTGATTGGGGGTGGTTCGCTGCATGGAATTTCTGCGTAATTTGTAAGCCCTTACACACCAGATCAATGACTTTGGCATTGAAATGGCTCCCATTGTCACTCCAGATCACGCGTGGCAATCCGTAGCGTGGGAAGTACTCTTTTAATAGTGCCTTCGCCGTTGCCATGGCCGTATTCTCTTTAGTGGGGTAGGCCTCAATCCATTTACTGAATGCACAAACTACCACTAGTACATATTTCAAGTTATTCACTCGTTCCATTTCGATAAAATCCATCTGGAGAACCTCGAAAGGGAAGGAAGGCAGTGCAAAATTACCAGCAGGTGTAGGGGTGCCCTTCCCAGGATTGTGCTTTAGACAGATAATACAGTGCTTCACCAAGTGCGCGACGACCTTAGGGATATTATCATTCTGCCATACTGGGTCTAGTAGTTTGCATATTCCTTTAGCACTAATGTGCGCCAGGCCATGAGCCATGGTGACTATAGGGAGGACGAAAGCATTGGGCAACAACCATCTCTGCTTCCCTGACAAATCAGTCCAATACCCATCCTCGTCCAAACGCCCTGTCCTCTCCTCCCACATTTCCAGTTCATCTACAGTTGCCTCTCTCTGTATCTACTTCACATTTTCCACTGTATCCTCAAACATCCCATTGTCTGGAACCCATCTAGCAGGACCTGCCACAAACATCTTATTCATCTTCGATCTAGCTGTCTCCTTAGCTGTTTGGTCCGCAAAGGCATTACTCCTTCCAACATCATCTACAACAGCCTTGTGTGCGCTGCACTTGATTATAGCCAACTTGTCCGGGAGTGTCAATGCTGATAATAACCTAAGTATTAGGGGACCATGCTGTATCCTCTGCCCGTGTGAGGTCAGGAACCCTCTCTCTGCCCAGAGGTGCCCAAAATTATGAGCCACCCCGAAGGCATACTGGCTGTCAGTGTAGACATTAACAGCCAGTCCCTCGCTCAATTCACAAGCCCTCAGAAGGGCGACTAACTCTGCTGCTTGGGCCGACTGGTATGGAATGCGAGATGTCTCAACTACAGTATGTAACGTGGTGATCGCATAGACTGCAGTGGTGGTGCCAATCGGCAATTTGAAGCAAGAGCCATCGACATATAGTTCCCCTTGGGGATCAGATAAGGGGACATCAGTCAGGTCTACCCGTCCCTTTGTTTCCTCCTCAGTTCGAAATAAACAATCATGGACATCATTGTCCTTTTCTTCCGAAGGGAGGGGTAGTAATGTGGCTGGGTTCAAAGTAGCGCATCTTTTGATGGTAATATGTGGAGCAAATAATGTTAGCTCATATCCAGTGAGATGCACACTGGTGAGGTGCTGCGTCTTTGTCTTGTTCAAAAGCGTGTCCACAGCATGAGGTACCATAACTGTGAGGTCAGTATCAAGAAGGGGATTTGTTAGTAAGGAAAAATTCGGGATCCAGTGACGACAATACAAAATTATCCCCAGAAACGCGCGTACCTCGCGTTGGGTCTTAGGAACAGGCATATTAGTAATAACAGCTATGCGCTCAGGTGTTAGTCTGTGACCCTCCTTCGACAGTAGGTGACCTAAGTAGGTGACCTCATGTCGACAATATTGAAACTTCGAAAGGGACACCTTGTGTCCGTGATGTGCCAAATGTAGCCGTAATTTTACCGTGGCGACTTTACAGCCTGTTTCGGTGTCTAAGGCCACTAGAAGATCGTCGACATATTGCAGCAACACATTACCAGAGGGAAGCTCTAAAGAATCCAATTGTGTTTTCAGAGCCTGACTATAAATACTGGGGCTTTCTGTATAGCCTTGTGGAGCACGACAGAATCTAAAGCTCCGACCGGCTATTGCAAATCCAAACAAATAGCGGCTATCTGGATGGATTGGTATGCTAAAGAAAGCATTTTTCAAATCTATCACTGAGAAGAATTTAGCTGTCGGGGGAATCATGGTCAGGATTGTGGTGATGTCAGGTACCACAGGATACTGGGGAACCACAATTTTATTAACTTCTCTCAGATCAATAACAAAACGGTACATGTCAGGATGGGTGTCAGAACAGTCCAAAGGCGCCTTCTTAAGAATAGGAAGAATAGGGCTATTGCACACATTCGCTGCTGTCTCTTCAACCACACCAGACTTAATCAATTCCTGTATTATTTGCAATAAGGCCTTTTCTCCTGCCTGGGATATTTTGTATTGAGGAATTCTGGGCAACCTGGCATTATCCTTTACCTGTATAGAAACTGGCAGGATCTGAAGCAACCCCACATCTGTATCACCTGTAGCCCTTAACGTGTGCGGCACATCTCGAAACTCGGTAGAGAGGGGGTCTTCCTTTGCGAAGCATTGTTTGGCATAGGCGACTCGCAGGCCAACAGCCATGTAAACTCCGTCTGGGGAACAATAAATCGTCGCATGCAATCTTTTTAACAGATCCAGTCCTAGTAAATTCTCCCCACAATTGGACGTCAGTAGAAATGGTGAGTCAACTGTAAAGGGACCGATAGTCAAAGCAAGAGGCTTGGAAATGGGGCTAACAACCGGCACACCTGAGAAACCCACCGAAACATTATTTTGGCCAGACAGAGCTGCCCCCGGGACCAGTGAACGGGAAACAGAGCTATTCATAGCCCCTGTATCGACTAGGAATTTCTCGGATGTACCTTGTAAATCTGCAGTAACATACAGTCCACGCTGATCTACAGGCACCGGCACTGGTCCCTTGTCCTGCCCCTGGCTGTCCTAGCTGTGAGACAACCCCGTCACTTCATCCATATCATAGTCGTCGTGATAGTACTGTCTTCCCAGAGGGTCGTCAAAATAATTACCACTCTGCCTGTTGTAAGATGCGTCCTCTGACTGCGTCCCCCCTTGGCCTCCTCCCCCTCGTCCTCTCCCTCCAAAACCCTGATCTCTCGGAGCCCCACCTTTCTGCAACAATTCCGGACACTCGTTCCGCCAATGTCCCTCCTTTTTACCGTACACACATTGGTTGGGTCCCACGGGGGCACCTGAAGCACCACCCCTGTTAGATCGGGGTGGCCGTGGACCCGAACCCAAACCCGAACCTTGTCCTCTACCTCTTCCTCTCGCAACTTGCTGCATCAACACCCTCGTCTTTAAATTCTTCGACTTCTTCTCTACCCTGTCCTTGTCCTCATTCTCTCTATGCTCATAATACTGCACCATACTCAATATGACTGACAGAGGGGAAGTCGTCCAGGTACTTTCTGAAGCCTGCAACCTAGTGGCAACCTCAGGGAGTAAGTTAGTGACAAACCTGTTTACGAACAAATGGACACCACCCTCCTGTGACAAATCCTGACCACTAAAATCTAGGAACACCCCTTCAAATCTGATAAAGAAATCCGACACACTCTCGTCCTTCTTCTGACGACACGCAGTCAACTTATCCCAATCCACCTTCTTCGGTGGGATAAGGGAGTGCATGTAGGTGATAATACGCCCCGGTAAAGCCAATAACTCTGCTTTTGGCTTCTCACCGGGCTTGTGCTCCTTATCCCATGCTCTAACCTCGGCCCATGTGCCACCCAACTCCAGGGCATGGTCCTGCGTGTGAACTTGTCTCCATATATCTACCGGTACCAACAAGCCGAAAAATAGTTCTATGTCAGCTAATGTCATCACTGTGGAGGAGGCCGCCTCTGTCAATTCGTTATAATATGCAGTGGGGTTTTTCCTTGGGTCCGGTAACTGGCTTTTTAGGGAAAGGACCTCGCTCCTTTTCCAAGGAGTATAGATCCATTGTTCCTGAAAGCAAGCATCGACTCGCGGTCTTATTAGGGTATCCGTAGAGTCGCGCAATTCTGGTATTTCAGGGTGATAAATGGGATGGACTTCCCTCATGGGGTGCTGTGTCCCTAACATCGGAATCTTTTGGAGTAACCTGCCTCGGTAACCCATTAGTGTAGACACATTGCTAAAAACTTCATTCGGGGCCATGTCTGTAACATATACTCTGTCTCGTATGTCATAGATAATCTGCGGTGCGGTACCCTGGAAACACTGTTCCCACAACGCTATCAGCGTGGCGGACATGTGCTTAAGGGCATGCTGCTGTACAAAGGGCTCATAATCCTTCATAACACTCCACACATCCTCCACACTATAAATCGGGTGCCGAGCCCATTGAGCTGCCTGATTCACCACCATCTGTTTCTCCTCCGTACCCACAGCAGAGCGTACCAACATCTTCTCTATGCGGTCTCGCGCCGCCGCCCAGTTGGCTCCGGGAAATCCACGCGCAGGGGTTTCAGTATGCAATGGTGTTTGGAGCGTTACACCCACAGGGAAAGGGACGGATACAGAGACAGGTACCATCATGTAGGGGGACAAAGTTGTAGGTGTAAAAGGGAGCGTAGTGGATGAGGCGGAGCCAAGAGATGGGGCAGGAGAATGAAGAGACAGGACAGGGGAAGTGACAGTGTCCGCTCCTGTGGCCGGTGGGAATACAAGGGAGGCAAGTGGGGCCGAGGTCGGAGAAGCAAGTGGAGCTAGGGCCGAGGCAGCAGTACCCAAAGCATCAGAAGGAGCAGCCCCAGAGGTCGGGGATATGGGGACTGTAGGATATATCCGCTGTGGGGCATAGGGAGGTGGGGGGCGAGAGTCCAGGAGCTCCTCAACAAGCTCATCTCCTTCCTCCCTAACAACATAACTTTTGTCTGTCTGCAGACGAAACTTCCTATCTGCAATCTCTATGCCTTTCTCTGTCTTAGCCCTTTCATAGGCTACCGCCTTTTGTGTTATCGTTTGTGTCTGCTTCCTCCGAACCTCTTTCTCTGCTCGCATGCGTCGCTGCTTTGCTTCTTTCTGCCACAAGGACTAAAACATAGACTGCCTACTCCTTTTAGCAAACAATTTGTCCTGCAGGAAATTTATTTTTTGTTCATCAAATGAGCCAGTAAGTGGCCTTTGCAGCTCAGCATTGTCCCTCGTATATTTATTCCACAATGTGCTAAAAAATAATAGGGCCAATACCATGCTTGACATATATGTCAAAAATTGGGGTACCCTCCAGAGGTGCGAGCTGGCTCTCTTCCAACCGAGCATCAGAAGAACAACACCGGCATCCAAAACATCCTAACTTACTTAAACAAGGCATCTTAATATAAGACACATGCACTGTCCCTAACGGACCAACAACACCAACAACGATAATACAGAGAAAATAAAGTAACAAAATTGCTCAAAACCAACCCAGCTGTCTGGAAGACACAGTCGCTCCTCACTCAAACGCACATCCTACCAGCATCGTCATCAGCATCAGTCCACAGACCACGCAACACCCAGACACACGAGCACATCACCAGTCAGCCCTGAGGCTGCATCACAAGCTAGACGGCCGTCTAAAGACCGTACCAAGTTCAAGAGGACAGGCCGTAGCCCCAGACCTTTTCAAATGTACGCCAATTACCAGTTGGCCTGGCAGATTGTCTGCGAACAGCCCCAGACCTTTTCAATGCGCAAACCGAATTACCAATTGGTCTGTCAGACTGCTCGCAAACCCTCTGTGTCCTTTACAAGGGTCTACAAACCCACCAAGTACAAACCAAGACGGTATTAGACCGTACCAAGACACAGCCCGTCGACTCGTGCCGTTCAAGCAAGGCAGTTCAGAAACTGCAGACAAGACAGTCCGAAGACTGCATCAGGACACAGCCCACAGGCGTGTGTCAACCAAGAATGGCGCCAATTTCCCAAGAACCAAGTCACTCACCTGGTGCACACAGGTCGAGTCAAATTATTCTCCACTGCCGACTCTTCAGACCAAACGGTCAACTCCAAGGTTTCGCCTTCTCAGGACCCCAGCCGGCGACCACTAGCCAAGGATCCGCCCGAACGGAAGGGCGGGGCAGCTGCGATAACCAAGCTCGGTTTTGAGTATATGGGGCCCCGATCTGCCCGACTGACCAGACACCACCCCAGCCCCTGCGACCCGATTACGGGTGAGGGGGCCACACTTCGTGGGGTCCCTGTTCGGGCGCCAACTGAAGGACGTGGCCCTCTAAGGCCACGCGTGTCTTTCACAACCACCTGCTATGCCTTCCCCAAAATGAAGAGTCGGTCAGACAGTAGAGAAATACAAACTTACTTTATTCAATATATACTCTGCAGAGGAGCCCAGTCAGACCTTCACCCTAAGATGTCTGCCGAGGGGACTGATCCCCCAGGGTACGCTAATACATAATAAACCCTTCTGGAGACTTCGGCCACGCCTCTAATGAAAAGTTACCGGCTTGAGCCGGGCATGAACAAAGGGGGTACAGAGAGATGAGCTAACACCTGCCAGATGGGTACAATATCAATACTCCAAGGCCACTGTGCCGAGTCTCAGCGTCTCCTAACGTGGGAGCAGAGCTACATGTAGAGATTGGAATGCCCAAACAGAATAACAGTGTTTTAGCAAGTCAAGTTACAGCCTTGAACAGGAGAAAGAAAAAATATTAACGAAGTACAGCGTTCTGCTGAGGCAAGCGGGTTAGGAAATAAGGCCTAGTACGAGCACAGCCCAAGCAGTCTTCTAGTGATTGCGAAATACAAAATGGAGTCACACTGGCTAACTAAGGTTCACATGCGGCAAGGATAACTCAGTGGGTTACATAGCGTGAATACAAATGGTGTCTATTTAACCACACATGGCTAACCTAATATAGCATAATGAGTGCATCATGGGAAGGGGAGGATTTCCAACCTAACACAGGACACCGTATACTTAATGGAAAAACAAAACCACACAATCCCACACACCCCGCATTTTATTCCTCTTATGACATCATAAACTTAAACACAGCCACACAGCTAAAGTGGGGCTTAACAACTTCCCTGTCCATTAGACCATGTTACAGCAGTCCAATTACACATAGCAAATAGCTCTTTCTTTACACAGTTAAGAGTTCTAAAGATTACCTGCTCCTGGACTTTTCTAAGAGAATAAGTCAGCGCTGCCAGCTTCCAACATAGCCAGATGGTGGGTGACACAAGTGAAACGTACTAGGCCTGTATGAAGGGGGCTCTGCCTCTTTTCCTTCTGATGAATGAACCTCTTTTATTTTCTGTTCAGTCTCCAAAATTGAATAGCTGCTGGAAGCCTTCGTCCATAGGTTGCATCTAGTGATTAGTGAAGGGTTAATAATCTCCCTTCCTATGTCTGGGAAGTGAATGCGAGGGAAGGAGCTCCAAATTGTTTACGAGCTAGTCATACATCTGTTTGTTTTCTACATTGTTGTACTCTAGCCAGTGTATATATAACGTTTGGTCGTTTTGCTGTATTCTGCTCTCAGTACATAAGTGATCAAGCATGAAAATAGTCATCAGAAAGAACAAGCTGCATTAGCAATATGCTACTTCTGTACACCTGTTCTCTGTCATTCACTGGCGCGGCCTTCATACTTTATTCCCGAAAATCTGCCTTCTTCAACTGCTAGTAATCTTGCTTCCCTTTTTAGGTTTTGCCTGCAGAGCTCTTGAGCTGTGCTTGTGAAATCTATTGTATTTAATATATCTTAAAAGGGACTAACACCCCGCCTTCCTTTTTTGTTTGTCCGTGTGTTTGTCACTTTACTTGTCTGCCTTTTTATTGGTTGTAGGCATTCTATTTTCTGTTGTTCCATGTGTCTTTCTCTTATCAGTCTCCAGTAGCCGAGTTACTCATTCTCATACCCCGCTTGTCGCTTTGATAGGCGGAACTACTTTAATTTGCTTACTGCACACTACATTTATTGTTTACATTCTTCCCTCTGAAGCCTTTTCTTTATGAGCTGGGACTGTGAATTCCGTGAATTCTTCAGTTCTAACAGGGAGATGCATTAACATCTGCTTGTCTGCCTTATCAGCGAAGGGTCTCATGGATGGTCTTCGTGGTATGTGAACCGGAGTTTATGGACTCCAGCCAGGCTGAAAGTTGGCGTGTGTTGTGAGCAGGAATTAAGAGACATGCTGCCTCTTTATTTCTTCAGAAGTGCGGGCCTTCTTCTTCATTTACTCTGCCAGTAGCCAGACACTTGTTTACATTCTTGTTTTATGTGCGTGCTGGTGAATTTGAGCTTTCGAGACCTGTTGTATTTCTTGCTTGTGTTACACTGTAGGTGTGTTCGTCACCCCTATTAAGCCGATATATAAATGGTGAGTTCCATTAACATTTGTAACTTAGTGTAAGATTTTATTAATAAATTACGCAGTCTTTTACTAAAGGTTCATTTTGCATCTCTATTATAACATGCAAATAAATGTTTCTTAAAGATAGCAGACTAGTAGTTCACTAAAACACAAAGTCTCATAAATATGCAAATAAAGGGCAAGCCTCATGCATGTGCCTTAAAAAATGCAGGGGCATCTTGGAAAGGATGCTGATGCGCAAAAGTTTTTATCCGTGCAATTACACTACTCATTGTGCATTAGAATCGTAGAAAGATGACTGTTGGGAGCTTGTTTATTAAGTTTTCAGCATGCACTCAGAGTGCTTGCCTCTTTAGTCCCTCTCCTTAAGACGGCCCTCCTCCCACTGACCTTGCTGTAAAACTCTCCCCTTCCATGGTATCAGCACTCCATGTGTCCTCCCCCTCCATCGTATTTCTGATCCTCCACACAGTGTCTGCATTAGCCCACTGAACAAACTCATAGTGGCATTTTCCTGAGTAAAGTGGTTGCCCTCAAATAATTCTCTTACACTGATATGTCTTGTGTCTTGGCTGTTCTCCTGGTCTGGTGCTAGCACGAACCACAGGCGCACATACAGGTATGCTCTGGATTAATGCCTCCAAACGAACATGCCGAAAACTGGAGAAGATCTGGCTCCACGAACGGACAGCGGACAGCTACGCCGCCCACAAGAGCACCACCCGCAGTCACCATCACCTCATCAGATCCGCCAAAAGGGCCTCACTCAAAGACCGCCTAGACAACAACGCACATAACAGCAAAGAGCTCTTCAACATCGTGAAGGAACTCTCCAACCCCAGCTCCAACACCAACGACATCCAGCCGTCGCGAGACCTGTGCGACTCACTGGCCACCTTCTTCCACCGCAAAATCGCCGACATCCACGACAGCTTCAACACCACGACCGCCCCGGCAACCACCGAGACCACTGCCCCCACAACCACCAACCGCCTGCTCTCCTGGACCAACATCAACGACGAGGACACCAGCGAGATCATGAACACCATCCACTCCGGTTCACCGCTAGACCCGTGCCCTCACCACATCTTCAACAAAGCCAGTACAGCCATCGCGCCCCATCTCCGGAAAATAATCAACATCTCCTTCGAGACAGCAACCTTCCCGGAAAGCTGGAAGCACGCCGAGATCACCGCCTTACTCAAGAAACCCAAGGCAGACCCCAAGGACCTCAAGAACTTCCGACCCATCTCTCTGCTCCCGTTCCCCGCGAAGGTCACCGAGAAAATCGTCAACAAACAACTGACCCGCTACCTCGAGGAGAACAACATCCTGGACCCTTCCCAGTCCGGCTTCCGCAGCAACCACAGCACCGAAACCGCCCTCATCGCCGCCACCGATGACATCAGGACCCTGCTAGACAACGGAGAAACAGCAGCCCTCATCCTCCTGGACCTATCAGCCGCCTTCGACACGGTCTGCCACCACACACTACGAACACGCCTTCACGACGCCGGGATCCAAGAGAAGGCCCTGGACTGGACCACATCCTTCCTTTCCGGCAGAACACAAAGCGTCCGCCTCGCCCCTTCCGATCCAAGGCCACCAAGATCATCTGCGGCGTACCCCAAGGCTCCTCCCTCAGCCCAACGCTGTTCAACATCTACATGGCACCCCTCGCCCATGTCGCCCGACAGCACAACCTCAACATCATCTCCTACGCCGACGACACCCAGCTGATCCTCTCCCTCACCAAAGACCCTCACACCGCCAAAGCCCACCTCCACGAAGGAATGAAGGCCGTCGCCGAATGGATGAGGACCAGCCGCCTGAAGCTGAACTCGGACAAGACGGAGGTCCTCATCCTTGGTCCAACCCTTCAGCCTGGGACGACTCCTGGTGGCCAACATCACTGGGAACAGCCCCGCCACCCACCGACCACGTACGCAACCTAGGGGTCATCCTCGACCCCAACCTCTCCATGACTAAGCAGGTCAACGCCGTTTCCTCATCCTGCTTCAACATCCTCCAAATGCTCCGCAGGATCTTCAAGTGGATCCCCACCGAAACAAGAAAAACAGTCACCCAGGCCCTCGTCACCAGCAGGCTGGACTACGGAAACACCCTCTACGCAGGAACGACGGCTAAGCTCCTGAGACGGCTGCAACGCATCCAGAACGCCTCTGCACGTCTTATCCTCGACATCCCCCGACACAGCCACATCACACCCCACCTGAGAGTCCTGCACTGGCTCCCTGTCAACAAGAGGATAACCTTCAAGCTCCTCACCCACGCACACAAAGCACTCCACAACTCCGGACCAGCCTACCTCAACAGACGACTCAGCTTCTACACCCCCACCCGCCAGCTCCGCTCTACCAGCCTCGCCCTCGCCACAGTCCCCCGCATCCGGAAAACGACCGCCGGCGGCAGATCCTTCTCCCACCTCGCCGCCAAGACCTGGAACACCCTCCCCACCAACCTCCGACAGACCCAAGACCTACTGGCCTTCAGAAGACTCCTCAAGACCTGGCTCTTCGATCAGTAGCAGCACCACCCCCCTCTTCCCCCAGCGCCTTGAGACCCTCGCGGGTATGTAGTGCGCTTTATAAGTGACATGATTGATTGATTGATTGATTGGCTGCTGAGGCCAGCCTCCTCCCCACAAGCTCGGCTCTGGGAAGCTTCATGTTCTGGCCAGCAGTCCATCCCAATGCTCCGACTTCACAGAGCAGTCATGGGTGAATTCTACTAATCTCCTACAACCTGCAGTAGATCTGTAATCCTATTTCCAGTTTCCATCAAAATACATAAAACAAGATAGAACAGATCTGGCAGGAAGCAAATGCTTATAGTTTAAACTGGAATAAATTCATTTTCAGCCAATTTAAAGGCTGAAGATGGTAGCAGAGCAAACCTCCTAGCCAAGGAAATGCACAACAATAGGCAGGTACTAATGGGCGAGGCAGTTCTGCGGGTTCTGTTTGTGCTACAGAGATTAAAATGCCTTTTCCGAGCACAACAGTTTTTATTTCAATTTTGCAAAAGTACAGACAGCCCAATTATGCATTTATTAGAGGTCGTCTCTCTTTTTTTAATATGTGTGGAACTCTCCTTGCGATGTTCATCACTTCAACACATTTCTGTGAATCACACAAAATAGTAGTTACTTCACATATTGCAATTTTATTGCCCACTCCTAACAAGGGCCCTGGTGTTTACAACTCCATGAAGTTGCAATGCTGTGCAAATAAGCCCTATACAATAAGTTAAGAGTATAGCATTTCACCTAAACACCTGGAAATAGACGTCTTTACCCAGCCTGCATTCTGGAATTAATATATTATGCTAATGAGGCCATCACCCTTCTGTCCCATGAGCTCCTGCGCTTGTTTCAGACCCTCTCTAAGGAGACAGCTGGCAGGCAGAGATGTTTTAAGGCATGGGCAAAATGGGCAGTTGCCAGGGTCCCCATATTCCAAGGGTCCCCTTGAAGAGTAAACTTTAATCTCTCGCTAGCTCAACTATGTCTATTTCTATACTGTCCCTTTCTTCTACTCCCTGCCTACCTCTACCTCTCTTTGCCTACGTCATCTTAAGGATTTGTGGGATCCTGGAAAAGATTTACTTAAACTGCTTTGCAGTGGCGGCTCGCACAGGCACACGACTCAGCGATGCAGCCAGCGCAAGTTAAGTGGTTTTATTTATTTATTTATTTACATTTCACTTTCCCATCGTATGTCGTACTCCACTACCCCTCCACCCGGCCCCTCCCCCGCCCCGCCTCACCGCCCCACAGCGTTACCTGTGCGAGCTGCCACTGCTGCTTTGTACTATAAACAGCCCAAAAGTGGGTGATAAAATTCAAAGTTGTTATGTACAGGAGGCCCCACAATATGTCTTGCCCAGCACCCCAAAAATCCTTAAAAGGACGCTGCTGGTGGCCCAGTAGCACAATATGTTATTGTAAATAAATACATTTTGACAGCTTCCTCGCTCTCCTGGATTCCACAAGAAATCCTTGCTAGTGTTTAATCTAGCCCTGGACTTTAGGGGTGGGAGTGGGGGTGAGGGGTGCATACCTCACCGCTTGTTAAAATGTGTTATCTCGCACTACCTGTGAGTGCATCTGCATGCCATATGGTAACAATGGGGCGACCCTGTCTCCCTCAGAACCTGGGTATGTATATAATAAGCTACAATGGTTCTGTCGGGGAGAACCCAATTGCTTTGAAAAAAATAAAATTGAACCAAACAAGTGAACTTGCTTAATACCTATTAAACAAGTCAGAGAAGTATAACATTTACTTTAGTAAAATCATGAAACGCATATCAAATGACTTGGAACACATATCAATTGGCGTAGGAACACAGATCAAAGCAAAACACCTACTCGTATATGCCTGCAAAAGACTTTTTCTTTTATATCAATTAAAGCTTAAATCAATATTTACATGTAATCAGAGGGCTGTCAATACAGGAAATACTGAAAAGGTGACATGTGGTCACCTGAAAAGGTGAAAAGTGCTCGAGCACTTTTGGATTCGAGCGCTTCCAGGACTATCGCCTGGCCCCCCTGAAGGACTACATTCATTTGTGTCCCACACTCTCTGAAATTCAATTTCTACATTGTGCTAGGGTTTTCACTGGATGAAGCAATCTTCACTCCCGAGCTTGTCTGACACGTGCAGATCCATTGATGGCTTCCACTCAACAAGGGACGCCTCGTCAAATCATCCCACTTTCTGGGCTGTCTACATTCCCATTTGTCCTGAAGAAGACCCGCCATGACATTCTAACAACGCTCTGTCAGGGTCGAAACGTCGACGAATATGATTGGTTCAGCTCTATCAAATCTCTGGGTTATAAATCAATAAGCAAACCGGCTGTTTACCAGAGTTATTGTCTATTTTTGTTTCTGACCATATTCTAGTTCCTCGTGTAAATAATTTGTATATAATATCACATCATATTCTAGTTCCTCGTGTAAATAATTTGTATATAATATCACCCTGTATATATGCACTGCACCACAATCACTGAGCACTTGATGTCACCATACCACATGTCACCTTTTCAGTATTTCCTGTATTGACAGCCCTCTGATTACATGTAAATATTGATTTAAGCTTTAATTGATATAAAAGAAAAAGTCTTTTGCAAGCATATAAGAGTAGGTGTTTTGCTTTGATCTGTGTTCCTACGCCAATTGATATGTGTTCCAAGTCATTTGATATGCGTTTCATGATTTTACTAAAGTAAATGTTATACTTCTCAGACTTGTTTAATAGTTTGGTTACAATTTTATTTTTTTCAAAGCAATTGGGTTCTCCCCGACAGAACCATTGTGCATCTGCATGCCGTCTCCTCTCCTCTCAGGTGCTTTTCTCACATTGTCGAGTGCTACCAAAATCCATGTGCTTTCAGGGCCTCTCTATCCCTTCCGAGACCCGTTCCTCCAGCTTCCTCCTTGCTTGAACCTTCCCTCCCACCCCCTCCCTCGTTCTTCTACTCCCGACAAACAGCGGTAGCTGGCCGCTTCATAGCCATTGACGTTGCTCCTTAGTTTATGACTTCTGTTTGTTAGATGGTTTTTCTCCTACTTTCTACTCTCTTGCACACGCCAGATATATCCCATGATAAAGCGAGAAAAAGCTGGATGTCTGCTTACTTTTTACTAAAGCCTATGTTAAAGCGCTCGTCATCATCTTCTTAACCTCCTCCTCTTCCTTCTCTTTCAATTGTATTTGTTGTTGCATTTGTTATTCCTTTGTTTAGTTTGTACTTTAGTTGCAGATCTCCATTTTCTTGTCGTTTGCTGACTTTCTACACACGTTGCTCTGTTTTCAAAGTCATCTGCTTTTTCTTTGGGTTAGTAAATTGATTTTATTTGTCCTACATACACTATCATCTGGCTTACCTGCTGAGTTTAAAATGGTCTGTTCACCTCTGTTCTAACCTCCACATCCCCCTTCTAATACTTTAATACTTTAAATTTTGACACGTTCTTTTTGTTTTAATTTCGAAAGCTAGCAGAGATTGCACTCCAAAGGTATTTGTGTTCAGGAAAAAAATGTGTTCAGCTCTTGAGTGTATTTTATGGAGTTATCAAATTGTTTTATGTCCTCAGGACGCCTTTCCAGTTCTGTGGATTCCTTAAAACAAATTCTGTTATCAGGAGTGTAGGAAGAATAACACGTAGACCACAAGTCCCAGAATGCGCAAGTATATTACATGCAGCATTGCCAATATTCTCATGTTCATGCATGGGAGCTCACCCAGTTCGATTTTTCTTTGGCATGGCAAGGACTGCAGGTCCCAGAATGCAAAGTGAGGCAGACCGAGTGCTTACCTACTTGCGCATAAAATAGTATACTCCAAATTTTGTGTCCTCTTGAAAACCTATTTTTGAAGCAGGCCAGCCTTTTTCAATGCTTTAGTCTCAGGCTTGTTTGTTCTGTTTGCTGCTGTGCAGGGTCCTGCACAGAGCGTGCAACGAGTGTCCTTTCACTTTAGACCTAGGGGGTCGATTCCGATTCGGGCCGGAAATTTCTCCGACCGAGCCGGACCCGGAGAGATTTCCGACCGAATCGGACCCGTGCAGTCCGACCGAACGAGTCCGATGCGTCCGTATGTTATCGGACACGAGTCGGTCGGACTCCCATTGAACTCAATGGGAGCCGGTCGTACAACGCGTACGCGGGCTCCCATTGCCTCAATGGGTGCGAGGCGGACAAGGGCGCCCCTACAGCGAGTACGCCGCGAAGCGCGCCGCGGCGTACATGCACAGGTAGGGGGGACCCATGGGTCCCCCTGTGTGCGCCTCGCACGGGTACGCGTACAGGGGGTCCGACACGGACCCCCAAAGTACGGCTCCGACAGCGAGTTCGAGTCGGACGGCGCGAGTCGGTCGGAGCGGTCGAGGTGCGCATCGTACTTACCCGGCCGGAAAACGTCTCCATTGCGCGGTGCGAACCGGGTCCGACCGAGTCGGTCGGAGCGGTACGATCCGGGTACGAGTCGGTCGGAGCGGTCGGGTCGCCCGGACGAGTCGGTCGGCGACTCGCATCGTACTCGCTCGGCCGGACCCGCGTACGGTTCGGTCGGGAAACAGGCTTTCGCATGGCTTTTTTCCCGACCGAATGGTATTGGGTGCGCCTCCGACCGAGATCGGAATCGGCCCCCTAGTATTTTATTCTGTACCATATTACTAATCCTGAGAAGGCTGGAATAATGCAGCCAGTGGCACTCCCTCGCTTTAGAACACACAAAGTGTGGGGTCACTGCTTTAACTCAATCAGCACCCTTTTATTGCGTAAAAATATATTTTAATATATGCTGCAGGTCATTCATAAATTATATTTTTGTGTATTTGTATGCCCCCAAACAAAGCTGAAAATGTGCACCAGTAAATGCACATTGGACCACAAGTACAAAATAATACAGCTGATAGGAGTGCTTCCAGCTGGCATCTGTTCATAATTTCAACAGCACGCATGATTATCACACATTTGTGTCCAAAAATATTGTCTACATTATTATATCGGGAGGCAGGTAACATCTGCCTACTTATATCTCTTAACTAAAAGAATTACATATTCCGCCCTCTACCCCAAGCATTGCTAAAGCCAATAGGTTTCGCCTATATGAAATCTATTAGCTTTGTCAATAATTTTTTACATGTTGCACAGCAGTTCAGCTGCTGTGGAACATGGCTTTAATTAAATAAATAACGCTATGACACAGTCAAGGCTGGCCAAGCCATAGAGCTTTTTTCTAACTTAAAACCATGTTGCAAAGCAGGTCAACTCTCTCCACCAGGCACTAGCATGCAGTAGAAATGCCAGAGCCTACTGACTGTGCTAATTCTGTGCAGCATTCTGTCTTGTTATACTTCTTGTGTACATGTACCATGGCTAGGGTGACCAGAATTGTAAAGCCAAAAACCGGGACATTTCACGAAAATAGAAGAAGGACTACATTTTTACTTCAATCGAGCGCCCAGAATGACAGCACTCTGCAGCAGAGAATTACATAACAGGCAGTTAGAACATACATACAATGCAATTTTTTAACCCAGAAGCTTGCCTGTTAATTAAATTGCTTTCTTGAAACAACTGCTAACAATCCGTGCTTTGTAAAACACTAAAAAACACCTCTTGCCGTTTTCTGTAGACCCTGTCTAAAAACCGGGACAGGAGCTAAAATTCCTGAAATCTGCCGGGACAGCGGGTGAAAAACCGGGACCGTCCGGGCAAATCCGGGACGCCTGGTCACCCTAACCATGGCGTATGTTCTCCGTATATTTGTGACTATATGCGTCTCTTTATCTCGCTGGCTATATTCAAGTAGGCAGATATGCATTCACACAAAAAAGACATACTACTTCATACATAGAGAAACAGCTACATACGAGATGGGCACATATTTGTTTTGTTTAAATCTTTTTGTTATATTTTCTTTTAATTAAAGAAAACATTAACCAGTACATTACTTGGATTAGCCTTCACATACAATAGATCACATTCAGTATTCTAAATCGAGAAGAACATCCACCAATCCTGGCAAAAAAGATATTAATAGTACAAACAATAGGAAAAGCAATCAGTTCTATCCATATAAAGTATCAAAATGTAGTGCAACGTACAACAAAACCACAACTCTTGGCGATTCCTTAGTCAGTGAGAAAACATTAATTCAAATTAATTTAAAAAAAACATGTTACAGTGCTGCTATGTAACCTGTTTTTTATTTTATAAATTTTTGAGGCACTTTTATTTAGCTCCAACATCAACTGGAGGTACAGGAGCGCCTTATATTATCACCAGTTACTTCATTCAAGCAGACAAGTAACTAATTGCCTCCCCTTTTAAACCTGCTTTTCTCAATTTTATTTTAGAGTCAGTTTTATACAGGAGCGCTTTATATTACCACCAGTTACTGCACAATATATTGCCTTTCTCAAAAAACAAGTCATAACACTTTTATGGAGTTTCTTTAACTTGTATTGTACAACTGCTCACCAAGCTAAAACTTACAAAAAAATATATATATTATTAATCACATAGGCAAAACCTATTGCATTTACCAATACTTGTTTTAATTTATTTTGTTTCCCGCTGAGAAGAAATCTCCATGGAGAGCACTGGAAAGCACAATAAGTAGGCAATAGAGTTGAACACTCTAGAGAAAACAAACATTGGCAAGCCAATAGGTCTCGCCTTTGGCACCTATTGGCTCTGCTGATGGTTTTAGCATTATATTACTGTTTATAGATTGCATATTTTATGTAAGTAAAGGCTTTAGATTTTTTTAAATATTTATGAACACTTTTTGATTTAATGCAATTTTGTATTATAATTTGAATTTACTTTACTAATTATTAAAAAAGTGAAGTGGTCTTGGTTCAAAAGAGCTTAGTGATTGGGTTTCCTAAGCCCGTATGGTACATATGAGCTGGGTCACAATTAGGTCCAGGGTGTTCTGGTTGTAAAAGGGTGAAAGGGTGTATTGAGAGCTCTGGAGCAGACAGTCTGAGTCAGCGAGACATAACACTGTTCAGATTACATGCTCATCCAGTCCTTGGCCTCTCTCCAGTGTGCATATAGTGATGGTCATGTACAGGGTTGGACTGTGGCAGCAAATAGGCTCAGGCACCAAAATACATTTTACCCCCATAACTGAATTAGATTGCTAAAAAAGTGTCCCTTTTTTGCAAATTGTGAAAACGCGCTCTGTAAGTGTTTTGCAAAGTATGGAAGACTGCATGGATTTGAACTTGCTGCTGGCAATGTTTGTTTCAATATCAGGGAAATAAACAGTAAAAACCAGCCCAGCAGACCATAAAACAGGCCCACAAACAGGCCAAGAAACAGCCTCTACACACTGACCTGTCAGACCAGCACCTCTGGCACTGCCTCATTGTCCTACAGGCCAGGCCGACCCTGGTCATATATATACCATTTGTAATTCCCAATTCTAAGTAGTTACAGTAAAATCATTGTTGTTACTCGTTTATATCAAACTGATAGCAAGCACTCACAAAGCCAATAGGTGTGGTTTACTTTAAACATATGTTAGTTGTAGTGTGATATGTCTTGATTCAATTGTAGAAAACTTTCAAAGAGGCCCCTAAATACTAGTCAGGCAGCATGCTGTGTAAAGCACAGGACGGTAGTTCACGTTTTAATCCATGCCCTTAATAACTTAGGCCAAGCCCCTTTTAGCTAACCCACACCATTTACATCTCACTTAAAGCAGTGTGTTCCACAATATGCTTTGCCAATTGACAGCTAAAAGCTGTCTCATAGGCGAGACCTAGAAAGTGTTATGTTGTAAAACTGTGGAGTCCTTGGAGTCAAAACTAAAACTTGTGGAGCAGAAAGTAGTGACTGCTTTGCTTCTCTGTGGCACTCACTCTGCAGAGTCTCTGGGAGGGCAGGAGCACAGTGGTGTTACTGCCAGAGTAGGGAGTTGTGCACCTCAGTGAAAGAAAACTGAGGGCCTGACCTCCTCCACTGTGACACCCTAGGCCGTGATTTTAGATACTGGGGTTCTTTGTGTCAACCAGGGCTGGACTGGCTACCGGGCGTTTTGTTCGGCTGCCAAGCTGAGGCCCGATTTTACTGCTGTGGGGCCTGATTTATGGTGATGGTGACCTGCATTTGCTTCTAAGTAAAGAAAACAAAACAAATGGTTTGAAAGCATACTTTAAAACCATTTGGTTTTCCATTCTTTACTTAGAAATGCCCGGTAGCCAGTCCAGCCCTGGTGTCACCACGCTCCTTTAGAAGTGAGCTGCAGTATTTGCTCTCAGCATAAGTTGATCCAAAATGTAACTGAGCCTGGGGAGGGGTGGGAAGGGGAGGGTGGTTGTTAATATAAGACATGCATGCTTACAATGTTGGGACACATACTCTGGCTCCACAGAGATAATATATGTAACATTTTCCCTGACATGCTAAAAATAAAAACATACAAAAAAAAGTTGATCCAAAATTTGTACAGGTAATTTGCTCCATGGCAATCAGATTCAGATATCCTTAGGTTTTCTGGGAAATAAGGCAAAGAGAGAACACAGGTGGGAGACAGCAATGTGGAGTGCTGGGGTGACGGGCTAAGTGCGCGGGAGGTGTAACCATGGAGGACCAGGGTGGGGGATTCAACAGGAGGGCAGGGGCAAGCAACACAGAGGGCGGGACGGAAGTAACAGGGGTCCATCCTTTGGGGGGAAATAACATAGAGAACATGGGGAGGGAAGCAAACTAGCGGGGAGAGAGAGCAATCTGGAGGGCAGGAAAAGGAAATAGCCAAGAAAGCAACAGAAGAGAGGCTCACTGGAAAGAGAACGAGCAAAACATGGGGCACAACGGGCAGAAAAGAAGTACACTAGTAAGACAGCTGGAAAATGCATGCTCTCTCATGGAGTAGCACCTGAGAAATGGACAGTGGGAGGACACAATCATGACAAACACAAGAAGAGGAAGGAAAGTCCACGTAAGCCTACGAATAAGAAGCAAGCAATTGAAAGTTACAATGAAGCCAACGAATGATAAACAATGGCGGGCTGTAAGCCCTCTACAAGCTAACAATATGTCTCACAATAGACAATGCATGCGCTGCCTAGTAGGAAAGATCTAAAAAGTAAGCATTACAAGCCACTCAAATTGAAAACTATATTAATAATGTATTAAGGCCAAACCTAAAAAAATTCTGGACATCTCCATTTCCCTAAAATAAAAAGGTAGCCCAGCATAAGTCTTCAAGATATATACAGCAATGCTGGAGGGTAGGGGTGGAAAGGTTGCAGCCTCAGAAACACCACTTAGGTAACAAGCATTGGCATAGCCAATAGGTCTCGCTTTTGGGACCTTATAAGTATTTAGTTATGCAGCACAATATCCTTGGGGCAACAACATTAACTGTTGCATGGTTAAACACTTATAAGGTCCCAAAGGCGAGACCTATTGGCTATGCCAATGCTTGTTATAGCTGTGGGGGCCTGGAATAGTCCGAACAGTCACACTTGTAGGGGTGTGATGGTTAGTACTTGTGTTGTTACTATCACTGGCAGCATAGCAGGGCAATGTGTGGTAGAAGTGTCAGTGGCCTCCTGACGAGAACCGTGGCACTTTTTTTTTTTTTACAAATTAAGAGCTGCTGCATGTATATCTTAAAGAATTGGTAAAAATAGGTCTGAATGTCTCAGAATTACTTCATGCATCAGCAGCAATTTGGGACCAGCCCTGAGCATTGCCCATTGTATGATGCTGCTGCTGCCTGAATTTTTAGAATGCAGGTTCCCATTAGACATTTTTATTTTTGTCTGAGATTCATCTATGCAGAAATTCTAGCTCTGCAACCTGCATTAACGTTAAACCTTTTACAATCTCTCACTCACTCACTCTGCCTCTCTCTCATCTGGTCTATCACCGTCTCCCGCCGTTCCAGAAGCTGTGCTGTAAAGGGGGCGGATAGTTTTTTTTTTTAACTAATGTATTTAGTCCCCCTAAATGTGCCTCTACTTTTTGGTCCCATCCCGGGACATAAAGATACAATAAATAAAATAACTAATTTGTTCTATTCGCTCTGTAAATGGCACAGTGCTCCTATTACAAACAGTGGCACTTGTTTTATCGCAGAAGGATGAAAGGCTGTACATTTTATCAAGACTCGGCATATTATCCAGCCTACGCATTCAGTGATTCAGCAGATATTTTGGGGATATTCTGCCCTTCCAGGGAGAGGACAGAACTTAGGAGGCACTCTATATCAGAGTTAGTGCAGAACCCCTGCATATATAAATCTAGCTGCTCGCGGGGCGCTTTTACCCCACAAACCACTGTTAGGGCAATAGGAGGCAGGAGCTGGGGTGTCAGGAGGACTCCTGCCCATTTCACAGCGTTGACGATGTTCAGAGTTTGGGTTTGTCCCTCACCAGCCTCACAATAATTTACTCACAAGATGTCGCTGTCTTGCTAGATGAAATAATTAAATATTTTCCCAACACCAATTTATGATACCTCAGTGGGCTAACGTGCGCCTGTAGCGAAGACCTACATGCAAGCTGCAAGTCACTGCCTGGACTCCCCGTGGGGCAAACTCTGTCCACTCTTCTCGTGTACGTAACATGAGAACCGGTGAGTTGGGCATTGACCCGATCTATAATTTACAGCGCCAAGAAGGGAATATGTGGGACTGCAAGCGCTACATACAACAAGGAATTACATACACCGAGGGCACTCATTGTTCGTTGGGTATTTAATGTGGGGTCGAGGATTGTAGCGACGACGTAATACAGCCAGTTATTACTATGACAGGGACAGAATACATAAGTTAAAATGCCACATCCCTCCACTTATCTCTTACCTTCCTTGCCGTTACTCTTCCGCGCTCAGTGCTAACGATCTACTGGGAAACTGATTTTCTCCACAACTTCAGTAACCGGGTCCAATGAAAGGATAAGCGATAAGCCCTGTGAAGTTTGCACGTTACGGATTCACGTTTGACGGCCCTTCAGTGTGTGTGCACCCGGCACACCTGTGTTTATGGAAGTGTGTGATGCCTTCTAAGGTTTCAGTTCAGCACCTGGAAGGCAGCGAACGCCTTATAAACACACTTCTGGGTGGCACATGAAACACAACGCGTTCACCACCCACTAAAATACACGGCTGCAACTTCATTTCGTGGCGTTTCGAGTTATAATGAAAAGCGCATGCGCACAAATAAAAACGCGTGCACACGGATAATTGTGCCACGTTGCGTTCTGTGAAGAAAAGGAGAAATGGGATGGATGCAAATCTGTGCGTAGCGATGGTACAGAGTGCTGAAAGCAACAACTAAACAAGAGAGGAGCGGGGGCGAGCGAGCGCGGCAGCCTAGGCTTTGGAAAGCTGACCAGACGCTCGTGCGTCATGGCCTTTTCCCTGCGATTACCCGCACGGCCAGCATGTGTTTCCAATTATCACGCCCGCGTCTGGGCACGATAATTGGAAACAGATGTCTGCCGTGCGCGTAACCGCAGGGAAAAGGCCATGACGCACGAGCGTCTGGTCAGCTTTCGAAACCCCCTAACTTAAAGTCTCGCAGAGCAGCGCTTGCGCGCTACTCGAGGCTCAACCTAAAAATGAAGAAAACAACAAAGTTCAAACTCTCCTGGTTCACTAGGCCCTACTGTGAGGTCCAGTCCGATTGAGTGATTAACTGCATCAGACTGATGCAAGAGGTAGGTACAGTCCCGGGCACACGTAACGAGGATATAATATCAGGAGAAATGTCTCATACTGCAGAAATGTAGAGGGTCTACACCAGAATGATAGTCATAGGTGTTTAATATAGTAACAGAGCATAAGCAACCAGCCAAAACAAAAGCAACCAGCCGACACGTGTTTCGTCACAAAGGGTAGTAACCCGTGACTCTTCAGGGCTGGGGAAGATACAAAACATAAGATAAACTGACAAAAAAGCAAACAAACGATGTATAGGTCGAAAATAAAAATCATAAATACAAGTGGAAACCTGGTTACATAACTTACACACAAAATGACAATGAAAGATCTTTGCACCAAGATCAAAAGGTCGAGCTGTGAATGTGTAGAGGAAGAAAAATAAATGGAAATGCAGACCAAGAGGCGAAATAATCAGAACATGGTAAATGAGAAGCGACACAAGCCAATGTGATAAAATTGAGAAGGCAGCCTGTAAAGATAACAATCACGCACTAAGCGGAACGTGTTGGAAATACATGCAATGGAGGGCGCCCAGTCATGGCAACGAACAGGTTCTAAAAGCGGCTGTAAACGCAAAATCAGTGTTGGTGAAACGTACTCAGGCAGAAGACCAACTAGATAAACAAGAACTCCTAAATAGAGGATAGGTTACCCAGGGTTAAAAGGAGGACCTCTGGTACACAAAGGTAAGACAAAACCGCATAGTGAACAAAATGGTGATCACGAGCAAGCTCCATTGTGAGCTGGACGAGTGCGACTGAAAGACATGCGGAGAAAGCGAAAGAACGATAAAGACACAGCCTAGTAGGTGGCTCTGGAGGGAATAGACGGCTGCCCTAAGTGTGTGCTACTAGTAGGTAAAAGAAAAGAAAAAGGGGGGGAAAGAGGGTAGAGAAAATACCTGAAAGGCGGTGCCAACAAGGTGGATTCTATGGAGAGGAAAAGGAAAACGGTAAGCGAAAGGGGTGAGCTGGAAAAGGAAAAATACGTACAGGGAAACTAAAGTGAAACCTTACCAAGTGACCGTTCAAGAATCCAAAACGGCAATGAAGAGCAGTGCGAACCACGGTAGGTGGACTACTGCCAAATGTAAGGAAAGGAAGACGGATATCGCCGGGCGGCGGATAAGCCAATGAGGACTATTGACCTGAGAGAAAACGGAAAATGGGAATGAAGTGAAGTGCCAAGTGTGGGAGGGAAAGGGGGAAGGGGAAAGACGAAAACACTAGAGTATCGAGGTGAAGAAGGCTTACCTTCAGAAAAGTCGATGCAGTCTGTGGCGACGAGATTAACCAAGTGCTAGGTAGCACAGGGGGAATATAGAATTAGGCGTGCCAGGTCAGTAGTCCAGGACGACAACGGCGGATGCGCCGGAGTACAGGAAACTAGATAGTGAAAGAGGGGGAGAAAAGGTGTAAGCAGATACACCAGGGATAGTGAGCTAGCAAAGGTTGGCTCGTGTGGAGAGGACTGAGTCGCTTACCTGGGAGAAGTGTTGTTCAGGAAGGAAAATGGTTCCGGAAGATGGCCGGAAGAGGAGGGGCGAAGGCGGGGTTATATAGGCAAGGTGGAGAAAGACTAGACCGCAGAAGGACAAAAGCAGAGGTGGGCTACACAGGACGCCATGTATAGAGTGTGCCGGTGTAGGAATTGGTGCTGTAAAAGGGATGTACGCCCCAAGTTGAAAGCAGAAGTTTTGGTATATGCGTGTAATCCAGAGAGCATTTATTTATTATGGTATACTACTTTTATGTTTTTTTTTTTGTTTTTTTTTCCCTCCAGGTCTTAGCATCTCTGTTTTGAGCATCTGACATGCACTCCATATCACAGGAGTTACACTACTTTTTCTCAGATGTTGCATCTATTTTCTCCTTCATCTCTCCTTTCAACATCCTCCATCGATTGGTTTGTCTACATTTTATGTACGTTTGTTCCCTTTTTCTTTCTTTATTTCAGTCTATGTTATTTTCTTTTTCCTTTTTTTCTGCTTTCAACTTGGGGCGTACATCCCTTTTACAGCACCAATTCCTACACCGGCACACTCTATACATGGCGTCCTGTGTAGCCCACCTCTGCTTTTGTCCTTCTGCGGTCTAGTCTTTCTCCACCTTGCCTATATAACCCCGCCTTCGCCCCTCCTCTTCCGGCCATCTTCCGGAACCATTTTCCTTCCTGAACAACACTTCTCCCAGGTAAGCGACTCAGTCCTCTCCACACGAGCCAACCTTTGCTAGCTCACTATCCCTGGTGTATCTGCTTACACCTTTTCTCCCCCTCTTTCACTATCTAGTTTCCTGTACTCCGGCGCATCCGCCGTTGTCGTCCTGGACTACTGACCTGGCACGCCTAATTCTATATTCCCCCTGTGCTACCTAGCACTTGGTTAATCTCGTCGCCACAGACTGCATCGACTTTTCTGAAGGTAAGCCTTCTTCACCTCGATACTCTAGTGTTTTCGTCTTTCCCCTTCCCCCTTTCCCTCCCACACTTGGCACTTCACTTCATTCCCATTTTCCGTTTTCTCTCAGGTCAATAGTCCTCATTGGCTTATCCGCCGCCCGGCGATATCCGTCTTCCTTTCCTTACATTTGGCAGTAGTCCACCTACCGTGGTTCGCACTGCTCTTCATTGCCGTTTTGGATTCTTGAACGGTCACTTGGTAAGGTTTCACTTTAGTTTCCCTGTACGTATTTTTCCTTTTCCAGCTCACCCCTTTCGCTTACCGTTTTCCTTTTCCTCTCCATAGAATCCACCTTGTTGGCACCGCCTTTCAGGTATTTTCTCTACCCTCTTCCCCCCCTTTTTTTCTTTTCTTTTACCTACTAGTAGCACACACTTAGGGCAGCCGTCTATTCCCTCCAGAGCCACCTACTAGGCTGTGTCTTTATCGTTCTTTCGCTTTCTCCGCATGTCTTTCAGTCGCACTCGTCCAGCTCACAATGGAGCTTGCTCGTGATCACCATTTTGTTCACTATGCGGTTTTGTCTTACCTTTGTGTACCAGAGGTCCTCCTTTTAACCCTGGGTAACCTATCCTCTATTTAGGAGTTCTTGTTTATCTAGTTGGTCTTCTGCCTGAGTACGTTTCACCAACACTGATTTTGCGTTTACAGCCGCTTTTAGAACCTGTTCGTTGCCATGACTGGGCGCCCTCCATTGCATGTATTTCCAACACGTTCCGCTTAGTGCGTGATTGTTATCTTTACAGGCTGCCTTCTCAATTTTATCACATTGCCTTGTGTCGCTTCTCATTTACCATGTTCTGATTATTTCGCCTCTTGGTCTGCATTTCCATTTATTTTTCTTCCTCTACACATTCACAGCTCGACCTTTTGATCTTGGTGCAAAGATCTTTCATTGTCATTTTGTGTGTAAGTTATGTAACCAGGTTTCCACTTGTATTTATGATTTTTATTTTCGACCTATACATCGTTTGTTTGCTTTTTTGTCAGTTTATCTTATGTTTTGTATCTTCCCCAGCCCTGAAGAGTCACGGGTTACTACCCTTTGTGACGAAACACGTGTCGGCTGGTTGCTTTTGTTTTGGCTGGTTGCTTATGCTCTGTTACTATATTAAACACCTATGACTATCATTCTGGTGTAGACCCTCTACATTTCTGCAGTATGAGACATTTCTCCTGATATTATATCCTCGTTACGTGTGCCCGGGACTGTACCTACTTCATTTGTGTGGATTTCTATCCATACCATCACGGGGGTTTTAGGGCATATCCCCTGACCTGGTTTGCACCGTTCACACTCCTAGTATAACATAAACTCAGCGCGAATTAGCTTGAGCGCCATTATTCCTGTCAATACTAAAAACCCCACACTGATACATGATGCAAGAGGTAACCGCTGTGAAAAATGTATATTTTTTTCTTTGCTGCAGCACCATACAACGTTCTGGATTGTGCCTTCAGGTCACACAAGGCCAGGCTCAGCAGAAGCGAAACCAGTTCAGCTCGTGTTCCTGGAAAAACACAGGCACACATTCCTGCTCATACTCTGAGCAAGATGCTTCCCCCCACCGGAATGCAGTTGCTTGTGATGTCTTTCTCCTTACAAATGTGTGTTTCTCAAAAATAATACTGCTTTGTCCTTCCTTTCCTATTTTCTCTTGAAAGCATGAATAAAAGCATCTGAAATCTCTTTTCTTTTTTTGTAGATATATCCAAAATTATCTGTGTCAAAACGTTAGCAGTGATGGAGAGACAAGGTTTTTTTTTTATTTTTTATAAATGTGATGTTTACAGCACTTTGCACGTACAGCACCTCAGTTGAGCAGGGAGGGTTCAGATAACATGGTCCTTTGAGCAGACCCAGCACTTCTCTGACTTGGCTGACTGTGACTTCATGTAATTCTTATAATCATATGGGAAAGAGTTGTGTGGTTTTCAATAGTTCTTCCAGCAGAGAGTCCACCGAGTCACTAATCCTTGTAAGCTGAGACACAGCCGGTAACTCCTTAGAACAAGGGGGCATATTAGCAAGACCGGCGATAAAATTATCGCCGTTTAGCGGCAGGAAACTGCCGCTAAAGCGGCGATAATGGGCTTGCTAATATGCGTTATAGAATTCCAATAGAAGCCCAGGTTAGATGTCCTGCACATCTAACCTGGGCTTCTATTGGAATTCCATAACGCATATTAGCAAGCCCATTATCGCCGTTTTAGCGGCAGTTTCCTGCCGCTAAAACTGCGATAATTTTAACGCCGGTCTTGCTAATATGCCCCAAAATTCTTTAATGTCAAAGAGCAGGAGAATTGGAGCACAATATCACTTTTCAACGGATCCAATCATAGATATCCTGTCTCCTCAAGTTGTAGGTGTTTGCAGTAAATCTAGGGAGTGAGTCCTGATAAAGAGCACATGCTTAGTACAAACTGGCTCTTCCCTCCTAAGCTAGTGGTCTCCCTCTTAGGTTAGCAGGACAGCAAAATAATCTCTGTGGTCTCACTTACTATCTTACCCATCCTGTCCCTTTGCAGGGAGTGAGGCTGCCCAGGTCATGTTTGTAAAGGTGCACCCTGTCACCGGTCTCCTTCTTTCCAGGACAAAGCCCACCACTGCTCACAAGATGTTTTTAATAGAACCTACTGCTGGCACAGCATGCTACCTGGTTGCTGCCTAGAAAAGTGTTTCATAACCTCAAAACCAGGTTGTTGCTAAGTCAGTGGTGTCAAATCTTGTCTTTAGCTTTCACTATAGTGATGGCCCTCAAAGAAAACTGTCCAATATTGTGTGTTTTGGGCACAGTGGTATGTGCATGGTATGGGAGTGCCATTGAGATTCTGTTGGAACTGCTTCCTTGCTTTAAAACACACACACATACACTCACAAACTCACACACGTATATTATTGGGATGCACGCTGCATGGTATACAACTGTGTTCCCTTGTCATGAGTGCCAAATTGTGAATATCTAATATTCTGTTTTTTGATTCTGACCCCAGCCTCATGCTAAACTAGTGTGTGTGTGCAAAGGCCTGTCCCTTGACATTAGTAATGTCATGGACCTGTCCAGTGATCGGAAGTAGCTCATCAAGTGTGCTATCATTTCACTCTAATGGTTTAGCATGTGGGGCTGCACTGGCAGCATACTATATTTTGTGACTCAGTAGTTCTTACCAGACATTTTATCTATGTCATTAGACTGGAGCCTCATGACCTTCTTCTATGCCCTAACCCAGATCGTAGCTCTAACAACCCAAGTGTATGCTATTCATGTGCATGTTTATGGCCTGTGTCGTACATGCATTCTGTGTATGAGTTATGTAGGTTTGTGGGCTCTATTTTGGAAGTCCTAAGTCTGTTCCTGGGTGCAAGATTAAAGTGAAGTTGTTTTCCCAGGCAGTGGAAGTGTATTGCTGACATTCCTGAAGCTGGAGGGGCCCAGCCACTGAAGTGAGGATAGAGGAGACAAAGCTCCTATAGAAATACAATTATGTTCCTTTGCCGAGAAGAGTTGCTGATCAGTCTTCCTAAAGCACTGCCGTTTAATAGTGGGTGTGAAAGGTGGGACTGCAGTTCCTTTTTCAAGAGTAATAAGAGTCTATAGGTGAGGCAAACCTTTTGTCTCTTTTCTGACCACTTTCAGAGTGGCTGTTGATAAACTATATAAAGAAAACTTACCAATATGAGTCTGCTTTGGTTACTCCAGGGTGAAGACCATCCTGATGTAAGGAGCATCACTCGGCCCCAAGACTCAAGGCCTGGTTTAGATCTTGGTGGATGGGTTACTCTGATACAACGGTGACGGATATCCCATCTGCCAAAATATGAATCCCATAGGATGTAATGGAATTTATATTTCGGCGGATGGGATATATGTCACCATTGTGATGGAGTAATCTGTCTGCCAAGATCTAAATCAGGCCCTGAGTCTGTAGCTCATCCTGGCAGGAGAGATGAAAGAAGAAACACACTGAACTGGTTCTAAAATTACAGACAGAAATCTACATCTCCTTACTGCTTTGACTGAATAAAAGCAGGAGTCACTGATCCCTTTGCTTTTCCAGTTCCGAGTTCTCTTCAACCAAGGAAGGCATACTTTGCAGACTATTCAGATTACTGCTGTGCAACCAAAGCAGATTTCTTCCTAACAACCAGCTTCCATAAGAGAGGGGACATTACCTTGAGTCTGACCTTGCTGGAAGAATCTGAATCTCTTACCTGTAGTGCCTTGAAGACAGCCAGCTGCTGAGAGTGGGAAGGAGCCTGCCATCCCTGCAGAGGTATGATTGACCTGAAGTTCCAGAACAGCTTAATACCTGGTGCTCTTTGTGTCTACACGCTGAAGCAAGACTGAGGAGTGAAATCTACATTCCCTGAGGAGAGTGGCTTCACACTCTCTTTTGGGAGGGAAAAGTCTCCTGCATGGTGACGGTTGTGCACCATTGCCCTAACTGCCACACTTGCAAAAATATCCCTGGTACTGATTTTTGGTCATGGGTGAACACAGATTATACATGTGTGCAACGACCTAGGTCTGTTTCATGGTAATGCAGTCTGTTCAGACTGGGAGGGGATGCACCAAGTGCTACCCTTGTGAAGGTGTTAAGTGACTTGAGCACGGTGGTGGCATACTCGTTTTTGTGTTCTGTAGGATCAGTAATGTGAACAGGCCTTTTTGCCTGTGTCACAGGAGTGGGGTTTACTGGCCCACTTGTGTACAGTTCAGTGGATGTGTACTTAATTCAACCTTGGCCTGCATGTGTTGTGTGCAGCACCAGACACAGTGGGATAATTGTGTGTGTGTACTGGGACAGTGTAGGAAAGTAGGATCTGCTTCTTATGGATACCCCCACTTTTTGCTTCATGTTACACTGTTTTTGACTAGTCTGACTGGGATCCTGCTAATCAGGACCCAGTCTATCTGCTTTCTCCCTAAACTGTCATGTCCTGTACTTAGATACACTCCAGATTGGATACTGGGGTACCCTTGTCAGTCCCTAGTATATGGCACACAAGTACCTAGGGCATTGGTACCCCAGAGGCCTCTCATGGGCTGAAGCATGTATTATGCCACCTGTGAGAAGCCATGCAAAATGGATCTACAGGCCTGCCATTGCAGCCTGTGTAAGTTGGTGCATGCACCACTTACTTCAGATATAGGTTTACTATATATAAGGGTCACTACACTTAAAACCTATAAGTCAACCCTATAGCAGGCCTTGACAATCCTGAAGGCAGGGTGCTTGGTTTTAAGTGAGAGGGTGCCACTGCATGAGCAGGACACCCCTGCAGCCCATGGAGTCCATTCTCCCGGGTTGTTAGTGCTACAGCCATTTACGGCATATAGAGTGGCATTACGCGACCGCTTGATGATCAACTCTAAAACAGCTGAAAGTAACCCTATTGTGTTTGGTATCAAACATTGTGGAATTATACCACCACACCAGTAACCGATGTGGGAGGTATGATTCCACCCCTCAGAAATGAGCTATGTGAGGTCCCTGGTGTTCCCGGTACCAGCCTTCTAGTCCCGGGCAGCCCAAAAGGGTTGCTGTCGACCAGAGACACACTTCTGCCCTCCTGCTGCTGAGCCAAGCTTGAACAGGGGAAGGCAGAACAATAGGCATCCTGTCACAGGGTGGTGTGACCACTTTCCAGACAGGATTTAGTGTATTAGGCCTGGGTGGGTGAGCTTGCCAGCGACCAAAAGTCTGCATGAGGGGCACATTTGGTGTCCCTGTGCATAGTCCATATCAAACCAGCCCTGGGAGCCGTTGGCTCCTGCTCTTGCGCTAAACTGGCCAAATGACATGAGAGTAAACGCCCTACTGTCCAGAACCTCCAGTGGGAGGGTCCCCTGAAGCTGTCTAACCCTCTCCCGTGGGTAAAAAAGGGCTTACCTGGCTGTAGGACCCTAGATTCAACGTGGACAAGATTCTGAACCAGAAACTACTGGACTTTGACCGTCTGGACACCCCGGACTTTGCTGGACTTCATTTGGGCCCGACTTCGTCTTCCACTTTGTCCAAAGCATTGTCTGTGCCCGTGCACCATACAGGCTCCATGCAGGACCTGTTGAGCATCAAGGACAACCCAAGACATCTCCCTTGGAGTGAAGGAGTCACTACCCTGCAACCGCAAGCACCACATCATGATTGACTGGTCTGCTGCTCCTGAGTTCCTATGGACTCCAAAGGCTCCGTCAACACAGGTTATAGGTTTCCAAGTACCTCGAGGTCTGAGCTGCCCTGTTACTAAGTTTGAGGTCAGAATCCCTCGTGGGGGCTGCAATAACCTTACCCCTGTGCACTGCGTACTTTTGCAAGTGCATATGCTTGTTGGCATTACCAAAACAAGTGTACTGGGCTCCGAGTAGCCCCAACCTCTGGCACCATTTCCACCAAAGAACTTTGTCCTCCTTGCACCGAGTGCTCCATGGGCTGTTGCTTTGTAAATCTGCTCAAGGTCCCCTTGGGACTCCTGTGCCTCCGGCCTGTGAGTCCTCATGAGGGTACACACTGCTTTTTTTGGTCTCTCCTGGTTGCTCCAGCCTTGCCCTGACTACCCTGTGTTTGGTGAGTCTCCTGGACCTTGCTGGTCCGAACCGTAACCTTTCTTGGCCATCTTCGTGGGTTGCCGCTGCCAAGGCTTGTTGGTACTCCAGCCAGACACTGACCCCTCAGCACTCAACATCCTTTGTGGGACAGCTCTAATCCGTCTCATGGATGTCCTCGATGTCTACTAGTCTCGGTGGCTGCAGAGTCAAGAACCCCCTCAAAGCACCTGAAGCACCCAACATCGGTGGGCATTCGTCTACCAAGCCCCTGGTCACTCCTGAGTGACCCAGACTCTTTCCCCTCTGCTTTCAGGTACTCTTCTCCTAGAATACACCTTTGGATTCCATTGGACACGTTTCTTCTTCCCCGCAGTGGCATTTCCTTGAAGTCCTCCATTGAGATCAACTGCGGTTTCCGACACCACTTCAGCCCTATGCACCCGGCTTCCCTGGGATAGGTAACTCTGGTACTACGGTATCTACGGGTGGGGTGGCTCTTCCACCTCCTATGATCCAAAAGGCTTCCTCGTAATCCACTGGGAAGTGTTCTTAAACTTTAAAACTGCAACCGCGACTCTCCCATAGAATTGTAAGGCGCACGTGGTCATGTACCCACACTGCACCCGTCCTCCGTGGGGTCCCTACTTACTCACCTTGGGTGGTTCCTTGGGGTCCCAGTGATTCTACATCCTCTAGACACTATCTTGACTCGAGTCGTGATTCTTATACTACTATTTTAGTATATGGTTTGGTCTCCCCCTAGAGCCCACTGTGTATTAGTGCTACTTACGATTGTTTCTGTGCTACAGTATTGTGTGCTTTGTGTTTATCTGCCTGTAGCAGATACTGTGAGGTATTTAGAGTGTGTTATAATAATAAATACATATTTTTATAACTACTGTGTGGTTCTCCTTTCATTTAACCAATACAATAAGGTTCCATTCTGGTAAAACAAGCTGCTTAACATTCCTTCAAGACTAAGCCTGAAGGCTGCTCTCCACAGCTACCACTTGGATAGCTTTCTGAGGTTATCTTTGACCTCTTAAATCACCATAAGGGTTGTTTGGACTGGTACAGGGTGCCCACTTTAAATAATGGACAGCATATATGAGGCCAACTTCTCACATTGGTGGCAGTGGTGGGATTCGAACCCACACCTCCGAAGAGACTGGAGGATGCCAAACCAAAAACTGCATTTTTAACCCCTAGTGGGCATTATCAATTTATTGTGATGCCTTTTGGTTTGAAGAATGCACCTGCCACATTCCAAAGGCTGGTGAATAAAGTCCTTACAGGTCTGGAAGCCTATAGTGCAGCATATCTTGATGATATAGGTGTCTTTAGCTCCACCTGGGAGGATCACCTGGTCCACCTGAAGAATGTTTTGGAGGCTCTGCAAAAGGCAGGCCTCACTATCAAGGCTACTAAATGCCAGATAGGGCAGAGCAAGGTTGTGTACCTGGGCCACCTTGTGGGTGGAGGCCAGGTTCAACCATTACAGAGCAAAATCCAGACCATCATGGACTGGGTTACTCCAACTACCCAGACTCAGGTCGGAGCTTTCTTGGGCCTGACTGGGTATTACAGGAGATTTGTTAAAGGATATGGGTCTATAGTGACTCCCTTGAATGATCTCACATCAAAAAGAATGCCCAAGAAGGTTCAGTGGACAGTTAGCTGTCAGAAGGCATCTGATGATCTCAAGCAGGCCATGTGCACTGCTCCCATTCTGCAAAGTCTTGACTACTCCAAGCAATTTATTATCCAAACAGATGCATCTGAGTTGGGGGTAGGGGCTGTGTAGTCACAACTTAATGCAGAAGGTCATGATAAACCAGTAGCTTTTATCAGCAGAAGGTTGACCCCCAGAGAGAAACATTGGTCAAGCGTTGGGAAGCCTTTGCTGTGGTCTGGGCCCTGATGAAGCTGAGGCCATACTTGTTTGGCACTCACTTAATTGTCAGACAGACCATAAGCCCCTCCTATGGCTAAAACAGATGAAGGGTGAAAACCCCAAACATTTGAGGTGGTCCATTTCCCTACAGGGGATGGACTATACAGTGGAACATAGACCTGGGAGTAACCATGCCAATGCAGATGGACTCTCCAGATATTTCAACTTAGAAAATGAAGACTCAACTGGGCAAGGTTAGTCTCATCTCATTACGTTTGGGGGGGGGTGTAGGAAAGTAGGATCTGCTTCTTATGGTTACCCCCACGTTTTGCTTCATGTTACACTGTTTTTGACTAGTCTGACTGGGATCCTGCTAATCAGGACCCCAGTCTATCTTCTTTCTCCCTAAACTTTTATGTCCTGTACTTAGGTACACTCCAGTCTGGATACTGGGGTACCCTTGTCAGTCCCTATTATATGGTACCCATGTACCCAGGGCATAGGTACCCCAGAGGCCTCCCATGGGCTGAAGCATGTATTATGCCACCCATGAAAGGCCATGCAAAGTGGATCTACAGGCCTGCCATTATACTCTGTGTACGTTGGTGCATGCACCACTTACTTAAGATATAGGTTTACTATATCTAAGGGTCACTACACTTAAAACCTAAAAGTCACCCCTATAGCAGGCCTTGACAATCCTGAAGGCAGGGTGCTTGGTTCTAGGTTAGAGGGTGCCACTGCATGAGCAGGACACCCCTGCAGCCTACAGAGTCTTTTCTCCCAGGTTGTTAGTGCTACAGCCATTTACGACACATAGAGTGGCATTACGCAACCGCGTGATGACCAACTCTAAAATGGCTGAAAGTAACCCTATTGTGTTTGGTATCAAACATTGTGGAATAATCATACCCCCACACTGGTAACCGATGTGGGAGGTATGATTCCACCCCTCAGAAACAAGCTTTGTGAGGTCCATGGTGTTCCTGGTACCAGCCTTCTAGTCCCGGGCAGGCCAAAAGGGTTGCTGCCAACCAGAGACACATTTCTGCCCTCCTGCTGCTGAGCCAAGCTCGAGCAGGGGAAGGCAGAACAATAGGCATCCTGTCATAGGGAGGTGTGACCACCTCCCAGACAGGATTTAGTGTATTAGGCCTGGGTGGGTGAGCTTGCCAGCGACTGAAAGTCTGCATGAGGGGCACATTTGGGGTCCCTGTGCATAGTCCAGTTCAAAATAGTCCTGGGAGCCGGTGGCTCCTGCTCTGGCGCGAAACTGGACAAAGGACATGTGGGTAACCTCCCCACTGTCCAGACCCTCCCCTGGGAAGGTCCCCTGAATCTGTCCAACCCTCTCCCGAGGGTACAAAAGGGCTTACCTGGCTGTAGGACCCTAGATTCAACGTGGACAAGATTCTGACCCAGAAACCACTGAACTTCGACCGTCTGGACACCCTGGACTTCTCTGGACTTCGTTTGGGCCCGACTTTGTCTCCCACTAGTCCAACGCATTGTCTGTGCCCGTGCACCATACAGGCTCCGTGCAGGACCTGTGGAGCATCAAGGACAACCCAAGACATCTCCCTTGGAGTGAAGGAGTCACTCCCTTGCAACCACAGGCACCACATCATGATTGACCGGTCTTCTGCTCCTGAGCTCCTATGGTCTCTGAAGGCTCCAGCGGGTTTCCAAGTCCCTCAAAGTCCGAGCTTCCCTCTCACCAAGTTTGAGGGCAGAATCCCTCGTGGGGGCTGCAATACCTGTACCCCTGTGCACCTCGTACTTTTGAAAGTGCCTGTGCTTGTTGGCATTCCCAAAACAAGTGCACTGGACTCCAAGTAGCCCTAACTTCTGGCACCATTTCCACCAAAGAACTTTGGCCCCCTCCTACCGAGTGCTCCGTGGGCTGCTGCTTTGTAAATCTGCTTGAGGTCCCCTTGCGACTCCTGTGCCTCCAGCCTATGAGTCCTCTTGAGGGTCCACACTGCTTTTCTCAGATTCCCCTGGTTGCTCCAGGCTTGCCCTGACTCCTCTGTGTTTGCTTAGTCTCCTGGACCTTGCTGGTCCGAACCATAACCTTTCTTGACCATCTTTGTGAATTGCCGCTGCCAAGGCTTGTTGGTGCTCCAGCTGGACACCCACCCCTCAGCACTCGACATCCTTTGTGGGACAGCTCATATCCGGCTCCTGGTCATCCTCAATGTCTCCTGGTCCCGGTGGCTGCAGAGTCAAGAACCTCCTCAATGCACCTGAAGCACCCAACATCGGTGGGCATTCGTCTACCGAGCACCTGGTCACTCCTGAGTGACCCAGACTCTGTCCCCTCTGCTTTCAGGTACTCTTCACCTAGAATCTACCTTTGGATTCCGTCGGACACTTTTCTTCTTTCCCGCAGTGGCATTTCCTTGAAGTCCTCCATTGAGATCGACGGCGGTTTCCGACACCACTTCAGCCCTATGCACCCGGATTCCCTGGGATAGGTAACTCTGGTACTATGGTATCCACGGGTGGGGTGGCTCTTCAACCTCCTATGATCCAAAGGGCTTCCTCATAATCCACTGGGAAGGGTCCTTAAACTTTAAAACTGCAACCGCAACTATCCCATAGAATTGTACGGAGCACGTGGTTGTGTTCCCACACTGAACCCGTCCTCCGTGGGGTCCCAACTTACTCACCTTGGGTGGTTCCTTGCGGTCCCAGCGATTCTACATCCTCTAGACACTGTCTTTACTCGAGTCGTGGTTCTCATACCACTAATTTAGTATATGGTTTGGTCTCCCCCTGGAGCCCACTGTGTATTAGTGCTACTTACGATTGTTTCTGTGCTACAGTGTTGTGTGCTTTGTGTTTATCTGCGTGTGGCAGATACTGCGAGGTATTTAGAGTGTGTTATAATAATAAATACATATTTTTATAACTACTGTGTGGTTCTCCTTTCATTTAATCAATACAATAAGGTTGCATTCTGGTAAAACAAGCTGCTTAACATTCCTTCAAGACTAAGCCTGAAGGCTGCTCTCCACAGCTACCACTTGGATAGCTTTCTAAGGTTATCTTTAAACTCTTAAATCTCCATAAGTATTGTTTGGACTGGTACAGGGTGCCCACTTTAAATAGTGGACAGCATATACCAGGCCAACTTCTCACAGACAGCGTGTGATACTTGCATGTGCGCAGCTGGTTGCATGTGTGTGCCTGTAAATGGTACACACAATGGAGGCCTGTGGGTTCCACTTTGGAAGCAAAGGGACTGCACAAGCTGGAAAGGTGAGTGCTGCAACACCCAGACAGGAGATTTGCATTTCTAACATTCCTGAGGGCTGGGTCTGAACACACATACTAATGGGAGATGTGCAGAGCTTCTCCTGTGCACATCAAGGGGCTTGTTGATTCCAGGAAGAGTTACTCATTAATGAGGCTTCGGCTCATTGTCTGGCATGGGCAGAAAATCTGATAGAGAGGAAGGCTTAGCTCTTTGAACTTTATTGAGCAGTTCCCAGTGGAGAATGACAGACAGGTGTAATCTTAAGTTAATCCCTTGGCCTGTGTAGTGGGCCCCTCAAAATTGGAGCCACTTCTGCTTTGGCAGACTGCCCCTTTGACAAAGGGCAGTATATAGAAGAGAGCAGCTCAAATCAGCTGACACTCCAATACGAATTTCAAAAGCCAGATAGCAAATCACATATGGGCCTGCATTTGGACTATAAATATGGGTGCCTGCACCCCATACTTTATCAAAGAGTACCATCTCATCAGGAGAGAGAAGCTCACCAAAACTTCCTTGCAGCGTGAACCAGAATTGGACTGGGTACCAAGATCTGCCAGTCGCTTATCTGTCTGAAGCGCCAACACTCAGGACAAACAAAGCAAACACAAGGAGACGATGGACGGAGCACTGAAACTTTTCAGACACTCACCCCCAGTCACAGATCTGAATTGAATCCATCATCATTCTTTAGCTCACTTCGCCACCTCAGTTCAGACCCAGCTATATGCAAATCAGTCTTGACCCTGTGCCTCATGAGAACAGTCCAGCCCGAACTGCCAAGCCAGGTCTTCCCTTAACCGGAACCGGAAACAAGCATCCTGGGACCGGTTTCTGGGTAACACCCTTCATCAGCCAGGCTAGCTTGAATCCAGTGGAAAAGTGAGCAAGGGACCCACGTCTGGGCATACTCTGCCAACTTAGGGCGAACAAAGCAAACACAAGGAGATGATGGACAGAGCACTTAAACTTTTCAGACACTCACCCCCAGTCACAGATCTGGGTTGAATCCATCATCAATCTTTAGCTCACTTCACCAGCTCAGTTCAGACCCAGCTATATGCAAATCAGTCTTGACCCTGTGCCTCATGAGAACAGTCCAGCCCGAACTGCCAAGCCAGGTCTTCCCTTAACCGGAACCGGAAACAAGCATCCTGGGACCGGTTTCTGGGTAACACCCTTCATCAGCCAGGCTAGCTTGAATCCAGTGGCAAAGTGAGCAAGGGACCCACGTCTGGGCATACCCTGCCAACTTAGGGCGAACAAAGAAAACACAAGGAGATGATAGACAGAGCACTGAAACTTTTCAGACACTCACCCCCAGTCACAGATCTGGGTTGAATCCATCATCATTCATTAGCTCACTTCGCCACCTCAGTTCAGACCCATCTATATGCAAATCAGTCTTGACCCTGTGCCTCATGGGAACAATACAGCCCGAACTGTCAAGCCAGGTCCTCCCTAAACCGGAAACAAGCATCCTGGGACCGGTTTCTGGGTAACACCCTTCATCAGCCAGGCTAGCTTGAATCCAGTGGCAAAGTGAGCAAGGGACCCACGTCTGGGCATACCCTGCCAACTTAGGGCGAACAAAGCAAACACAAGGAGATGATGGACGGAGCACTGAAACTTTTCAGACACTCACACTCACCCCCAGTCACAGATCTGGGTTGAATCCATCATCATTCTTTAGCTCACTTCGCCACCTCTGTTCAGACCCAGCTATATGCAAATCAGTCTTGACCCTGTGCCTCATGGGAACAGTCCAGCCCGAACTGCCAAGCCAGGTTTTTCCTGAACAGGAAACAAGCATCCTGGCACCTGTTTCTGGGTAACACCCTTCATCAGCCAGGCTAGCTTGAATCCAGTGGCAAAGTGAGCAAGGGACCCACGTCTGGGCATACCCTGCCAACTTAGGGCAAACAAAGCAAACACAAGGAGTTGATGGACGGAGCACTGAAACTTTTCAGACACTCACCCCCAGTCATAGATTTGGGTTGAATCCATCATCATTCTTTAGCTCACTTCGCCACCTCAGTTCAGACCCAGCTATATGCAAATCAGTCTTGACCCTGTGCCTCATAGGAACAGTCCATCCCGAACTGCCAAGCCAGGTCTTCCCTGAACCAGAAACAAGCATCCTGGGACCTGTTTCTGGGTAACACCCTTCATCAGCCAGGCTAGCTTGAATCCAGTGGCAAAGTGAGCAAGGGACCCACGTCTGGGCATTCCCTGCCAACTTAGGGCGAACAAAGCAAACACAAGGAGATGATGGACGGAGCACTGAAACTTTTCGGACACACCCCAGTCACAGATCTGGGTTGAATCCATCATCATTCTTTAGCTCACTTCGCCACCTCAGTTCAGACCCAGCTATATGCAAATCAGTCTTGAACCTGTGCCTCATGCGAACAGTCCAGCCCGAACTGCCAAGTCAGGTCTTCCCTGAACTGGAAACAAGCATCCTGGGACTGGTTTCTGGGTAACACCCTTCATCAGCCAGGCTAGCTTGAATCCAGTGGCAAAGTGAGCAAGGGACCCACGTCTGGGCATTCCCTGCCAACTTAGGGCGAACAAAGCAAACACAAGGAGATGATGGACGGAGCACTGAAACTTTTCGGACACTCAGCCCAGTCACAGATCTGGGTTGAATCCATCATCATTCTTTAGCTCACTTCGCCACTTCAGTTCAGACCCAGCTATATGCAAATCAGTCATGACCCTGTGCCTCATAGGAACAGTCCAGCCCGAACTGCCAAGCCAGGTCTTCCCTGAACCAGAAACAAGCATCCTGGGACCGGTTTCTGGGTAACACCCTTCATCAGCCAGGCTAGCTTCAAACCAGTGGCAAAGTGAGGAAGGGACCCACGTCTGGGCATACCCTGCCAACTTAGGGCGAACAAAGCAAACACAAGGAGATGATGGACGGAGCACTGAAACTTTTCAGACACTCACCCCCAGTCACAGATCTGGGTTGAATCCATCATCATTCTTTAGCTCACTTTGCCACCTCAGGTCAGACCCAGCTATACGCAAATCTGTCTTGACCCTGCGCCTCATGGGAACAGTCCAGCCGGAACTGCCAAGTCAGGTCTTCCCTGAACGGGAAAAAAGCATCCTGGGACCGGTTTCGGGGTAACACCCTTCATCAGCCAGGCTAGCTTGAATCCAGTGGCAAAGTGAGAAAGGGACCCACGTCTGGGCATACCCTGCCAACTTAGGGCAAACAAAGCAAACACAAGGAGTTGATGGACGGAGCACTGAAACTTTTCAAACACTCACCCCCAGTCACAGATCTGGGTTGAATCCATCATCATTCTTTAGCTCACTTCGCCACCTCAGTTCAGACCCAGCTATATGCAAATCAGTCTTGACCCTGTGCCTAATGGGAACAGTCCAGCCCGAACTGCCAAGCCAGGTCTTCCCTGAAGAGGAAACAAGTATCCTGGGACCGGTTTCTGGGTGACCCCTTCATCAGCCAGGCTAGATTGATTCCAGTGGCAAAGTGAGCAAGGGACCCACGTCTCGCCATATGCTGCCAACTTAGGGCGAACAAAGCAAACACAAGGAGATGATGGACGGAGCACTGAAACTTTTCAGACACTCACCCCCAGTCACAGATCTGGGTTGAATCCATCATCATTCTTTAGCTCACTTCGCCACCCTCAGTTAAGACACAGCTATATGCAAATCAGTCCTGACCCTGTGTCTCATGGGAACAGACCAGCCCAAACTGCCAAGCCAGGTCTTCCCTGAACCGGAAACAAGCATCCTGGGACCGGTTTCTGGGTAACACCCTTCATCAGCCAGGCTAGCTTGAATCCAGTGGCAAAGTGAGCAAGGGACCCACGTCTGGGCATACCCTGCCAACTTAGGGCGAACAAAGAAAACACAAGGAGATGATAGACAGAGCACTGAAACTTTTCAGACACTCACCCCCAGTCACAGATCTGGGTTGAATCCATCATCATTCATTAGCTCACTTCGCCACCTCAGTTCAGACCCAGCTATATGCAAATCAGTCTTGACCCTGTGCCTCATGGGAACAATACAGCCCGAACTGTCAAGCCAGGTCTTCCCTAAACTGGAAACAAGCATCCTGGGACCGGTTTCTGGGTAACACCCTTCATCAGCCAGGCTAGCTTGAATCCAGTGGCAAAGTGAGCAAGGGACCCACGTCTGGGCATACCCTGCCAACTTAGGGCGAACAAAGCAAACACAAGGAGATGATGGACGGAGCACTGAAACTTTTCAGACACTCACCCCCAGTCACAGATCTGGGTTGAATCCATCATCATTCTTTAGCTCACTTTGCCACCTCAGTTCAGACCCAGCTATATGCAAATCAGTCTTGACCCTGTGCCTCATGGGAACAGTCCAGCCCGAACTGCCAAGCCAGGTCTTTCCTGAACAGGAAACAAGCATCCTGGCACCTCTTTCTGGGTAACACCCTTCATCAGCCAGGCTAGCTTGAATCCAGTGGCAAAGTGAGCAAGGGACCCACGTCTGGGCATACCCTGCCAACTTAGGGCAAACAAAGCAAACACAAGGAGTTGATGGACGGAGCACTGAAACTTTTCAGACACTCACCCCCAGTCACAGATCTGGGTTGAATCCATCATCATTCTTTAGCTCACTTCGCCACCTCAGTTCAGACCCAGCTATATGCAAATCAGTCTTGAACCTGTGCCTCATGCGAACAGTCCATCCCGAACTGCCAAGTCAGGTCTTCCCTGAACTGGAAACAAGCATCCTGGGACTGGTTACTGGGTAACACCCTTCATCAGCCAGGCTAGCTTGAATCCAGTGGCAAAGTGAGCAAGGGACCAACGTCTGGGCATACCCTGCCAACTTAGGGCGAACCAAGCAAACACAAGGAGATGATGGACAGAGCACTGAAACTTTTCAGACACTCACCCCCAGTCACAGATCTGGGTTGAATCCATCATCATTCTTTAGTTCACTTCGCCACCTCAGTTCAGACCCAGCTATATGCAAATCAGTCTTGACCCTGTGCCTCATAGGAACAGTCCAGCCCGAACTGCCAAGCCAGGTCTTCCCTGAACCGGAAACAAGCATCCTTTGACCTTTTTCTGGGTAACACCCTTCATCAGCCAGGCTAGCTTGAATCCAATGGCAAAGTGAGCAAGGGACCCACGTCTGGGCATACCCTGCCAACTTAGGGCGAACAAAGCACACACAAGGAGATGATGGACGGAGCACTGAAACTTTTCAGACACTCACCCCCAGTCACAGATCTGGGTTGAATCCATCATCATTCTTTAGCTCACTTCGCCACCTCTGTTCAGACCCAGCTATATGCAAATCAGTCTTGACCCTATGCCTCATGGGAACAGTCCAGCCCGAACTGCCAAGCCAGGTTTTTCCTGAACAGGAAACAAGCATCCTGGCACCTGTTTCTGGGTAACACCCTTCATCAGCCAGGCTAGCTTGAATCCAGTGGCAAAGTGAGCAAGGGACCCACGTCTGGGCATACCCTGCCAACTTAGGGCAAACAAAGCAAACACAAGGAGTTGATGGACGGAGCACTGAAACTTTTCAGACACTCACCCCTAGTCACAGATCTGGGTTGAATCCATCATCATTCTTTAGCTCACTTCGCCACCTCAGTTCAGACCCAGCTATATGCAAATCAGTCTTGAACCTGTGCCTCATGCGAACAGTCCATCCCGAACTGCCAAGTCAGGTCTTCCCTGAACTGGAAACAAGCATCCTGAGACTGGTTTCTGGGTAACACCCTTCATCAGCCAGGCTAGCTTGAATCCAGTGGCAAAGTGAGCAAGGGACCCACGTCTGGGCATACCCTGCCAACTTAGGGCGAACCAAGCAAACACAAGGAGATGATGGACAGAGCACTGAAACTTTTCAGACACTCACCCCCAGTCACAGATCTGGGTTGAATCCATCATCATTCTTTAGTTCACTTCGCCACCTCAGTTCAGACCCAGCTATATGCAAATCAGTCTTGAACCTGTGCCTCATGCGAACAGTCCAGCCCGAACTGCCAAGTCAGGTCTTCCCTGAACTGGAAACAAGCATCCTGGGACTGGTTTCTGGGTAACACCCTTCATCAGCCAGGCTACCTTGAATCCAGTGGCAAAGTGAGCAAGGGACCCACGTCTGGGCATACCCTGCCAACTTAGGGCAAACAAAGCAAACACAAGGAGATGATGGACAGAGCACTGAAACTTTTCAGACACTCACCCCCAGTCACAGATCTGGGTTGAATCCATCATCATTCTTTAGTTCACTTCGTCACCTCAGTTCAGACCCAGCTATATGCAAATCAGTCTTGACCCTGTGCCTCATGGGAACAGTCCAGCCCGAACGGCCAAGCCAGTTCTTCCCTGATCCGGAAACAAGCATCCTGGGACCTGTTTCTGGGTAACACCCTTCATCAGCCATGCTAGCTTGAATCCAGTGGCAAAGTGAGCAAGGGACCCATGTCTGGGCATTCCCTGCCAACTTAGGGCGAACAAAGCAAACACAAGGAGATGATGGACGGAGCACTGAAACTTTTCGGACACTCACCCCAGTCACAGATCTGGGTTGAATCCATCATCATTCTTTAGTTCACTTCGCCACCTCAGTTCAGACCCAGCAATATGCAAATCAGTCTTGACCCTGTGCCTCATAGGAACAGTCCAGCCCGAACTGCCAAGCCAGGTCTTCCCTGAACCGGAAACAAGCATCCTGGGACCTTTTTCTGGGTAACACCCTTCATCAGCCAGGCTAGCTTGAATCCAGTGGCAAAGTGAGCAAGGGACCCACATCTGGGCATTCCCTGCCAACTTAGGGCGAAAAAAGCAAACACAAGGAGATGATGGACAGAGCACTGAAACTTTTCGGACACACCCCAGTCACAGATCTGGGTTGAATCCATCATCATTCTTTAGCTCACTTCGCCACCTCAGTTCAGACCCAGCTATATGCAAATCAGTCTTGAACCTGTGCCTCATGCGAACAGTCCAGCCCGAACTGCCAAGTCACCTCTTCCCTGAACTGGAAACAAGTATCCTGGGACTGGTTTCTGGGTAACACCCTTCATCAGAAAGGCTAGCTTGAATCCAGTGGCAAAGTGAGCAAGGGACCCACGTCTGGGCATTCCCTGCCAACTTAGGGCGAACAAAGCAAACACAAGGAGATGATGGACGGAGCACTGAAACTTTTCGGACACTCACCCCAGTCACAGATCTGGGTTGAATCCATCATCATTCTTTAGCTCACTTTGCCACTTCAGTTCAGACCCAGCTATATGCAAATCAGTCTTGACCCTGTGCCTCATAGGAACAGTCCAGCCCGAACTGCCAAGCCAGGTCTTCCCTGAACCAGAAACAAGCTTCCTGGGACCGGTTTCTGGGTAACACCCTTCACCAGCCAGGCTAGCTTCAAACCAGTTGCAAAGTGAGGAAGGGACCCACGTCTGGGCATACCCTGCCAACTTAGGGCGAACAAAGCAAACACAAGGAGATGATGGACGGAGCACTGATACTTTTCAGACACTCACCCCCAGTCACAGATCTGGGTTGAATCCATCATCATTCTTTAGCTCACTTTGCCACCTCAGGTCAGACCCAGCTATACGCAAATCTGTCTTGACCCTGTGCCTCATGGGAACAGTCCAGCCCGAACGGCCAAGCCAGGTCTTCCCTGAACCGGAAACAAGCATCCTGGGACCGGTTTCAGGGTAACACCCTTCATCAGCCAGGCTAGCTTGAATCCAGTGGCAAAGTGAGAAAGTGACCCACGTCTGGGCATACCCTGCCAACTTAGGGCAAACAAAGCAAACACAAGGAGTTGATGGACGGAGCACTGAAACTTTTCAAACACTCACCCCCAGTCACAGATCTGGGTTGAATCCATCATCATTCTTTAGCTCACTTCGCCACCTCAGTTCAGATCCAGCTATATGCAAATCAGTCTTGACCCTGTGCCTAATGGGAACAGTCCAGCCCGAACTGCCAAGCCAGTTCTTCCCTGAAGAGGAAACAAGCATCCTGGGACCGGTGTCTGGGTGACACCCTTCATCAGCCAGGCTAGCTTGATTCCAGTGGCAAAGTGAGCAAGGGACCCACGTCTCGGCATACGCTGCCAACTTAGGGCGAACAAAGCAAACACAAGGAGATGATGGACGGAGCACTGAAACTTTTCAGACACTCACCCCCAGTCACAGATCTGGGTTGAAACCATCATCATTCTTTGGCTCACTTCACCACCCTCAGTTCAGACACAGCTATATGCAAATCAGTCTTGACCCTGTGTCTCATGGGAACAGACAGGCCCGAACTGCCAAGCCAGGTCTTCCCTAAACCGGAAACAAGCATCCTGGGACCGGTTTCTGGGTAACACCCTTCATCAGCCAGGCTAGCTTGAATCCAGTGGCAAAGTGAGCAAGGGACCCACGTCTGGGTATACCTGCCAACTTATGGTGAACAAAGCGAACACAAGGAGTTGACGGACGGAGCACTGAAACTTTTCAGACACTCACCCCAGTCACAGATCTGGGTTGAATCCATCATCATTCTTTAGCTCACTTCGCCACATCAGCTCAGACCCAGCTATATGCAAATCAGTCTTGACCATGTGCCTCATGGGAACAGTCCAGCCCGAACTGCCAAGCCAGGTCTTCCCTGAACCGGAAACAAGCATCCTGGGACCGGTTTCTGGGTAACACCCTTCATCAGGCAGGCTAGCTTGAATCCAGTGGCAAAGTGAGCAAGGGACCCACGTCTGGGCATACCCTGCCAACTTAGGGTGAACAAAGCAAACACAAAGAGATGATGGACGGAGCACTGAAACTTTTCAGACACTCACCCCCAGTCACTGATCTGGGTTGAATCCATCATCATTCTTTAGCTCACTTCGCCACCTCAGTTCATACTGAGCTATATGCAAATCAGTCTTGACCCTGTGCCTCATGGGAACAGTCCAGCCCAATCTGCCAAGCCAGGTCTTCCCTGAACCTTAAACAAGCATCCTGGGACCGGTTTCTGGGTAACACCCTTCATCAGCCAGGCTAGCTTGAATCCAGTGGCAAAGTGAGCAAGGGACCCACGTCTGGGCATACCCTGCCAACTTAGAGGCTGAACAAAGCAAACACAAGGAGATGATGGACGGAGCACTGAAACATTTCAGACACTCCCCAGTCACAGATCTGGGTTGAATCCATCATCATTCTTTAGCTCACTTCGCCACCTCAGTTCAGACCCAGCTATATGCAAATCAGTCTTGACCCTGTGCCTCATGGGAACAGTCGACTCCGAACTGCCAAGCCAGGTCTTTCCTGAACAGGAAACAAGCATCCTGGCACCTGTTTCTGGGTAACACCCTTCATCAGCCAGGCTAGCTTGAATCCAGTGGCAAAGTGATCAAGGGACCCACGTCTGGGCATACCCTGCCAACTTAGGGCTAACAAAGCAAACACAAGGAGATGATGGACGGAGCACTGAAACTTTTCAGACACTCACCCCCAATCACAGATCTGGGTTGAATCCATCATCATTCTTTAGATCAAACAAAGCAAACACAAGGAGATGATGGACGGAGCACTGAATCTTTTCAGACACTCACCCCCAGTCACAGATCTGGGTTGAATCCATCATCATTCTTTAGCTCACTTCGCCACCTCAGTTGAGACCCAGCTATATGCATATCAGTCTTGATCCTGTGCCTCATGGGAACAATCCAGCCCGAACTGCCAAGCCAGGTCTTCCCTGAACCGGAACCAAGCATCCTGGGACCGGTTTCTGGGTAACACCCTTCATCAGCCAGGAGAGCTTGAATCCAGTGGCAAAGTGAGCAAGGGACCCACGTCTGGGCATACCCTGCCAACTTAGGGCAAACAAAGCAAACACAAGGAGATGATCGACGGAGCACTGAAACTTTTCAGACACTCACCCCCAGTCACAGATCTGGGTTGAATCCATCATCATTCTTTAGCTCACTTCGCCACCTCAGTTGAGACCCAGCTATATGCAAATCAGTCTTGACACTGTGCCTCATGGGAACAGTCCAGCCCGAACTGCCAAGCCAGGTCTTCCCTGAACCGGAAACAAGCATATTGGGACCGGTTTCTGGGTAACACCCTTCATCAGCCAGGCTAGCTTAAATCCAGTGGCAAAGTGAGCAAGGGACCCACGTCTGGGCATACCCTGCCAACTTAGGGCGAACAAAGCAAACACAAGGAGATGATGGACGGACCACTGAAACTTTTCAGACACTCATCCCCAGTCACAGATCTGGGTTGAATCCATCATCATTCTTTAGCTCACTTCGCCACATCAGTTCAGTCCCAGCTATATGCAAATCAGTCTTGAACCTGTGCCTCATGGGAACAGTCCAGCTCGAACTGCCAAACCAGGTCTTCCCTGAACCGGAAACAATCATTCTAGGACCGGTTTCTGGGTGACACCCTTCAACAGCCAGGCTAGCTTGAATCCAGTGGCAAAGTGAGCAAGGGACCCACGTCTGGGCATACCCTGCCAACTTAAGGCGAACAAAGCAAACACAAGGAGATGATGGACGGAGCACTGAATCTTTTCAGACACTCACCCCCCAGTCACAGATCTGGGTTGAATCCATCATCATTCTTTAGCTCACTTCGCCACCTCAGTTCAGACCCAGCTATATGCAAATCAGTCTTGACCCTGTGCCTCATGGGAACAGTCCAGCCCGAACTGCTAAGTGCACCGTGTATGCCCAGACGTGGGTCCCGGGATCACTGTGCCACTGGAATCAAGCTATCCTGGCTGATGAGGGGTGAAATCCCGAAACCGTTCCTAGGATGCTTGTTTCCGGTCCAGGGAGGCCCTGGCTTGGCAGTTCGGACTGGACTGTTCTCATGAGGCACAAGGTCAAGACTGATTTGCATATGGCCAGGTCTAAACTGGGATGGCATGGTGAGCAAAAGAATGATGGATTTAACCCAGATCTCTTGACTGGGGGTGAATGTTTTGATTTGTTCTGCATTCCGTCCATCAATTGTGTGTCTTTTGCTTCCTCGCTCTAAGTGCGCCGGGTATGCCCAGACGTGGGTCCCAGGCTCACTGTGCCACTGGAATCAAGCTGTCCTGGCTGATGAGGGGTGAAACCCCAAAACCGGTTTTAGGATGCTTGTTTCCGGTCCAGGGAGGACCTCGCTTGGCAGTTCAGGCTGGACTGTTCCCATGAGGCACATGGGCAAGACTGGTTTGCATATGGCCAGGTCTAAACTGGGATGGCATGGTGAGCATAAGAATGATGGATTTAACCCAGATCTCTTGACTGGGGCTGAATGTTTTGATTTGTTCTGTATTCCGTCCATCAATTGTGTGTCTTTTGATTCCTCGCCCTAAATGCGCCGGGTATGCCCAGACGTGGTTCCCGGGCTCACTGTGCTACTGGAATCAAGCTATCCTGGCTGATGAGGGGTGAAACCCTGAAACCAGTCCTAGGATGCTTGTTTCCAGTCCACGTAGGACCTGGCTTGGCAGTTTGGGCTGGACTGTTCCCATGAGGCACAGGGTCAAGACTGATTTGCATATCGCCAGGTCTAAACTGGGGTGGCATGGTGAGCAAAAGAATGATGGATTTAACCCAGATCTCTTGACTGGGGCTGAATGTTTTGATTTGTTCTGCATTCCGTCCATCAATTGTGTGTCTTTTGCTTCCTCGCCCTAAGTGCGCTGGGCATGCCCAGACGTGGGTCCCGGGCTCACTGTGCCACTGGAGTCAAGCTATCCTGGCTGATGAGGGGTGAAACCCAGAAACCGGTCCTAGGATGCTTGTTTCCGGTCCAGGGAGGCCCTGGCTTGGCAGTTCGGACTGGACTGTTCTCATGAGGCACAAGGTCAAGACTGAGTTGCATATGGCCAGGTCTAAACTGGGGTGGCATGGTGAGCAAAAGAATGATGGAGTTAACCCAGATCGCTTGACTGGGGGTGAATGTTTTGATTTGTTCTGCATTCCGTCCATCAATTTTGTGTCTTTTGCATCACTCAGGAGCCAACAACACTTGACCTGTTCCTGGAGCACCACCAGCCTGACTGACTGCCATGACCTGAGTTCTCTAAGAGGAGGAGTGGACCACTTAAAAGCCTGTCTGCCAGCCAAGACCAATAGATTATGTAAGGAAGAGAACAGAATAATGATGGAGTGAGGCCCAGAGTAGATCCTTGCGAGTTGTTCTTGTTAAATCGAGTGCAAGGCACCTGGTCAAGTTGGGACCGGTGTTGCGAGAGAACCGTCAGCTCTCTGGCTGAAGTTGGTAACCCCCGGGGGGCTGCCGTGAAGTTGTGCGCTGTCGTCCGGTGTCACTGATCATATTGGGGCAGTCACCTGTGTCTGTGGCCCCTATATTGCAGGAGGGGGCCACTGAAGACTGCCGAGGTTGTGTCCACTGCCACTGAGACTGTTTGGGCCATCACCCAGTGCAACTGAGATTCTGAGTTCTTGCCAGTGTCTGTGTCACTCCAGCACTTGTGCCTGGAGGAGACAACCGATGACTCCAGGGACCATCTTCCAGAGGATCTCTACACATCAGGTTCATTGCCTGTGACCCCTGAATGCCAGGAGGAAGCCACTAGGACCATTGGGGCTGTCTCTGTGTCAGATGAGCACACACAACCTGCAGAGGGACTAAGAGGCTAGACCGGAAGCAGCCTTGCTGAAGGCCACTGGTTGGTCCGATTACCTAGGAGGACCACGAAGAAGGAGCTGCTGTGCCTGGAGGCCATCTCTATCTGCAACCGCCTCATACAAGCTGACACTGCTGAACATGGGCAAACTCGGTGCATGCTGCTCACTTTGGGAGTGAAGGGAGAGAAGAACTCCGGCTCCCAGGCACTTTGGAGTGGTCAGATAAGACTGAAGCAGAGCTGTAGGCCCTTCATGGAAACTTCTGGTAGTTTGCTGCGTTACTTTTTTTAGTTTAAATCTCTTTTATTGGTTTTCAAGACAATAAGTCAACATACAAGCCAACATGCTTCATGGCCATCAAGATGCAATCCGACAAAAGGATTCTTGCTTTTGGCAAACTCTACAATAACAAGAATAACAAAAAAAAAACTCCCCCCCTCCCTCCTACAGTTTTGGTTGAGCATTCTTGCTCGGTGAACGTCCGCGATTATCTGAAAGATGGCCCCTTGAGAAGGGGTCCTACTGAGTAGCAGAAGTGTCCGAGTCTGTTTGCTTGGGTGGGTCCGCAAGTCGCAGCAATCTCAGATATTTGGGGCAGGTGAGTTCCGTGAACTCGGTGGTCAAGATTATGAGAAAGGGTTCCCACATGTCGTGAAATGAGGCGCCCGGGTGTATAAGGGACAACAAGATTTTCTCCATCCCCAGTATGCCCCACAGTCTATGGAGCCATCCTAATCAAGTTGGGACTGTCGTGGTATCCCAATGGGAGAGTATATTTTGTATGGCCGCCCCCAAAGCTTGAGCCATTTGCTTGCCCCTCCAGGATTTAAGTGGAAAAGTGATTGGATTTGGGAGGCCCAGGAGCGTATACACCGGGAGGCGCGGAATTTGGGTGGCAAAGTGGGAGTCAATATCATCCAGAATCTGCTTCCAATAACCCGTTAGAGAGGGACAGTCCCATAACAAATGGGTTAGGGTACCCAGCGAACAGCAGGCTCTCCAACAGAGGGGACTATGAGAGGGGTTACCTCTGTGGAGCCGGGGAGGGGTCAAATACCAATAGGTGACTACTTTTGTGGCTGTTTCAGTGGAGGCTACGTTACGCGCTGTGCGGTGGGCCGTATAATAGACGCTCGACCACTCTTTCTGCGTCAGTGCTAGGCCCAGTTCCCCCTCCCAGCGTAATTGACCCGGCGTTTTCCCAGTGTTGGGGACATATTTGGTAAACTTATACAAGTCGGATGTCAGATGAGAGTCAGTGTGTCTTGTGAGCAACCATTTCTCGAATAGCGTAAGATGTCTCTCTGCACCCTCCCTCACCTCGGTGTGTAGCACCCAGTGTCGGATCTGTAAATAGTGGTACCGTTCTGTTTCCGGTATGCCCCGGTCCCTTCGGAAGTCGGAGAAGGATATGGGCCCTGTGGTATCAAAGAAGTGCCCTATGGAACGCTGTCCCTCCTCAGTCCAATGCCGGAACCCCACCGAGTCTAACCCTGGAGTAAAGTCGGGATTATGAACTATGGGTGTGATCAGGGACGGGAAAGTCGTGAGCCCTCGAGAGGCAGCGACCCTGTCCTAGGCCAGAAGGGTAGGATGAGTTACTTTGGAAAGGTACAAGTTCTGAGGCCTCGCCGTTCGGGTAAGGAAGGGGACCCCCCACAAAGGCTGTCTGGCGAGTGACCTGTCCATGAACAGCCAGTGTATCTTGGACTCTGGGCGAGACCATTCAACCAACGTTCTCATTTGAACCGCCCACCAGTAAGCCTGCAAGTTGGGGACACCCAGACCTCCCTCAACAGGATCCTTGTAGGTTAGCTCCCTGTGCATTCGAGCCCTTTGATCCCGCCAGATAAAACGTTCTATATCCTTCTGCAGCCAGAGTATAACTTCCTTCGCGGGCACTATCGGAAGTGTTTGAAACAGATAGATGATCTTGGGAAGTATCGTCATTTTTATGGCCACTATGCGACCCAACCATGGCAGTGAGTGAGGCCGCCATTTCCTAAGGCAATCCCGAACCTGCCGTAACAACGATGTGTAATTCGTCGAGTTGGTGACCTGTATGCCAGCGGAAAGTTGTAGGCCCAGATAGGGGATAGAATCTCGTGCCCAGTGGATATGATAGGACTGCTGCAACAAATCCAGTGTCTCAGGTTCAAGAGAGAGGTTAAGAGCTTGTGACTTATGCACATTAATCTTGAAGCCCGAGATTGAGGCAAACCTGTCCAGTTCCGCTAGCAAGGCAGGAAGAGAGTCCCTGGGTCGTTCCAGCGTGGCCACAACATTATCTGCATAGAGGCAGAGTTTATGCTCCGACCCCCCAAAGAGCGCCCCTGTGATACAGGGATCGTCCCGAACCCTATGAGCCATGGGCTCCATGTACAGGGCGAACAAGAGCGGCGAAAGGGGGCATCCCTGCCTTGTTCCCCGCTGAATGGAAAAGGAATTTGAGACAGTTCCATTCACCCGCATCGAGGCAGTTGGTTTGGTATAGCTGCTGAGTATACAATCTATGAAGCGGTGGGGCAGGCCAAAGTGAGACAGCGTCGCTCTAAGGTACGGCCAGTGAACCCTGTCGAACGCTTCCTCAGCGTCGACGGAAAATATCATTCGTTCAGCCGGGAAGCGTTCAGATCTATCCACAAGGTGTACAAATCATTTGGTGTTGTCAGAGCACTGACGCCCAGGGACAAAACTGGACTGATCCGGATCTATCAACCCGGGTAGGTAGGGAGAGAGTCTCCTTGCCAGGATCCCAGTAAACATTTTAAGGTCCACATTGAGGAGGGAAATAGGGCGAAAAGATGCACACATGTGCTTATCTTTACCCGGTTTAGGGATCACCGTGATCAGTGCTTCTAACATTGAGGGCGGGAGAGGGTTGGAGGTCCCGATCGAGTTGTAGACCCGCACTAGCAATGGGGCCAGGGTGTGGCAAAACGTTTTATAAAAGGCGGAGGAGAAGCCATCCGGGCCAGGGGATTTGTGAGGTTTTAATTTAGATATAGCGGAGATGACCTCTTCCAGCCTGTTAGGAGCTTCAAGCTCTTCTACCTGGCTCGGAACTAGCTTGGCCGTGGTAGCTCCCTGTAGGTATTGGGTGGGGCCTTCCTCGGGTAAAATCTGGGCCTCCTAGAGAGTCGCATAAAACTGCTGGAACGTTTTGGCGATTTCTTGGTCTGTAGTTTGCTCCTCCCCCTGCTGATCTAGTACCGTAGGGATGCGGGATACCTGCCGCTGTGCACATAATCTGTTGGCCAAAAGTCTCCCGCATCTGTCATCCCCAACGTAAAAGGCATGCTTTAGCCGAAGGGTGGCATATTCAGCTCTGTCTACGTCCAGACCCGCTAACTGTGCCCTTGCCGCCTTAAGTTGTTTCCAGACCCGGGGCGCGCCTGTCCACTGGTGTATGCGCTCTAGTTCGACAACCGCACCCATTAATTGTTCCCTTTTCTCCCTCCTAATCTTATTGTCCGCCGCCGCTATCCCCAGGAACTCCCCCCTGACCACCGCCTTCAGTTCATCCCACAGGATTGCCGTTGAGATGTCAGGAGAGTCATTGAGATCTAGGTAATCAGTTATGGCTTTGGTGACCTGCTGCACTACCGAGGGGCGCTGCAACATCGTCTGGCGAAGAGGCCAGAAGCAACAAGAGGGTTGCCGGTGGAGCAAGGACAGGGACACCCTCACTGCCGAGTGATCAGATAGAGGGCATGGAAGAACCTCAACCTCCCGTGTCTGTTGCATCAGTGTGTCTGATGTCAGTACATAGTCAATCCTAGCATCCGTTTTGTGGGGATGCGAGTAGAATGTGTACTCCCTGGACCCCGGATGGTGCAGTCGCCAGACGTCCGTGAGCCCAGCATCCGCAAGTAAGCGCTTCCCGTTTCCAGAAAGTGCCCCAGTCTGCCCCCAGCACTGCGAAGATCTATCAAGCTCATTGTCAAAGGCCAAATTGAAATCTCCGTCTAAAAACAGGGATCTCTCAGGAAGACAGGTCAACTCCTGAACCACCTCCCGAATGAACCCCTCCTGACCTTCGTTGGGGACATAAACCGAGGCTACTGTAAAAGTATGCTGCCCCAACGTAAAGGTGTAAGCCAAGAGTCTGCCTTTAATCTCCACCTGTTTATGGCCTATCTGACCCCGGAACTTAGCAGAGACCAATATTGCCACTCCCGCTGTCTTAGAGGCCCGAGAGGAAAACAGTTGGTGGGGGAACACTTTGGACCTTAATCTGTGAGTGACTTGTGTCAGGAGATGTGTCTCCTGAAGGAGGCAGATATGGGCATCCGAGTTGTCTAGAAAGGACAGAACAGCACATCGTTTTGTAGAGTTATTGAGGCCCTTGACGTTGAGGGACAGGATCTTAATGTCAGCCGACATGATAGGGGACGTAAGAGTGCACTAGAAAGGCCTGCCCGATAACCACACCCGCCCGCAAATTCGAATAAATAACACAACCTGCAAATCTCAGTGACCCACCATATCTGGAGGGTGGAGGAGGGGACCCCATTGCCCCTGGAATAAAACACACAAAAGATAACAACAACTTATAAAGTCCATAAATGTCCTGGGCCATCAGCCCCATGGTGAGACGTGAGATGTACAGCAGGAACCACCCGCCACCCCCGTCCCATCCAAGACCCAGCCATAGAAAGCCAGAAGAGCCCCACTATCGAATTGAATCTAATGTTACCAGATCTGTGCAATATTCAATCTGCGGCTGCAGAGTCCTCCGCCAATGTAGCGATAACAGCCTTGCGCTCTTTAGCCATTGTCTCAGGGTCTGGGCGAAGGCGTAGTGGAGCCCTCCCCACTCGTCGCCATTTTGCTCCTCCGTCGCGACGCCCATCAGTGTCCTCCCGCTCCGGGGTGTCACGGTCGTCCTCTGGTAAATTAAGGAGCGAAGTAGCCTCCTGCATGGAGCGGATCTGGCGGAGTTCGCCCTCCCATTTGAAGATGATCCTAAAAGGATGGCCCCAGGAGTAAGAGATGTCCTTCAAGCGCAAGAACGCTGTGACTGGCCGAAACTCCCGCCGTTTCTGCAAAGTAGATGCCGCTAGGTTGTGATACAAAAGTGGCCTGGATGAGCGAAAGTCAATTGGATGCTTGGCTCGTGCTTCCCGGAGGATACGTTCTTTAAGTTGAAAATCGTGAACGCATGTTAAGATATCCGGAGGGGGGCAGTCGCTAATCTCTTGGACCCAACACGGTGGGTCCTATCAAGTTTAATCTGCTGTTCTGGGGGGGCCCCCAAGACGTGGCAGAAGAGCTCCTCGACGAAGGCTTCAATGTCCTGTCCCTCCGTTCCCTGATATTGTTCCAGCGGGAACGGTTCTTGAGGTCCTCCGCATGGGCTTGGAGGTCCAGTTGCTGGTCCTGCTGGAGTTGAGTAATCTCCTCATCCCTCGACGATGCTTACGTCTCAAATGCATCAACCCTTTCTCCTACAGCGTCAATGTCCCTGCGCATCTCTCGGAGTTCCGAGGTCAGCTCCTTTTTCATGGCATGAAATTCCCCCGTTAGGGAAGCGAAAAGAGATTCAAGGATACCACGGGTGACTGGTCCGTCCGCTTCGCTCGGGTAGTGTTCAGCCGGAGCCCCCCCGGTGTTGACGGCACTTCAGCCCCTCCAGCGCCAGACTTGAGGAGGAGATCCTTCACCGATCTCTCATTCTTGGATTTAGTGGTGGCCATGGTTAAGTGGATTCGTTTTCCCTTTGTGTGCTAAAGTTGAAGGGCCCAGGTAGAGGCCGGAGGTGCCAGGCCAGCAGGGGCCGGAGAGGGACACAATCAAGTTCTATAGGCCTACAGTGGCCGTCTTCGGTGACTCCTATGTCCCCCAATCTGGCGAGTTCGACACGCTTCAGACCATGTCTCTCCCGGTGAGCCTTCTTTACCTGGTTGCTCCCCAGGCTATGCTGTGGGCCTCTCGCTGCAGTCACATCTGCGTTCCAGAGCGCCACGGAGGTCACCTCCAGTGGGGCCTATAACCACCTCTCAAGGCCTCCCAACCTCGGCGCGTGGCAAGCACTCGGCGGTACAGTTTGTCGCCTCTTGTGGACACCGGTGGGCCAGGCACACACACTGGCGCAGGGTCGGTCAGCGCCGTTCTCGCCGTCTAGGGCGCTCACCGCAGCGCCTGTCCCGGCCGCCCCCCCAGAGATCCTGTCCCGTCTCCCAGCTGCTCGGGCCTGGTGAAGGTGTGCCGATGGGGGGGGCCGCACCAGCAGCAAGGACGGCTCCTCCAGGAGATGTGGGCTAGGAGCCTCTGCAGCTAAGGTCTCTAAAGGAGGCCACGCAGGCCCGCCGTCCTCCACCGCGCCCTGGCACCTAGGTCCTGTTCCTGCCCCGGGGGGCCTCGCGGCTCACCGCTGTACAACACTGCAGAGACCAGGGGAGGGGTGCAATGCCACTTGGCGTACTCATGGAGGGTGCCGGGGCCCAGAAGATGTGGTCCAACTGGCTCCAGTGTCGGGCTCACCTGCACCCGTCGCTCTCGGTCTAGTCCCTCCCGGTGGCCGTAGGACCGGGGCTTACTCCACACTCTCCTCAGGTCGGAGGGCTCCGATGAGCCGGCCCTCGCCAACCCGGGCGGGCCGCAGACTCTATGGTGCAGGGCAGCGGACGCCGATCTCTGATGATCGCACTGCATGGCTGCTCCGCTCCCGAACCTAGGCTGCCGCCGAACGGTCACCGGCGGTGCGAGCAGTCTGGAACACCGTCTGGGGCCCGCTATGTGTAGCTATAGGGCCGGGGCCTAGGCGAAAGACCGGAGCGGCAAGCAGGCACATCCTACTCAGCCGCCATCTGGGCCACACCCCGAGAGCTTACTTTTTAAGGCTAAATCATGATTTGGATGTGGGCACCAGTGTGGGTCGCACCTTGGGGCTCCTCCTGAGTTCCACCCAGGAATGCAGAGACAGAGTGGACAGAAGAAAAGAGGAGAAGGGACCTGTGGGGAATACAGCTCAGATCAGCACTAGGCACTAGCCTTAAAAGGAGACTGTGTAAATATTATGGGCCTGATTCTGATGCGGTTAGGAAAGCATTCCCACCTAGGGCCCGATTACGATGCGGTTAGGAAGGCCTCCTAACGGCATTTGCTCCTTCCAAATCGGATCGGGAACGTGTCTTCCCGACCAAAGGCCCAATTACGATGCGGTTAGGAACATATGCTCCCATTGAAGTCAATGGGAGTCCAACCAAATCTTATCTGGATGCATCGTACTCGGTTGGTCGGACTCTCCCGATCCGAGTGGGTCGGAAACCATTTCCAAACCGATTCGGTCGGGAAGCTTTCCAAACCGCATCAGAATCGGGCCCTTAGTGTTTCGCATTTTGCTTGCATAATAAATACTGTGTTTATGCTAAAATAAGTATTGGCCTGGACAATCTGTTTGGACTGCTCGAGCAGCTCTACCACTGAGAGTCAAGTGCTGAAGGGGTAGTACTTGGTCCAGTTACTAAGAGCCTGGAGGATGGTGGGCTGCAGGACATTAGGAGTAAAAGGGGTTCTGCCTAGGGGTGGGCGTTACTTGTGTAATTTGCTGTAGTGTAATAGCGTGAAATGACACCAAAATTAATCAAGAATACTGTAAATTATGCGACGATGCTTAACTCTGCATTTACCACTATTTTCTTAGCGCAAAAGGCACCATAGCATCCAAAATGAACCTGAAGATGCCTTTTGCTCTAAGAAAATAGCACTAACTGCAACAGAATTGGAACAGCAGCAGCAAGCAGCAGCTTGCATGCTGTTCTTTGCTCTTGGGTAGACATTTTTGCCTCGATTTACTCTAAATTATGCAAATGTCGTATTTCCATAATTTTTGGCTAATTTTGTATCAGAAGAGTAACATGAAATTGCTAAAATCACTCCAATTACTCCAGTGTAATTAACATTTCACCCATGTCTAGTTCTGACATTCTTTGTGCGTATATTTTTCAGAGGAGTTTAAGACTGTGGTTGTCATTGATGCCAAGAAGCTTGTGCCCAAGGCAGAGCCTACCACCATCAACACGTTCAATGCTGAGAAGTAATACACCCCTTCCAAGATGTTTTGTGCCTAGGGTTGAGAGTGCCCCCATCCAGAAAGTTTTGCTAAGGCAGATCATTCTGCCATCATTCAACAACTGCACCCAAAGAGTGCTGTGATACTGCTTCTGTGACTGCTGCGGTGGCTGTCTCTGTGCTACTGTAACCTCTGACTTTGATTCAATGCTGACTGCAACTCATCTGTGAATCAGAAGATGTCCCTGCACTCTCCAGATTTGACACCTGCTTGCAAGGACATTGGACCCCACTGTCATTCTGCTATGATCCTGCCAGATTGCGGCTTGAGTTAGCAGAAGTGAGATTGAAGCAAGATGCATTTTTAGGGTACCTCTAGCCTCCAGAGTCGGATTCCAAGACGTGTACTGAGGTGAAAGTGTAAAAGCTGAGACTTTCTTAAGGCTCTGAATGCTAAGAAATGAAGTTAAGGGTAATCATAAAAATATTTTTACTATTTTATTCCGTGTTTAATAAACTTCGATTAAGGGCAGAGATCTCATGCATAATGTATGGAGAAAACAAAAATGTTTATCAAACTTGGAGAAAAAATATTTTTCTGTTAAATAGTAATATAAATTCTATTTATATTTTTATTTTAAATATAGGGCAAAATAGAAAATGCTACAGCACTATCAAACGTAATTTAAATTTTAAATGTAATTATTTTGAATATATTAAATTAAAATTATTTTTCTCAAGATTATTTTTTTTTAAATTACCCAAAGTTATTACAAGTGATGTATAGTGTTGTAGCGGGTTGTGAGGTTTGTAGGGGTACAGGGTGGGAAGTTAGGTATAAATAATTAATAATTATTTTTAATTAATATTCTTTTTGATTTGATAATTATTCATGCAAATGGTGAAATTAATAATTTTTAAAGTTATATTTTAGGTGTGGATTGTTGGGTTTATAGGGGTATAGGGTGGGAAGTTAATTAAATAATAAATGAATAAATATTAATTTGTTGATTTATGATTAATAATTGTGAATTAATTATTTAAATTGTGTAGCTATTATAATTTTTTTATGTTATAGTTTAGGTGCAGGTTGTTGAGTTTGTAGGGGTATAGAGTGGAAAGTTAATTAAGGAATAATTTATTTATAATTAATTATTGATTTATTATTAATTATTTAATTGATAATTAATTATGTGAATTGTGAAGTTATTATATTTTTGAAGTTATGATTTAGGTGTGGGTTGTTGGGTTTGTATGGTAATAGGGTAGAAAATTGATTAAGTAGTAATTTATTTATAATTAAATATTGATTTATTATTAATTTGTTAACTGATAATTAATTATGTACATTTTCAAGTTATTATATTTTTTAAGTTATGTTTTAAGGTGCTGGTCATTGGGTTTGTAGGGGTATAGGGTGGGAAGTCATTTAAGTAATCAATTATTAATAAATAATTATAAATGTTTTTTTTGGTAACTGATTATATCAGTTGTGTAGTTAATATATTTTTTAAGTTATATTTTAGGAGTGGGTTGTTGGAGTTTTAGGGGGGTAGTTATTTAAGTAATAATTCATTAACAAATCATTATTCATTTATTAAACATTACTTTTTTATTACTTAATATGTTAATTGTGTTATCATTTTTATTTTAGATATATGTTAAATGTGGGCTGCTAGGCATGCGGGAGTATAGTGAGGAAATGTAATGAAATAATTATTTAATAACTTTTTTATATTCATTACTTAAAAAATGCATAATTATTTAAATTGTTTAATTGATTTTTTAATGTATATGTTTAATTTTATGTTAATAGTTTTATAATTTTTTTTAATTAATACTTGTATTTAGTTATGGGTTCTAGGGTTCAATCAATTCTCAAGAGGGCCCTTTTGCTGTTGAGGAAAAATATATTTACCTGAGAGCGGGAGTTCGGGGTTGTTAGTTAAGAGAGAGATCGGGTCAAATTCGCCTAGAAGCTCCCTTTCTACCAAAAGCCATGTGGGTTATAATCTGGGGTTTGGGCGAACCACATTGAGTCCTATCTGGCCAGGAAGGCGATTTGAAGTCAGCAAGATTAACGCCACCGAGATGAACTGGGAGGTAAAGTTTTTTTATTGAGATTATCGATCTTTTGTTTTGCCAAAGGAATTTGTTTAATAATTTGTCAATCTTTTTTTAAAATTCCTCTGATAGAGTTAATGGTAGCATATTTGTAAGGTAATTGATTATGGGTGTGATCATCATTTTGATGGTCTCCACTCGGCCCCACCACGTTAAAAATTTAGGGTTCCATCCCTTGAGTAAGGTTTCTACCTTTCTTAGAGCTTGTGCCTCATTGTGTTTCAGGGATTCCAGTAAGTCTGAGTTGAACTCCTAGCCCAGATATTTCACAAATTTTGGTTGCCAGGTTAGACCTGTGTTGGTGAACAGGGCACTGGAACAGAGATTATTAAAAGCGAGAATTTCGGATTTGTCTTTGTTAAGTTTGTAATTAGAGACTTGGGCTTATTCTTCGATGGTTTGGAGTAGGGCCAGGATAGATTGGCTAGGATATCATCAGCGTATGCCGCAACGTTCACTTTGAGATTATTGAAGGCGATGCCATGGATGTAGGGGTTGGATCTGATCTTGTGAAGTACGGGTTCAAGGGTTAGGATGAATAATGTGGGAGAGAGGGGGTAACCTTGTCTTGTGCCTCTTTCTAGTTTGCATGTAGAGGAAAGTAATCCACCAGACCTGATCTTAGCAAACGGGTCACAATACAGGGCCATGATCATTTTGGTAAAAGTATCACCTAAATTAAATTTCCTAAGAGATTCACGGAGAAAAGTCTATGAGACCCTGTCAAATGCTTTTTCAGTATTGAGGGTAACTGCTACCGTTTCAGAGGGGACCAGTTTAGCCTTTTCAATATTATGGCAGAGGAGCTGGGTGTTATTGTTGGATAGCCTGTGCTTCATAAAGCCCACTTGTGAGTGCCCGATTAGGCAAGGTAGAAGAGGTTCCAGTCTCTTACAGAATATCTTTGCATAGATCTTTGCATCCAGAATAATTAGAGAGATTGGTCTGTAATTTTTAACTTGGGTAGAGTCTTTCCCCTCTTTGGGGATTACAACGATAGTGGCTTCTCTGGTGGTCCCGGATATAGTGCCGGAGTCAGCAAAGTATTGAAAAAGGGGCAGAAGATTTGGTTTGAGTATATGGGTGAGGGGCCAGGGGCTTTGTTTGTTTTTAACGAACAAATTGCTAAGTCTATCTCTTCTATAGAGACTGGGGAGCTTGAGACAGCTTTTTTCTTGGTGTGAGATTGAGGAAAGTAGGATGTCTCTGAGGTATTCCGCACAGGCTGATGCTTGGATCCCCGAGTCATCTGTCTATAAAGACTGGTGAAAATCTTTAAGTATTTCTAGTATTTTCTGTGGTTTGGTATGTGAAACGTTAGATTTATCCATGAGGGAATCAATTGCCTTGTGGTTTTGCTTAGGTTTTAGGCAGGAGGTCAGAATTGTCCCTGCCCTTTTTGCTTCGCATAGATTTAAGCTTTTGAATTTGTTTTCCCCTATACCCGCTCTTTCCCTTAGGATTCTGTTATATTTGTATTTCTTGTTGGAGAGTTTTAAGAGGGTTTTGGGGCCCATGTCAGTCCTGTGGGCAGCCTCCAGATCTTTCATATTTTGTTCTAAGGTTAGGAGGTCTTTGTTGTGATCTTTGTTAATTTTAGTTTGTATATTAATAAGGGTGCCCCTTACCGTGCCTTTCAAAGCATCCCAGTGGTTGGAGGGGGAGGTATCAGTGCTAATATTGTCTTCCAGGAAGTTTAGAATGGTTTTCTCAATCCTCTCTTTTGATGAGGTGTCTCTGATTGATTCATCATTTAATCTTCAGATCTTACTCGGGGTATTTCCATTGGTGCCGATAAGGGAGAGAGTTATGGATGAGTGGTCTGAGACTAATCTTGTCAGTATGTTGGTCGATTAGGTGCACATGTGGCTTGGATATCATTAAGTAATTGATTCTGGAGTAGGATTTATGGGGATTTGAAAAGACGGTGTAATCTCTGGTATCTGGGTTTTGGAGCCTCCAGGCATTGTGTAAGCTTAATCTTTTGCAGAGTTTGTGTAGTGACCTATGTGCCCTAGAGGGGTTAAGGATGGACCTGGATTGTCTATCTAAGGTTACATCCATGGGGAGGTTGAAGTCACCTCCCAAGATGTAGAGGTCATTGCTAGGTATTTTGCTCAGGGGGAGGGTTAATGAGTCCCAGAACTCTGGGTCATCTGTGTTCGGGCCGTATACATTAAGGACATGAAAGTGCCCTGTGCTTTTTGTGAATATAGATAAGACCCATCTTCCGCTCCGATAAATGTGATTCGGTGGAAAAACCTACATTGTTCGAGACTAAAGTGGCGACCCCGCCTTTCTTGTTTCCACTGGATGAGCTAATGATGTCAGCAATCCAGCTCTCACCAAAGTTTTCCAATCCTCCTGTGGACATCTTTGTTTCTTGTAATAGTATTACATCCAGTTTCAGGTTTAAAAAGGAAGTTCTCGATTTTCTTCCATTTGATCGGGTGGTTGAGGCCCTTCAAATTTAAGGTAACAATTTTCAAACTTCTGTCTAATGGGGAATTATTCATTGCGAGAGTAGGTAAGCATGGCTGAGTGAACGTGAAGCTAATTTGTAACTTGAGGTGTGAGAGAACCCCAGGAAAGCACAATAAAAGTAATGAGCGGACCCTGCAACCTAGTGTTAACCTCCCTTTAGAACAACCCTGAAATCCAAATCAAGGGTTCTTCGGCCAGTTGGTCTCACTGGGTCTCTAGAGACATCCACTTCTGCAAAGACATAGGGTCTTATCAATCTCCGCTAGCCTTCAGGGAACTGAAAAACCACTTTAACCTTCAGGACATAGATCTTTATGATTTTTTAAAACTTAAGGTTGCTGTTTCTAAATTAATACTACCAAATAATGACCCTTCCCTTACCAAGACCATCTTATCCTTTAATAAATCCGGTCACCAGGCCTCTAAGTTCTACCATCTCATACAACCGAATTCCTCCACCACGTCCTCAGAACTACAAGCTAAGTGGGACCCGACTGAAATGATTACATCACAATCCTACCACCAGATATGGAGGTCAGTGGTCTCATATAAAATCTACCCCACTCTTGCACAGATGAAATTCTGGTTATTACACAGGACGTTCTGGACCCCTGCATGCCTCCATAAACTCTCCCTTAGAGAGACTCCAGCTTGCTGGAATTGTAATAACCCTGTTGGTGATCTCCCTCATCTCCTCTTCTATTTCAGCGTGGGCTGTCCTTTTTGGGACTCGGGGCCCGATTCACAGAACTAATCTGAGACAAAATCCTAAACTTACTACTTTTGTTATTCACAGAAGGCTTTCAGTAGTAGTAAAGTTAGGATTTTGTCTTAAGTTTGACTTAAGACAAACTTAAGACAGACTTAAGACAAGCTTAAGACAGACTTAAGACAGACTTAAGACAGACTTAAGACAGACTTAAGACAGACTTAAGACAAACTTAAGACAAACTTAAGACAAAATCCTAACTTTACTACTACTAAATGCCTTCTGTGAATACCAAAAGTAGTAAGTTTAGGATTTTGTCTCAGATTAGTTCTGTGAATCGGGCCCATAGTGTTTAGCGTTATCCATTCTTCCTGTGGAGTCCTTCTAGAGCAGACTTTCTTAACACTATTTAAAGTATTTTTAGATCCAAACATAAGATTTAGCGAAGACAGTCTACTAATTGATTCTCCTTACGGCTGCATGTAAAACTATTTTAGCTAATTGGAAGAAAACATCCGTCACCTCCTTCCAATCCTGGCTAAACTGGGTCTCCTTCCTGAGAGGGGCAGACAACATTTCACTACAAAATTCCCCTTGGATTGTATGCAACACATCTGTCTGGATCTCCCTTGAAAATTATTTTGCCACTCTAAAACACCATGAAATCCTACCAGGAGATCCCCCTCTACAGTCTTGTATACCTCCCCCTCTCGCACGTGCACAAACACGAGAGTAACTAGACCTGACAACGTTGCCCCCTAAGCCCTGCGGTGAATCCTTAGAAGGACTGGAACAGATAGTCTGAATTGCACCTGCATTAAATGCTCTACGATCCTCTCAGATGTTACCCACAGACAGAGCGGTTTTGATTCTATACCTACTAATGCCCTTCCATCTCTCTTTATTTACCTCTATCATTCACTATATGTCATACCATATCTCTTAAGGGTATGTCGAGATATCATATGTTGCTTTGCTCTCGCTTGTCAACTGTTGTCTGGTTCAGATCTCTACCATCCATCTAGGTCTCTACGCTGCAGAAATGTATATCTCAGTATGGTCCCTTGTGTTGTTAGACTCTTCTGTTATTTGATTGTTCTCTCTTCCTTGTCTATTGTTTATGAAAAATGCTCAATAACATACTCCTGAAAATAAAAAATACTTGTATTAAAATATGGCATGTGTTTGAAGCAAAGTACTTTCCCTCCTGTTGCACAGACTGGAGTAGTAATAGAGTACATTTTGCCTCTCCTGAGTCCAACGCTTTCCCTACTGCTGCACTGACTGGAGTGAGAACAGCAAATTTTACCCCTCCTGAGTCAAACGCTTTCCCTACAGTTTCACTGACTGGAGTTGGAATAGTACATTTTACCCCTTCAGAGTCCAATGCTTTCCTGACTGTTGCACAGACTGGAGTGGGAATAGTAAATTTTGCCCCTCCTGAGTCCAACGCTTTCCCCGCTGTTGCACTGACTGGAGTGGAAATTGTAAATGTTACCCCTCCTGAGTCCAACGCTTTCCCTACTGTTGCACAGACTGGAGTGGGAATAGTATATGGGCCTTATTATGAGTCTGACACCCCTACTATGCTGGTGAGCCGCTGCTTCGCTGCCAAGCATATTAGGAGTTTCCTCACCGCCAGTTTTCATGACGGTGAGCCCGCCATGAAAAGTGTGGTGGTGAGGGAATAAAGGGGGCCCTACAGGGCCACCTGTTGCCTCTGTGCCAGGGGATGCACATGTGTGCTCCCCTGTATGCATGCACCCCCTGTTCCTGCAGGGCATGGACTTGACAGTCCATGCTCCGCATGAACGTGCAATGGCATTCCCATTGTGGTGCCTTGCTATGGCTCATGTATGAGTCTTAGCATTGCACCGCTGCAGTCCAGCCACCGCAGGACTGCCCGACCTTGATTCCAGTTGGAATCCGGTGGACAGTCTTAATATGGCTTTGGCGGGGTGGCAGTGGGGCACTGGCATGGCGGCCCGCTGCCACACCGCCAAAGTCCTAATAAGGCCTTAGTATTCTTTCTAGAATTTAATAGTGTTGTAAATATTGTTTAAAATTACATGATTATTGTGTTTTTGTGCATATAAAATTATATTTTTATACAGTAATTGTTGTAATACATAATGTATTTTTAGTAAAATGTATTTTTTAAATTGTTTACATTGTATGTGTAATGAAATTGGGATTATTTTTTTAAATGTCCAGTTTATTTGTTATTTTTTTATTTATTGTGTATATGCATGTATATATATGTATATATATGTGTGTGTATATATGTATGTGTATATATATATATATATATATATATATGTGTGTACTTGTTATATTATTATATTTTAAAAAATTGAAAATTTTCATATACATTAAAATCATTATTTTAACAATAATTTGACATTATATATGTGTACATAAACATACACACATACATATTTATGTGTTTGTTTGAATAATTATATTTTATATATATATTTTATATATTATTTAAATATATTTAATTTACATTATATTACTGTTACATGTTAATATAGCTAATATTTACTATTTTTAACTATATAATATCATAAAAAACTATATTTTTGTATATATTTTTAATATTAGTCTAAAACAATATTTGTTCTGATATTTTTGTACTTAGCATTATATGTATAGGAAAACAATATTTTTGTCATCGATATTTTTGACACAATATTTCTGTAGCATGATATTTAGGTCTTTGATATTTTATCAGTACACCCCTCCGCCACCCTCTCTAAATGCCTATCATTTATTACTATGTATGGCACTTTTTCTAGCCGCTCCCCTTAGTCCTTCAGAAATGTACTACTGATTTGTAATCTTACATGTGTGAGGATATCCCCAGAGAAAAGAGGGGAGAGGTGAGGGTGGAGATTTAAAATCGAAGGTTTATGAATTGTATTTTGTAGTAAGCAAGTAATACGACTATAGTATCACTTTACATACTTCAAAATATAGTTTGTGACTCGAGCATCAAGGGCCTGATTATGAGTTTGTCGGTCTGACTGCCAGACTGTCATTGCTGCGGTCGGGAGATTGCTGCAAAGCTGGTGGCTTCCTGACCGCCGTATTACTACAACACTGCCAGGCTGGCGGTGTTGTGTTGGCGGTGAAACGGCCGCGGCATGCTTCGCTCATAGAGACCATGCAGTACATGCTGCAGCTATGGCACCACCGCTTGCACGTCAGTGCACTGTGTGCCATGCACCATGTCACGCTTGGCACACAGAGCATGCACAACACTGCAAGCGGGGGGGCACAACATGTGCCCCCATAAACAGTCCCAACTGTGGAAAATCATCCTGGGGCCCTGTTTAGGGCCCCTTCCATGACTTTCGGCCGACCTTCCCGCCATAAAACAGTCAGCCGAAAAGCAGGTCGTAATGACCACAACGGTGCTAGCATCGGCACCGCATCCATAGGCCAACACTTCCCCAACCACCGCCAGCGTGGGATCCAAGATCCTGGCGGTTGCGGCGGTCTTGTGGCGGTCCGACCGCCCCACTCATAATCGGGCAGTCAGACTGCCAAGGTAGCAGAGGTCGTACCGCCACCACAGGTATGGAGGTCTTGGGACTGCCGTAGTCGTAATCAGGCCCTAAGTGTGTAGATTAAAGTATGTTTTTTTTATCAAAGTGAAGCACTGAGTTGAATATTCAGTAATTGCGCTTCTGGTTGGTTTTTGAGTGCTGAGATTGTGCACCCCACTCTACTTTCCTAAGAAGCCTGTCACTGCTCACCATTGGTGCCACTGAGGCCCAGATTTCCAACAAACCAGTCACACAACACAGCGCAGCACCCTGAGATATGGCACTATCCTACTCTCACTTTAGTGCCGGCACACAACCAGGCTGCCGATCGCCATGCACACACCTTTGCAGTGTGTGCAAAGGTGCCTGTGTGAGGTTTGCATAGGTTTTGAACTGAGGGGTACCCTTCCAGTGCAAAATACTACTCTTAGACTAACTTTAACACTTTCTGCCCTTTGAATGTGCATAGTACAGTGCAGCACACATGCAAAGTGGGAAAAGTTAGGAAAAATAAAAGCATTTCTCCTTTTTAACACCTTCTTTCAAATGGCATACACTCTTGGTGCAAAACTCTGTTTACTATTGTTAGTAGATAATGGTTTGCATCAAAACACATGGGTGGTTGCAAGAGCGCCCATGTACCACCCATGGAATGCCCCCTTCACGCAGAGGAATGCAAAGCAGAGCTTACCTTTTCTTACAAACCAACGCAAATACCAATTTGCATTGGTTTGTAAATCACAAAGAAGAAAATGACGCCAGCCCCCATAGATGAAACCAAGTAGCCCCTGCATGCTCCATGGCCCATCAAATGACATCTGACAGACATGCACAAACACACACAAAATCATCTGTCCAGAATGACTTAATCCTATTGATCTTTGATTAGTCATGACAGCACCAAAAATTCAACCCATGCATCAAAATAGCAAATTTTGGAGGAAGACCTCTGCATGAGTAATATCGGCCCTACTATTGCACTTTTAAATGTCAGACATTTGTAGATTCTAGGACCTTATAGGATCTTGACAAGCACCCCACATGCTGTTTATGTTTTTAAAATCTGTGGCCTGAAAACAAACTGAGTCTAACCTCATAGACACTGGTGTTTACTGGTGCATGCGAAGAGAAGTAGGGGTGAGAAAACTGTAATTGCCACAGTTAATTTTAATGTTAAAGTTATGCATTGCCATAACAAAAACAGAGATCCCCTCAGCATAGTTAAACGAGGTCGTAAAATCAAGCAAAGAATTATTAACATATGAAATGGCGATTAAGCAATCTTTTAACTTTTTCCTTGCAAGAGTAACTGGGATGTTAGGCATTATTGCCACAGAGAAAATGATTAATCCCAAACAAATTAAACACTTTACAAATGACTGGCTTAACAGTAACTTTATGACTACCAGGAAAAATTAATACAAACTAAGTCAGTGAAAAAAGGTCAAACCCTCACGTTGACTTAATCAAATAAAGATATATCGAAGCTGTATTCAAAAGGCAATATTTGGTGAAAAACATTATTTTTGGGCAAATCAGATTATTTCAGGGCAAATTAAACAGGCATAAAGGCCCAATCCTGTCTAACTTGTCCAAGCCTGTAACCACATTATAATGTAACATAATTTTGAAATAAAATCAGAAAAATGTTTTGGTACCTTACACAAATAGGTTCACCAAAATATTTGCTGTAAGACACACAGGGACATATGTACAAGCCCCTATCGCCACCATAACGTCACCTATAGTGACGTTGTGGTGGTGATAGGGGCTGCGCCTAATGTACAAGGCAGCGTTAAGCCACTTAACATGGCTTAACTCTGCCTTGTACAGAAGACACCCTTTCACGCTATGGTTAGCATGAAAGGGGCGGGCAACAGGTGCTGCTGTGGGCGTTCCACCACAACACCCATTCATTTTGACACTGCCCCCTATGTACAAGGGTGGCGTACATAGGAGGCAGCGCCAAAATTAAGACCAGGTAAAAACTGGTCTTAAGATGGCGAAACGAGGAGAAATGCATTATTTCTCCTCGTCTTTGCTTTTTCCATATGTGCTGCCTTGTGCAGCACACATAGAAAAAGCAAAATGCCATTGTTTGTTTATGTACAGGAAGGTGTCCCTTCCTGTACATAAACAAACTTTTAAAAATGCCATTTTGTCACTTTCATGTGTGCCGCATAAAGCAGCACACATGAAAGTGACAGAATGACATTTCTAGAATTGTTTATGTGCAGGAAGGAACACCTTCCTACACATAAACAATCCTCCCTACCTGCAGGCACCCTTGCACTATGGTGCAAGGGTGCCCTGCGTTAGCGCTAAGTTGCTAAACTTAGCGCCATCGAGAGAAACGCAATGCTGCACCACATTCTTGTAAATATGGTGCAGCCTATGCGTTCAGAAGTGGAGGAGAGAGGCGTTAAGCCAGGAAGGCTAACGCCGCTCTCCTTCACTTCCTTGAACATATCCCCCACAGTGTCCATCTTGGCACAGATCTGAAGATAATTCTTCTCGTGGTCTCAATCAGCTTTTTTCCAGTTTTATATAGTGCAAACTCGACCCGAAGGTATTGGAGCACTTTACATGAGCACCAGTTACATTACACAAGGACACATTCATTTTTTTGGTAGGAACGAGATGATTGATTTGCCCAGAACCACAGGATGTTGAGCGGACGTCGAGACTAGCCTGGTTCTCCAGCTCCAAAGTCGGCAGCTCTGGCCGTTACGCCAAATGCTCTTTGTCCACTATTGAGATTCTGCTAAGACCATGTGAATGAAATAAATGAGTGTCTTCGTCCTTCATCCTTTCATAGGGATTGCTGCCTAAATTAAGTGTTAGAGTATATTGTATACATTGACCTCAATTCTTAGGTTGTGTAACTGACCCGAACATGCAGTTGTCACAAGCATCCTAAGTAGGCAAAGTGCTTCATGAGCCTCCAGTCAATGCAACCAGCTTCTGCTGTCCCTTGGGGCGCTCACCAGAAGTTCCTATCAGTGTTGCCCTCACTCCAGACTGTGAACACCCGGCATCTCCCACAGAGGAGGAGTTCTCCCTTCCTCTCTGCCTATGGCTCCTGCCCCATACACGTTCACTCTATGCTTCCAGCTAGGGCTTGCTGCAGCCAGGAGAAATGGGCTGGTGCAAGCTGCCTCCTGACAAGAGCCCCAGCACTTTTTTGGGGGAGAGGATGTGGCATAATTGCCAGCGCCACCGATTTCGAGTCTCGGCGTGGCTCAACATCCTGTGATTCTGGGCAAATCACTTAATCTCCCCTTGGCTACCAAATTAGTCTGTCCTTAACTAGTGCTATAAGCGCCGGTGTTGATGATTAAGTGCCGCTGCTGAGCACCGGAAACACCGGCTTAAATTAAGCACCCTTGCTGACCGTTGCCTACAGATGCTCCAACTGAATAGAGACTTTAGAATATCGTGCTACTAGAATATCGAAGGCCAAATATATCAAAAAGTAAATATATGTGGATAGGTATAGATTTATTTTTTCGAAACTGATTCCCGCTATCCGCGCTTTCCATATTGTATTGTATTGTAATTGCATTTATATAGCACTTACTACCCCTGACGAGGCGTCGGCGAGTAGTATATGCACGCCCAATCCAAGAGGCGGTGCTGGTGAGAGATGTGGCCGTGGGAAGTCGCACACATGGGGGCCGATTCCGATCTCGGTCGGAGGCGCACCCAATACTATTCGGCCGGGAAAAAAGCCATGCGAAAGCCTGTTTCCCGACCGATCCGTACAGCACACCGAACGAGCAAGTACGATGCGCACAACAGCAAAAATTCCGGCCGAGCCGTACTCACCCAAACCAGGTCCTGTTCTCCGACCGAGGCGAATCCGGAAACGCCGAATCGAGTCGCACGGAAGGAAAAATGCAGCCACGGCTACGAGGCGAACACGGCACCGGCGAGGGCGGCGCGAAGCGGCGAGGACGAAGCGAAGCGGCGAGGACGACGCGAAGCAACGAGAAGGACGAGCGACACGAACCAACCATGAATCCCTTCGTCCCGATCATACCAATATTCTACATCTACTACCGGAACAGGCACGGACGCGTACGGCGCAGAAGGTAAGCCAGACACCAACCACAAAACACATACAACACGTACACGACACATCACACACATACACGGGGATTCTGAATATACTTACACCAGCAACAGCAGCACCATAGGGGCGGGATGCCCATCACCAATGCCACATATGCACACAGGGGCCTGAATGCGCACCACCACCCCAACCCAGGGGGGCTGGATGCCTACCACTACTACCACCCTTAGCCAGGGGGCAGGATGCCCACCACTACTACCACCCTTAGCCAGGGGGGCTGGATGCCCACCACTACTACCACCCTTAGCCAGGGGGCTGGATGCCTACCACTACTACCACCCTTAGCCAGGGGGCAGGATGCCCACCACTACTACCACCCTTAGCCAGGGGGCTGGATGCCTACCACTACTACCACCCTTAGCCAGGGGGCAGGATGCCCACCACTACTACCACCCTCACCCAGGGGGGCAGGATGCCTACCACTACTACCACCCTTAGCCAGGGGGGCTGGATGCCTACCACTACTACCACCCTTAGCCAGGGGGCTGGATGCCTACCACTACTACCACCCTCACCCAGGGGGCAGGATGCCCACCACTACTACCACCCTCACCCAGGGGGCAGGATGCCTACCACTACTACCACCCTTAGCCAGGGGGGCTGGATGCCTACCACTACTACCACCCTTAGCCAGGGGGCAGGATGCCCACCACTACTACCACCCTTAGCCAGGGGGGCTGGATGCCTACCACTACTACCACCCTTAGCCAGGGGGCAGGATGCCCACCACTACTACCACCCTTAGCCAGGGGGGCAGGATGCCCACCACTACTACCACCCTCACCCAGGGGGGCAGGATGCCTACCACTACTACCACCCTTAGCCAGGGGGCAGGATGCCCACCACTACTACCACCCTTAGCCAGGGGGGCTGGATGCCCACCACTACTACCACTCTTAGCCAGGGGGGCAGGATGCCTGCCACTACTACCACCCTTAGCCAGGGGGCAGGATGCCCACCACTACTACCACCCTTAGCCAGGGGGCAGGATGCCCACCACTACTACCACCCTCACCCAGGGGGGCAGGATGCCTACCACTACTACCACCCTTAGCCAGGGGGCTGGATGCCTACCACTACTACCACCCTTAGCCAGGGGGCAGGATGCCACCACTACTACCACCCTTAGCCAGGGGGCTGGATGCCCACCACTACTACCACCCTTAGCCAGGGGGGCTGGATGCCCACCACTACTACCACCCTTAGCCAGGGGGGCTGGATGCCTACCACTACTACCACCCTTAGCCAGGGGGCAGGATGCCCACCACTACTACCACCCTTAGCCAGGGGGCTGGATGCCTACCACTACTACCACCCTTAGCCAGGGGGCTGGATGCCTACCACTACTACCACCCTTAGCCAGGGGGCAGGATGCCCACCACTACTACCACCCTCACCCAGGGGGCAGGATGCCTACCACTACTACCACCCTTAGCCAGGGGGGCTGGATGCCTACCACTACTACCACCCTTAGCCAGGGGGGCTGGATGCCTACCACTACTACCACCCCCACTCATAGGATGGACAATGCATGACACAACAAGCACACCACAACCTAGGGAATGCAAGATTAAGACATCCCCCACCACCATGACAAGCGTGTGTAGGCTGTGTCAAATGCCTACAACACCGAACATGACTTTGAACATACAATGTGACCCCCTAGCACATGTGCCACACATATATGTGTGTGGCACCCACAATGCAAGCAGCCCATGACCATTGTGGCAATGGGGCCTAAACCCCCATCATCACAGTGACCAAAAGGTAAGTGTGGGGTCCATAGCCGAAGCACATTTTGACCATTGTGGCAATGGGGTCTAAACCCCCATCATCACAGTGACCAAAAGGCAAGTGTGGGGTCCATAGCTGAAGCACATTTTGACCATTGTGGCAATGGGGTCTAAACCCCCATCATCACAGTGACCAAAAGGCAAGTGTGGGGTCCATAGCTGAAGCACATTTTGACCATTGTGGCAATGGGGTCTAAACCCCCATCATCACAGTGACCAAAAGGCAAGTGTGGGGTCCATAGCTGAAGCACATTTTGACCATTGTGGCAATGGGGTCTAAACCCCCATCATCACAGTGACCAAAAGGCAAGTGTGGGGTCCATAGCTGAAGCACATTTTGA